>CM041015.1:23646260-24883140 GCA_022984855.1 Dimocarpus longan
TCGAAATGTCACATTTTTTCTACTGAGACCATATGTACATAAAGAGGTGCATCGCTGTCCACACGACTGCATTGGTTGGCCATGAAATCTGTCATCTCATGCATATTATAAACACTGTATGCCAATTCAGGTCATGCATTCTCTAATTAAAGGCCTCTTTTTTTATCCCAAACTTTTCTTTCAATCTTGAAAAATGTCTGTAACAGGTGAATTGACTTGCCAGTTGGATTGGAACACCCTTTTTTGGGAGTCACCGACTCATGCTGTTGCTCACAAAACTTGAAAAAAGTGATTCGCGCAATTTGATGTGCTCGTTTTTTAACATGATTTACTTTTATAATATATCTGTGAATTTCGACTTTTTCATCAGCTTTTCTTACGTCAATTGACAATATCGAGTTGATTTTCACATCAATTGATCATGTCTAGAAAATCATAAACAAATTGATATAAATAGTGATAATGAGTATGATGAATCTGCCTTTAAATCTAGGAGATAATAGCCTTTTCAAACTGCAAAATATAAAAATAATGGTTATGCCGCTAATGCCATGTTTGATGGCCAAAACTGGATTGAGATTGGACTAATTTCAATCTCATAATTCTTTGTTTGGTTGAGACATAAGATTGAACAAATCTTCATTTGTCGTTGTTCCACCTCTTGTGCTATTTTTTCTTATTATATTCAAAATGTTGATGACTTTTATGGATTTTAATGTCAAAATTATAATAATCAAACTCTATAAATTCTCTTATACTCTTTTCATAACTTTTTTAGACTTGTGTATATTTTTGGGTAGGAGACAAAAATATCAAATCTCTTAATCTCTCAGTCATGTTAAAATTTCTCCCAGTACTCACGGTAAAGCTCTTCACAATTCAAATACGGAAACATAAATGCATTCACCTAGTTTGATAGACAAACTAAGATTTTTAATTCATTTATGACTTAAGAGAATGCTTTTTATTCAGGGACGTAGGTCGGTGCTGGCTGGGTTAGGCTTGAGCCTACCCTGGTCCACCTTAAAAAATTAATAATTATAAAATCATATTTATTTTAAATTTTATTAATATTTTATTTCATTCATTAATTCTTTTGATTCCAAATAAATTTATATTTATTCAAATCCATTGTTTATATTTTCTTGTTTATATCTACATTTCTATTTAAATATTGCACATATAATATTTTTATTTCATACATTAAATATAAAATTTTGCATAAGTTTTTTACATTTTATCTTTTTTTTTTTTTATATCATAATATTAGTTACATAATATATTACTAAAATTTAATATCTTTTGGTGTTTTTCCTAATACACTCATTAATTTAAAGTGTTAGTCTTTTTATATTTTCTTTAGTCATTTTACTCTTTTTTTGTTAACATATTTATTTATAATATGAATTTTGAGAGATAAGATTTATTATATCTTCTCTCTAAGTAAGTATACCCACACTCTCCAATTTATAAAATACTTTTGTACTGTTGAAATTAATTTAAAAATTTTATTCTAGCTCATCCCGTTATATAATCCTGGCCACGTCTCTATTTTTATTAATATGAGATTTATAATTTATAAAGTGTACATAGATGTCAATAAAAATTTATTAATATTTAAAAAATGCTTTTAAAATGGAAGTTTATGAAAGCTTTTATATGTTTGGTTCGATTTTGACCCGAACCAAACATGAACTGAATTTTTGTTGACTCTCAAAATCGAAGCAGAACATGAACCAATGGAGAGATAAAACCGAATAGAACCGAACATGATCATTTGGTTTGTTTCGGGTTGTTTAGACTATTTTCAGAATATTCAAACAAACCCAAATATCACTCCACAAACCACTACCTGCAAAATTAGACACTTACTCAACCACCATCGACAGCACAACCAAACACTGACTCAATCGCTACCAACTGCAAAACCCAAACATCATCACCTTCAAAAGCCAAACATCACCATCTGTAAATCCTAATCACCCACCTAAAAACCAATCTTTATAACTGAAATTCACCCAAATACACACCTAAATTGCATCTCACAAAATAAACACAGATTAAGCAGTAAGGATAGAGAGAGAAGCTAGAGAAATAGTGATTGATGGTCATGGTTTGAAGTTGATGATAATGGGATTGAGCGGCGGTCATGGTGGGTTTTTGGGTTTGAAGTTGTGGTGGTCATGGAGGATTGAGTGACGACAGTGGGTTTTTGGATTTGTCTAGTTTATAGGTTCGATCAAACCCAGATATTTAAAGGTTTTTATTTTTAATTTTTCTTAAGATAAGTTGATGACGATGGATTGATGATTTGATGATAATAATAATGGGTTGATGTTGTTGATGGTGGGTTGATGATGGTCAATTGAGGATGACGATGTTTCTGGCATATTGGTTAAAGGGGTTGATGAATGGGTCTTTTGTGTTTTGATTTTGGTTTTGTTTTGTTTTGTTCATATATATATATATATATATATATATATATATATATAAAGATGAGTGGGTTGTTTATATTTTAGTTGATGTTGATGTAATCACTTGAAAGTGGAGATCCAGATCTCTATCCCTAAAAACATACTTTTTAATTTTAAAAAACTTTTTTTAATTTTTTTAAATGATGTCCACGGTCCATCAACGTGATGAACAGTGGAAATCATTTTATTTTTTTTTAGAAAATTATTATTATTTTTTTAAAATAAATTATTAAATGATGTCCACTGATTATTTTTTTAAAAAAAAATTTGTGTTATTTTTTATTTAATATTATTATTAATTAATAATTTAAACGATATTTTGGTTATTACATAAATTTGAAGGGTATAATAGAAATTTTATAAAATCTTAATAAGGATATTTTGATCATTTTATGATTTTGGAGCGAAAATGTTAACATTTTGGATAGAAAATTAATGGTAGGAGACGGTTTACCTAATTAAAAAAACAAAAAACCCGTGTGTTGTTTATAATTATTTTAATTTTCAGGGGGTTTTTCATAATATCTCGATAAATAAATAAGGCTATGCTCGGGATTACCTTTGCTTATGAAGTAATCACTTATTTCATAAATTTCGAGCAATAAAATGTTTTATAAATTTTTCATAATCTGCTTCTCTTTAATCAGTTTTTGTGAAGTTGGTTGAGATTGCTTTTAAAAACTGATTATTAAAGAAGTTGAACCTTTATATTTGAATGTCTATATTGCCCTTTCCATTTTAATAAAATGACGATAATAGCCCCCCTTTAATTATAATATATAAAAAACTAAAAATTCATAACTAAAAATAAATTATTATTTAATTAATTTTATTTTTAATTAAATAATTAGTTTAAAATAAAAAAAAATTATGGCTATCATGGTGGCGACTAGTGCCAATGATGGCACCGTCATCTATTGTTGCATTTCTTTTGACAACTATCAGAGTCATTGGAGGAGGCTGATCCTCCTCTGACGACCTCCTCCATTATGAGGAGCCGAATCAACTCTAGTTTTGGAAGAGTCAATCAACTCTTCCAATGCTAAAGGAGGCCTGATCCTTTTTTTATGACATCATCAGATGTCGTCGGAGGAGAATTAGACCTCTTTGGACATTGGAGGAGTCGATCATCTACTTCACATATTGGAAGAGCTATTATGCCTCCTCTACCATCAGTGATTGAGGATCACCTCCTCCATCGTGAAGGACTCTTTTGATGATTCTGACAGTCATTAAAGGAGGCTCCCTCCATCGTCGACACCAATCGTGGCCATCATTTTTTAAAATTTAATTTATATTTTATTTAAAATTAATAAATAATTTTTTAATTAAATTTTGGAAAAAAATTGAAAAATAAAAATTAAAAGACTTAAAAAAGAATATGCTAAAACACAAGTATAGTTACATTCTAATAATAATGTCCATTTTGTAGATGACTGTTAGCCTTTTTGGTTAGAGCGCTAACAACCCCATGCCAAGAGGCATGGTTCTACACCCGGTAAATACAATCCCCCTACCAATTGAGTGGATAAGCCTCCCACATTTGTGTGAGTTGATCACTCCCATATGAAAGCAGCTTACCAGGTCGAGCTGCTAGTATTTTCATTTCAGTTGCCCCCTATAGTCCCTTAGGTCAGTCCTAATCCTCAAAAAATAAAATAAAATAATGTCAATTTTAGTAATTTTATATGCTCACTTGACATTTACCAAATATATTACCTTCACTATTTTGTTAAGTTGATTAATTAAAAATTAATTTACCAAACACCTATCTATTTATGTTTTAAGCAGATTATTTTATATATTAAACTATAAACGATTATTTTTTAAGTAGAAGTAATCCCAAACATTGACTAAATAAGTGGTTTGTATAGTAAAAAGATAAGGTTGGTCTCATGGTAATCATATTCATAAGGTTGTGTAGTGGGTGGAACTATATTCCTCTTCTCTAATTCTAAAATTGCAATTTTTTTTTTTTAAAAAAAAGATAAACAAATAAATAATTGGTACAAAGATGAGATAAAAACCGATTTATTGATAATCTACTTAAGGTTATTAGTTTGAGTCACATTCCTATTTTTTTAAAATTATAATCCTTGTAGTTCAATTTATAAATAAATAAGTAGCTTGCCTGGGAGCTGTATATTTATTTTTATTCGGCTCATGGCCCATGATTTCTTGTATGGCACTGGAATAAAAGTTTAATACAACTCAAGTCAAAAATGCCATAAAATATAGAGAGAGGGACGGAGCATACTAGTGCAGCGTTATTATTATTATTTTTTTTTCTTAAAAAAAATTATTTTTCTTAAAAAAAAATTATTTTTCTTTCTTTCTGAAAAGGGTATTAGAGCAACTTGATGCACTTCATTTTCATCTATTTGATTTTTTTTTTTTTGGATCAGAGCAAGTTTGTATTCACTATTACTAACTTACACAAGTATAATACGTCTTGACCCACTTACAAACTTACACACTACACTCCAAATACGATTTGATCCAGATTAATAGCTAATATATATGTTGTTGACTGATTTGAACAACTAAAACAGCACTTTTTAAAAACTGAATACTACGCTTAACCTACCTCCTCAATGTCCTGTTATTGTATGCTTAGAGATACCGATATTTGTAGCTTCATTCCATCTTTTCCAACAATAATGGATTTTTGTTTGATCTAAAAGCACCACCCATTTATTTATATATTTCTTTCCAAAAAAGTGAGCCGCAATCGGAAAATTCCAAGGGTGATGCTAATGGGAAGTTGATGAGAAATCAGTGAATGGAATTCACAAAGATTCTAATCGAACATGTAGTTTGAAATCCAAGGGGGCGTAATCGATTTGTCCTTGAAACTTTAATCCATCTCTTTCCAAGAGGATGACAACCAATTGACAAGAAAGATCAACTATCACTTTGGGATAATGGGATGGAGATTGGGATTAGACAATGGTGCTAGTCCTCATTAAATTCGCTAATAATTTCATTTATGCTATTGGACAAACTTACCATCCTTGTTGAGGCTGCCTTGCTTTGCTTTGCCAAGAATTTGATGTTAACGGCCCAAGATTTGATCACCCCCCATGACCATGACCCACTTTTTTTTGTAGGGAGCACACCACGTTCTTCTTGGAATGCCACTTGGAGAAGGGTCTATTCAATATGACCCTTAATGTATCCCACTTAATAGCCTTATTAACATTTTAGGGCAACATTAGCACATGCTTTTGTCATTCATTTATTTGTTGAACCCCTCAATTAGACCTATTTTTCAGATTTAAAATTGTTGATTCGTGCTTCTTGATTACCTTACTGAAATTGGTATCAATGACGATAATAATTAGTGAAACAATTAGCCAAAAGTAACTAGCTTTAAGTTAATTATACCAACTATTGTGTGAATTAACTTTGACAATTAAGGGAGACAGAGGTTATAATGGCAAATTGACTTTAATTAGAAGCAAGGACAGCATTACAAGGAAGATATTTGAACGTCTTTAACCCCATCAGTAATCAAAAAGCTTAGTCAAGTTGATGATAAGAGTTATCAAGTTAAATGCTTGATTTTGCCCATCTTAGCTTTGCATAATTACATCTCTCCCTTTTGCTAGTAGTGGAAAAATGATAGTCAACTTTAATTTCATCACATATTACATCATTGACCTCCACTTTGGGTGATAATTTGGTCCTTAATTAATCAGCCCTAATCATAGTTTGAGATTTGATCTATCAATGGAATGGAGTCTTGTCAGCCAATGATTCTATCATACTTGCGTGTGAAGATCTTACTGGGACGTGCTTTTTAGATTCTGGTTATAAAGTTGTCTGATCAAATACATGCATCGAGGGAATTTTATTCCAACATAACATCACCACACTTCTTTTACAATTCAATAAACCTTCTCAAGTTCACATAATTAAGTTAATCCCATCAATCCAACTGATTTGGCATCGTAGCCCCACTTCTTGATTTTCTTTTAATGTCTTGAAAAGCCGGTCTCTATTATTGTTTAGCTAGCTAATTAAACAGTTCTTGTATTATTGTAGATTTTGTTTTCTAAATCTTCTGCAAATATTTCAACTTCTATTTTCAGTTAACATGAGCTCAGTTGATGGAATCATGGAGAAAAGAAGAAATTTAATGGTTAATTATGAGAAAACTTAGCCCAAATGTAAATGATTGAAAGTTATTTTTCGGGGGTCCATGTTTTAGTCCCTTTTTTTGGTCAAATTAAGAAAATATTTTACACAAGGTTAAAATGGACTCACAATTTTTTTTTTTTTTTTAATATAATTACAATTATAACCGCTGGGACTCGCTGAGATAGGAGTTTAAAGTATCGTCCGAAATTTTACTTCTAATAAATGGAAGAGAGCTACTCATATAAAGATGGAAAAATTATCAACACAATTATGAGTTTTATGAGTTAAACCCACCACGTGAAAGAATATGGTGGGTGGAGATAATTTTACCATTGGGTCATCCTGCTTTCCTCAGATTTACAAGTTTCAATGAGTCGAATTTTAGGTCTTTAATATTATTATGAGATAAGTTTTATTTTTTTTTGGTTTAAACATTGTTGACCACATTTCACCGTAGAAGATATGTTACAGATTTTCATCCTGTTTTCACTTTTCCATTAAAGAAAAAATTTGTTAACTACCTGTGAAAAATGATTTACAACCACAACGACGTTTACATCTTCAATACAGAATTTTCTGGATATTAATTTGGCATTGTGAAAATTCAGCCCCATCAATACAACTAATCGTAGAATCATGTTATCTTTCTCTCTTGGCAACTGAAAGAGTGTTTTTTTATACGAGCATAATCTGTTATATGTGATTTTTTTTTTTTTTTTTTGGAAATATCTGTTATATGTGATTTTACTAGACTGAGGATTTATTACATAATCTAGTTAACAGGCAACGGACGGAGCCTTTCAACAACTATTCAATCATCGGTGCAGGATAATATATTTAAGTTGATAATTCATCCGACTCAAAAAATAATAATAAAAAGAGGACAAAATTCCATTGTTGTCAGGTCTAAACTGATTAACCAATTTTTCAGAAACCTAAACCGTGTACTTAGACGAAGGCGAATAAAAAGTTGACATCTATCAATTTGAAAGCAATGGGCCGTAAGCTCTCTTTACCCCGATCCTATATGGGCCAAGATCAAAGCCCATTAAACTAAGTTCCAGTTTCGGTAGTAAAAGGGTTCGGTTGCAATGCGTTCTTGTGATTGTAATAGCTAACTTGATCATCTGTACCCTCATCAGGTTAGAAAAGAACGCCGTCAGTTTTTACTAGACACCAATACATCATCCCGTCACCCACCGCGAGAGCAACTTGAACTGCCTAGATTATAGACAATATTTAATGAGTGATCTCTATTATCGAACTACATTAGATGTAGTATAAAAATGTTATTTATTTGACTATTTATTGAAATAATGTCTGTCTTTTGTATTATAAAATTTTAGAGCCAATATGTATGGAGCTAAACTGATATGTCTAATAAACTAAAAGATTATATATATATATATATATATATACATGTAATCATTTTAAAATGTGTCATTAAAATTTCATTATAAGATTACTAGTAACTTTGTAGCCGGAGCGATGTTTACTGCGATTATGTTTTGCCTTGTCAATGTTGAAGGCGGGATTGATCATTATCCTTCTGTGCTTCAACCAGTTTTGTCCATTAATCGTAGACAATCCTTTCCCTAATAATGTCCTTAAATAGTGAAGGCGTAAACTGGGATAATAAATATTTTCATATCTACATAACCTACCAATTGATTAAAATTAAAGAATATGACAAATAATTCGAATACTTAAAAGTTTATATATTTTAAAAATCAAGATTAATTGTGCTTTCTAATGGCTCCCATTCCTCTCCAAGAAGTAGAGCCATTAAATTCAAATCCTCAAAGAATAAAATAAAATTTAGTTTAATTAGTTTATTAGCTGCAAACTTAAGTCGTTAATAATTATTTAAAAATGAGAGGAAGAAATTGATCACCAATTTTTTAGTGTTTAAAATCCTAGTCATCTACGTGTCACGATCTTAACGTCTCACATGAAAATACCATCTTACCCTTCCTACCCAAACAATCTATCATCATTGACCATCAATTAACTAATGGTTTGGACTATTTTGAAAAGTTTTAAAAAAGTTAGGAATGAAAAGAATCATTTCCAAAAGTGCTTTAAAATTTTGATATTTTTCGAAACCTCAATGACTAAAATAAAGTTTTTCCATACCTTAGGTATAATTATTTTGCTAATGCCTTCTAGTTAATTGTAATATACATGTTGCTCTCGATCTATTTGGAGTTGACAACAATAATGTTTTCTGCTCTCTAGAGCAGTCCTGTTCTTAGCATGTGACCTTTTCATGGTTTGTGTGTTACCTTGGGTATAACCTCATTTTGAAATCCATTTCTTTACTATACTGCAATAATTGGTAATGTAATAGCATGGTACCAATCAATTATAATAAAAGGCTTTTACAAATAATTCAAAAATTTTAAATGTAAACTAATAATAATCTAGGTTGACTATTCAGAAAAGAGAAAAGAAAAATCGATACTGATTAGTCTATCAACTAAAAATGTAAGCATGAATAAAAATAAGGGATATTATGAAAAAAAAAAAAAAAACCCTAAAAAAGTAAAATAATTGAGAATTACATCCGTTTTTTTTATTAGATAAATCGTCTTCTGCCGTTAACTTTTCATATAAAATATTAATATTATCCGTCTAAAATCATGAAATAACCAAAATACCCTCATTATAATCTTATAAAATTCCTCTTATACCCTTCAAACTTACGAAATGACTAAAATATTCTTTAAATTATTAATTAATGATAATATTAAATAAAAAATAACACAATTTTATTTTAAATTAACACAAAAACCATCCTTTTCTCTCCACTCTCTTTTCTTCTTCCGCTCTTCTTCTTCTTCTCTAGGTTCGAATGGAACCCAGTTTCTGGGTTCCATTCAAACCCAGTTCTGGGTTCAATTGGGTTTTGGGTTGTTTTTGGTTTTGGATTTTGATGTTTCCTAATTGATTGTTTTGATACAATGGGGTTGATGTTTGCGATATATTTGTGATGTTGGTTCCATCGATTTTGGGTGATGTTTGTGATGTTTTTGGTGTTCGGGATTTTGGGATTCGTGTTGAATTGATGAAGAAATGATAATTTTGGATTTAGGAGATAATGAGTCTACTGTTTCTGGATTTCCAAACAGGTTTTCAAAATTTTCAGTTTTCAATAGAAATCTGTTTTTGGGTTTTCGATTGGAAGGAAACCCAGAAAATGGGATTTTTTTTTCTAATTTAAGAAAAAACTTTTATTTTTTCAAATTCTGGGTTTTTAGATGGTGAATTTTTTATTTTTATTTTTTAAATATTTTACAATTTTTCTCATTTTAAAAATTTAATTATTTTATTAGATTATCATTTTGCTCTCAAATGTTAACACTTGGCTTTTTTAGATACTAGAAGACAGTTCACCTAACAAAAAAAATCGAGAACTGTTCACGATTATTTTGCTCTTAAGAGTATTTTTCATAATATCCCTAAAATAATCATGATTGGGAAGAAGAAACTGATCACCATATTGAGAAGTCCCTCTGTTGTGGTTGGGGACAACCCTATCAGTGATATCATGCGACTTTGTATCAAGAACAATTTCTTCTGCATCCTTCTTCAGCTTCTTCTTTTCTTTGAGAGAACCAGAAACTACCCTGTAACCTGGCCCCATTATTCCTTGTTTTCTAAAGAATCTTGTCACTGCATAGGGCCTCCAAAATACAATCCTACAAATTTCAAGAATTCTTGAGACTAGAAAAAATGTTGAAAGAGCTAAAGTGACTCGACCAAATAACTCCATTTGATCTCTGTGTGTTTGGTACAGAGAACGACAGTGTTGCGTTTTGCTGGTTGGCTTCTATATATTAAGAAGGTGAAGACCTGGATGTAAAGGCTGTGAAAAATTTATGCTTGAGTGCGGGTGGTGGTGACTGGTGATGATGTCATGGCTTATGCCTAAACGGCTTCATGCAAACCTCTACCAGAAGCTTAGTAGAGTTCGGAAAAACCCTTGCTATGGTAATAAGACAAATTTATATACCATATAAAGGGGTGTTTAATAATAAAAATACTCTGGGAATTGAGTTTTTTTGTCTTAATCTTAATAGGTATTAATGTAAAGGAAAGTTTTAATAAATCTTAATAATTAAGGGTGGTTTCTAAGCTACAGTGTTTGCATTGTCACTTTTGTGATGGTTTAATGGTAATATAGATTGAGTTACTTCTTGTCCTTATAACTTTATAATGTCGTTTAATCAATTGTTATTATTTATCATATTGATAATTGATTTAGCTACTCATATAGATATTATATATATATTTAAATAAAAAATAATATAAATATGACAATTCATAAAACTTTTAGTAATAAAACAACTTGAAAACTTAAACTACTTTAGTTTAATTATCTAAAACCAAACCAAACCAAATTGACCTATTTTTATTATTGGTTTGGTTGGGTTTTACCATATTCTTGGTTTGGTTTGGATTGTCAAGTGTTAAATTAATAAGATTATGGTTTGGTTTGGGCATACTCAGGTCCAACTTATGCCCACTTCTACACCTAGGAATGAAAAAATAATGATGTGACATCATAAATTTTATAAGATTATGTGGTAATGATAAATAATTTAAAACAAGTCACTTTTCACATCATTTGATTTGGTTTTAGGGTTGAGTAACATTAGTAATACATAATTCAAGAATTTAGTTGTCTCCGGTGTAAGACTCCATTATCCATTCATTTATGCATTTGGAACCCAATTGAGAAAAGAGTAATAAATTTATGGTGTGTTTACTTCATAGATTGAATAAAGGGAATGAGGAATGAGATTGATTGATGTTGTTTACTTGCTTAAAATCCATTCCGTAATGGGAATGAAAATGTGGACCCCACATCAATTTGGGGTTGTGGAATGGGAATCTCATTCCCCCCAACCCACTTGGGAATCTCATTCCCATTCCCTTTGTCAAAATAAAATGTCCCTTATACCCCTTTTTAAAAAAATAAAGAAAAATCTATTTATTTGATGTTAAAAAAAAAAAAAAAAAACTACATATTGTAATAAAAAATTGCGCACTATTAATTTTTCATCACCAATTTCTTAATTATCATGATGGACTAATAAAATAATATGTAATTTTTTTTATTATTATATGTAGTTTTTTATTTAATATTAAAAAAAATTACATATTATAATAAAAAACTACACACCAAGTTAGTAAACTATTAAAATAATATTAAGTTTTTTTATTATAATATGTAGTTTTTTATTTGATATTAAAAAAAAGAGCATATTATAATAAAAAACTACACATTATTATAATTAATCCATAATTTTAATTAAGGGTATTTTTGTAACTTATAATTAATTCATTCCAATTCCAAAGTAAAGTAAACAGTTTAATGGAAATAATATTGATTCCGATTCCGATTCCTGTAGTTGAAGTAAACAACTTATATGATTCCGATACTTCATTCCGATTCCAAGTCATTCCGATTCCAGATCATTCCGATTCCTATTCCGATTCCTCCAAGTGAAATAAACGCACCATTAAAGAAGAGATAATACCTAGACCGCAAATAAATGAAAAGATACACATACAGTCACAAGTTTTAAGTGTCAAAATTTTAAATTAATATAATAAATATGACTCTAAAGGTAAATAGTACATGTATACTTCCAAACGGCAAAATTATAAATTTGTCTTTGTATCATGGATAACCTACCTGAGTTGTAATACATATTTCATTAATTCAAGTTAATATGAAGAAAGATCACAACATATGGTTTTGCAGGTATACCATTTATTACAATGCTTGGCTGCATATTTTCTTTAATTTCTCTACTGACTATAACTTGACACTAGATAAGAGTATGGAATTGAAACAGATAAGAATTGAAGTTTTAACGCATATATAAAAGCCTTCTTAACTGTTATATCTGCAATGGAATATATTAGCTCAAAGGCTTTACAATAGCAGGGAGTCCAAACTGTGGCTGCAAAATGAGTTGGTTAACTGGTGTGTGCTTATACTCAGGCGAGAGTGATAAGGAAAACCTTTGAAGGATCAATGCAATTGCCATTTTCGCTTCAAGCATTGCAAATGTCTGACCTATGCAAGCTCTTGGTCCGGCTCCAAAGGCAAGCAGAGCATGTGGGTGTTTCGCTGCTTTAGAGATCCCATTAGCGAACCTTTGTGGATTAAATTCGTCTGCATCTTCTCCCCAATATTGTTTGCTCCTGTGAATTTTCAGAATAGGAATCACGATACACGTATTCTTAGGAATTGTTATATTCCCCAATTTCATGTCTCGTGAGGCTTCCCTCGACAACTCCATTACTGGCCCATAGAGTCTCAGTGCCTCCAGCAAAACCATGTTCACCTATCAAGCCATACTCTTACAGTTTAATCCATCTAGAAAATCGACTAAAAGAAATGAAAGAAAAATCAAGATACTAGGCTACTTGCACGATGAATGATAGCTCACCAATTTTAACTTGGCTAGCATATCTGCATCAGGACCTCCCCTCCCACATTCTTTCAACACTTCTTCTCTGAGTTTAGACTGCCATTTAGGATGTACACACAACAAATAAACAGTCCAAACTAACAAAAAGGTGGTGGTTTCGTGCCCTGCAAAGAAGAATGTTTTGCACTCCTCTATAATCTCATCCATGTTTAAGTTTGAAACTGATATAGATTGAACCATTGATGAGGCTCCAATCATTACACCAAGTACATCATCTCCATAATCATCTGAACTTCCAGTAGCTTTGGCGTTCAATCTACTCTCTATGATGTTTCTTATTGTGCTTTTCACCTTCCTGTCAAGCTTCCATATCCGAATATTCGATGGAGTAGGTAGATATCTAAAAGAAACATCAATAATTTGTTACCTACTTTGCCTTGAAGTCCGACTCCAGAAGTTACAAATTAATTAGATAATTAAATTTTAAGAGTAGTAAGGCAATTACTGGCTTCCGGGAATGAAAATATTAGCCTTTGAAGCTGCACAGCATTCCTGAAGCTCTGTCTGGGCTTTGAATGCTTCTACACCTTCCATATAGCTGCTTCCAAAGGCAGCGCGGGCAATTATATCAGCCGTTAATCTCTTGAATTCTCCATTCATCTCCATTGTATTACATTTGTTCTCAAACGTACTGGCCTGATTTTCCCACTCTTCAAGCATGGATATGATACATGTGGCCATTTGCCTTACAATAACCTATCAAGATCAACACGACATAATATAATATCATAAATTTCGACGGTATACTTATAACTCATTTTTCTTGTCTTATTCAACTGCTTAGTAACAGTAGAGAAAATTCTTTAAGACCTTGAGTTTATCAATGTTGAAGGCAGGATTGATTATCCTTTTGTGCCTGACCCAGTCTAGGCCATTAAGTACAGCCAGTCCTTTCCCTATTAGTGTCACTATCGAAGGCGTTAACTGGGTTTTTAAATAGAAACCAAACTTATTTGATAGTACTTGTTTGGCCAGCTCTGGATCTGAAATGTAAATCCTTGGCTCCATTCCATACCAATACAAAAATATCTCTCCTGTGACATGATCACATAATGTTCAGAATCATATAATTAATAAACAATTCAACACAAAACTAATATCCATGAACCAAGAAAGAAGGCTTTATTATAATCTTGCTAATTAACACTAACCTACTTATATGTTATTCATTATATTGGCCTCTAGCTAGCTAGTTGGTGGGTTTATTCAAGGTTTCAAAATCGTTACTCGTTAATTGACTAACGACATAGTGAGTAGCAAGTAATCAAAAAATATTCTTTAGGAAAAAAATTATTATTTTTGACATATGAGGGCGTAAACAAATATTTTTTTAAAGGAATATGATGGTGTAATTTTATAAAACCTTAGAGTTGTTTGTGTCATTTGCCTCAATATATAAATACATCAGCATAGAAAGCCTGGTTAGATTTCCTTATTCTCACGCTGCTCACTCTCCTCACCCCTCTCTAAAGACTTCTCCTCCGCTGCGACGCCGCAAGACCTCCTCACTCAACAATTCTCCTCCCCTATGACCAAACCTCCCGCGGCTCCTTCATCAGCATCCTATCTCCTCCTCAACCTCGTCGCCAATGCCTTCTACATCACTGCCTCCTACATCAAGTTCGCCGAATCCGCCGGCGCTCGCGTCATCCCTCTTATCTTCGAGGTCCAATTGTCAGTGTCGAATGGCTCTCTGGGATCGAAGCTGACGGCGGTTGAGGATCACTGTAATCAGCGACATGTAAGCTGGTAATACGTCCAAACTCTCTTTGTCCCTGTCTCTCTCTCTCACACTGTGCAAAACAGAACAAAAAACAGAAGAACCCTTGATTTTGGCCCCTGATTTGGGGCTAATCGGATCGGCACGGTGCCAATCACCGATCGACAGACAGTAACTCGACCTAACCGACCGAATTTTGGAACACTGGGTTTACTTATTGCCTATGCTAGCTAGTAAAACATGAAGTTTGACTAATTAATAACATGTTTTTATGCTTTCTAGTGCTGTAATATCCATACATCAACTTCTTTATTATTATTATTTTTTTTTATCTCAGAATTACAGTTTAATCCATTTGATTGTTAAATAAATAAATATATATATATTGACTAGAGATTTGTAGCTAATGATAATTTAAAGCTTAAATTTATGCAAATCTTATTTGCACATTCATTTTAATTATAGTATAAGTGAAAGAAAGGACCTACAGTTTAAAAAGAGAAATGATAATCTAATTCGATTGAACTTAATGTTTGCTTTTATGCTCTTAATCAGGTTTCGTGTACTCTTTACTATTTTATTTTAACCATTTTTATGAATATTAAAAGTGCTTGTGGTTATGTGGTGACCTCTTAATCAATCACAAATTATCTAGATCCTACCCATGGATTGTATTTATACTGGTTCAATAGCAGTAGTAGACTGTTAATACTCGTTATAATTTGGTTGAAATTTAAGAAATTCAACTAAGACAGATATTCAAAAAGTAAAAATCAACAACTTTAGAAAAAGTTGTGAGCTGTGTATGCAAGTTCACAGGTTTGCACAAACGAAATCCTCTTTTTTTTTTTCCAAAAAAATAAAAAATCCATTTCTTAACACTACAGAATTTACAACGAATATACTAATATAGTACCTATCGATTATAACAAAATGCTTTAACAAATAATCCAAAAACACTTGAAAGGGAAGAAGAAATTGATCACCATATTGAGAAGACCATTTGTTATACTCGGGGACAACTCTATCAGTGATATCATGCGAGTGTGTGTCCAAAACCATTTCAAGCGCTGTCTTCTTCAGCTTCTTCATTTCTTGAAGAGAACCTGAAACAACACAGTAGGGTGGCCCCATTATTCCTTGCTTTCTAAAGCTTCTAGTCACTACATACGGCCTCCAAAATACAATCCTCCAAATTTGCAAAACTTTTGGGAAAATAAGAACTGCTAAAAGAGATAAAATGAGTCCAACAAAAAACTCCATTCTGATCTGCGTATGAGATAGAGATTACTGGTAGAGCTGTCTGTGATGGAGAGTTTTGTAACCGAATTCTGGATTGGCTTTTTTAAAGAAGATAGGAGGAGGGTTTGATGGAATCATGGAACTGTTTTGAAAACTCTATTCATGCATGCGCTCCACGTGGTGATGATGGTCATGAATCATGATTGCTCCCAATGCAAACAATGGAAATTTCTTGGCATCATGCAAATCGTGACTAGCTACTTCTCTTTCTTTTGGGCAATCAGACAACTCGCAATTAATTCTTTGAATCTCCACTACTCCACCAAACGTTTAGTTCCTTTCCGCTTCTATCTTTCCTTATCTGTATAAGATAAGTTCTCATTTATTTTTTCTGAAGTCTTACGGAAAAGATATGTGTATATTAAAGTTAGGAGATTGACTGTCTATATTTTAACACTATACAGTAGGTATTTAGCACTAGCAAAATCCTTAAATTGGTCTAACGAGTAATTCCAGCTACTATATACAGTACTTTTCTTTTCTGTTTTTATTTAATAATTTCGATAAAAATAAATTATTATCCAACTAATGAAATTCCAACAAGTGTTAAAGGTGCTGCTCTCAACCAATAAAGTTCATCTAAGTTTTCAAGGTGTAAAGCACGAGTAAAGATTATCTACCATTATTTATTTATTTTTATAATTTTTTGATAATCTAATGACATAACAACATTTAAAAAAGTCGATAATTAAAATTGTTAGATTTTTTCTCTTTCATGTATCACTCAAACTTAAATTTTTCTCATAAAAAAATTAACACTATATCTACACTGATAGAGAATCTTTATTTGTAGCACAGAGTGTAGTAAAGATATGTCCTCTTTGAACCACGAACAAACATGTAATGTGATGTTTTCAGGATTTAAACAAAAGACATATAGATATTTTGATTGCAAACATAAAACAACCACCTTAAATCACAAATAAATGGGCAGAGTGATGTTCTTAGAGTTTAAACTAAAGACTTATAGATATTTTGATTGTAAATCTGATACTATTAAAAGAAATACACTTAGTTCTGCACTTTGTTCTATACTGTCTCAGATCTATAGCTTTCAAGGATGACATGGCAGTATCCTGCCATTCGCCACATCTCTCCAAGGGTAAAGCCAAATCTTACATGAATAAATGGTCAATATGGTGATCAAGTGTCATTACATAATGTAACCTGATGGAGTCTTTTGCATTCGATAAATTTTAGTAGGTAAAACTTTTAGTAAGTGCGCTTGTTTTCACCTTTTCAAATTTTCCATCATCCAACTCACTTTTCTTTCTTGCATTACATTTTTAATTCTGGAGTGAATTTATTCTTTTACTTAAAGATTTGTTATTATTTTAATGAAATAAATATCTTTAAATAATTTATTATTTCTACTTTAAAGTAGAATTTCCACATTAGCCATTTAATTTCATAGTTTTTGATAATTCAAGTCTTAAAAAAAGGTAATGAATTCTATTTCAATATTTCAACTTCTAAAAATCAATTTATGAAATTTCAAAAAAATTTAGTGTAAATTTAATTATAGACAGTCTTCGTGAGGGATTAAATTTATAAAAAACTACCCATTGGGTAAGGGCGGAACTTGAACTTTTAACCTTTTAGGATTAAGGAAAATGCTTAATCACTCTTATTAAGAAATGATATGCTTTAATTACTAATTCATTTTTTATAATAAGGCTAAGAGTAATGTTACATTATCTAAAAATTTGTTAAATTTACTACTAAAATAATATGACAAACTTATGTGTAATTAAAATATTATCAATACATCATTCCAAAATTAATATAGTAACTACAAATTAGCTTGTCACATCATTTGATTAAAATTTTTGAGTAAATTTTTGGGATGTGTAACATTAATTACTCTTAAATGGTGTTATATCTAGGTTTGAATTTTACTATATTTATTTTGTATGACTTAAATGTTTATTTTTATTTGGCCCCTAAATTAACAATCTTGGTTCTGTCTTTGGATGTAATTAAAGACATTTTTTAGTCTACGTTTGGTATAACTTATTTATTGGTCAAAAATATTTTTTTAATCTCCACAACTCTTTTTTATTATTATTATTATTTTTTTTATCGTTTCGTTGTCATCCCAATAAAACTTTTGGACAATTAAAAAAACTTAAATATATCTACTATGAAAAGTTCAAATTTTGAGCATTTTCAAGTAAATTTTTTTGAGTTTTTTAAAAAAATAAAATAAAATGTCTAATATAATTATATTATATTTTGTTAATATCATCATCCCCTTAAAACCCTAATACACTTTTTTTAAACATATAAACATTTTTGTAGATTAAGTTCAACCATGCTTCCATCAGTGACAATAAAATTTTCGGTTCCATTTGTTTTCACCCCAGTGACATGATTAACCAGGCAGCAAGCATTTGCAATTAGCGATCTCCCTGGTTCAATGATGAGATTCAGATTTCTCGATTGGACCAGCTCCCTAACCAACACCAACCACAAACACTAAAAATGCGAAATGATCCGTCATATTGACCAGATTTAGCATCGCTAAGACATAATCATGCTTCGAACGTAACCTAGAAGATGATGCTGATCACCGTAAAACCAAAATTCTTGTCCTTCGACACAACTACAAAAATTGTAAAATGTATTGTCTATTTTAAGACATACAAATTAATATCTCGTGTCTAAGGCTCAATATGTGTGATCTTAAAAGTACATGAGTCAGTAAACTAAAATTTTTTATAGAAATCTATTAAACATGTGCAGACTCTATCCTCTGTTTTCATATTTATAAGTAGGTTCAGACCCTAACGTTAATTTGACGCGAGAAACAAGTCTGAATTTTCTGCATCTAATAGTCAAGCATAAATGAGCTACAGACACATGAAGCTACATGAAAATGCCTCATCATTTTCAACATTTTTTTTTTAATTTACATTGGCAGTGAATGCCATGAGTAGATCAATAAACAGTGCAGTGGAGGAAAACACTATTTCCTCTTGGTAAAAATTGGGAGTAAAAAACATAACAATGCTTTATGTCCTTTTACGTAAATTTATAATCTAAAATAACTTTAAAAAATAATACAATCAAATAATCTACAATTTAAAACTTTTTTAATTGACAATCAAATAACTAATAATTTCTTCTTAAAAACTTTACTTGTAAAATATATGCTTCCAAAAGATCTATTTTTAAAAGAGCTATCTGAAAAAGTTGTACCAAACGAAACCTTAATCATGAAAACATTAGAAACCTTTATCTTCTAGAATATAGGCTATTTCTAACTCTAAAGTATTACCCCGTACACCCAAACAATCACACATTCAGAGTGTAAGGCCTCAATCCAAGTAGATCTAAAAGATTAATTAAAATCTAATTTATTTTTATTAATTTGGTCCAGTTCAAGTTTTAGAAATAAAGAAGTATATGGATAAATATCCTTTTAGTGGATATTTTTAAAAGAAATCAATAAAATTGGGTGTAAAAGGGAAAAGATTATAGGGGTAAAATGTAAATTTATAAGTTAATAATTTTGGTGAGCCATTATCATTGAAAATTGAAAAAAAAATAATAATATAACAAAAAGTTAACGTGGGGTGGTCAGCAAAAAAACAAATTTTAAAATAATACTGATGAACGGAAATGGTGAAGAGACCTCTGTGTGTGTATATATATATATATATATATATTATTGGGTTATTATTAATTTACCCTCTAGAATCGAAAATAATATCAAACCATCCCTGGTTTTGAAAATAATGGCTAAAACAACTCAACCATTAAATGAAATAGTAAATCAGACAATAAAGTAACGAATTCATTAGTTTTGAGGGTAAAAATGTCATTTGGAGTTGATAACATTAACGGATAATAGCTATTTACCATTTATTAAGATTTTAATTAAATAAAAAAGGAAAAAAAAAAACTCACTCTCATCAGTCATCACCAGTCATTACCATCTCCTATCACCATAACTCTCTCCTCTCTCTACTATTACTCTCTCTGTCTCACACATCTCACCCAAGCACCATCACCATTCAAAAACCTAACCCATCACCACTCAACACGCCACCCTACCCCATCGCCGCCACCCTCCTTTTACGTCGTCGCCGAGTCTGATTATACAAGTGGTGATGCTAGTTTGTTTTTCGATGGGATCTTCGATGTGGTGTTCACGGCACATTGGTTCGTGGAGGAATGGAAGGCTGAGTGTCGTTACATCGAGTGGTACGACGGTACGGAGGTGGATTAGATCTTGCGGGTAGGGGTGGCAATATGGGTTTCAACACGACGGGTCGACACGAATTCGCGAAAAATAAATGGGTATGGGTTGGAGTTAAACGAATTCGTGTCGTAATCGTGTCAACCCGCTCAACCCGTTTATTAAACGAATCGAATTGGGTTTACTTAAACGAATCGCGGGTTGACACGATTAAAATGAAAATAAATTATATTAGAGGGGTTTATGTGTAATTATGCATTGATATATATACACATATTCATCCAAAACCTAAACAATCTAACACATTCAACCTCATTTCGGCAGCACACCCACACCACAACCCTTTGTGCCTACCCTTTGCTCCCTCACGGTCACCCTCAAGGTCGTCGTCCGGTCGCCGTCTTCTCCCTACGGTCGTCGACCGTTCTCCTATCGTCCCTCACGCTCGCCGTCTGATCTTCCCTCTTGCCTCACGCTCGTCGTCCGATCTTCCCTCTTGCCTCACGATCGCCGTCCAATCTTCCCTCTTGCCTTACGCTCGCCGTCCGATCTTCACTCCTACCTCACGCTCGTCGTCCGATCTTCCCTCCTGCCTCACGCTCGCCGTTCGATCTTCCCTCCTCCCTCCCGCTCGCCGTTCGATCTTGCCTCCTCCCTCACGGTCGCTGGCCGTTCTCTCCTCCTCCCTCAGAGTTGCTGTCGGTTCTCCCCTCCTCCCTAACGGTCGCAGCCCGTTCTCCATTTCATCTCAAGATCGCCGCTTCTTCTCCACGGTCCACCACAGATCGACGGCTCCACCACGGCATCACCAGACCTACGGCTCCACCACGACACCACCAGATCCACGGCTCCACGGACCACCACCATAATGTCATGACACAATAATATTATGAAATTTTAATTGTCATGGATTTGCATTAAGTTTGAGCATGATTTGATTTTATTTTGTTGTTGATTTAATTTATTGGGTTTTTTTTTTCTGAAAATTAATGTGTTGGTTTTTATGTGTTGACTATGTTAAATTTGATGTTTGGTTTGTGTGTTGATTTGGTTGAATTTGATATTTGATTTTTATCTGTTGAATCTGTTGTTTAATTTGGTGTTTGGTTCATGTGTTGTTTCTGTTGTTTTGGTTTTTGATTTTTATCTTTGAATTTGTTGGTTAAATTTTTAATTATGAATGATTTATTATATATATGTTTAAAATATTATTAAAATTAAATGAGTTAAACGAATTCAATTTGTTAAACGAATTCAATGGGTTAAACAGGTTAAACGAATTAACGAATTCAATTTGTTAAACGAATTCAATGGGTTAAACGGGTTAAACGAATTAACGAGTTAAACGAATTAGAATTCTTAATGGTTCAAGCATTAAACGAATTAATCGTGTCGTGTCATGTCATTCGTTTATAAACGAATTCGTGTCGAATTTAAAAATGTCAACCCGTTTCTTAAACGAATTCGTGTCGGGTTGAGCGAATTCATAAACGAATCGAATCGAATTGGGTTCAACCCGACACGCCAACCCTTTTTGCCATCCCTACTTGCGGGCGCTATTCCTGACGCGGTTCATGGAAGAGATGGAAAGGACGATAAGAAACGACGGGCTGTGTGCCGTCGTGGTCGAGCGGTGCGACGGTACAGAGGTCGATTAGATCTTGCGGGCGCTGTTCCTGACGAGATTCGTGGAGGAGATGGAAAGGATAGTCAAAAATGGCGGCTGTGTGTCGTCATCGTGGAGCGGTATGGCGGGGCTGAGGTGGATCTATATGCACTATTCCTGGGTTTTTTGATTACTGGATGAGTGATTATTGGGTTTTGTGGGTTTGATGTATGAGATGAACTTTTGATGTAATTGTGGGTTTGTTGTAATTGTAGAGATTACTGGGTTTTACGCATCTGAAATTTTGTTTATTGTGTTTGATGTAATTGGATGAACTTAGATGTGTGTTTTATTATCATTTTTTTTGGTTTGATGTGTGCTGTTGTGAGATAATGAAATATGCTTAATTATTTTTTTTTGTTTAATGTAATTTTAGTTTTTTCTTTAATGTAAATTTTGAAGATCTGACATAAATCTCTAACTTCAAAGTTTTTTAATGCCTAGATCTTCATCTTTTTTGTTTTAATTTATTTTTTAATTTTAAATAATAAATTTTATTTATTTAATGTTTATTTAATAATAAATTTTGTTTTATATTTTTTTATTTTTTAATATAGTAAGGGTAGTTTTAATTTAATTTTTTTAATTCATAAGAGTATTTTGGTCCTTTAGTATTTTTTATCACAAAATCACTAAAATTTAAATGGAAACCGCTTTTGGGAGACGGTAGGGGGTTTTTTGACTAATATTTTTAAAAGTTTAGGTAAACTGAGGTTATTTTCATTTAAGGGGGGATTTTTTTAGGATTATCCCTATATTATTAGAAGTAACTAGAAACCAATTCAACATAGAACCTGGTAGCAAAAGAAAAATAACAGAAAATTCTACATGGATAATCTAAATATTTGGGCATCTAATTTACGTAAATAAGTAATTTTTATTTCAATAAAATTTAAAATCTACAAAATTAGTAAATTTTATAATAAGTTCTAAATTAAGTTTATTTGATTTTTAGGATGGATCCAGGATTATAAAAAATAATATAAGAATTCATTTTAGATCCAAATTTAGCAAAGAGTTATGTGGGTAGATAATTTTATTTTAATTAAATTAATTGAATTATATTTATTTATATTTCAGTTTTTATTATTTATTTCAAATAAATAAATTATTTAGTTAATCGATTTTATGGATTATAAGTTATATTTTATGATTGAAAT
Source organism: Dimocarpus longan (assembly GCA_022984855.1). Classification (NCBI taxonomy): domain Eukaryota; kingdom Viridiplantae; phylum Streptophyta; class Magnoliopsida; order Sapindales; family Sapindaceae; genus Dimocarpus; species Dimocarpus longan. Next base: position 23,669,439 of record CM041015.1, read on the forward strand.
GAGAATTTACTATAAATTCATGTACACACACACACACACACACACATATATATATATATATAAACACTTATAGTTACAACTTGAGTTATTAGTAGAAAGATTTCAAAAGGTTTTAAATAATATGATTTTATGTTTTGAGAAATAATATTGATTACGTTTTAAGAAAAATATTTATTCAAAATTTATATGTACAGTAAGAAAAGATTTGAGAAAGGAAAATAAAAATATTTTCAGAATACCAAGGTTGTGTCCTCCTCTCTAACAGTCAAACAAGTTTCACGTGTATAAGTCTGAAAGAGTTGTCTAGGACGTGTATGGTAAATATTTAACCTTTACTCTCTGTGTGTGTTGATTATTGCTACCACGTATGATAAATTTCCTTGAATACTAATTGGTGTAGATTTTCATATTACAAATATTATATACTGAGCTTGATTAATACAAATGGAGATTACAAAACACCAATTTTACATAATGATATTTCAAAAACATTTTACAGACAATAGATGCAAAAATGTACTTTATAAAGTTCATAGAAATTATTCATATATATGGTTACAGTTTTATAATGTTATAAATTATTGGATTTAGTTTTATTATTTCAGATATAAATCTATATAAATTATTAAGTATTTATTACTACCAGCAACATTTTATAAATTATTTAGAAATACTTTTATAAAAAGTTATATCCACTTATTAGGTGTTAACGCTCACTCTTTTATAAACCCATTTTTTTAGATATCTGATATATGTTCGTGCAGATTATTATAGATCATGAGATAGGCCACATGGTGATGTAAAATGCATTAATATTATAAATAATAGAAATATTTTACATTAGTGTATATTATTTTTAATTTATCAGATTCTGTAAATGTATTTTAAAATAGTTTTGGAAATGAAATATCTTTTCCAAGTATTCTATATTTTATATATACAATATATGGGTTCAGCATAAGAAATGTAATTTTTTTTTATTTGTTTAATTTATATTTTTATTGAGCAAAGTGATTATCAAAATTAAGAAGATTATTTTAAAGGATGTTCAATAAATCGATATTTTAATCAAAAAGACCCCAATTTTCACGGAATCCTATCAGACTCAAGAGAGGGGTTAAGTCGGGTCGAGTCGGGTCTTATTACAAAGTCTACAAATTAACTACTGAAATGAGTAGCCAAATTTACACCTGAAAAATTTATGTGCATACTCAACGAAATTTTTTGGAATATAATAATTTATAAGGACACTTAACATATTACTAATATATCATTATTTTAGATTTTAATTTAATTGATAAATTTAAAATAAATAAGATAAAAATTATATGGGTGAAAGATGAAGCCAATGGAAGATTGACATGTCAGCAAGATGAAAGCGTGACATGTGACACATTAAATAGATCCCAAGTGAAGGTATTGTCAAGTGCACTAGATTACACCAAGTGAATTATCAAAGACAGGAGATATCAACCTTCAAAGGATTTAATTACTTTCATACAAACTGTCCCAGCAGAATGGTGACAAATATACAAGATATGATGAACAACTAACAGTACGAGATTAACTCAAGCAACAAGTGATAAGCACCTTCGTATGCATGATAATACTTGAAAAGCAAACCTTGTTCTATTATAAAAAGGTAACTTTTTCACTTTTTACATTTAGATTGCATTTTATTAGCAAGTTTAGTGAGATAAACAAATTTAAGTAAGATAAGTTCTGATTTAAGTATCGAAAAATGTTTTCAGAAATAACCTCCAAATCACTTTAATGAAAGTGTTTATCTGTTTTGGAGGTTATAGTGTAGTAGTCCCCTAAGACCAGCAATCATGAAAGAATAGAGTTCACCCGAAGTTTTAATTTATCATCGTACGACCATTTTAACCTACAACAAAAATAAATAAAAAATATAGAATCAAGGAGGTGCAAATCCTTCAAGAGTTGAGAGGAACCACACCTCCTTTTGTTCCTATTAATTTAATTTTTGTTTTAGTTTTCTTTTTTTATAATTAAATTTAATTATTTTCATTTTCTTTAATCTTTATAGTAGTTGTTTAATATCCTTAGTTTTTTTTTTTTTTTTTTTAAATAATCACAAGTTAAATTCTTAACCAATAAATAGTTAATAAGTTGATCAAAAAGTTATTATTACTTTTTGTTAAAGTACTATATAATGCAATGATATGATATATATATATATATATATATATATAAAGATTATTTACAATTGTTTTAATTCCTTCAATAAAGTTATAAGTTAAGGATAATGTTGGATTCTTGAAGAAAATATTTATTTCATGGTGTTAGATGTACGTACAATACAATTGTAAAGGATGCAAATATTTTCATTCTACAAAATTTTAAATGAAAAAGATAGCAACTATCTCCAAAATCAGTTAGATTTCATAGCAATTTAAGTGCACTATGCATACGCTATAATATATATGGTGATAGTTTGGGAAACTTCTTCAAAATTTGAAATCTCTGATGTGATATGCATAACATTTATTATATTCTGTGGCTGTATTTTTTTTTCATTTTTTTCTTTACCAATTATCAACTTGAGCTAAAAAGGAGTTTGGAAGTGAAAAAGAATTCGTGTTCTAGTGCATATTTACCATTTAATTACAATGGGGCAAAGATAGAATATAGCATTTTCTATACTTCTCGAAGAATATGTATCAAATTCATCAATCCAAGAAATTAGATAGGAATTAAAATTTGATCTCACCAATCCTCCCCATTCTCTCCCAATTTATTTATGGTAACGTCATTACTAAACAATCTCATATTCTCATATATATATATTCTTTAAGTAAGCTGACTTTCATTACAACCACAGAACAAGGAAAATAGAGTTTATATGTACAAATTGCCAACAAACATTCCTAAACAGGAAAGAGCTAAGGTGGCTAGTTAATGAATTAACAGTAAATGATGATTCATTAATCCTTAAGGGAGAAAAGTGAAAATACTCTTTGAAGATTGATGTTGTTGACTACAAGGTTTTGTAGTTGAGTTATTTTTATTTTCCCACTAACGATTAATGAATTATTATTTTTCCCCTTACTGTTAACCAAAAAAAAAAAAAAAAAAAAAAAAAAAACAACCTTGCTATCTCAGTTTAGAAGACCAATTTTTTTTGTTTAAAAAAAATGATATTATGAAAAAAAAAACCTTTGGAAAGTAAAGTGTTTAGTAACAGACTCCAGTTTTTTTTTTTTTTTTAATTAAATGAATCGTCCCCTACTGTTAACTTTTCATTCAAAAAACGAATATTTTCCATCCAAAACTATGAAATGACCAAAATACTCTTATCAAGATTGTGTAAAATACCTATCATACCCTTAAACTTATATAATAACTGAAATACCCTTTAAATTATTGATTAAAAATAATATTAAATAAAATTGAAAAATAAAAATATTAACTAAAAAAAAAAAAAAAACTAATTGATTTTCTAGATTTCTAGCTTGGAACCTAGATTCTAGCAACCTTGCTGGAAACCCCACATTTTTCAAGGTTTCTAGCAACCTGTGCTAGAAACCCATTTCTAGGTTTATAGGTTGTTGGAAACCCACCTTTTTTCAAGGTTTCTAGCAACTTAGAAACCCCATCCAGGTTGCTGAAAAGAGAAAAATATATATATATATATATATATGGATTTTCCAGCAAATAATGGGTTTTTAGGAAAAAGATTGAAACCCAAGAAAATTTTATTTCATTTTAAAAACGAAATCAAAACCAAATCTAAAAACACAAAATTAAAAATGCAAATTAAAAATCAAATCAAAAACCGCAAATCTTTCCAATAACACATTAAAACCAAATCAAAAGCAACACATGAAACACATCGACATTTCTTGATATGAAACCACCACACGATGAAACTCTAAACTATTATACACCCAAATCAAGCAACACACACCCATAAAACCAAATCAAAACAAATCAACAAACCCAAATGATGAAGAGAAAAAAGAGGAGAGGCGGCTCCTTCAATGGCGGTGTCATCACATTCGACAATCCCAACTGAACACTTCATTTGGGTTTGACAGACCCAAATGAAGTGTTCATCTAGGTTTAACAAACCCAAATGATGAAGGGAGAGGAAAAGGGGATGAAGGATGGAAGCAACTGAATATGTGTTTAATCTAGGTTCTTCTTAGTCTTGGGTAATTTGGGTTCTCATGACTGGAAGAGGAGGAGAGAGAAGAGTAGGCTGATGGGTTTGAAGATGATTTAGGGATTTTTTAAATTTATTTTTAATTTTTTAAAATTAATTTTCACAATTCATCTTAAGATAAACATCAGAAATTTGATAAATTAAATTTTTTATTTAATTTTTAATTTTTTATTAACTTTTTTAATTTTTTTGTTTTCAAATTAATCTCACTGTCCAACTTAATATGGATTGTAGAAATATGATGAACTCAATTTTTATTTAATTTTTTTTTTCAAAATTTTATTTAATTTTATTAAAACAAATAAAATTACAAATCCAATTATCATTATACCCTTTAACTTTCACATCCAACTAGTTTTTTTAACCGATAAGAACCATCTAATAAAAAAAAAAGGGCTTGTTACTAAATACTTTACTTTCTAGGGGTATTTTCATAATATGAAGACCACTTTTCTGGAAAGTAAGGGGTTTTTTTTTATGATTTCTTAAGTAATAAGGGAAAAAATTATTATTCATTACCTGATAGGGAAAAATAAAAATTAACACTTTGACGATGGATACTGGTGACAACAGCCATACTTATTTTTTTATTTTTTTGAAATAGTGATACTGATTTTATTACAACTGAAAAAACAACAAAAGCAGTTATAGAGGTCTGACCACATATATAATATGCCATTTATCTCTGCCAAAGAATTAGCGCAAAGATTTTAAAATTACAGGGAGGCCAAACTGAGGCATCAGATTGAGGTAGTTCGCTGGTGCGTGCTTATACTCAGGTGATGGTGATAAGGAAAACCTTTGAAGGATCAATGCAATTGCCATTTTCGATTCGAGCATTGAAAATGTCTGACCTATGCAAGATCTTGGGCCAGTTCCAAAGGGAAGCCAAGCATTTGGGTGCTTCGCTGCTTTGGAGACCCCATCAGCGAATCTCAATGGATTAAATTCATCTGCATCTTCTCCCCAATATAGTTTGCTTCTTTGAATTTTCAGAATAGGAACCACGATAGTTGTATCCTTAGGAATTGTTATATTCCCCAACTTCACGTCTTTTGGTACATCCCTCAGCAACTCTACTATTGGGGCATACAATCTCAGTGCCTCCAGCAAAACCATGTTCACCTAACAAGAAGTACTCGTCCAAGTTTAATTTATTAAATTTAGAAAATAAAACAAAATCAAAGAACCAAAAATAAGCATGGATGTATTGGCACTTGATAGCTCACCAATTTTAACTTGGCTAGCATATCCGCACTAGGAATACCCATCCCAATTTCCTTCAACACTTCTTCTCTGAGTTTTAATTGCCATTCAGGATATGCGCACAACAAATACAGAGTCCAAACCAACAAAAATGTGGAGGTTTCATGCCCTGCAAAAAAGAAAGTTTTGCACTCCTCTATAATCTCGTCCATCTTTAACTTGGGACCGGATCTAGTTTGAACCTTTTCCGAGGCTTCAATCATTACATCGAGTACATTATACCCATAACCATCTATATTTCCAGCAGCTTTGGCAGTCAATCTACGCTCTATTACGTTTGTTATTGTGCTTCTGATCTTCCTATCGAGTTTCCACATTTGAATATTTGATGGAGTAGGTAGATATCTAAAACGCACAAAGATAATTTGTTAAATACTTGGCCTTGAAGTTCAATGCCAGAGTTTATTAATTAATTAAAGAAGTAACGATTAAGAGTAAGGCAATTACTGGCTTCCGGAGATGAAAAGTCCAGCATTATATGAAGCTGCACTGAATTTATGAAGATCTAGCTGGGCCTTGAAGAGTTCTGCACCTTCTTCATAGCTAGTGCCAAAAGCAACATGCGCAATTATGTCACCCGTTAACCTGATCATTTCTTTATTCATCTCTAGTGTCTTACATTGGTCCTCAGATGTAGCCACTTGAAATTTCCACTCTTCAAGTGTCCGCATAATACATGCAGCCATTTCTCTTACCATAACCTACCAAGATCAACAAGACATAATATAATATCATAAAATTATATATACACACGTACATATACATATATATATTTATATATAACAATCTCATTTATTGGTTTACATAGAAACAATAGACAAGTTGATAATTTAGGCACCTTGAGCTTGTCCATGTTGAAGGCGGGATTGATTACCGTTCTGTGCCTGGACCATTGTTGTCCATCAATTGAAGGCAATCCTTTCCCTATTAATGTCAACACTGCAGGCGTGAAGTTGTGTTTTAGAAAGAAATCGTTCGTCAATACATGCTTGGCCTGCTCAACATCTGAGATGTAAATCCTTGGTTCTGTTCCATGCCAATACAGAAAAGTCTCTCCTGTGGTATAATCACATCAGTTCATGATCATATAACAAAACAAGTCAATATAAAAGCATATCAATAAGTCAAGAAAGAAGGTTTTAATTTAATTAACACTCAGTAACCAGTTTAATCTAATTAACACTTAATAACCACTTTCAAATAAAAAGACACTTTATATATATATATATATATATATTGCTAATGCCTCCTAGTTGATTGTAATATACGTATTGCTCTCGATCAGTTGGAAGTCGACAAAAATAATGTTTTCTGCTCTCTAGAGCAGTCCTGTTCTTAGCATGTGACCTTTTCATGGTTTGTGTATTTCCTTGCGTATAACCTCATCTTGAATCCATTTCTTAACTGTACTGCAAATAATCAAAACGTAATGGGATGTACCAATCAATTATAATAAAAGGCTTTAAAAATAAGTCAAAATTTTTAAATGTAAACTAATAATAATCTAGGTTGACTTTTTTGAAAAGAATAAAAAAAAAAAAAAAATCCCTGTTGATTAGTCTATCAGCTGGACATGCAAGCATGAATAAAAATAAATAATCATGATTGGGAAGAAGAAACTGATCACCATATTGAGAAGTCCATTTGTTGTGGTGGGGGACAACCTTATCAGTGATATCTTGTGACTTTGTGTCAAGAACAATTTCTTGTGCATCCTTTTCCAGCTTCTTCTTTTCTTTGAGAGAACCTGAAACAATCCTGTAACCGGGTCCCGTTATTCCTTGTTTTCTAAAGGATCTCATCACTGCATAAGGCCTCCAAAATATAATCCAACAAATTTCAAGAATTTTTGAGACCAGTAAAACTGCTAAAAGAGCTACAGTGACTCGACCAAATAACTCCATTGTGATGACTGTTTGTTTAATAGAGTGATTGTGTGTTTGGCGCAGGATTTGTGACTGAAGTTTTTCTAGTTGGCTTGTATAAATTAAAAAACAAGGTGATTGATGATGATGATGTCTAAGATTGGATTGCAATTGAGACTATTTTTTTGGTAAATGCAGCTGAGTTATTTCTTTGGCTGACATGTAATTAAATTTCTTTTAGTGTTTACTAAGAATAGGTATTTCATTCATGAATAATGTTAAATGATGGAAATTTTATTTAAATAATATGGTAAGTTGATATGTAAAATTACCATATCATGAAGATTGCTAAAAAAGGTTTTCCAAATAAAGTAATGCTACAGTTGATTGCCAAAAAATAAAATCAAATCAAATAAATTGACACATGAATTATCAACTTCATATTAATTATTATATTTGTAATTTTTAATAGAATATTTTTCATAGGACTATCTCACAACCGATAAGACCGATCAATAAACTAATGTCATTTCCTTTTATTTTACCTTTTCTATTGGTACATTTTATTTGCTCTTGTATTTCTCATTAGTCCACCTCACCGCATCAGCTGTGAGACAGTTTTATGAATTTTTTTTTTTCAATTTTAAGCTAAAATTAACAACTTACATATTATATCATTCGAATATGAATCTAATCATAAGTTTTAAAATTTTAGTATTATTAATATGGTAGCTATAAATAATCTTTCCATATCATTTAAATAAATAAGTAAACAAATTTTGGACAACAATAAATTATTCTTGTCAGATTATTTGAAATTTCATTGCTACTAAAAAAGTAAGGGTTGATCATTTCTTCCACTTATCAAATATTCATATGTTGCTAATAAATTTATGAGTAATGTTGGGTTTTTTAAATATTTTATCCAAATTATATAACATGTAAGTTGTCAAAATCTTATAAATTATGAGATGATATGATAATTAATAAGATATTAACAACTCACATATCATATCATTTGGATATAAATTTAGATAAAATATTTGATAAACCTTGCATGTCTCTAAATTTATTGTTTTATATGATGTTGCAACCACATAGTTTTTGTAAATTTAAATAAAATAGTTTTTATAAATAAAAAAACACATTTATAATTTAAATTACAGAAACTTAATATAAAATATTATTAAATAATAAATAATTTCTGAAATATTATTATTTAAAAATTGGTGTAAATTTGTTAAATTATCTATTTTTAACTTCTTGTATAATTATAAATAAAGGTACATAATTATTAATTGCTAAATGATGCAAATGTAACATTATTTAATTTTGGATTTTTTTACTTAAAAAAGAAAAATTCAATTTGTTATATTTAGGTGTTGGAAGATTAAAAAATAAACATATTTTAAAGTTTTAAATTTCACTAAATTTTAAGACTATTCATTCTTTAGATAAAAACAATTAACCCCTAACGCTATATCTTATATATGTATTCCAACTTGTATCTCTATTAGATAAAAAATAAACATATTATTCAAGTATTACATTATATATCAAAAAATAAACATATTATTCAAGTATTATACTATATATCTCATACAACATTTTAATCTAATATTGTACTAACCAATTTTATAGTATCAAAAGCAAATTATGCAAAACCCTCTAAACGTTTGCCTTTTGATAAACGAAAACAACGTTTGCAGTTTATTATACCATCCTCCCATGTGCTAATGGTTTGATCGTGGTTGATAGTGAGAGTAGATGTTTGACTATCAAAATAGAAACAAAAGATCATAATGCCCCTGAATAAATATTTGACAATTGAAACGACAAATTTACCTCTACTTTTATGGAAAAAATAAATAAAAAAACTTAAAAAATGTCAACTATCAATTTAAAAAATGAACAGTTGAGATCAATTAACAAAAACCAAAAATTCTAGAAAAAGTTTTATAAAATGAAAAATAACTAACAATAAATTATAATATAATTAAAATTGAAAATAGTTCTAGAAAAATAAAAAAGTGAGATCTGTATCGTCCATCATTGATGGACAATGGATATTAATTTTAGAAAGCTAAAACTTAAAAAATATATATATTAAAAAAAATTAAAAAAAATTGATGAAAATTTGAAAAAATTTCTAGTAAAATAAAAAGGGAGATTTGCACATTTTATCATGTTGATTGATAATAGAGATTAATTTAAGAAAACAAAATTTATGAAAAAAAAAATTGAAGCAAAAATGGATGAAAATTCAATCTCTAGATTGGATCTCCATGCATTCAAGCACAAAGCTAACAATATCATCATATTGAAAAACTCTAGTGAATCAACCATCAATAATATCACCGGTTCTGTTTCAAAAACTTCAAACTAGTTCAACACCTCTCTCTCTCTCTCTCCCAGTTTCAAAAACTCTTTTTCTCTTTCTCTTGGCTTCAACAACATCATCAGATCTCCAAATCTCTTTCTCTTTCAACAACATCACCAAATCTCTTTATCTTTCTCTCAGTTTCAAACTAGTTCTCTTTCACTTTCTCTCAATTCGACACCTCTCTATCTCTCTCAGCTTTGAACGACCTAGGTTCGTTAGAAGATGAACTATTCGTATTCGAACGAACCTAAGTTGTCTGGGTTTGCTTCAGATTTGTTTAGCGATTGAAGATGGAGATCCTCATCTTCAAGCTTCATCTGAATGAAGATAAAGATCATCTTGTTTATCTTCAACCAAACGATTTTATTTATTTTTTTAATTTTTTTTTTAATGTTGCTTGCTAGATCTAGAGTTGAATCTAGTAATGTTACTTGTTGTTCTTCATCTAAATTGACAATCCTAGAAGAACGCTTCATCTGAGTTTGTTGTACCCTAATGAAGAAATTAAATACTCTTCATCTAATTTAAAGGAAAAAAGAAAAACAAGAAAGATTATGGATAGTGTGAGAATTGGGATGTTGATCTAATGATGAATAGTGTGAGATGTTGAATGGTCTGATGAAATAATGGGTGATGAACTAAATGTGGAAGAACAGGTGGTAAATGAACTGGTTCATCGTTCATCAATCTTAATGAATGGTGGAGATCAAAACTATATTGAATCTCTGTTTTTTTTGTTTTTTTTTGTTTTCCTTCTTTTTAGGATATTTTTTCTATTGTTTTTTATTTTTTTATTTTTTAATTCTTTTGATCTTCATCGTTTATTTTGGAAATAAATGTTGGAGATTTATTGTTTTTATTTTTAAGAAAGTGTTGAAAATTGTTTTTTATATTTAAATTTAAATTTAATTATTTTAAATTTCAAAATCATTTAATTTTTAATTTATTTTATAGTTTTCAAAATTTTAAATTATTTTAAATTGATCTTCACCATCCAGATGGATGTTGAAGATCCAAATAATTTTTAAAGAAAAACAAAAAATAAGAGATAATAAACCAAATACCCTTAATGAAGTTAAAGTTGACGGTCAACCAAAGTCAAATTGTTAGTTTATATGAGGTCGGTGTTATAAACTGCAAACATTGTTTCCGTTTGTCAAAAGGCTAACGTCTACACACTTTTGCATAATTTGTTCTATTATCAAATATAAAATGAATTTTTTTATGTGATCTTATCCTAAAGAAAAAAATATACTAATTTTAGTTGAATTACAACTGCACACTGATTTAATCCTATCCAAATTCAATTAAATCCCATAAAAATAATCCTATCTAGTCTTGTGCACCTCTAATAAGTAACAACATACTTATATGCTATTCATTCTATTGGCTTGCAGTTGGTTCATTGGTTGTTCACTAATTGCCGATGCTTGCAGAATTTGAAGTTGACAAATTAAATAACATGTTTTCCGCTTTCTGTGCAGAATCAGATGTAATAATAGGGTGATGGGTTCCGTTATTGTCACTTAAGTTAAAATTATATGAACAATATTGTTATTGATTACTTTAAAAAGGAAAAAATAAATTATTACATCTTAGTTTGCGTCATTGCACCACATGTAATTTATTAAGGAAAAAAAGAAAAAGTTACACATTCCAACTTATATTTCTTTTGGCATCCTAATTTGTGATTCTAACTTATATTTCAAAGTTAAAGTACTACTTACAATTTTACACCCTAATTTCTGATGTGTTACATTAATTAATTCAATTGATATGTCAGAGTTAAATTACTACGTATATTTTATTCGGCATTCTAACTTGTGATATAAACTTTAATTAATTCAATTGATATGTCATTCTCATAATTACATCAAGGGGTTATTCTTTTTTTAATCTAAAGATTGAATAATCTTGAATATTGTTGAAAACTGAAAAGTTATTGAAATCTGAAATTTAAAAGATATGTTTGTATTTTTTTCCTTCTAATGTTTTAATATACATATTAATAATTTGTTTTTTAAAAAAAATCTGAAAATAAATAGTTTTACGTTTTATAACTAATAATTGTTATATATTTTTATTTTAAATTATATATGTGGCAAAAAAAATCATTTAATAAATCCAAATTCATCTATATATTTTTAATTTTTCAAAAATATATGTAATTTTGTTAATAATAATAAATAAATATTATTTTAAAAAATAACCGTTTAAGAAAATATTAAATCCATATAGTTTATACATTCTTTTTAAGTTCTAAAATTTATATTGTTAAAATTGTTATACAAATATAAGATTCAAAGTTACTAATAACAATATATATGAAAATTGATGATTTGTTTTGTACAAAAAAAATGATAATTTGTAAAATATTAATGAAGATAAAATAAAATTGAAAGTGTGTATCTTTTAGAATGATAGTTAAGAAATAAAATATTTTAATTATGATTAAGTGATTAAGAATTAAATAATGAGTTAAAATTTTTAATTTTTCATTTTAAGTTAATTTTTTAATAATTTTAAGTTATTTGATCACTTAAAAATAAATAAAAATAACTTAATAAATCCAATTTAAACTCAATAAAACAAACAACTTAATATTAGACATCTTGACCATTTTTTTTCACCTCTACTAATTATTTAGCAGCATACCTATTTTATATCAGAATAATAAAGACAAAGAGAGTTCTGGTACATATTTGTCATTCGAACACAATGAGTTTAAATAGAATTTAACTTTCTGCACCTCTGCAAAGTTGTATCATATTCATCAATCTAGGAAATTAGATGGGATATAGAAGTTTGACCTCATCAATCCTCCCTATTCTCCACTACTTTTTAGCAACGTTACCAATTTTTAGACTAAGTCACCGTCAATTAAAAGGAAAACACTAGGAGAAAGGGAGTGTTACTTGTGACTAATAAATCCTAATAATGATAAAGGTACTGGGTCTCTCCCCTCACTCGCCGGCCTATAAAACTGAATTCAAAAAACAGTTTGATTAACCAAGCAAAATCGCATCATATGCTCTCTCTCCAACGTAAATTCAATTGCTATATCAAATCACAACTCGTGTGCTTGTTTTGATGCAGGATGGTGACGCCGCATAGTCTCTACAAGGGAGAAGACAAAGAAAAATCGCCGACTTTGTCTATAGAACTGGAAAAGAAGCTGGTTGTTCTTGAAGATAATAAATTGGAGGACGATGTCGTGAAAGAGACAGAGAGCTGTCAAACGCCAACCGGTAAAGAATTCATGATTCCGACACCGCTGGAGTGTCCTCCGGCGCCGAGGAAACGTTCGGCTCCTCCATTATTTAGCAGGGAAGCATTGAGGAAGAAGCCCAATTTTATTAGCGACGAGGTTGTGGCTCCAGAGTTGGAAGCAATAATGCAACAAAATCAACATAATCAGCAGGTTTCTTTCTATCAGTACAGTCCCGATAAGTTTTCCAGGAATTCTCCGAATGATAAGGTTTCCGGAAATTCTTCCAGGAAGATAGATTAGAGTGATTAAATGAGAATCTTGATTAGAAAGTTTAAAACAAAAACAAAAGTATTCAACATGTAGATGATAATTTAGGAAATAGAGCTTATTATTCAATCTGATAGTTCCAAAGCATACGTCTAACAAGAGGCTGTTACTGTGATTTTATTGATTTATTGGTTACTCTCTACTTTTGGCTTGATTTGCTTGAATGACGATAGCGAAAGCCATATGGTTCTAATGAAATTAAAGCAAAGGTTTTGCTGCAATGGGAAGGTCATACTGTGGCGCCATAAGGAAGTTGTTGACTGGTGTGTGTTTATGTTCGGGGGATAGTGAGAAGGAAATCCTTTGAATGATTAATGCAATTATTGTTTCCCATGCCTGCATCCAAATCCAAGCAGAGCACTTGGGTGTTTTGCTGCTTTGGATATCCCGTTGACGAATCTAAGGGGATTGAATTCTTTTGCATCTTCTCCCCAATATTTTTCGCTCCTAAGAATCTTCACAGAAACGATTTCAATGCATGTATCTTTAGGAATCAATAAATTTCCAATTACCTAGCAAGTGGTATTTGTCCGGATAAGTTCATTGAAAAATAAAACAAGTCGTGTTAAAAAATTATAAGAATTTGATAAATTACCAGTTTTAGCTTCGATGACATGTCTGCATCAGGAATTCCCATGCGTTCAACACCCCTTGTCTGAGTTTTGTCTGCCATTCAGGATGTAGACACAATAAAAACACAGTCCTTAAAAGACTGGCAGCGGTTCCATGCCCTGTGATAAAATATCCTTTGCACTTTTCTACGATTTCTTCCATGATTAACTTCGGACCAGACCCAATTTGAATCGTGTCTGAGGCATCAATCAAAGTACCAAGTAGATCATTCCCATAATGATTTGAAGTTCCCGTATTAGGGGCATTTAATCCATACACTATCTATGATGCTCCTGAGTCTCCTTTTCACTATTTTGTCAAGCTTCCATATCTTAATATTCCTTGAGGTGGGTAGATAATTGAAATTCAGAAGAGACATATAATTTGTCAATCATTTGATGATAAGGAAATTGATACCAACCTCAAATTAGATAAGGGTTACCAGTTAGGCACTTAATTACTGACAAGCGGGGATGAACTTGTCAACGATTGAAGCTACATAGCACTGTTGAAGCTGAATTTGGGCCTGGAAGGCCTCCTTTCCTGCCTCAAAGTTACTGCCAAAGGCAGAATGGGCGATCATACCAGCCATTAGCCTTTTGAATTCTCCATGCATCCCAATCTTTTTACGACATTGGTCATCAGTTGAAGTGGCATGATTTTTCCAATTGTCAAGCACTGATGTAGTACATGCTGACATTCCATTTACCATAGCCTGGTTGGCTCATAATTGCATGAACAAAGACATGGTCAATTAATTTAAAATCTAGGCCATTTTAGCACAAGTTAACACAACATGGTTGCTCTATTTCCACTCAAGAAAACTATTCCTTACATCGAATTTTTAACAAAATCATGTGACACTATTGCAAATTACTAAATAGACATAAAAACTTAATTAAAATTAGTATAAATTACTCCTTACAACTATCTTATGTACACACGATTAATCTTATCTTTAATATCAAAGTAATAATGTTGAAAACCCCAATTCTCATCTTTATGACAATCATACTACTATTTTTTCTTGTTTTTATGGAAGAATCATACCATCATTTTCCAACCAATAAGTATCTTCTTCACCAAAGCATACAATATAATTAGTAAATACTAATCAAACACTAATTTATATTACATTCACTTGCAAAATGGTTGAACACTTTCCCTTTGTCTTGTGATAGGGATTTTAGTATCACTTTTTGCTTATTAAATCGCAAAGTATTGGGAGACTCCTCCCTCGTGGAGGGATTGAGAGTTGTTTTGAACCATACTTATAGTGATTTATCTAGCGAGAGCTCACTACACTCATGACCTAATTGGTGTTGGATTTAAAAAAAAAAAAAAAAATCTTATCTATTGCTTTTAGACTCCGTTTAGCATATGGGATTAGATGAGATAGAATTGAATAGGATTTAATATTATAGAATTAGATTGTATTAGTGTGGTAATGTATTTGGTGCAATTAGGATTTGATTGGATTAAAATGAACTTAAAAATATATAATATTATATTAAATTAAATTTTAAATGTGTTAAATATGAAACATTTTTTTAAAAAATAATTACAAAGAAGTATAAATTTTATTTACTAATTGATGTTTCAATTATTAATCTCAACAAATATTTTTAATGAAAA
The DNA here is from genome assembly GCA_022984855.1 of Dimocarpus longan. Taxonomy (NCBI): domain Eukaryota; kingdom Viridiplantae; phylum Streptophyta; class Magnoliopsida; order Sapindales; family Sapindaceae; genus Dimocarpus; species Dimocarpus longan. Next base: position 23,684,927 of record CM041015.1, read on the forward strand.
CATATTTAAAAAACTAAACTTATATTAAATATATTTATTATAACAAATAATTTGTATATTTTAGAATAAAAAAATAGTTTAAAGAAACAAAACAAAATAATTTTTTAAAAAAATGAAAAAATAAAATTTGATTCCTACCAAGGCAAGATTTGATAATCCACCATCATCAATAGAATTCCATTTCCTGCATTAACAGGAATGGAAGTGGGCCTCAAAAGAGAAATATTCATTCGTTTCCCAAACCCAAACACTTGATTGGATGGGTTTGAGATTTGAAATCCCATCCCACCGACTAAATCCGGTGAAACAAACAGTGGCATTATAGACATGTGTATTAATTTTCTTTGGGAAATAATGGGTGCAGGAAATAGTTCTCGAGTGACAATAGAATCACCCTATCATAAGATTTGTACGATAGACAGGCAATTTCATGTAACTGATAGAACAGAACAAAGAAGTTTGAAACCTTGACTTTGTCTATTGTGAAGGCAGGATTAATTGTCTCTGTACCTGAACCAGTCAATTCCATTGATTGCAAATAATCCTTTCCCAGCAAATCTTTCAAGTGAAGGCCTTGGTTGGGGTTTGACAAAGAAATCGGACCTGTTTTGATTGAACATGTTTGGCGAACTCTGGATCCGAAATGCAAAGCCTTAGCTGCAATCCATGCCAATACAGAAAATTCTCTCCTGCCACATAAAAAACATCAGACAAGGTCACAGAATCATAATTGATTGCTCCATTATGTCAGTTGCTTTTATGTTGCGTATACGTGTCATCTTCTCAGGAAAGTATAGTGTATCAAATGTCCCGATAGATTCATGGTTCATATCTTTTGAACAAAAAATATGAAACTGAAATCAGAAAAAATATTTGGAAGAAAGAAAAATACCATATTCTGAGGACCAATATTTGCTGAACTGGGGGATAACTCTCAGTTATATCATGTGAGTTAGTATCTAGAAATGTTTCCAGTGCAACCTTCCTCAGCTTCTTCATTTAGCCAAGAGAACCGAAAAGAATCAAACTACTAGGCCCCATGATTCCTTGATTTCTAAAGTATTTAGTCACTGCATAGGGCCTCCATACCACAATCCTGCATACTTGCAGGAATTTGGAAACAATAACCACTATCAAAGCTACTATGATCATCTCAAGATAGCCCATTTTGTGCCTACAGGTTATGCTCACGTTTTGATGGAACAAAAAATATAATCTAGTCTAGATTATGTTTTTGCTTTTATAAATGTAAAATGTGCAAGTATCATTTCAGGCCTACCTATTCAAAGAAGCACGTCTCGTGTTAGTCTACATATTGGATTTTCCTGAAATTGATTGAAAAATATTTACTTGGAAAAGCTCAAATTTTGAGTCTTTTTAGATAGATCTTTTTGAGCTTTTAAAAAATTAAAATATCTATTATAACTTTATTAATATTATTATACTCTTAAAACCATTTAATCAGTTTTAATAAATTTATAATTTAAAAGATCTTTTTTAATTGACAATTAGACAATCAAACAACCAACAATTTCTTTTCAAAAAGTCTACTAATAAAATATCTATTTATAAAAAATCTACTTAGAGAAGTTATATCAAACGAAACCTTATTTACCTATATATTTTTCTCTTGTATAGTTGTTTTTCTATTCTTGCATGGTCTCCTTTGTGGGATAAGTAATTAAAGGAATATATTTAATCTAAACTTTTAATAACGTGTATAGAATTAAGAAGTTTGAGTGTATTCAATATAGATTTTACTCTATAAAGGTCATATAGTATTCAATATAGATTTTTAATGATTTTTAAAAAGATATAAAAGTTATGAGGTATTCAATCAAGACTTTTTAAGAGTTTATAAAAATTATGGAGTATTCAAAATGTTAATAACTTTTATAAAATTTTAGGTTTTAATGACTTTGATAAACTTTTAAATACACAATGAAGAGGTACTTTCTGAATGACTAGCAGATAAATTCAGACTTTTATCAGTTTATGCATGGATTCTGAGTTAATATTTCAATTTTAACTAATCAAGTAATAATTTAGAGATTAATACTAGAATGTTTAAACAATAAGGTATATTACAAAGTATATCATTTCATAACTAATAAAACATTTACAATTCTTATATGCTATCATATATTCTATTGAATGTTGATGAGATAAATATGATAATTTTTTTAATTATAATTCACATATCACCTCATCATCTAATAATTAGTCATATTTTTTAATGATTAATGTAATAGTCATAATTGTTCCATATATATATATATATATAATTGGTTTTTTGTTTGGGACAAGTATAAAAATAGCACATTATATTAATGATTCAACATTTATGTCATTTTTTAAAAAATATAATAATTTAGTCATAAATCATATATCAAAATATCAAAATATCTTTACAATAAATGTAACAATCGAGTCATTTTTAAAAAAAATGTAACACTCTAACCAGTTTTATCAAGGATATTTGTGTCAAAAAAATAAGGCTTAAGACTCAATTGTTAACTTTATTGAAATTGGACAAAATTATCAATCCAATATTTAAAAATGTCATCTGGTAATATTTTCTCTTTTAGTTTTTTAAACTTGATCAAATGGATAAAAAATCTGACACCAATCGGGTCAAAGTTTTACCAACCTTAAAAGATTTGTTTTAAGGTCTAGTTTGGTATATGGGATTGAGTGAGATAAGATTGGATATGAACGAATGGAATAGGGATGAATGAGATTGAATTGAATTAAGTTTATATTGGTTTGATGCAATTGGATTATATTTAATTAAATTAATTTAGAATAATGTTATATACCCAAAAAATTGTTCATCTGACGAACTTATATATAATTATCATATCATCTATATATTATTTCAAAATTAATATAATAACTAAAAATCAGCTTACTATGTCATTTAGGTAAAATTTTGTAACAAATTGTTTAGAGATGTAGCATTATTCATTAATTTAATATTATTGTAAATTGATTATTAAGTGATATGTAATGAATTAATTTTTTTATTTTTTAGACAGGTAATGAATTAATACTCAAATATATTTAATATAATAAAAAATATTAAAAAATTAATTAAAAATATATTTAAAAAAATCGAACTTTTTTGTAATTTATGAAACCCATCAAAATTAGTGAATTTACGAATCTCATTAAGTGGAGATTCAGTGTGAGACCTACATGGGTCAAGAAAAAGTTTTTCCCCTGCCAATCTACCACTCTTGCTCCAATCCAGGAAGGAAAATTTTGCTCGCGGACCCATTAGATTTCCAGGGCACCAAAACAGGCCTTAATTGATAACAAAACATCATCAATTTTTCTTTGAAACACTTGTGGTAAAAGCTTTATAAAAATATAATATAATTTTCAAAAGGTTACAGATATTGTCACCAATTAAAGTGATTTACATACCCAATTGCTATAGTTATATTTTCAAAATGCTGAATTCACTATAAGCACCCAATAAATACCAAAAGTAATCTTAGTAAAATATTATGAGAAGGTGAAAGGTAGTTTTGGTGCAAGAAGAGTACTATGTATTAGGCGATTTGTTTTAGATAGCATGTAACAAATGAAAGAAACTCAAAATATAATAATCTAATGGTGAGATGAATGTAAAACTGGACAACGCAAATAAAATAGTTAAAATTGAAGATGTTCAACAAAGGGAATCATTTTTGGTGTTTCTCTTACAGAATTCTTTCAATTTTCACTTTTTTTAGTTGTTTAATTATTCGTTAGATATCGTTTTAATGAATAATTATATTTATGAATAAATGATAATATGTAATGATTGAGTTATGAAATATTTAACATTTTAGGGGTTCGAATTTGCTCACCAAATAGTGTAAAAATGTCCGCTATATTTTTTTCCTTTAAATATATTATTTTTTTTCTAGTTTTACATCGTTATTCAAGATAAATGATATTATACTATTAGTTTATAGGATATTTGATTAGTTTATAAGTTGAACATAAAGATAATAGAAGAATGGACATAAATACTATGAATATTTGGTATTTATGTTGTCTATCTCTATAATTTTGTCTGACATGAGAGGATAGTTTTGTAATGTAAAATTTTAATAAAAATCCACTTTAATGAGTGGCAACACGGGAGGGGCATGTACGCACCCTTTTGTACAGAAAACCCTAAAGACATCGTATTCAACTTCGCGGGAATTCAAAATCATTCAAGCTCAAAACGCTCCAAAAGCCAGTAAATTTTGCGTAAAAGTTCAATTCCCGTACGACTTCTTAGCCCTAGAATTCTTGAATTATGAATTCGAGTGCGGTGACTGAATTCATAGAGAAGGAAGTACCAGATTGGAACGACGACGTGGTCACCACGGCCCGATTCAAAGCGTTTAGCGGACAAAGACCCGATTGGGAATCCAAATACCATTTCTGGAGAGATTTGATTCTCAAAATCGCCCGCCACTTCGACCTTCTCGTAGTTCACTCTTCACAGGTTTCGACTTATAAGTTCGCACATTTAACACTTCGATTTTGCGATTTTAACTCTGTTTTCATGAATCACCCCCCCTCCCCAAAGAAAAAAAATATTGATAATGATAAACAAACGATTATGTGTTTTTGTTTCTGAAGATAAAGAACGAGTGGTTCAATCGAGGAGGCTTGACGCCTTTGTGTCTTGATCATGTACTGGTGAGATCGATTTACTATTATGCATTAAAATTTCGTTGATATTAGCTTTAATTGTGAATGTAGAGTAGCATTTGTTGAATTGGCTGCATTTTTATTGAACTTTTGCATTTGAATTTCGGATGTTTTATTTGTGTCTTCATTTTTCAGTTTCTAATGTATAGTGAAGGTGATGTTATACGGACTGCGGATCTTGTGGATCCAACAAGTGGGCGGGTCTTCCAGTTGTTTAAAAGATTGACAAATTTGATGGTTAGAGCAAGAGCAACTTCTGAAGTTTTGCTCAGAGATCATGTCATTTTCACGACTCTTGTGAAGGTATGTGTGTGTGTGTGTGTGTGTGTATGTAATGTAGATTCTAAAATCATTTCGTTGTTCTCATTTATATATATACATATATATATATGTAATGTAGGTTCTAAAATCATTTGGTTGTTCTCATTTTGAGTTTTTAGATAGTTGGGATGAAGGTTTTTTGAGTTGAGTTGAGTCTTGATTTTGTAGGTAACTATGTATTTCATTACAAAAAGTCGAGATGGCGTTATTAATGTAACTCTATTCAGAGTTGTGACAAAATTTGTGTTTTGACTGTTTAGGATAAAGCGGCTGAAGTTGTTAAACTTTTATCTCAAAGTCATTGGACTTCTTCGTGCGTTGTTACTATGAACAAGTTCAAGGACATGTGTGGAGGACCAGATGAAGCATCTGCGGTTTTGAGTCACTTATCAGGGTGTGGGACAGCTCAGCATCTATCAATCAATAATAAGGAATTTATAGAGGTATTGCATTTAAGTTTTTACTATGTCCTAAAATATCATATTCTATTCTACTGTGAACTAAGTTGGTTTTGTTGAATTGTGTGATAATGGCAAGCTTGAAAACAGCAGTTTTTTTTTTGTGAGAGTTAGAATGCCAACATGAAAAATCTAGATGGTAGTTTGCAAATTATGTAAATTGTTTTCGGGTGATTTTTCTAGTCAAGACTTTAAATACAGTAACAGTTGCCTATATTGACCTTACACTGTCACATTATCCTTTAAGCCTGTTATGTAATCAGATAGACCACTCTTACAGGGTTTAAAAGTTTCTCTTTCATCAGCTGCGGTTTCCAGTGTCTCGAGTTTAGACTGCGATGTTTTGCGTTTGATTTGGACAACGGAAAAGCTTCAGCAACAGCTTGATGTAATCGACAGACGCTATGAAATGTAATTATTCTTTTCTATTGATCCTTTTCAAATATGATGAAATATATATTGCTGGATGGCCTGAGGCCCACTTTAAAATTTACTGTAAGATAAAGACAACTATGAGACAATGTATGGCTTGCGATTACTGTAGAACTCCAGAATCTGAACCATTTAAGACAGGTTCCTTATGGGACCCATTTGGCTAATATCTGAAATTGGTTCAAATGTCACCTTTATAGAGATTGTAGACTTCCTAACTGTGGGTGCGGTCCCTGTCTATGAAAATGCAAAATATGTAAGGGAGTTGTGTGTATGCAAACTTTTGCAAACATAAAGTTCCATAGTACCTGTAAATCCATATGATTCTAAGTCTCTGACTGTGATGTATGTCATTGATTAACCTGTTTGGGTGACAGGCACTTTGCCAACTTTTTGAGAAAATTTTACTTTCTTTTACCAATTATGAATATGGAAACTAATTTGGCTGGCAAACTGCATATGGTGGATTAAGATTGAATAACAGTAACGTTCTAGACGTATATGCACTTGTCATATCAACAGCTGCATTCAAATTTGAACTTGGAAGTGGTTTGTTGCAGAACTAGAACAAAAGTCTAATGCATTGATTTTTTTTATTGTACAGGGCAAGAAAATCAGCATTAGCTTCCTTGCAATCTGGAAACAAAAAAGTGGCGCTGAGGCATGCAAGGCAGTTAAAGCTGGCCACCGAGAGTAGAGAAAAATGCAATTCTCTTTTGAACAGAGTGGAGGAAGTCCTAAATGTTATTGCAAATGCTGAATCCACAAAAAAGGTAGTGTAGGAGTGGGGTTTTTTTTATATTGGCTTTGGTTGTACATTGAGGTTGTCTTGATGGTAAATACAAGATAACCGACCCACCCAGCAATAATGTCTTTGTAATATGCAAGAGCTGACATATTTTGTAACTCTTGCCAGCATAGCACAATGAATTGGGTTTTAGCAGTTGAAGAGGCACCATTAAACACTCTTTAACTGCAGAAGATCTAAACTGCTGATCAATTGTATGCCGATTTTAGGTCTCTGAAGCAATTCAAATAGGAGCTCAAGCAATAAAGAAAAATCAGATCAGTGTGGAGGAAGTTCAACTCTGTTTAGAAGAACTAGAGGAGAGCATTGATTCACAAAAGCAAGTTGAAAAAGTGCTAGGTATGTTGTTTTGTTTTAGGTTTTATGTCTTGGTAAGTTGTGGCCAATGCAAACATAGCCATTGTCTAGATGATTTCGTTATTTTTATTATATTTAACATGGTTCTTTGGCATTCGCAGAATCTACGTCGTTGTACCCAGGTATTGATGATGAAGACATTGAAGAGGAGTTTATGAAATTAGAGTTGGAACTTGAAAGTGAAAACCCTCAGGTTAATGAAGCAGCTGAGGAAACACTAGTTTCGGAATCCGCTGATTCATTAACTGTTGCATTCTCAAGTCTTGGGCTTAAGGATGGTCCAAGTGACTCATTAGCAACTGAGGATTCTTTGGTACCAGCCAGAAACAATGAATCAAAACATCCAATGCTCGAATCTGCATAATTGTTTGACGGGACACAAAAAAAAAACAAAAAAAACAAACCTTCATGGTTTATACAATTATACTTATGATGATTACTTTTGTTCATAATATTAGTGGTATAGTTGTTGGTCATGTGCTTTGGTTCCATATGTAATCTTGTTTATGACATTCGCTTTGTATCTTAAAATGTGCATGGTTTGGAATTTGTTAGAAATAGATTAGCTGATCATGGCTATTTTATCTTTAAGGAAAAGATTCGATCAAAACTAGCGAATATAAGAGAAAAGCACGCACACGGTTGCATATAAGTTTCAAGTTGCAGTCAACACAAGTTCGGAAACTGTGAAGGCAGCAGAACATGCAGTCAGCAATTACAAAATTACAAACCTCGGTAACTAAACGGGTAATCCTAGTTTGCCGCCAGCTGCCATCAACTTTTGGCAGACACAGTTGGACTTTGCTACCAAATCCCACGGCTGATGAAACAAAACAAAACATCTTTTACCACAACTTGTTCTCTAAGCTCAAGTCACCGCCTGATCTTCTTGAAGCCAAAAGACAACATGCTCTTCTTGTTGTCAATGGTTTCTTCAACTCAACTAGTACTGATAGAGCCTTGGGTTCTCAACTCGTCAACGTCTATGTCAACTTTGGCTGTCTACAAGAAGCACTTATTGTGTTTGATAAACTACCCAACAAGAGTAGCAATCTTGCTTGGAATGCTATAATTAGAGGTTTTGTTGACGTGAGTGAGTTTTCAAAAGCCGTCCAGTTTTATCACTTGATGCTTCGACAAAATCTGGTCCCTGATAATTTCACATACCCACTTGTTTTAAAAGCTTGTTCCGGGTTGGGTGATCTTGAACAAGGCAGGAGAGTGCGAGATCAGGTCATGTTCAACGAAATTCATCGTAATACGAAGCGTAATATTTACGTTGAATGTGCTTTGATTGACATGTTTGCGAAGTGTGGTAGTTTAAATGAAGCGAGAAAAGCATTTGACGAAATGCCCAGGAGAGACTTGGCTTCTTGGAGTGCAATGATATGCGGGGCTGTGCAGAGTGGGGAGTTGTTTGAGGCACTTTGTTTGTTTGCAAGGATGAGATTGGAAGGGTTACGGCTTGATTCGGTTATTGTGGCTGCTGTTCTTCCAGTCTGTGGTAGGTTGGAAGCTAAGCAAATGGGGATGGTCTTGCAAGGATGTGTTATCAGGAGCGGCTTTGAGAGTGACTTGTTCGTTTCGAATGCTCTAATAGATATGTATTGTAAGTGTGGTGATACGTATGAAGCTCACAGAATGTTTTGTGGAATGGTGTATAGGGATGCAGTCTCTTGGAGTACCTTAATTGCTGGGTACGCGCAAAATTGTAAATATCGTGATTGCGTTGAACTGTATCTTGAGACGAAGAGTACAGGGATAATGACAAATGCAATTATTGCAGCTAGCGTTCTTCCGGGATTAGGTAAGCTCAAACTGTTAAAACAGGGAAAGGAGATGCATAGCTTTATTCTAAAACAAGCGTTTGAATGTGATGTTGTTATAGGGAGTGCATTAATAGATATGTATGCTAACTGTGGGTCAATGAGAGAAGCACAGCAGATTTTCGAGAGCATGTTGGATATTGGCATCAGCGTATGGAATTCGATGATTGTTGGGTGTTCTTTGAATGGTGAATCTGATTTAGCATTCGAAGTCTTTAAAAGAATATGTAACTCTGATATGAGACCAAATTCCATAACCCTGGTGAGCATTCTTCCAATGTGCGCCACAATTGGACGTCCAAGACCGGGAAAAGAAATACACGGCTATGCAACTAGAAATGGTTTCAGTACAGTAATTACTGTTGGAAATTCTATAATAGACATGTACTGCAAATGTGGGTACCTAGAACTTGGAGTGAAGGTCTTTAATCAAATGGTGGACAAAAATATTGTTACATATAACACAGTCATCTCTGCTCATGGGATTCATGGACGTGGACATGAGGCGATTACATTCTTTGAGCAAATGAAAGAGGCAAAAATTAAACCCAATAAAGTCACTTTCGTCGCACTCTTATCAGCTTGTAGTCATTCAGGTTTACTTGGTAGAGGTTGGTTTTTCTTTAACTCAATGATAAATAATTATCATATTCTGCCAGACACGGAACATTACTCCTGCATGGTGGACCTTCTTGGCAGAGGAGGGCGCCTTCAAGATGCGTGTGATTTTATAAGAAGCATGCCCGTGGAACCAGACATTGATGTTTTGGGAAGCTTACTTGGAGCGTGCAGGGTTCATAACAAAATTGATCTTGCTGAGCTAGTTAAGGAGCGCATTCTCATGAAAGATCAGAAAGATCCGGGATTCTTTGTTCTCTTATCCAATATTTATGCATCGACACATAGATGGAATGACGCATTAAAAGTCAGAACAATTATAAAAGAAAAGGGTTTGGTAAAGAAACCAGCAAGTAGCTGGATTCAGATCGGTTCCAGCATTCATGTGTTCCATGCTAGAGAAAAAATGCATCCAGACTTTGAGAAGATCCAAGAAATGCTAGATAACTTATTATTAGAGATGAAGAACGAAGGATATGTGTTGTATTCAAGCTTGTTTTCTCATGACCCTTTTGGTGATCATGATGAGTCCATCAATTTCAATGTCTGCTGAAAAATCTCAATTATGTAGTTGTCATTGTTGGCATATTCAGGGTGATATCAACCTCAAATAGAATTTCTCGCTAAACAAGGCACATTTGAGAAAGAACATGCTGAGTGAAAGTGTCATTAATGGGCCTGATAAAGCCAAACTCCAGTTGAGGAGCAAGAAATATCCGTAGGCTTTTTTTCATCTATTATTTACAAATTACAGACATCTTGCTTTTCTTGAACGGTGTCTTTTCCTAGCCTGTGTATGAGACTTGAGTGATATAAGACGGATTCAATCACTCTAGGGTATGTTTGGAGCATGAATTGGACTAGGTTTGGATAAAACTTGTGTCAATCCAATCCCATATTTGGTTGTGACCATAGTTTTGAAAGATGCAAGGTACACTGAGGCACAATAGGCCTTAGAGTTCGAGGTGCGAGGTGCAAAGCATGAGGTGCACCTCATCGAAACGAGGTGCATCTTATATATATATGCTTAATAAACAAACCTTTATCCCAACTGGCACCCTCCTCCCATTCCTACTCCCTTTTGTTGCTATCATATTTGACCTATCGGAAATTATCTTTTCTTGTCGAAGACCCATCAAAAAGATCCAAAAAAAATAGTTGAAACTCATCAGAAACCTTTAAATCAAGGTGATGTTGCCAGATTAAACTTCAATGTGTTTTCAAAGGTTATCAGCAACGTGTCGTCTTTTCGAAACTCCTCAAAAACCTTCAAAAATCATCAAAAACATTACCGGGGAGGCAAGATGCACCTAATCAACGTCTTATGCCTAGCACCTCGGTTGGTGAGGTGCTTGCCTCACGCAAAGTGTCTTACTCAAGTGACTTAAGGTGTTGTACCTCTGCCTTAAAGCACCTCATGTCTAGGCACGTCTTTAACATCCATGGTTGTGACGTGGGATTGGAAAGTTAATCCTATGTCACTTTTTTTTTTTATGTAGCAAGTTTAAATAAACCCGCGGTTTAAGCAATGGATAATCTTTATTAATTTTATTTTTTATATTTTTTTGCCTTTTCTTTATTATTATTATTTTTTTTACCTTTTCTTTATCAGTTTTTACCTTTTTTTCTGTCTTTTATATTTTTTCCCCTTTTCTTTTAAATATAATATTAAATTTATTTAATTATTTTGATGGTTAAATTAATATATATTATTTCTAAAAAAATAATATTTTTTATATTATTTATTCAATCTCATACTACACCAAACATATTATAATATTAATATATCAAATCCAACTTTATCCAATCAAGTTCAATTCTTAATATAATCATGCATACCAAACAGACCCTAAAAGGTTAGGTATTTGCATTATTTGAAATTGCAAACCCATTTACGAAACTACTAGTCCTTATAATGAATCTTCAGGTCGTGTTTATTACCCGGGTTAGGACTGGGATGAGATTGTTTTTCGATCCAGATACATGTTTAGTGCACGGCATCACCATTCACTAAATTAACCTATCGTTGATTTTATCCCATTGGTTTGGGATAAACCCAACCCATTTGCTCGATGGGTTAATATACTCCTAATCGCTTACTGTTTCTCCTCCAGCTCCAACCATGCTATCGCCTTCCTAGTCGTTGTCTTTGTTCACCTCCATCGCCTTCCTCTCCCTCTCTCTTCACACGTTGGTACTGCTTCTCATTCTCCCTCGTCTCTCTCTCCTTCCACTCTTCTACGCTCGCCGTCGTCGATCGCCTATCTTCTTCGACGTCGTCGCCATCTTCTTTGGCATCGTCAACATCTTCTTCGCCATCCCTAATCTTCCAACTTCTTCAAATCTTCTTCGTCACCATCAATCGCCAAGTTCTTTGGCATCTTTGTCACCGTTGATCGCCATCTTCTTCAGTTTCATTGATGGCAGATGAAAGAGGGTGGTGGTAGACATGATCACGGTTCGGTTCCGGTTTCGGTTCCAAACCGACGGTTTCAGTTCTAAAAAAATAAGAATCGAAACCTTAACCGAGATAAAATAGTTTAGGTTCGGTTCTAGAACCGATAGTTCTGTAACGGTTTCAGTTCCGGTTCTATAACGGTTTCGGTTCCGGTTCCGGAACCTTTTTTGTAAATAGAAATTTTAAAATTTAAAAATATTATGAATTGATAATTTGAAATTTAAAAATAATAAAATAAGATTTTGAAATTTAAAAATAATAAATTAAGAATTTGAAACTTCAAACAATAAATTGAAAATTATAATTTATAAATATAATTAAAAAAAATTAAAGGAAATTAAGATTGAGAATTAAGAAAATATTGAAACTAAGAGTTAAAATTGAGAGAGAGTTGAGATTAATGGAGAGAAAGAGAGTTGAGATTGAGGGAGATAGATGTGAGAAGAAATTAAGAATGGAATGGGTATTTATATAGAAAAGGGAGGGGTTAAAAGAAAAATTAAGGGGAGGAGGTGAAATGCAAAAAAAAAAAGTGACATTGCAGTTTTTTTATTTTTGTTAGAACCGGAACCGAACTAGAACTGTCGGTTCAAGACGGTTTTGATTCCACCGGTTCTTTGAACCGACGGTTCCGGTTCCTTTAGGTTTGAAACTGAAATCAGAACCGGAACCGAGACTGCTACAGTAGCAGTTCCAGTTCGGTTCTGAACCGGAACCATAACTTTATGTTCTGGTTCCGGTTCAAACCGGACAGTTCGAACCGAACTATGGTTATGTCTAGGTGGTGGTGAAGAAGGTAAGGGGCAGTAGTCCAACCATTATTTTTAATCCGAGTATTGGTGGAGTTTGTGAAATTTGTGAAAAGTCCTTAAAAAAATGTTTTAAAATTCAATTTTATACCCGCTATTTTTAATTATATTTTACTTTCACCAAACATAGGATTACATCTAATCCAATTTTATATTATCATATCCAATCTAATCCCATATAATTTATTCAATCCTATCCCGTACACTAAACGAGGTCTCAAGATTTATACATACATACATATATATATACATACTTGTAAATTATTAGTGAGTTGTGAGTCCTATCCATAAATTATAAAATATGAATTTTTGTTTTTAGTGAATTGAATTGTTGAAAAATAAAATAGCACATTAACAACGATCAAATTGATTGAAATTACAATACAAATTAAATTAAAATTACGATATGTAAGTAGATAAGAACTATTAATATATGTTCCATTCCAAAAAATCTAATCACGTGCGGGTGTTACTCGTGGGGACACATCCTTTGTTGTTCCTCAAGGAAGGCTGTTCCTACAACTATCTGGTACACGGGCTTCAAATATGGTTTTAGAGGCAGAAAGTTCACAAATCGAGGTATTACCAAAAAGCTAGCTATTTATTATTTATTTGTAATTAACCATGAATTGAAGTATGTTGTTGGATATTACAAGAGAAAAGAATTTTTGCAAGAACTTCAATCAATTTAAACCAGCTTCTCAAAAAATTTAAAAACTACTAAAAAAAAATTCTTGGTTCAATTTGATCATTTTGGAGGCCACACAAGAACACACCGATACAGATGTTTGAGAGCGACAAGCTGTTGGATCAAAAGCGACATCGTATCTACATTTCAAAATGTTGTCATTAATTTCTCTTAGCATCCTGCATTGGTGAAAATACTGCTCTATCATCCTCATGTCCCATATGCTGTGAGTGAATTCAGGCCATGAACCAGATAATTAACATGACAAAGCATGCATCTGGGTTCTTCTCTACCTTGCATTTTCTTGTTCAATAGCCAGATTTTAGTCAATTGTTTGTGATTTGTAAGTTGTAATCTGCATTGAATAACCAAATGTCAGCCAAAATTTTCTGTTTAAAAAGAAAGGAAATACGCATTCAAAAGAAGGAAAATGTATGAAGTGCAAGCATATATAACAACTTACTTATCATTTATATGTGATGGTAGCAATTGATAACTTCAGTTTCCTTGTGAAATCCATTTTTCAGCGACAACTAGGGTTCAGTTTAGATTCTCAGAGACACAGCATGTAGGGAATAATCGGCCTGGTCAAAAGAACCCGGAAACAAATGAAATTTATTAAACACAGTTGGCTAGAGTAATTAAAGCAGTTCATTATAGTTATTTTACAAAAATCCTACACCCTATAATGATTTTTTTTTTTTTTAAGTGACTATCCTCTATTAGTGGTTAAATTTATAATTCATTTCTTTTGATACTTCATTTTTGACAAAGATTAAGTTATAAATGGTCATGACCCTTCTATATCTTCCGTCCACAGTGACATTTCTTAGTAAAAACATAAGCACAAACCTAAATTGATGGTTGATTCTTGGAGCACTCAGCCTTTGCATTGTTTCTCTCTTGTCCACAATTAATTTTCTGGTTTGGATCATTGGGATCTGAAAGCTTAAAAGCACCCATAAGTTCCACTGGAGCAGCAGCTACGGGGACTGTTTTGTGAAAAAGGCCTAGTGGTGAACGAAACAATGACATGGGTGGTAACGGTTGAGGAGCGAACCCCGGTATCTGGATTCTATTTTGGGTAATTCCGGCCATAGCTGTGGCTGCTGCAATAGGTGAAGTGAGGAACTGATGAGGGCTGCAACCAAGAGCACCACCCATGTGCATTCTCATACCCATCCCAACTCCCATTGGCGAGAAATGAGCCATTTGTGGTGCATGTATTTGTTGCATTCCTGTTGGTATCATCATTTGTGGCAGACAAACCCCAGTTCCCATCGACATCATCTGCATCAAATTAACACCATTAGAATTCTAAAGTTCAAGATAATCATAGTGAAAAACATTAGAAAATATATAACTATACAAATATATATATACACACACATACATATGTACCTGGACTTGAAGCTGAAGGGTTTTTAAGTACTCAATGGCCTCATCAAGCATCGAAGCTTTGTCCACTTTATTGCAATTGGGTATTAGCTCCTGTAATGCGCGCATCCTCTTGTTGATTTTGTCTCTTCGCTTCTGTATGCCAAATATACATTTTCAATAATACTTATATTTTTCTGTATTCTCTTCAAATATTGGTTTCTCATTAATGAGCAATATTTGCTTACTCTTTCAGATTGATTATGTAATTCCGCTATTCGTTTTCTTTTGGAACCTGCACTGCCCCGAGCAGGCACTTGTTTTCTCGCATTCTCTAACTTTTCCTCAACATTCTGCAACAAAACTCATGTTCTTAGAATCATGTGAAAATTAACTCAGCTGATAAAAAAAAGATATAAAATAAGTGAATTGAGAAATTAACTTTATGTACATACTTGATCACTAAGATCAGCAGACCACTCGGTGTCATGATATCTCCTCTTCAAATTATTATTATAAATAGGATTGTTTGAAGCCCCACGTGAGCAAAATGAAGAAGATGCAACTGGGCGTGGCTCCATAGATTTTTCACTGTTGATCAGCTTTTCTTTTGCTGCATATTTAGGACGAACAGCTTCGGATTGGTCATCTGGGACTGACTTTTTCGGAGGCTGAGCGCTTAGTGGTGCCACCTCCACATTGGTGTCTTCACAACCAATATTGTTTTTCAGCTTTTTAGATCTTGATGAGCTTGAAGTACTGTTTGTAGGCACTGTAACCTCATTTCTCTGACTACTACTGTTACGAAGTAGTGGAGATCTTAAAAAGAGAGAGAAGTTCACTTTATCTCTTTTGCCATCATATTCCAAGTCTTGCTCCTGCGACTTAGAGTTGTCTAAGACTTTATTCATGCTTGAATCGAGTACTCTTGGCCTCTTGAATGGAACTGAAGCTAGGTTACAATATTGCTGCAGTGAGGATTGATCATAAGGTTGGTTATTGCTTGTTGAATTAAACTGAGGAGTTTCTCTTAAATTACATGAACCACCCAGTTGCGTATCCGCATATTCATCTACTGGAACAATCTGAGAGTCCGTGAGATTAGTATCACAAGTGTTGCCTTCATTGTGTTCCAAGAACACATTAAAATGAGTTTGATACGATGATTTATGAAGTTTATTCTCTTGAAGAGAATCAGTACTCTTCTTATCATGAAGAAACTCATCCACGGTCCCAAACCTTTTCTTCATTATATTAACATTAGCGAAGGAGGGGCTCTCTTGAGATTTCCTTGGCAGACTTTGCACATAAACTTGACCATTTTCCCATACCAGCTCGGAAAATTCATGATTATCTCTGCATAAAAAGTCCATCAATATATGCATGAAAAAGAAAGAGTACAATGAAAGAATAGTTAGTGAAGAAAACCTTACATGGGAATTGAATTGGCTCTCTGGCCAGCGATCTTCATCATTTTGGTTGATTTAAGATTCTCTTTTGTCATCGAACACAGTCCAGAATGCATCACAAAGCCGTTTATTCGGCTACTAGAAACTCAACAGTAAGGCTTTTTGAAGCTACTACGATGGTCGCACAGCTCAACACAGCAAGCTGAAGAATGAACAATTACTGAACTCAAAAAAGCTACCAAAATAACACCGCTAAAACTTGCTTGTCAAACGAGCAATGTATGTCAAATCGAGTACAATAAATCAAATCTGGTGCTGTTTGGAGATCAAAAGAAAGATATAAGAAGACAAAGAGTAAAGACAAGAAGTAGAAGAAGATGACCAGACAGGTAGCCAGATAGGATATGCTCTGTGCAAGAAATTAATAATGAGTAAAAAGAAAGGCGCCCATGAGCAAATTTATAGTTACAAGTAATCTATACCTTGGCAAATCGTACCTTAGATATCTGCGAATTTGTTGGGACAGCTCCGAGATAACATTAAATTAACTGGTACGCAACAGCTTATTGCAAAAAAACATGACAAGAACCTTTGTTGGAGGAATGCGCCCTCATCCACTCGAACTAGTGCACAAAATTAGAGCACGTCTATTCACAGTCTGCAATAATTTGTAAGGCATATATGGAGGTGAAGATGTCCACGACTGCCTGGTGGACCCACTTGATTCCACGTGGCCCATGATGGTGTCCTAATAATTTGTTGCATGTGAGTGTAAAGACTTTTGGAACCTTAGCTGGCTGCTCTGCCATGTCTCTACCCTCGACACATTTTCTGCGTACCTTTGTATAAATGTATGATAAATAATAGAGTTTATACAAGAGTCGGGCCACTTGCCCATTTTGCTTTTTCTTTTTTTTTTTTTATCCTATGCCTCAACTTACGCTGCAAAAATAAATATCTCTTGTCTAATTTCATTTATTTATGCGGTACAACATCTTGATATCTAGTTTTCTATTCACATGGCACTTTTGATCTTTTAAGATAAATAAAAGGGAACATACAAAGTGGTAGGACCGCCACGTGGTCATCGAATTTCTACTGACCTAGACTATTTTTACCTTTCCTTGCCACTCTTAGGTGTAAGATGCACGTGACATTTCAACCATTAGATGCATTCAAAACAATTAAAATTTGTCTTTTTCATTTTCATAGAAGATGAGATTTTTAGCATATTCAAAGTTTAATTAGTTATTTGCTCTTCGCATTTATAATAACGGTTTTCATCATAGGTATTTATCAATATATATGATAAGTCCTTCTCTTCCGAGAGTTCATATCTCCATATAGTATAAGGGTGGATTTTCAAACCTTCATATAATATTTTATCTCAATTGCTCCCAATAAATTTATGACCATTGTGTCATAAATTTCTGACTTTTAATTATATATAGAAAGATGTCGACGTCTAGATTTAGTCGACTAGGTCCACTGAAGCCCAAACTGCAGATGTGATCAAAATAGTGCAAGAAACAAGCAAAAAGTAGAAGGAAAGGCTCGGGAAGAACAAAGAACACCAGAGGTTTTTAAAGTGGTTCGGCTAAAGGATGTCTGCGTCTACTGTTCTCTCACTATTTTTACAGGGTAACGGCACTTAAAGTGTTTCTCTCTCTTTATAAATGAATTTCCTCCCCTATTTATAGAAAAAATGGATGTGCTACAGTTGCATTACAATAAGTCAAAATGAAATAATGAATTACATTAATGAGACTGATATCTGTCAAGTCAACTTTATCAAAATATGATTTAGATGCTAAACCCAGTTGGTTATGTGAGATTTCCTAAATTCACGCTGTTAACTCTGAATGGTTAGACGTGTACGATACGTTTTGTTGACTTTGCTCTGATAGTAACCGACTCACGTCCTGCGAGCTGTAGTAGTTGAGAGCTCGTTTCCACGAGCTGAAATGTCCAAAGTTTGAGTTTGTTTTCGTGAGTTGATCATGCAGTCTGAGAATTTGAGTTCGCGAACTGACTTCCTGACGAGCTATATAACTGGTGAGCTGGACCCTTAGCGAGCTGTGCTTTAGCCAAATAGGCAGGCTCATTCAAATAGTTTTGGGCTTCTGCCAACAGTTTTGAACTTTTACCAGCCCACTTAAGTATCCTAAAATACCCATAACAAAAAGCAATTAAATTGCGAAGGCCAAATGAAAGGTTTTCTGTCAATAAAATTAACAATACTAAAACGCTTTTAGATCATATTCGCCAAAAATACTTTGATGCATTCAGTGTATACATCCAGTCACTTGAAATTATACATGTGATATGAATAATAAATATCGAATGACACATTTTAAACTAGTTGGGCCTATATTCATAAACATATTGAACCATTCTCTCAACTCCTAAATTTATGATCGTAACTAAGAAAAAATATATAAAATAGTTTGTATCTACCAACTTAATTTGTTTGTTACTTTAATCTTTAACAATCTATTGGTGTTTAATCTAATATTGTTGAATTATCATTCATTTTTTAGTATTACTGATTTAGCTATTAATAAAAAGTAATAGTAACCTTGCATCATGAGAAAACTATAGTAAACCCATTTAATATGAAACTTGCCACATGGCAAAGTACGACTGGACAAACACATAGTCCACTGCCCACAGCATTAGAGTTTTTCATGTGATAAGTGTTCAATTTGATAAGTGGGACAAATCTAAAATTATGCATGTTGCACCAAAAATCTCCCGATACAATCCAATTTGGTTACTGTTGACGTTGGGATCTAGTCAATAAGGTTCTTCAAGCCCAAGACTGTAAATCAATGAAAAATAGAATAAAAACAAGAGAATGGAGGTAGAGGGGAAGAAAAAGAAGCAGATTTTACGTGATTCGGCCAAAAGGAAGGCCAACGTCCACGATGTCTGCTCTAGTGGTGGAGAGACAGTCACTGTTATTGCTATATTTTCGGGTTATAGGGAGAGAGAGAGAGAGCAGAGAGAACTCCTCCTCTTACAATAATTCTCACCCCTATTTATAGAGGGGGATGTGCTACAGTAACGTCTAATATGTTAAAATACAATGATGATGACAGTTAATGCTTGATGGTTTGTATTTAATGCGTCTGAGTTGCATTAAATACGTCTGACAGCTGTTAAAGCAAGTTGCTTAGGCGACTGATCCAAGTGGGCTAGCTCAACTGGGCCAGATAAGATATTTGTAATCCAGGCTGTAATATCTGACATGGTTGGCCGTGCACGTCACGTCATCGCGTGAGCTGATTCTGATCTGAACAGGGTGGAGCTCATAAAAAACGAGCTCATGAGATCGTTTTGGGTGAGCTAATGAGTTGGGAGCTGATGAGCTTGGAGCTCGATCTACTGGAAGCTGATGAGTTGGGAGCTCGATCTGCTGGAAGCTGATGAGCTGGGTTCTCATGCCTACGAGCTCGAGTTGGGAGCTCATCTTGGACGAGCTAGTGTTCGTCCATCTGTTCACTGGTCTACTCGCACATGGATTGTTCGTCCAGTATTCTACTAGACTGCTTCCGCGAGCTGGAGTTTGGTAAATTGAATCCTTATCTGCTAGGCCTTAAGGCTTTTACCAGCTCATTTAAGGTATCCCAAAATACACACAACAGTTACATAACATGATCACAATAGAAAATATATGTGCATGGAAATGAACCCAAGATTCTCTAGTGATAAGGATATAAATTTTGCAATGATAATTAATTTCATTTTGAAAGCGAAATGGAGTATGGGTGATGAGGTCGTTTTCTTATCTTGCATTTTGAAGGCAAAGTTTCAAAATGACAAGGACGCAACTAAAACATTTATCAAGAGCCCACCGAATATAATGGAATGTACCCACGTGGAGCGGGGGTCCTAGTATGGTACAGGCACTGTCTAAGGAACCCCACCCCTTAACATGTAGCTGAGGTTGCTTGATACTTCACCTGCTTCACACTCTCAAACATCAAATCACACCCTCACGTCAAGTGAGCGAGGTTAGGGCAAAGGCTTGTAGTTCACGTGGTACCGTGTGCTTCACGTGCCCTCTGTTATCTTGTCTGTACTTTTTTCTCTCTTTTAAGTGTGAAGCCACGAAGCAAAACCACAGCCGGTCCTGTTCACAAACTGACTGGCCTTTGTGTTGCCGCTCACTTGAGACCACCACTAATGATAAGGGAAAAAATAGAATTCCACCCCAGCAAAAGCATTCAATGGATCCATAATGTGATACACCCATTAACGTGTGTAATATTATCGATAGTTGACCTCTTCTCGTACTCGTCACAGTGGAATTGAAAATGAAAGCACCTTTCGGTCAAGAACCCTCGATCTCAAACCCCGCCCTGTTGTCAGCACTACGCAATCATTCACCCAATAGCCACACGGTAAATTATGTTTATTGGGCCCACTGTGAAGTGTAACAACTACAGTAGGAAGCCCAAATTTATGCCACCTAATTATGTACTTGGCACCGGGTTTGGACCAATTACGGGCTACCCTAGCTGAAAATTACGTTTGTTGATATTGCCCTTAAAATCACAATGTCAATTGCCATTACCGGAAACGCTGCTACGTTTGGATTCACAAGGACTACGTCAAATCTGTATCATCTAATTCATGAATAATCTCAAGATACTGTTCACGTGATTATAGATCTAAACTTCAAACACAATCACACAAAGTAAAACGTAGGACATGGAACCCTTCAAATTACAGGCTACTCAAAAGAAATTGGCTGTCTCTACAACTATAAGCATAATTTCATATGCAGTAGAGAAATCAGTCATGGCCTCTAATTGTACATGCTAGCGGGAAACTTTAAAAACTAACTAAAAAAAAAAAAGAGGCTTTCATGGACAAATATAACATCAATAAAAACCTTCAGTTCTGTGGCCTGTATTAACTCTGGACTAAGTCCCCATCCTGCTAGCCAGCTGTAAAATCCACGTCAACTCAAAATACCTCCTTTCAAGCACTCAGCTATTACATGCTTCAACTGGAGCATCTTTTCCCTCGCCGACTGCGACAGATCAAAATAATAACAAGCATCTTAGACTAGTCATGTAAGATTCGTTCCATTTACCAAAATTAATGCGCGCTTTTGAGAATAATCAGAAGATTAGCACTCAATGAACACTGATATAACATTAGGACACAACATCAACAGAATAACAACCCTCGGAATCTCTAGAACTACAATTTAGTTGTTCACAGGTTTAACCTCAGCAGGATTATAAAAGCATTAGAAATTTTGACTTATTAGCTTCTAGTTTATGATGCACATCACCAATGAAGCAAGCTGAATGCAGTTCCTCAATATAAAACTCCCAACAGCTATATATCAAGCTCGCTAAAATTAGGGATCACATAGTTATATGCTATAGAATAATAAAATATCCAAATTATATATTATATACTAATGCAAACTAACAATATCATTGATGCTCCACGAGAATATATTGGGCGATTGGATACAATGACTGGTATATTTTTACGTTGATAGAAGAACACTTGCCTCATGGACGGTTGTGATTCTTCTTTGGACATCACTGAGTTGGGTTTCAACAGCTTCTTCCAGTTCCAAGAGAAGCTTCTGGTGTGACGATCCTGGGCGCATAAGAGAACAAAATATTAAAGCCTAACAGATGGTATGTTTACGGCAGTAGTTGCATATATCCTCAAGATAAAAAAAAATGGATGCGCATGCTATAAATCAATCAAATTCAGTTTATCGCCATTTGAACGCTTGGCCTGGGTTCAACTTACTAGAAATTTGTTGCATTAATTATTAATGCAATGGAAGCAGCCAGCTGCACGTTTTCCAGACTCCAATCCATAATTATAAAAAATGAAGAAAACACGCAAACGAATTTCATGAGAGCACAAGCATCTGAGTGGTAAAATAGTTGAGTGGACTGATTGTGCTGTAAATCCCAATATTTTCTCAAAATTAGATCTTTTAAAGATTTCATTTAGCAATCTCTTTTTTATTCACGTCAGAGACTAAACCACAGCGAACCATTCATTGGCTATATGTAAAAAACTGAGGACTGAATCAACTCCCGTCCTTGTGCAATTGTTCCGATACCAGTTATATATGACCTAGTTACAACTACCTGATTGGTTGACTGCTTCCAGTCAAATGATTAATTAGCATATTCCCATCCCCAAAATCACAAAAGCCAAAAACATCCCAATCAAACACAAGGGAATGATGTATCAGAGAGTTATTAAGATGTGTATGACGATAATAAAAGTTAATTTACTTTGCTTTTTCACCGTTCGCTTCAACTCAATCTGGTGGGCTTCCATCTCTTCAAGGATACTACTGCAACCCTGGAGATGATGATGAATGTCTTTCTTAAATTTTTCATGAATCAATTTCAGTTGTTCTTGTTGCTCTGCATGAAAACACAAAACAGAAGTAGAAAAATCAAACATCTTCTTTTAAAGCTGAGCTGATATGTTAAAATGGCCAAATACCCTCTAAAGGCTTAATTACTAGAAGCAGTGCTGAAAAATCCAAAAAATCCATCATACCATATAATATTCATGATAAAACTACTTGCACATGTAAAAATAAACTGCATAGGCTTGCAGGGCGCCCTTGATAAGAGTCCCTAAAAACTACACATGTATACTGTGATGCAGAAACCACCACTAAATGGGCAATAACTTGCAGTGCTTATCCCGAATAGCAACTAGCTAGATTATTAAAAACTACTGGAACATAATCAAGCACTGTTGCTTATAACACTTCCTAATGCCAAAAGAGTGATTCAGCTTAAATTAATTTGCCACCTTCAAATCTTGTTTCCAAACGCCTTCTTTTTGATTTACTGAGGCTTGTCAGCTTTCCCCTGGTTATAGTCATCAAGATCACACCTTAGAAATAAATATTTGAAATGACAAGCCTGTAAAGTTGAAATACCTACACGTCTGTTTGGATCTGAGACTCAACCTTCTTCAGCTGCATGTGCATTTCTTCGGAAACAGACATCAAAATTTCAGAGGACTTCTTTCTAGTTACTGAATCCATTTTTTTTCTAAAGTTGTTTAAAGCAAAAGCAAATAGTGTGACAACCCTGAAATATCATTGCACCAGTGTCAACCAAAATATACAAGGCAAAAGGTAGTTAATATTCTTTAAAAAAAAAAAAATAAAATGTCTTAATTGCTTTATGTAGAATGCAAGGTTTTTTAATATTCTTTAAAAAATAAAAAATAAAATGTCTTAATTGCTTTATGTAGAATGCAAGGAAAAAAAAAACCTTGTCAAATCATCTTCTTGGTTCTGTTCTGTAGGCTCCTGTAACCAGTCATTGTCTTGGTTGTGCACTATGCGTTCTTGTACCGTATCACTCTCCATAGTCCCTGCCCATTTCATACAGAACAGAGAAGAAACAAATGAAAATAAAGTACAGAACAATAGGGAACATTTAATCCAGAGATCAGAAGAGCTGAAGAATTGAGGTTCGATGAATGTTTGCCTTGGGGAGAAGATAGGGGGGGACTGAAGCCAACAACTTTAATACCTCCATTGCTCCAGAGCCGTTTAGTTGGATAGTGGACATTTTGATCTTTACCAGTGCCAGTTTCTGGAGAGATCTCTCTCTGATCTGCACAGTATCATCAGATCAATATTGTTAAGAAGCATAAACAACAAATTAGAAAATAAACAAAGATGCCCCAGGCCATAAATCATGACACTTATTGCATCCCACAGACACAAATTTCTTAAATGCCATCTAAAATTCAATTTTGTAGTTCTTTATCATCATAGATCACTACAGAACATAACTCAATCAACATGCAACACAAGTCATAGTGCTGATTATAGGCCGTTGAAGGCAAAATAAATGTGTATAAATGTGTCCTTTCTTATTCTACACTCAAACATTTCTAGGTTTCCTTCTACTATCAGAAGTATTCATAAGAATCTCATGTCTGGTATGCCCAAAATCAAGAGTCAAACCTTCTTCAAAACTAATTGTGTTATTGATTCTCTCTACCAAACATGTCTACATGGATATCTCCGTCATATGTATGTATGAAATAAAACTCACTAACAAATTAGTTACCTGAACAGAGTTCAATGATAATAAAAGTTTACTGTCAAACCCATTGCAAGGTTTAAAAGAATCATAATGGAGCAAACATACAGTCATATCTTTTGATTATTGGTGAATCTTCACCAGAGCTCCTAGAATCTCCATCTTCATATGGTAATTCAAGCAGGCCATTTTCTGCATCTTTTTTACCTTTCACAGGCGATGGTTCTATGGATGAAGAATCCTTAGGCTTCTCTGCATCATTCTAAAGTCTCATAAGGAAAGGCAAGAGCAGAAAGGAGATATTCCAGCTTAGTACTACTATAGACATTAAACTAGAGTATCAAAACCCTCAAAAAAATTAAGGATACAGGTTGCTCCGTTTCTGCATCTGATCCAGAACAATCTGATTTTGGAGTGTGCCAAGATCTGAAGCTACGGAAATTTCCCACAGTAAATCTAGTCTCATCTGGAGTGCAATCCTTCTCCATTTGAACTGTTCTAGGTGAGGAGGAAGGAGAAGGGATTAAAGTGGGAGTTTTAAATGCAAGAGTTGGACTCTGAAACTCATCCAACAGGTCGAAAGCATTCTTTAAAGATGCATGGTTGCAATCGCCTTGCTGGTTCCTATTTTCCACTAATATTGGATTGTCAAAATTACCAGTTTGATTCATCGTTTTTAGCTTTGGCAATTGGCAATCTTTTTCTTGGATGTTATTCTTTGCTTGAAATTTATTTATTCTATCCTCAAGTGGACAACCATTGAAACTTTCCATTTTATGATCAAGCAAAGATGTCTTCTCAGGCCGTGGTGGTGATTCCCTACTATAACTTGCTCCCTGAGGCCTGTCTGCATTATCCATTTCAGAAAAGCAAATCTTACGTGGTTTAATAGCAGAACCTTTTCTCTGACTCTTCTTCCTTGTAGGCATTGATGAGCCAAAGTTGATGTCACCATTTAGTTTTCTTGACCATCCTTCTTGAAAAGTAAAAATGTTCTTTTTTTCACCTCTCTGTTTGTAAGTAGAGCACGACCCAATCTTAGTTTTGTTTTGCTGCACTTTGGTCGAAGCTATCTTTCTGATCAAAGATCGAGTTAATGGTCTCATGGCAGTTTGATTAGGAGCTTCAGAATCAGTTTCTATAGTATCTGAATTGTGTCTTAGTTTGACAACTGCATCGCCAGTTTGATTAACAACTTCCTTCGGCTTTAACTTATCGATTCTAGCCTCAGAAGACTTAGGATTAGAATTCTGACTTTTGGGTGAAGAAACAGTTCCCAAAATCTCCCAAAGCTTCATTCTCAAAGTTTCGCTTCTTCCAATGTCTGGTTTATCCATTTTATCTGGTATCACAGCTTTATCTGATGAGGTAATATCTTGTGCAGTTGCAAATGTGAAACCTTCCTCACACTCTAGGTCTCCATCCTTCCCTTTTTTCCTACTATAGGTTATGCCACCAAACTTCTTCTGACTGCCATCACTTGTTTGTAATTTAGTGTTCTCAGTTGCAAAAAACTGAACTGAATATGTGCTTTGTTTATCCTTCCGTCCATTAAGCTTTTTCTGCCTCCCGCCGGTAGCTGGTCTACTTTGCTTTGTGCCCTGAACGTTCTCTAAAGTTGGTTCTTTCTCGTGAGACGATCGCGTAGTAATCCATGGGGAGCTGACCTGCTTTGTACCATCAATTTGTTCCCCTTTACTTGCAGCGTTAGTGGTACCTTCACCTTCATTTTTGGGTTCGGTGTAATTTTCTTTGTTGAAAATTTTCCCTTCTGCATTTGAAATTTCAAATTCAGCTTCCTTTGTAGCTCTAGATTTTTTCTTGGTTAACGAGTCTACCGTAATTCCAATTGAAATCTTTCTAGATTGGCTTGACAGACGATAATTGCTGCCGAAACTGTGACAATCGTTCAGTCTATCCTGAAACATAATTTTCCAAATCATCAAATCATTTATCTTCTCAATGATTCACATTTCAATAAGGTTGCAGTTCATTGGATAAGCAGACATTTATTTGTTTTAATCTACATTCACCAGATCAGGTAATGACATTCGCACAGAGAACCACTGGGAGAGCAAGATAAACTCGATATCACAGCACAGCACCACAATTAGAATAACAAAATCCAAATTTGCAGAACCATAATATCACACATGTCAGTACTCACTCCCAAGCTCAAAGCAAGATCCTTAGCTTGCACAAAAATGAAATTTAAACATAATCCAACACCATACACATGACACAAACAAAACTGCTTAAAAAGCAAGATAACAGAAGGCACATAACTATAAGTCTGGAACTTTAAAACAAAATCATATTGTGTGCAGCCAAAATATAACACATACAGGTTACAACAAAGGAAAAACACATAGCCTAAAACTGCACAGATCACTAAGTTGGAGCAAAATACATGTTCTGCACAACTGTAATCGCATGCAAACGCAAGAGTTCATAAATTGCACAACTTTGAAAATCAAATAAAATCCGAAAAAAATTGCACAGCAAAAGTAAACACATCAAATACCTTAGAACCAAAGTATTAAACGAAGCAAACTTGGTCAAAAAGACAGAGCCGTCATCAATCAATGAAAAAGATGGTTTATTGGCTCATTGCGATAACATATAACAAACTGAAACGTATATAGAGAAATAGCAATAAAGTAAAACATTAGCTTAAACGCGCTAAAAGCGTTTTCTATTTTCCACTAAATCGTAGATTGGTGTTTTGACCACTTACATCCCTTAAATTTTGTCGCCAATCAACCTCCATTCTCGCAACTTCCTCACTTGAGAAGCTTTGAAATCAAAACCAGCAACAACTCTGACCAAATCAATAATCGAAGCAGTTTAGATAAATAAGCAATTGAATTATTAAAAAGTAAATAATTAATAAGCGAAACTCTAAATCTCAGTTTGGTGTCTGAGAAATAATATATTTAAACGTCAAATAATTGTACTACAAGAAAATATTCTCCACTCAAATTCGTCTTAATACTACCGTTTTAGCTTATCTTAGGAGAGTATTTTTTTTTTTTCAAAATTTCGAACAATTTTCTTTCATTTTCCTCAGTTTTCTCTACAACCAAACAAGTCAAATTTGAAAGAAGTTTCCATCAAAATAAATTTTCATCACCAAACCAGCAAGAGCACAAGAAGAATAATCCAAAATCGGTTTCAGGCACTCAAAATCTCTAGGGATTTGAAGTTTTAAATCGCATTGATCACTCAAGAAACAAAATCCGTAAAAATGAGTACGTGTTTCAGAGTCCAATAAATCAAATTAACGAATTAAAAAAAAAAAAAAAAAGTAAATTAACCGAGTTTAGAAGATAAATCGTTGGCTGGTTTATTCAACGGCGACGATCGAAGAGAGCTCCATGCTGATATTGATTTGACGCAAGAAGAGAAGAGTGAGATCTAGCGAAGAGAGAAAGAGAGAGATTAATCGCGTGACATTGAAATTTTGCGGGGGCGGGAAAACGAAATGGGTGGTGATGTCAGGATTGAAACAGCCTTTCGATTCAAATTTTAAATTGTCAATTTAAGAGGCGGTGGCGCGCTGATTGGACGTGGAGATTATCTAATTCTCGTTTAATTTAAGTTGGTGTCAACAACCAAACAATCGTTTTCACTTGCCTAAATATATTAATTACATATAAAAATGTAACGAGTCACTAATGAGTATTATGAATATATAGGTTTAACACCACTTCCATTTTTTATAATATTTTTTCTCTTATTTATTGTCATTTTACTGTAGAAATGATTCTTTAGTCTACTTATAAATAAATCTATATTATAACTATTAAAAAATACATTAATTAAATTATTTTTCTTTTTTTCTTATTTTTATTTGTTCTTTTTATTTGATTATTATTCTATATTTATTACTTTTAGGTTATGTTTTATAACACGTTATCAGTACAAATTTGGTAAAGAAAATTTCATTAATGTGATTTACTCCATACTATTTGATTCAAATAATTTTATTAATATATGTGCTTCATATAGATATCATTTTATAATAACAAATATTATGTTAGACCTAAAATAAAATTTTCTTCAAGTTTAATTAATTTTTATCTTTTTGTACTATTCTGATTTATATATTTATTAATATATGCAATATGGATTTTATTTTAAAAATATATGTTAAGAACCTCAAATCTATATATTATTACATGATTTGATTAATTATAAAGAGAAAAAATTGAATAAAAAAATGTTTTATTGGTTTGATTGATGCAAAAAGAGAGTTATATGAAAATTTTCTTTGTTCTAGAGAGAAAAAAAAAATATTCTTTTCTTTATTTATGTACTATGCGAAAAATATATAAAATATACATATATATTTTTGCTCTCTATGAAATATCCATATTTTTGGTGTTTGTTTAAACAATTTTATGAATACTACTATATATGAATTATTATTTTTTGATTTTCTGCATTCAACAGCAAGTTTAATATCATTGAACTTATATTTTGATATTTTATTTAATATGATATTCCTTTTAGCTTTCTTATTTGTAACTTAAAATTGGCAAGTGAAAATCAAAACTAAAAGTTTTAGTTTTTAAATAGAAACAGAAATTTTATAACCTCAATTTAATTATAATCAGAAGTTCTGAATTTTCAATTTAATTAGAACCAGAAGTTCTATATTCTAAATTTGTTTAGAACCAGAAGTTTACACTTTCAATTTAATTAGAATTATAAATTCTGATACATTTTACCTATTAGAACCAGAAATTCTATAGTCCTAATTTATTTGAAACTAGAAATTCTAGTTAAATTCTAATTAAATTTTGTTAGTTTTCACTTTCAATATAGACTATTGCATATGTTAAATAAATTATAGTTGTCTGAAGTAATATAATTTACTCTTATCTATTTTATAGAAAGAGTGTATCGTATACCATGTATCTAAACATAAAAGACAATAAAATATACAAGTTTGTGATTTGTGTATGAAGTTAATGTTATACATATACATAGAAAGTAATGTGGCTCTTTTAAGTTATGAAAAATTAAATAAAGATCGAATGGATTTGATATTGTAATGTTATGTTCTTATTTTTTTACATATGACATAATGATTTCATCAACCTCGCTTCAATTGATTGGATTCTCTATAAATGGTTTGAATCCCAGCTTTTGTATTTTAAATATGAACCAAAAGTTATAGATTATAAATAAATTTATTCTCAGTTTTATTTGTATCTAGAAACCTAAAGTTTTAGATTCTTACTTCAGTTATAGATTATAATTTATTTAAATTTTGGAATCAGAAATTTCAAAATTATAAATGAAAAAAACAATTGAGAAAAATTAAATCAATTCGAATTTGATATGAAATGCGCCTATTTTGAACCCCAAATATGTAAATTTGAAAAGATGTCTCGTCGTTAAGGGTGAGTAGGGACTTGAAGAAAAATTATGCATCTAAAATATACATAAATATTATATTAATCTTTTACTGATATAAAAAGATTTCAGAAGAGCAAATATATATATTACAAAGTGAAAAATAACAATGTTGTATATATGAAACTTTGTTACACTAATAATCCTAAAAGAATATATTTAGATATAGATTAAGAAAAGTATATTTTATTTGTATTATTTATATTATAATACACCAAAAGTATATATTACGATCGAAACTATCATATGATCATAAGTATAATATGATAAAAAATTGTGATGAATCAAACATTTTTTTTCATCCAATAATACAAAGAAAATTATGCATCAAATTATTAGAAGTAATATAGATATATATTATCGAATCTGAAAATTCTTACCCAGTAAATGTCTTTGAAGAACAATAATTGATATTACAATTTTATCCCTGAAGGACATTATGTGTTTGGTCTCTGAAAGACATTATGTGATATTTTAGTCATTGAATAATAATATAATAGTCTAATATATTTTTCAATGATAATAAGACAGTATAATTAAGTCTCAGAAGGATATGATGATGATATAAATAAGTTCTGAATGGATATTATGATGATGCAAATAAGTTCATAAAAAATAACAAAATTATGTTAATGAATAAATTTTCTCGTCGTTAGGGGGAGAATAAATATAAAATTATAAAACTTAACGACGTAAAATTACAATTAACATACATCATTCATTATGAAGATTATTATATAAGACATATGAACCTAAAGTTCAAAAAATTGTTCACTTGAAAATTGTATACCCAAATTATTTTATACTCATTGTCAATATATTAACCCAGGTAATTATTTTTTAATAATAATTTACGTAAATGACAACAAATAAATCATACATTACACATAAAAGTGTAAAAAGTAAATTTGGTTTTAAAGTTATTATTCCTTAAAATGAATAATGAAATATCATGATCATTTTAAAGATCAAACTCGAGTTATATATAATCCTCATTATATAAGTACGACTCCTGAAGAGTTAATATTTTTAAAGAGATAGAACTCTTTCAATCTCTCCTTAAACTCAAAACGAATTTTAATTATAAATAGAAAAGTGCAGTGCTCAAACTATAAATATTATAGTTTGCTCTAAAATGTATAAAAGTTTAAAATAGCCCCTAAAAAGGCATGTGTATTAAAAATTAAAAAAAAAAAACAAATTAAGATTGATATTTTATTATTCTGCATATTACAGAAAAATGATGAGAATATTGAATAATATATTATGAATAAATGTCGACATAAAAATTATTAATCAAAATAAAAGTAAAGTTATACTTATGTAGTTGTATTAAACTTGTTATATAGACGCTTGAAGATGTCACATATTTTGATAAAAATAATTACTCATGCGAAAATTAAAACAGTGAAATATAATTATATCTCAAATGTTTACTAGTACTGAAACCTAATATTGATAATATGAAAATAAATTGTTTCATAGTTAATTTCATATTATGAGAATTAACAGTATTTATAAAAGCTAGTGGCCCAGAAGCGGTATAATTTTCTGAAAACATACAAAATCTTGGAAATACAAAAATTTTCTTGGAAAAATGTGGAGTCATGATAAAATAATTATTGAAAAATTATTTGCATTTACAGTAGTTATTGAGATTATAAATTATGATCATGAATTATATAGTATTAATGAGTATTGAAAAATGTATAATCGATCTAAGTGAAATGAAACAATTCAAGTATAATTGACTTCATTAGTCAAACATAATGCATTTGGACCAATAGTTTAGATACTTGAAGACATCAAACCTGTTGGATATAAATGGGTATTTATTCAAAAATATAATGAGATGAAACGTTTTCACCTATAATGGATTCAATTATGTTTTGATTTTTAATTAGTTTGATAGTTTCCAAAAAACTTTAAATATGTTTTATGAATATAGTAACGACATATTTATATGGTTCATTAAGTACCAATATATACAAGAAAATCTTTGAAGGATTTAAAATGGCAAAAGTATATTATTCAAATTCTCGTAATTTGTATTCAATAAAGTTACAATGATCTTTATATGACTTACAACAATTCGGATGAATGTTATTTAATTGTCTTAGTGAATACCTCATAAAAGAATGATATATTAATTATCTATATATTCTTGTGTATTCATAAAGAAATCAAAATCTGGATTTGCAATTGTAGCAGTATATGTCGATGACATAAATTTAATTGGAGCTCCTAAATAGTTCATAAGAACTGCTAAATATTTAAAAAAATAATTTAAGATATAAGATTTTGAGAAAAAATATATATATATCTTAGCTTGAAGATTAAGTACAAATTAAAGGGAATACTAGTCTATCAACTCGATGACACTAGAATTGAATCAAACATATTTTTCAACATCTTCGAATAACTACAAAAGTAATAGTTGTATATCTTTTATGAGGAGTATAGTAAGTCAATATGAACATATGTGTATTGCACCATTTTTCTCTTTGATTAGGTTTTGACCCCATTGGATTTTTCTGACAAAGTTTTTAACGAGATAATCCCTTTAAGTACGTCTAAATTCTATTGAATTCAAAAGATTATTACATTTTTTATCCAGTAGATCATGAAATATCTTTTGCTTTCATTAAGGGAATATGTCATCTTTTCTTACAGTTTTGAATCTTACACTTTTTTTTTCCTTTTGACCAGTTTTTATCCTATTTGGTTTTATTAGTAAGGTTAATAACGCAATATACGAGCATGTTAAAAAATCTTAAAAGGTATTATTAGATAGTGTATATCCAAAAGAGAGTGTTATGAATATATGAACTTAACACCATTTTTCTTTTTGATAATATTTTTTTACCTTATTTATTACTATTTTATTATAAAAAACACATTAATTGAATTATTTTTATCTCTTTTCTCTCTTACTTTTGCTTGTTCTCTCTTATTTGATTATTATTATATATTTATTGTGTTTAGGCCATGTTTTATAACAATGAGAATGATGAATAGTGCTAGAATTATAGACCCCTTTAATATTTATTTGAAAAGAAAATCATATGTTTATCCTCATGGAATTGTAAATTAATTGTCCAACTTATCAATTGGATGGTGTATATGTCATTTAATATATATATATATATATAATTTTATTATAATTGAAATAGACATTTATATCCTTAATAATTATAAAAATAAAAGGGTAGATAAGTACTTTAATTTAATTATTTATATACACACACATAAAGTATTCAACATCAGGAGGGATTTTCAATGATATTGATAACAAGTAAATCTTCTAAACTCAATAATGGAACCAAACTCTAATGGAAAAGGGAGGGACTCACAAGAGAAACTTTGAAGATAAAACAATGACCAAACTAAAGCAAGTAATGTGTCGTTACTAAAACAAAATCTCAATTGAATTTTTAACAGTATAGCTCAATTATTAAACATCAACAATCACCAATCACCATTTTGTTTCAAAATGTGTAAATTATAGTGTGTCATTAGTGAAAAAGAGTAAAGAAAAAGTTGAGAGTATTTCCATAACTTGACGTGTGGCTTCATTCTTAAATATCAACAATGCATCATCACCAGTCACCATCTTGTTTGAAAATATGTGTAAATCATAATGTTATAGTGTTACTAGTGAAAAAATGAAACCCAACTCTAATATATCTGCAATAGGAAATTGTATTGAATACTAATAGCATAAAAACTTTATGCTAAGTTGTGTACTACATATACTTAGTTATAATTAACTCAAATATGCAGAGTTGTAATCAACTCAAATAGAACAATAAAAACCGTAACAATTCACTTACATAGAAAGTAGTAACAGTTTCAACAGAATCACGGTTCACTAGTACTAAAATGAAATCCATGATTAATTTGGTGAAATTTTTTGTGCGGGTTTAATAATATGCTTCTTAAATTTATGCTGCTATATTTTTCTTTGAATTGTTATGTCATTTTTAACGATAAGTTAAAAATGTTAAGAGAGGGATATAATTTTAACTTACAAACTTAATAATATGGGTATAAAAATTTTATTACAAGATCATCTCAATTTTTCATCTTTTAATTACAATATTGATAACTAAATCAATGTTTACCTTACAGTACGCCAGACATCTAGCAATACTCTTTGCACATATGTCAATAAAATCATAGATTAGGGTCTCGAGGGGAATTGTCTAGGAACAACTGCGAGGGGAGGGTTTGCTCTATGAATATATTGAAAAATAAAGAGCTATCGCAACTAAGGTGCAGTGCATCATCAAATAACTTAGAAAACTGACATATGGCATTAAAAGCCGATGCATATGCAATAACATGATCATTTGTTGGGCTAGATCTCTACCTAATATCGAATCAAAATTTCAACAACGTTTTCACATATTTTGGACACTTGTCACTACAAATATTTTCACATAATCTGGATACTTGTCACTAAAAATATTTTCACATCAGTTATTATAAAAATGAGTAATACCGTATTATAAAAAATATTATATATATATATATATATTTGAAGTAGAACACACTTTTATTAATCGGTAGCAATAGGAAAGATATAGGATACATGAACATTATGCCAACTAAAGACCTTTGACGAGGACAAAGCCAAAGAAACAAAATTATGTGTCAAATGATTCCGAGTTCGAGACATAGCTTGACACTTATAAATACCTTCCAGAAAAATATGGGATGTGATTGGACAAGATGTCTGGGAGGTGGGCCTTAAGATCCTTAATGGTGAGTCATCTATCCAAGCTTTTAACCGGACCAATATAGCCCTCCCAAAAAAGAAAAACCTGAAATTGTTGAAAGATTTTAGACTTATAAGCTTAAATAATATGGTGTACAAGGTGGCAACAAAAGTTTTAGCTAACAGGTTAAAATTGATCCTTCCTAGGATTATCTCATCTAACCAGTTAGCCTTCATCCTAGGCTGTCAAATTTTTGACAATGTTTTGGTTTCTTTTGAGATGCTTCGCTCTATAAGTCGACAAAAGTAGGGGAAAAGGGGTTTAATGGCTGTAAAATTAGATATGAGTAAAACGTATAATAAGATTGAGTAGAGATTCTTAGAAGTGGTGATGTCTAAAATAAGGTTTTCGAATAGTTGGATTAAATTGATTTTGGATTGTTTATCTACATCTCAACTGTCTTTTATCCTTAATGGATATATTGTGGGCTCTGTAAGATCGTCTAGAGGAATCAGACAGGGTTGTCTACTATCACTATATTTGTTTCTTCTATGCACGAAAGCTTTTTGAAGATGTATACAGAGGGCTAAAAAAAATGGAAGAGGTTTGAGGATTGTTATGGGTATTTTCGGGATTACGTAAATGGGCCGATAAAAGCCCAGTAAAATGGTCCAACAGGCCAATCTAATGAACAAAGGCCCAGCTCAGTAGCATCTAGCTCGTAAAAGCTCGCCCTCATATTATCTAAGACATTCAGCTCCCAGATATGAGCCTTCATCCTAGATATGAGCCTTTAGTGTGTCAAATGCTCAGCTTGCACAGCCATGACCTCAGCTTGCATAGAGGAGTTCTCTCTTAGGTCGTTGCTCAATCAGGTTCAAAACTACTCAGCACCTAACTTCAGCTCACCCAGAGCAGGATCCAGCTCATGACGTAGCATGCAAGATGAGTCTTTCTAAAATGGTAGTAGCACAATTTAAGGAAATCTCAACTACCGAATCTAAAGATAAGATCAAATCTTTGACTTAGTGGGGACAGATCCCTGAAATCACGGGCATAGACTTGAAAAATGTAATTAATACTAAATATTTGCCTATTTGTATTGTACTGAAACTGTAGCTCTCTCCTCTATAAATAGGGGCTGAAACTCATTGTACAGAAGGATAAGAGAAGAAGAAAAACACATATACAAAAAAGAGAAGCAATAACATAAACCGTCTCTTTGCTGAAATATAGAGAGAACAGTCGTGGACGTAGACAATTGATTAGCCGAACCACATAAAAAATATGTCTTCTGTTCTTCCTCTTCCTTTTTTCTTGTTTTTTGCTTTGTTTAGTTAAATTTGCAGTACTGGACTGAGAAACCTGAGTTGATTTAATTTGAACGTCAACATTTTGATACTAGAAAGAGGGCCCAGATTGTAAATTTTTTCAGCTTTCTTTAAACGCCATGGCAAGAAGAAGAAAAACCAGAAGTGTTGATGTGTTGGCTAAGTGATCGGAAGGACGGATAGATGTCCCCACCAACAGCGCTACTTCAAGTATGCCTTTACTAGCCCCTCACCAGCCAGCATTGATGATCCCTGCGGTCAAAGGGCTATCGAAATGACACCAGTAGCAGAAAGTGCTGGCAAATACGATACAACAGCTTGTAGATACAATCAGGTCGTCGGCATAAGCCCAGGTACGAAATGCACCCAGACCTGATTCTGCTGCCCCCAGAACTTGCCAACAGCAACAAGAACAAGTCTCAGCTTATGAAAGACTCATCAGAGAAGAGCAACAACATGCCAGTTCAGCTCGTTCCTCTAATACTCATTCAAAAGCTGAAGGTCACCAAGCTTTTGAAGAGGAAGAGATAGACTATCAATATGCGAATTTGCACTAAGCTTACGGCTCGCAAAGGCCTACTCAAGGATACATATCAGATCGCCATCTCGTAGGTCGCAAGCTCAGAAAAAAGCATAGGCCTCAACACCTAAGGTTAGAAGAGCTATTTCAGAAAGTTCAACAACTCGAAACACGCCCCGATGCTCCTAGCCAGCGTGATCAGTATGGGGAAAGAACTCCTCTCACCAGAGAAATTGAGACGCGACCTCTCCTGTGAAGGTTTAAGGTCCCGAATATTTCTCAGTACAATGGGGACACTGATCCTTATGACCATCTGGACGCATTTAATATTTAGATAGATTTCCAGACGACTGGTCCATTGGTCAAGTGTCATGTCTTCCCAACAATCTTAGGTGATGCCCCGCAAGCTTGGTTCAAAAATCTTCCAGCTTGTAACACAGACAGCTGGAAAGAATTACAAAGAAAATTCACCAGCCAGTACAAGGCTATAAAGAAGCAGCTCGCGTCATAGTGCCACATCGCAACAATTTTTCAGTTGTGAAATGAATCCGTTAAAGACTACATTACCAGGTTCAGACACGAAATTAGCAATGTGGAGAATCCATTAGAAGAAAGTATCTTAACTGCGATCTCAGTTGGACTTTGCAAGGATGGAAAGTTATATGAAAGCATCTACAAATCCCTAGTGAAAGACCTGAGGGAGTTCTATGAGAGAGCTTCAAAAGAAATCAGATAGGAGGAGGCCTTCGACTTAGCGAAATCTAGCCAAAAGCGTGAAGCTAGCAGTTCTCACCCATCAAAGAAGAGAGATCATGATGGGAATAGAAATAAAGGACGAAGTAATGACTTGAATTATCAAGTCGCTAAGAAGGTTAGAAAAGAGCCTAGGAATGAGCGGCCTCGGTGTCAAGGCTACCATGACATCTATAGCGTTCTATCAGACTCACAAGATAAGATCTTTGCAGTAGAGAGGGATAGGGAAGACTTTAGGAAGCCTAATCCTATGAGGTCCTCCATCCATCGCAGAAACCATAATAAATTTTATACTTATCACAACGAAGACGGACACAACACCTTAAGCTGTATGGAGCTAAGGAACGTTATTGAAGAGCTAATAAAGCAAAATCGCTTGAGAGACTACGTTATGCGACCTCAATAGCTTCAACAACCAGCACATCAGTAACCTAGTGAGCTCTTAATCGAGAGCATGAACCCGCAGTAGGGACCATCTTCACAATTCATAGTGACCTTCAGCTCGCAGATATGTTTTCATGTTTGGTAACTTTCTGAGCTCATAATCTTGATGTCAAATTCAGTTCTTGAATATTAATGAAATATACGAATTTTTCATATTGCTGTGCTATAAACAATGCTTGTTGATTTCGTTGTTGAATGACAAGCATAAAGATGAAAGCGACCTCTCCATTTAGAGCAAAATCGAGCTATGTTACCGGGTGACAACCCTCTAGACATAGCTCGTAACTTATTATATTAGTACCGGGTGACGACCCTCTGGACAGCTCAACTTATTATGTTGTATCAGCTTGAGTTCCGACCCTTTGAGCACAGCCGAGGTTCCATCCTCCATAACTTTCACTATGTAATCTGGGTTCCAACACCCTCTGGGCATAACTCGAAAGGTTTATACTGTATCAGTTTGGGTTCCGACCCTTTAAGCATAGTTAAGGTTCCCACCTCCACAACTCTCGCTATGTAATCCAGGTTCCGACCTTCTGGGTATAGCTTGAGAGATTTGTTATGTTATACGGTTCAGGTTATGACTTTTTTAGCGTAGCTGAGGTTTCAACCTCCACAACTCTCGTTATGTAATCCGAGTTCCGACTCTCTGGATATAGCTTGAGAGGTTTATACTGTAGCAGCTCGGGTTCAGACCCTTTGAGCACAGCCGAGGTTTCGACCTCCATAACTCTAACTATATAATCCCGATTCCGACCCTCTGAGTATAACTTGAGAGGTTTATGCTGTATTAGCTCGGGTTCCGACCTTTGAGCATAGCCGAGGTTCCGACCTCTACAACTCTCGCTATGTAATCCATATTTTGACCTTCTGGGCATAGCTCAAGAGGTTTATCTAGCTGTTAGATTAGGTCCATCCATGCTGGCTTAAAAGCCTTCTATGCAACCTACTGGACAGCCTAATCAGATTTATACAATACAAAAAGACTCCAACCTCAAAGAGTCTCGCCTTCCGAGCCTCGAGCTCGCCTCAAGTATTATTACATTTGATTTATGCATGGATAACTTCATTTTTTAGTCTATAAGAAATTCAAGGACTGATGAAGCAAAAACGCAAAGCAACACTCAAGCAAGCAAGTAGATACCAAGTAAGCTTCACGATGAGGAGAATTAGGCAACCTACTTCCTATGCCTTTCCACCTCAACTTATTGTTTGGCCTTGGCGACCTGCACCTCGGCCTCCTTTTGATAAGAGCAACCTCACTCTCAGCAGCTGAAGCTCATTGCACGACCTGCTCACTCTTAGCTCTATCCAGTTGAAGTCTGACCCTGTAACCCCATAAATGCCTTCCTCACAAGACAAAGTGATAAGGCAGAATCAGAAAAGGCAGCACGACAAATTCATATGCATAAGCTTTTACCAGCGAGCTAAAGCTTCCAGCACGCAGAGCGCACTAAGAGCTGGGGGGCTAATGTTATGGGTATTTTCGAGATTATATAAATAGGTTGGTAAAAGCCTAGTGAAATGGTCCAACAAGCCGATCCAATGAACAAAGGCCCAGTTCTCCAGCATCTAGCTCATAGAAGCTTGCCCGCAGATTATCTAAGACATTCAGCTCCCAGATACGAGCCTTCAGTGTTTCAAATGCTCAGCTGGCATAGCCATGACCTTAACTCGCATAGAGGAGCTCTCTCTCAGGTCGCTGCTCAATCAGGGTTAGAGCTACTCATCACCTAACTTCAGCTCGCCCAAAGTAGGATCCAGCTCGTGATGTAGCGTACACAATGAGTCTTTCTAGAATGGTAGCAGCACAATTTAAGGAAATCTCAACTATCGAATTTGAAGATAAGATCAAATCTTTGACTTGGTGGGGATAGATCCTTGAAATCACAGGCACAGACTTGGAAAGTGTAATTAATATTAAATAATTGTCTATTTGTATTACACTGGAACTGTAGCTCTCTCTTCTATAAATAGAGGTTGAAACTCATTGTACAGAAGGAGAAGAAAAGAAGAAAAACACACATACAAAAAAGAGAAGCAATAATATAAATGTCTCTCTGTCAAAATATAGAAAGAACAGTCATAGACGTAGGCAATTGATTGGCTGAACCACGTAAAAAATTTGCTTTTTGTTTTTCCTCTTCCTTTTCTCTTGTTTTTTGCTTTGTTTAGTTAAATTTGCAGCATTGGACTGAAGAACCTGAGTTGACTGAATCCGAACGTCAACAAGGATGAAATGTGGGAAGCATTCTCCACTTATCACTTATCTTTTCTTTGCGGATGACAATGTTCTCTTCTATAGAGCATTTAAGGAAAGTTGTCACTTAATTCAACAAATCTTGAAGACGTATAGACTTGGTTCGAGTCAACATATCAATCTTGAGAAGTCTTCTATCTGCTTCAGCGCAAATTTGTTTTCTTAAGCTAGAATAAATATTCTAAATGTACTTCGAGTGGGGGATGGCAATTTGCATGATAAGTATTTAGGTTTACCTACTTTGGTTGGACGAAACAAAATTAAGACTTTCGACTCAATTCGTTAAACGAGTGTGGCTTAAATTACAAGGTTGAAAGAGTCATTTGCTCTCACAAGGCGGGAAAAATGTTCTCATCAAAGCAGTTATGCAAGCCACACCTACATATATCATGAGTATCTTTCAATTACCTTACAGTTTTTGCTATGATCTTAGCTCTCTCATGTTAAAGTTTTGGTGGGGTACCAAGGATTGGGAAAGAAAAATCAGTTGTAGTTGGTAGAAAATGTGTCAGCTGAAATCACAAGGAGGGCTTGGGTTTAAAGACTTGATGCTTTTTAACAAGTCTTTACTGGCTTGAAATGGAAAATATTATATAAATTTATATATAATTATTATATCCCAAATCCAACATCAAATAATAAATTTATAAATAAGTTTGTCACCTAATTTCATAAACTTAATACAAGTGTGGCAGGTTAGTAATCCGATTAAAGATCTAATATGACGTAAAAGATTAGCTAACAACGAGTAACTTGTGTTTTATCCTAGTTCAAAGAAAAAATACTAATAAATATGAGTATGATTACCATGCTAGATTGGTAAGATTATTTATCAATAATAATTATTGAATTGATTATAAAAGTAGTTATCGAAAAATATTCAAGAGTTATTATTTGTGAGTAACTTTAGGTAATTAAATTCAATAAATAAAATGGAAAGTATAATAATTAACACTGGCATGTGAGTGTGAGTAGTTACACATGATAATTTCCCTTAAAGATAACACAAAGTCCAGTCTCGCGCAAACAAAACCAAGGGCGCACCGTTGCAACGACTAACAACCAGCATTTTCAACTCTCTCCTCTTTCAGCCCGTCATGACTACTCTCACCGACCTCTCTCTTCTCCGTCCAACGCCCTCTCTTTTCCCCTGCCTCTCCAAACCCACACGAAGGCTCCACATTCGCCGCTCTCTAAAGCTCCGCTGCTCAATCGCCGAAGAGTCTACAATCTCTCCGTCAAAACCCAACCCCAACCTCGACGGCGGAGATTCCTCCACGGCGGATTGCGTCATCGTCGGAGGTGGAATCAGCGGCCTCTGCATTGCGCAGGCTCTCTCCACCAAGCACCGTGATGTTGCTGCCAATGTGATCGTTACCGAGGCTAAGGATCGCGTCGGTGGCAACATCACCACCGTCCAGAGGGATGGATATCTCTGGGAAGAGGGCCCCAACAGTTTCCAGCCGTCCGATCCTATGCTCACCATGGTGGTATGATCTTGAAAGAACCTACCATAGGGTTTTATCTTCCTCTTCGTTGTTGATTTGAAATTTTGAACATATTGGTTCCAACATGTATATCATTATTCACTCGAATTGTGAATTCGAGGCTCTATTGATGTTCTTTCGTAGTAGGAGCCACTGGTCTACTCTTTACAGTTTGTGATTATCACTTATCAGCGTGCATGATTCTTCAATTTGATTGCAGAAATATGTGATGTTTTAGCTGAATTGTTGAGTGATTATGTTGAATTGTTGATTTATAGTTATTTATTTTTTACATTGTAGGTGGACAGTGGATTGAAGGATGATCTAGTTTTGGGGGACCCTAATGCGCCAAGATTTGTATTATGGGATGGAAAATTGAGGCCGGTACCTACGAAGCCAACGGATCTTCCGATATTTGACTTGATGAGTATTGGTGGCAAAATTAGGGCTGGCTTTGGTGCTATTGGCATTCGACCTCCTCCTCCAGTTTGTCTTCCTGACTATTCTCACAATTCATTTTTGAAGTTATATTTGTTATAAATTCTTGTTGTCACTATATTCTTTTGTTAATTGGGTTTTCTCATATCTTAAGAATTTGACAAAGGTGACAGGGTCATGAGGAATCAGTTGAGGAGTTTGTGCGGCGTAACCTGGGTGATGAGGTTTTTGAGCGCCTAATAGAGCCGTTTTGTTCAGGTGTTACTGATAAGCCATATTTTCAAAAGCTGTTATTGTGATGCACTTTACCTCATTATGATTTTGTTGCTTAATTGCTATGTTTGAGATGTGTGATTCATTTGAATGGTATTTTGCACAAAGCCTCCTGCTGTTCCATGACTGTAAATACACATTGCAGTGTAGGAAATCTGTGATCGTAAGTTTATAACTCAATTTGGAAGCTTTTAATAGTTTTTAATCTGCATATAGCTTTCGTGCGATTTTGATTCATTTCAGTTATGAAAGCCTCCATCCAAATGACGAAAACCTTTTGGTAATGGTTCCAATCTCATTACGGCATTTAAGATGATGATTTTGTATTTTCAGTGATTTGAGGGTTTCATCTGCTTTCCAATTTATGATATGTGGGCCACCATTAATATGCTATGCAATTAATGACTTGACTACATTACATTAATATGATTTGATAAAAAGATTTGTTAAGTGCTTATATATATGGCAAAATTTTCTTGTATTTTAAACTGTGTGTCACTCAATCTAACTATTCTTTTGCATGCAGGTGTTTATGCAGGCGATCCTACAAAACTAAGTATGAAAGCAGCATTTGGAAAAGTATGGAAACTGGAGCAGAACGGTGGTAGTATCATTGGTGGCACATTCAAAGCAATCCAAGAGAAAAATAAAGCTCTGAAGCAGCCTCGAGATCCGTATGTGCATTGAGGATTATCCAATGGTCTCCTTTATAAATCTTTGTTCAGTGCACTGACTTATGCAATGTTCCAGGCGTCTACCAAAACCAAAGGGCCAAACAGTTGGATCTTTTAGGAAGGGACTTGCCATGTTGCCCGAGGCAATTTCTCAAAGGTACCTTCTGTTCACTAGAACTTAATGTTGTTAAGTACTAGTATTTTATCCGGATTGTCACTTATCATTCTTGGAAAGAATTGAAGCCTTACTAACGTTTACATATTTTGAATATGCTCTGAAGTACTTTTTGAAGGTAGAAAATCCTAATCAGTAGCTTTAATTTTGGCAGATTAGGTAGCAAAGTTAAATTGTCTTGGAAGCTTTCAGGTATCACAAAATCTGATACTTCAGGATATACTTTGACATATGAAACACCAGAAGGATTGGTTTCTATCCAAAGCAAAAGCGTTGTCATGACAATTCCATCTTATGTTGCAAGTAGTTTGTTGCGTCCCCTTTCTGTATGTATTATTCTTTAACTTAGTCTGGATAGACCTTCATTAACATCTTTATATTAGTGGATATATCACATTATATGTACTCCTTGAATTACACAATGATTCCTGTCTTAGAAGGCTATTATTCAGGATTTTCATTACATTATGAAGTGGAATGTTTGAACTGAGTTGTGGTGTAATGTTTGCCTTTATTCATATATCTAATAAGATTTACTCCTTGAATTACATTATGAATTGTGTCATAGAAGGCTATTAATTCAGGATTTCAGTACAATATACTCTCTGAATTACCAAGGGTTTGTGCCGTTCAGTTGCTAATTTAATCATGGAATATTGTTCTTTGTCTATTTAGTTTGTTGCAGATGTTTCTAAATAATAGTTTCCCCATTTACACATTTTGTTTACAGGTGGGTGCTGCAGACGCATTGTCACAATTTTATTATCCACCAGTTGCAGCAGTATCCATTTCTTATCCAGCAGAAGCCATTCGGACAGAGTGCTTGATAGATGGTGAACTTAAGGGGTTTGGCCAATTGCATCCACGAAGCCAAGGGGTGGAAACTTTAGG
Source organism: Dimocarpus longan (assembly GCA_022984855.1). NCBI lineage: Eukaryota > Viridiplantae > Streptophyta > Magnoliopsida > Sapindales > Sapindaceae > Dimocarpus > Dimocarpus longan. Next base: position 23,728,652 of record CM041015.1, read on the forward strand.
TAAATATAGTTTTTAAAACTTTTTATGGCTTTTTTTCATCCTTATCTAGTTTGATTCTTAGAAGATTGCAAGCCAAAAATACATGCAAAGGTTCACGCTATTTGCACTTATTTGATTTCTTTATTTTCAACAGGAACCATATACAGCTCATCTCTTTTTCCCAATCGAGCACCAGCTGGAAGGGTTTTGCTCTTGAACTATATTGGAGGTGCTACAAATCCTGGAATTTTGTCCAAGGTAAGGCAATTGATGTATAAGATTTGGATTTATGTTGTGAAAGATTCATCCCACGGCCATGGTAGAATTTTGATGGTAGAGGTGGTGATATTTGGACTGAAGAATGATAATGACTTGCAAACTACCTGGAACCAAACGATATGTGTTGACATTTACAAAAGAGTCAAGAGTGTTTTATTGTAGAGTTGATGTTTGTTGGAGGGTTGGATAATGTGTCTTCTAAATTTTCAAGAAGACATGAAGTAACTTTGAGTGTGACAGAGAGGTTTGGCATGCTTATGTTTTTATTTGCTGCAGTAGTGCTTTCTTATAACCTCCAACAGTGAATGGTTTAAATCTTTGATGAATTGAAAAGTAGTTGGTGTTGGAGTAATTGTACTTTGGCATATGTTGTGTCACATGTTTCTGCGTGCTATTGTGTTTTGTCATTGGACAGTGTTTGCTCTAAATGAATTGACTTTAATATCTTGAAGAAAGATATGAAGTAACTTGAGGTGTGGGGCAGAGAGAGGTGGCATGCTTATGCTTTTATCTTGCTGCAATAATGCTTTCGTATAAGCTCCCACATTGAATGGTTTAAATCTCCTGGAGTAATTGTGCATTTACATATGTTGTGTCACATGTATCTGTATGCTATCTTGTTTGTGGTTGGACAGTGTTTGCTTGAAATAAATTGACTTTGTGTTTCATCTGTCTCAGCCATATTAATCTTGTGTGTTGTGTGAATTACTGCTTTTCATACACTGAAATGTTTATATTGGTGAATTTGTATTCAAGGTCTACATTTCCTGAAGCAAATATTTCTGTTCTTCTTGTTTGTACTGATGATGCATCTCCCCCCCATGCAGACAGAAAGCGACCTGGTAGAAGCTGTTGACCGTGACTTGAGAAAGATGCTCATAAATCCTAATGCCAAGGATCCATTTGTCTTGGGTGTGAGAGTGTGGCCACAAGCCATTCCACAGTTCTTGGTTGGTCATCTTGATCTCTTAGATGCAGCAAAAAGTTCTCTACAGGATAATGGGTTGCAAGGGCTGTTTCTGGGGGGAAATTATGTAGCTGGTGTAGCCTTGGGTCGATGTGTGGAGGGTGCTTATGAGGTTGCATCTGATGTGTCCAATTTTCTATCACAGAACGTATACAAGTAGTTCCAAATTGGGCTCATGTTTTTGGTTTCTGTCTGAGGCTCCATAATGTAAAAATATACGGAAGAGAAAGTCTCCCTTCAGCTATTGCATAAATTTCCAGGTGGATTATTGGGCAAGTAGAGATCCTTATATTAGGCATTTGTTAAATGTTTTATTGACTTATAGTTACATTCTACGCCTGAATATCATTAATGGTAGTGATAATCGCATTTTTTGCTTAGAGTGTTTTAGTAATTGCAACTCGGATCTCTTCCTTCTCTGGTGACTAGTGGCACGTGGAAAGGAGACTGTATAACCTGGTCAAACTATTGGGTGGCATATAAGCACACATGTATGGTCTCGGGTCAATTATATCTTTCTGTCTGCATGCACGAGTCACCCAAGCAAACGAAAAACACAGAAAAACAAACAGAATAAAAATAACAAAAACGAAAACCAAGTCACCCGTGAAACTTAATTTTCTTGTGGTGCTCTTTCAAGTCACCTGGGAAGCTCCAAACTTCCGTGGGTCGCCAACATGCACTCCGTGGCAAGGGTAGTTGTCATTGGCTGTATTAGTAAAATGAATTTCATTTTTGGGCCATACCAAGTAATCGTATGTGCATTTCGATTTTCGAGAGCATATATATTGGCCTTCGTATATACTTTTTTCTGCAAACGCACGCAGAGCAATTTCACACGTAAATCCTGGCATTGTATATTTTTGTTGAAAGCACAATCTACATTGAAATTTGCACAGACATTCATATTCTAGTTATTCGCAAAAGGAGTGTATGTACCTCGTAGCTTCAAACACTAGGTGAGCACAATGTCCAACCTAAACGCATCATAGGCGGCTCATATAATCCTTACCGAAATGCCGAGCCACTTAGATTTGCTGACAATTTAGTGGACTGGCGCTTAGATTTGTTGTCAACTTAAAAGATTGTAAAGAAGAAAACAAATCTAATAAAAAAGTCACGAAGCAATTAAACAAGAGAACAAATTGATGGAAAATGAAAAAAAGTAAGAAAAAACAAAGTCATGAAGCAAATAGGGGCAGCAAGACAAAAAGTTGATAAAGCTTGCCTGGAAATGGGATCTAGCCCCCACTGTAGGGCCTATATAAGGAGACATGCTTGCATGGGAAAACAAAAAGCTATGCTAAGTTTGACTGACGATTCCAGAGAGCTAGACATGATGATGAAAATGCATGAAACACACAGCCTACCAGCAAAAGAAAGAGAAATAGAGAATGGGTTGGGGCGGGCGTCTTCTGGTTGATGATTATGCTCCAAGTTCAACACCAAATAGTGTCCTAAAGAAACCAAAAGTCGTTGGAGGGAGAGAAAGTCCTATGATGGCCATTTCAAGCAACGTCTTGGTAGGCCTAGTGGGGAACATTTGCTTTTTCTTTTTCCCTCGTTTTGTTAAAACCCCTCTCACTTCTTTCTTCTTCTCTTCTTACAAATGGCGTTCCTTCTGCTTCAAGGAAGATTTCCTGTTCCTTTTCATGACAAACCAACATGGTGAAAATCAATTTAAATAAACATAATCTCCATTTGTTTTCATTAGACACGTGGCTTCTACACGTGGGGAAGAGATGTTGAACGGAGAACATATTAGAGAATGTAAATTCCACTTTGTGTCTTTTCCTTCTTTTCCTTCTTTTCCTTGTGTTTGCAAATTGAGTACTGCCTATCGGTATCTCCAAGACAGGATCTTATTTCACCAAAAAAGAATAGCTTATTTGTTCTCATTTTAGACCCCAACACTCCGCTTTTTATTATGGTCCAAAACTCAGATACAAGTACAACAAAAGTATACATATTATATAAAGACAATATAAATCCTTTGTTTATGAATTGTATACAATAGGTAGAAATTCAATGGACGACTCAATCATAGCTGTAGCAGGTGGGTTCAGAAAATGCAGTGATGCAATGAATATATACAACAAAATTTCTGTTGAACACAAGGTGCCCCATCAATTTCTGCAAATAAAACATCAAAATGTGTCATGTCGTCCTTGCCTTGGTGAAGATTCACGGTGATTCGTCGTTTGATTATACTATGTATTTAAATCGATATTAAAATAAGTTAATCTGTCACTGTACAATTAGACATGTAGTTTCACCAATATCAATACCCTTAATTACGGGATTTAACTGTGCACCAAGACCACTCTCTATGCACAGCACGATAACCTTATCCTTGAACATTGATTTGAGACACTGATGAAATTTAATTTAATACCTATATTTTCTTGCTTTGCAAAGTTTTTCGAACATCGATGCTTTTGTATCCATGACCTTGCAGACTTTCGTCTACATTCATTTCCTCAAGTACACTATAGTCTATATACTATTATATTTAGAAGAATTACCAACTTTTTGATTGAATGTAATATCAAATAGTAGATTATCAATAATACTCACAACATTATATGCACATGAACCACATTGATTTTTTAGTTTCAGAGGTAAATTACAATCAAGAGGAGGTCGGCCCCTAATGGACACGTGTTCGTGTCGGCTGCTCTGGCAACATATCAAGCCAACCAGTCATATGAAGAAAATGCCTCCCCAGCACCTATATTTCATATTTCAATGCTTCCACATACATTGTCTTCGTCTATTTATTTAAAGCTCAAGGGTGGCGGCTTCTTTGTCTTCACATCTCTCAAAATGGGCAGAACTACTAGTTGTTCTTCTTCTTCTATTGAGAGCAGCACAGAGCTGAGGAAAGACCTCAGCACAGATCTCAGGCTTGGACTTAGCATTTCAAGTTCCTCTCAACATGACAACTCTTCTTCTTTCTCAAGGTATATATCCACATGCATATATATATATACACATACATATACCTCAAATAATTCAAACTCAATTAACATGTTAGTCCATTTTATTGATTTTTTATTCTTTATTTTTTTTGTTCACTTTATAATATTGTTTTTCATGTTAGAATCAGGGATCAACCATCTGATTGGCCACCAATCAAGCCACTTCTGAGAAAAGCACTTGAAGCAGAAGAAGATGAGAGCAATAGTGCCACTTTCTATGTGAAGGTTTACATGGAAGGCATTCCAATTGGAAGGAAACTTGATTTATTAGCACATGATGGTTACCATGACTTGATTAGAACTCTTGACCACATGTTCAACACTAGTATTCTCTGTAAGTATATTTCACTTCTTCTTTCTGGTATTTAATACTCTCTCTTCCTTTTTATTTTTATTTTTTTTATCGTTATTGTTTTTTTTCCGTTTCAGTTCCAAAATCTATTTTCAATGTCATTATTTTAAACCAAGTATTGGTACATGAAAGCAGGGTCTGATAAGGATGGATCATATTCAGATCAGAAATACCATGTTTTAACGTATGAAGACAAAGAAGGAGATTGGATGATGGTTGGGGATGTTCCTTGGGAGTAAGTTTATTTCTTCTGATTCTTTTTATAATTAGGGATTTAACTGCCTTACTTATTAGACACGGTTATTCATCGATAACAACTCTTAGATATTCTTAAATAACCACCCTTATAATTAATTCGGAAGTTGTTATTAACGAGTAACCTTACTAAACTAGTAAAGTAGTCAAATCTTATAATTAGATATTTTATTAAAAACTAAAGTTCTTTAATAAACTGAACCTATTGTTGTGATTTTTTATTTTTTATGTAGGATGTTCTTATCAACTGTGAGAAGATTGAAGATTACAAGGGCATAGATATGTTGGTTTTGAATATTGATGCATAATATATACATCTCGTTCACTTTTTCCCTAACATTAATGTCTTGTACTGGAGTGTGAAACGATAGGTTGGCAAAAAGAAAGCCAGCAACAATGAGTAATTAGTACCACTGATGTACATTTTTAGTGCAAATGATACTAGCAATAGTTGTCCTTTTGGCTGTAAGTTTTCTGATCAACAATTATCGATGTTGATAACAATCTTGTTGTTGCTCTGAAAAATAAAATGTGAATACTAAGGACTTCCCTATCTTGTAAAGGGATCTTATAGAAGAATATCAGTAAACATTGTTAGAGACAGGAGGGTGTGGGTTGTGGAAACTTTTAGCCAACAAGCATTGCACAATATGGAAAGCCTTTTAACTTGTAATAAACGGTTTATTCTAGTGTCTCATAAATAAAGTACTGCTTTTTTGTCATGATTTATAGTTCACATATCTGCAGTAATTGTGATTCAATCAATCCCCCATTTTGATTTTGCCATGTGAAACATGAAAGTAACCAGTCCTAGAAACCTATTATAATAAGTTTCAAATAATGATCAAGACATATAAAGCCTTCTCAATGAATCAAACAATCTTAGCATCCAACAATATGATTTACTTGAAATTTTGTAATTGGTGAAAGAATCCAGAGATGGACATCGCTGATCAAAAGACAGACATGATTCAATTTTTGTTGGGTAATTCTTACGCAGACCTTCCCTGAAAATCAGCAGATTCAGCACATTTGTATTGATTTATCCGGGATTCTCTTTGCCAGATTTTATCTGATGTTTACTTGTATCAAAAGCGAGTTGGATTCTTTCTCGAAAGAGCAGCATAGAAGTGTTGATTAATGACTCACTACCAGCTGCATGTGGATATCTTTTTCTTTTCCTTGATCTTTTAGTTTGAAAGTTTCCAGCACTGTGATCTTTAATTTTGCAATTTTGATCTTTATCTAAACAATAATAGAATAAATTCTAAACATATAAAAAAAGTGAATTCCATTCCACATCAAAATGCACTGAGCTGTTAATGTATGGTCAATTGTTGATTAAGATAATCCTTGCTTAATCAATGTCTTGTTCACATTGCATTATGGAATGGGCAACGCAATTGTGATACGACTTTCTGTATTTGTCCCTGCATATGGTACAGCTTTCTAGATTAGCCAGCAATAATGATGTCAGTTTTTCCCACTAATGGAGGAATCAAAATATGCCACTTCTTTTCTAGCATGTAAGTCATTGTGTTCAGAGACAAACTGTAAATTTATTGTCTTCAATTCAAATTTATGCAATGCATAAATTTATATCTGAATTTATTCTTATTCCAATGAAAAGAAAGAACGTGGTTTACTTTTGTTTCTGTTGAAGATCTTCCAAACAAAACTCATTGTTACATTAATTTATGTCATTTGTTAGTAAACAAATGTTTCTGAATACTGATTGCTTGCTAACACACGAGGGAAAAAAAAAAAAAAGAAAAATCTTGATGAAATCATCTCATATGACATAATTAACTAAAATTTCATGGTAGTGACATATCTTATTTTAAAATGGTAGTATAATAAGACATTAACGATCCATTAACTCTATCTATGTAAAAATTTAAAGTTTGGAATATAATAAAATACGACCCTAATTAATTTCAAAAGAATCAATTCTGATAAGTGAATACTGATGCCTATAATCTCACGATTTGTTTTCTAGATGGTTACTTTGTGTTAGAACTCAGCTGCCGGCCCAATGGATGTAACGTTGATTACGTCAAAATTCATTTAATCTATGCCAAGCTCGACATTAATTTTGGTCGTTGTCTATCTCTTTGCGTCCAAATTATTGTCTTATTAAGACTTAAAAGAGTAGCTAAAGTGGTCTCTAAATATTTTCTTAGCAGCCCTCATTTATGAAAAAGTAAAGAGAAAAAAAAAAGTTTTTGGGTTTTCGAAAATGAAAATGGCGTAACCTAATTTTTTTTTTTTTTTTTTTTTTTAATGTTAAAATGTATTGACAAACTAGACTCTATTAAAAATATTCAATCAATACACATCCATTTATAACTCAAATGATTACCGAACTTCTAGAGATTTGGATTTTATTATTATATTATAAGAATAGATTTTCAAATTTAATGTAAATAGATCAATATATATATATATATTTATGGGTATGTAATATAGAGTTTTTTAGGAATTAGATACTTTTTTTTTTTTTTTTTAATGATAGATTTTAATGAAATTCATAAATTTTATAGACTTCATATTGATTTTATTAGAATTCTTTAAAAAATTCAACAAAATCTTGAGGAAAATGGTAAAGTTTGTTATAATTTTTTTTTTCTTCATAAAAATCACTTTAAACTCTATCTAAATTCATCAGTTTATAAAGTCAATTACTTTTTTAATGCATTAAGATTTTATTAGATTATATACAAATATGAATTGATTATATTTAACTTTTATTTGATTTCATAAAAAAACGAAATTAAATACATCTAGAAATAAATTAAATATGCCTAAACTTTTAAAATCATTTAAATTAATAAAATTTTAAATTAAATACACCCGCTTTAGTAAAGTAGGTGTTATTACCAGTGTTCCAAAACTCACTATTCGCTACTCGACCGGCGATCTAACAAGCAACTAGTAATCAGTTACTAGGAGAGTAATTGACGAGTACTAGGAAAACACTATTCTGTTGGGTGAGTGGGTGAAGGGGAGGGATTGTGAATTATAATTTATAAACTTTGAAAGTATAAATTGACATTTCTTTAAACGTTAGAAACCATGGTCAAATTGTCTTCACTGTATATAAAACACACCAATACCTCATGGTCAACACTTAAACCCTCACATTCTCTCTCTCTCTCCCCCTTCTCCTCTCTCATCCCTCTTCTTTATCTAACATTGTCGTCTCTATTGCTGTTCCAGTGAGCCATCATCATCATTGTCGCTGTTGCCATTGCCGTTACCATTTCAGTGAGCTTTCGTCGTCGCTGAGGCCAATCTCTCTTTGTTCATTCATCATCTCTTGCCATTTTAAATCTCATTCTCTCTCCTCTGCATGGTCGTTCAAGTCTCATTCTCTACCTCTTTGTCATCAATGTTGTTCTTCCAAACTGTTAAGTCGTCATTAAACTATGTGAGAATTTTACTTGTTTCTCTATTCTTTCATTTATGTGTGTAAGTGTGTGATTTGTTTATGAATTTGGATTATGGTTATTACATATTTGTTGGGACTTAGGAGTATTAGATTTTGTAATAGTTTACGGCCAAGTTTTTAGTGGTTTTTGGGATGATTTTTGACTAATTTTATGATGGTGGGACTCGCCGAATTAGGTTGAGTTCGGCTGAGTACCCATCTTTAACTAGCAACACCTTTGGTCTAGGATTATTGAATCGATAGAGTGTCGATCAATGAGAACCCGACAATAACTCGATGAGGTTTTAAATAATGATTGTTACCAAACTAGGTAAATACTGCATAACAAGGTGAAAATTCATTGCAGGATGACTTTTAATCTAGGCCTAATGCAGAGTTGACTTCTTTAGGCCCACTTAATTTTAGGGTGGCCCAGCAAAAAAAGAAAATATAATTAATTTTGGCCCAATAATGGAAAGGAACATTCTGTTGAAATGCAAAATAACCATGAATGGCACCAAGTTTTTTTTTTTTTTTTAATTAAATCAACCACTCCTTTCCTATTAAAAAAAGCTATTGGTGGTAAAATTGAAGGGTAAAATAGTAATTAAATGAAAATTTTATTTATTTTAATAAATTAAATAAAAAACTAAAAAATTAAATAAAAATTTAATTTATTAGACCTTTATCGTTTATTTTAATATGAACTATGGGAGTTAATTTTATTTTAAAAAATATAAATTAAAAATTAAAAATTAAATATAAATTAAAAAATCCCCTAATCATTTTCAACGATCAAAACCCATGGCGATCAGCCTCATCTCCTCTCCTTCTTATTCTTCCTTGTCCTCCTCCTCAATAATTTTCCTTCAACAAGTTTCCTGTCACTGCCACCACAAGACCACCCTCAACCTCCAAACCTTTCAAACCCATCAACCCTTCTTCACCAACGACTAAGATGCGGCTTCCCTCAAATTTCCTCCAACGAGCTTCCTGTCACTACCACCACAAGACCACCCTCCACCTCCAAACCTTTCATACCTATCGACTCTTCTTCACCAACGACTAAGATGCGGCTTCCCTCAAATTTCCTCCAACGAGCTTCCTGTCACTGCCACTACAAGACCACCCTCCACCTCCAAAACCTTCATACTCATCGACCCTTCTTCACAAGCAATTGAGATGAGGCTTCCCTCTCTCCAGTCACTCTTCTCCACTTTTCTACTCTTTCTTAATTTGCTGTTTGGGTGGGTTTTGGTTGTGGGTGATATGTTTGGGTCGGGTTTCGAATGACATTGAATGGGTGTATGCAGGTGGATTATTGAATTGGGTGTTTAGGCTTTGTAGGTGAATTGGTTGAATTGATTGGTTGTGTTGTTTTTCGCACTAGATTGAAGTTAAAGTCTGGTTTGATCAAAATTAGGGTTTTGGGTTTGAGTGTTAGTCAGGGATGGACATCTCTAATCCAACTCGATCAACCCAATCCAATCCGACCATTTTTTATCGGGTTGGATTGAGTTGAGTTATATCTTTAAAAAATGTGAGATGAATTGGATTGAGTTGTGTTCAAAATTAAATTGGGTTGGGTTGGGTTGAAAAATTTTTAACTCAATCCAACCCAACCCGAAAAATGTCTATCTCTAATTATAAATCCAAGTTTTTATTTTTTTTTTCTAAAAGCACATTTGTTAGAAATGAAGATCAATAATAGTCTATGTGGTGGATTAAATCTTTTATTTTTAATTATTGAATATTTATTTGTATTCATTTTATTTGTAATCAAATTACTAAAACTATAAAAATTACTAATTAAATTTTTTATGTCTTCGTAGTGGATTAAATCCAATATGATCAACTTAATATAAATCAACCCGATTATTATTGGGTTGGGTTGGGTTGGGTTGAGAGATTTTTAATCCAATCCAACTTGAACCCGAAAACGTCCACCCTTAGTGTTAGTGCCTTTTGATTGGAGTGAATTTTTTATGATGTCGAAATTTTTTTTTTTCCCCTTAAAATAAGTTGATGATGGTGACTATTTGATGATGACGGATTGATGGTTTGATTATGATAACTATGGATTTGGGCTTTAAGCCATCTGTAAACCTAGGTAGTTTTTTTTTTTTTTTTTTTAAACAAAAATCTTGTGTTAATTTTTTAATTTAATATTATTATTAATTAATAATTTTAAAAATATTTTAATTATTTTATAAGTTTGAAGGGTAGGATGAAGATTTTATAAAATCTTGAAAAAAGTATTATAAATATTTCATAATTTTGAATAAAAATATTAATATTTTAAATAAAAAATTAATAATTGGATGATTTACTTATTTTCAGTGGTATTCATAATGTCCCTGATGAAAAATATAACAGATTACAAATGAACAAGACTGTCAGTTCTAGAAGCTTAAAAGCTTAAAGCTGTCCACACTACTCACTAGAGAAAGTACAGACAAAATAAGTGCTATTGGAATTTTTGTCTCTTTTTGCATTGACCTTTTCCTATTAACTTATAGAACCACTCCACTGCACGCTTGAAGTCGTTAAATGCACATAATTAACTAATCTTCGGATCTAAAAGCGAATCCATGAAACTTCGAAACAAAACAGAGAATTATTCCATTACAAATTTTTGCTTCCAAAAACATAATTGTAAAAAAATAAGCTACAACAAGCGTCCTTTCATTCAACAATTCAATAATCAGTAAACAAAACAAAACCAAAAAAAACTTTTGTTAGAAGGACTTTTGATTTTCACAATCTAGATTAGGCCCCGTATGAACGTTAAAAAGCTTAGCGTATCTCTGAAAGTAACCGATCCGATCGTTAACTCTTCCGTCGCGGGGAATTCCACACTCGAGTCCACCATTGATTATGTTAGTTACCAACCCGTATCCGGCCGTCCGATTGGCTGCCAAATCAGCTTCAGCGGGCACATATTTCCCCACCATCACGTCGTGACAAGATGGCTTCGGCTTCTGCTCAGTCATCCAAAACCAGAGAGCAGTTTTGAAAGCAATCACGGAGTTGTTGGAAACCGTTTCTGGGTTGTTTAGACCGTCAAACCCTAGAGCTGTCCCTGCTGGACCATAGTTATAGTTCCTGCAATAACCATAGTTTGAACCAAATATATGAGTCTCATGACTGGTTTGATTATTACATATGGAAGTACTAAATATCAAAATATGAGTTCATTAATGGTAAGATTACCAGGATAGTTGTATGGGGCCTCTGCCTTTGTAAGATTTTCCAGGAACGCAAGGCCATTGTGTGTTGGTGGAGTCACAGTAGTTGCTTTGGGGACTAACTTCTTCTTTGAAGCACAGGCCCCAAGCGTAAGGTCCATCAGGGGCAGTAGCCCACCCACCGGTGGTTTCGTGGGATATTTGAGCAAGAAAAGCAGCAATTTCACGCTTGCGAGTGGTTAAACTGCCTGTGTTGCCAAACCGTGGAAAATATCTTGTCGCTTGAACAAATGAATCGTAGGTGTAGAAACCTTTTGCTGGGCAAGCATTGTTGTCTTTGTGTATGAAAATGGCATCAAATAGTTCTTTACTTACAAGGTTATAGACGGCAGATTTTCTAGCTTCAGTTACTTGTGATCCAAAGCAGAAAAACACAAAAACGAAGGAGAGAAGGAGAGAGGAACAGGAGGCCATTTTCGTTGTGTTGATTTGAGAGAAGCAGCTCGTCTTAAATATTTGCACGTCCCCGCGGTTGGAAGGTACAAGGCAACTTACAAACAAAAAGTCAAAGGTCAAGTTTTCACTTTTATATTAATTTTTTTTTTTGGGTCTTGGACTTGGTATCGTAATGTTATACAGCGTTATGTTACTTGTGATTAGTAGTCTATGGCAGAGAAGAAAACAGTTGGTCAACTAAAAGAAAAATAAAAAATAGATATATATATTTTTTCCGCAGGTTTCACAAACTTCTCATCAATTTAGGCCTAATTGCATTTGACGAAGCCTTTTGATTAAAATTATACAAACCTACCATATTGTTTGTGAGGGACCGACGAACCATTAAAAGATAATGGTAGGAGAATAAATCAATATATTTACATTTGAAACTAAATAAATTATATAATTTAATATTATTTAAAAATAATTATTTTAAAAATTAAAATATAAATATATAGAGAAGATTTGTACTTCTCAAATGAATGATAAAGATCAAATCTCTTTATATTTTACTTTTTAAAAAAATGAAAACTAAAAATCCACGGTTAATGGAGCCACCCCACTAACAAAGCACCATTTTCATTATGAAGAATATCTCTTTATGATACATAGTGTTATGTGTATTTTTAGGACTGTATAAATGAACTGGTAAAAGACTAACAAAATGATCTAATAGGCCGACTCAATGAACAGAGGCATAGCTTGTCAGTATTCAGCTTGCAGAAGTAAGTCCTCAGACGTCCAACTTGCAAATAAGTTTTCAGTCCCTATAACACTCAGCTCATATAGAGAAGCTCTTAGATCGTTGACCTTAGGTCATCCAGCTTGTAGAAAATAGTTCTTTCTTATGTCGTTATTCAGTCATAGTTAAAGCTGTTTAATATCTGACTCCAGTTCGCCCAGAATAAGATCCAGCCCATAATTTGACGTGCAAGTTGAGTTTGTTTAGAATGATAGTAGCACAATTGAATAAACACTCAACTATCAAATCTGGAGATAAGATTAAACTCCTGATTTGGTGGAGTCAAATTCCTAAAATTGGAAACACGTTTTTGAAAAATGTAATTAATATTAAACTCTTTCCTATTTACATTACTGAAACTGTAATACCCTTCTCTATAAATAGGAGTTGAAACTCATTGTAACAGAGAGAACACACAGAAAAAGTAATACACTGTCTCTCTAACTAGAGAACGGTCGTAGACGTAGGCATATTTTGATCGAACAACATAAAAACCTTTGTCTTGGAGTCTTCCTCTTTCCTATTTTTGCTTTGTTTTTACTTTGATTACAGTATTAGGTTGAAGAACTTAGGTTGATCAGATCTAAACGTCGACACATAAGGTAGAATTGCTCCACCATGAGCAAATTGCTTCTTCATAGAGAAGTGACCTACTCCTTTGATCAAGGACCAAATTGCTCCTCTAGGGAAACGATTTGCTCCTTCGATGACAGAGTAGATCAATCCTCCATGGATGGAGGTATGCTCTCCATATGGTGCATATTTTTTTTTTCTTTTTTTAAATGTTATAATATTAAAATACTTTGAAAAGTACTAAAAGATGTGGATAAAGGTGTTTTAAACATTGCACCTTTAATATATGGTCAACCATTAGTTTGGCTAGAAGTCAACTAATTAGGGGAGGTTTAAATATAAATTTGATTAAAAGGTTTTGTCAGTTGCAATTAGGCTTAAATTTGAAAACTTTGCATGATTTGCCTTCGTTGTTTTGACTTTGTCAATTTTCATGCATATAGCCGTGAAAATTGACTTGGGTTTTTCATACTTATTGGTTTATTGTCAAAAGTGGCATGTCGACACCATCCATATTTCATACTTTTTGGAAGAACTTATAAATTATATATCGGTGGATGTAGAAATTCGTAATTGCACTGAGTCAATCTTTAGCTATCATCCGTGCAACGTGGAAGATAGAAGTTCACCATCATGAGCGTGCGACATGGGTGGGTCGTACCAAAATAAGGCACCATGCGCGCTAAGATGTGTGACATAGGCGGCGAGAAAACTCAATAGTATTAATGGCATGTGCTATTGTAGTGAGTAATCCTCTCAAATCTCAATTCGGTGCATGTATGTGTTTAAATCTTAATTCTTGCTAAGTGCTTCATGTGTATAGAAGCACTAGCGAAGGATAGATTATAAACACATGCACTGCAATTGGTCGCTTCGATTTCTGAATTGAGCAAGTGACGTAAGAGCATGAATAAGCTTGCATGTTAAGGCTTGAGAGTTCTGATTGGATGATGCCATTTAGTTGCAGATGCATTGCCGAACATAAACTAATTGGAACCAGATTAGACCTAAACTATGGTTTTGCTGGAAAGCAAGGTGCAATCCATAACTTTCTATTGAATGTTAAAGCCTAGGGTATTTTTTTTTTATTCTAGCACTCAAAAATATATATGAATTTTAAGAAAATTACAAAAGATTAAAATATGTTCTCTGTTTAACATTAAGGTGGTTGTGAATAAAAAAGATAATTCTACGAACAAAGGATAAAAATGTAATTCGCGTCTTATGGCTTGTAAACTATTATTCATGAACATGGCAACATGCTAATGGTATCAAAAACACCTATTTTATTTTTCTTGTGTTGGTGGAAAAATTCACCTTTTTTAATATTATTTTTTAAATTTTAATTAAAAATATTAACAGGTGTCGATCTCATCTATAAGTTTGCTAAATACACTCCCCTATTTTCTAAGTGCACTAGGGTACAATGTCCATATAAGTTCTCTATCCACAAAATATATACAGGGCAGAAATGAATTAGTAACTCAATTATGTCCTATGGTTCTAAGTACTCCCCAGCAACTTTTCAAAATACTTTTTGAAGTCTTTCGTAGATTAAGAACTGTAAGGGCGATCGAGGTCGTAATTGACTTGGAACCGTTTAAACATTCGTGTGAATTAATTTAATTCTTAATCTCATTGCTGTTTTAAATCTTTTGATACGCAGTTCATAATTGTAAATTTTTTCTTGGCTCCCAGTGTTTTCGGCAGAAGATCCAAATTCCTTGAAAAACTTTGCCATTAATTATTTTTCTATCATATATGCCCAGTCCTTGCGTGTTATATATACACTGAACTTCAATTATATACGCATGCATCCTTTTGGTCTTTAGGTGGGATGATTTTTGGCACTTGGTAGGAAGATGGAAGATTGAAGACATCTTTGAAATTAACCTGAATGTACCTGAGAAACATAAAGTTCTTATAAGAGTATTATTTTTTGATATTATTTTGTATAGATATATTTGTAATTGTTAACGCTGGTTTTTCTCCTATGCTCTTATCAAATCTGCCTTAGGTAATTAGGCAGCTAAGCAGACAAATTTGGACAAATAAGAGCAGGGCGCTCTCTTTTCTGGCCAACTCTCTGTCATTCATTTGTTTGTTAATCAGTTAATCAGAATCTCTCATTTACCATCTCAATTTCTCTCTCGCAATCTGATTAGAAGATTAACGAACAAAAAGTTATCCCCTCTCCAGACTTGGTGGCACTATTGCCTATTTAATTCCTCTGCAAGGGCATTCTTGAAGCTGTTTTAAACAATAAAATGATTCCATTCGGCTTGTAGTCCACGTGAGACTTGCATAATCAGCAACTAGTGTGATATTCTTCTTTATTTAGCTCCATAAATTGGTAGCTGACGTTATCATCTCCTCAGCGGTCTGAGAATATCTAACAATGAAAAAGAGGCATGTGGCTTTTGGCTTGTGATCCTTTCCTCTCCGTAAAGCAGCTTTGAGTGCTTGATTCGAGCTATCACAGAAGGTTTTTATAATTTAATTGTATACTTATCATCGTAAAGCAATGGATTTTATTCAACTATTTCTTCAAGCTGAGGCCTTCATTTCCAAAGATCTTGCATTTGATTGGTCCCTTCTATCTTCTTAGGTGATTTTCTCCTTAAGAGACTAATTAGTCTAAGAAGAATATCTGCAAAGCAAAATTTATTATCTCCTAATCTAAGTGATCTTTTTATTTAAGAGATTAGACAGCGATCTTTGAAAGAGGTTCAACATTTGAAGATTATTTCAGAGACTGAAATATTGGTTATAAGTTATCGACGACATGTACCATGAAACTCACAGTTTCGATGAGTGTATGCTTTAGTGATATAAGAAAAAAAACAACAAAGCTAGCAGGCATAACAGCTCATGATACCCTTTGATGTGGGGATATTGCCTGTACATGTCTCCAGAAGTCATTTTTGTATGTATTTAATCATAAATAGAGATTTTCAATTCCATTAATTTTTTTCCTTGGTTTCAAATATAGATGATATTTTTTTTTTAATATTAAATACAGATTATCTTTTTAAAATCTCTGATTTAGAAACATTTTATTGAAGTACACTTACAAAGTTAACTAGGTGCCACATTAAAAAAAAAAAAAAGTTAATTCGGTGCAAATCAGCCCATCTATGAAAATCGACCGAGCCAAGTCAGTCCATAGAATCGTTCTGAATAGAAGAAGCAATTGGGCCTCAGAGAAGGTCCATATAGTACAATCCAGCCCCAGCAAATCATCTGGTATAAAGGAGATTTCCATTTGTCAACATTTCCCAATCAAAGCATAAAATATTCTATAACAATGGCGTCCAACCAGTCATCGAGTCTTAAAATATCAATAAACATCCATGTCCCACTTCGTTGAAAGAGAGGAGGTGGTCCAGATTTAAGACAAACGAGATAGAAGGGAGAAGTGGGCCTATTTTGACAAACTAGAGAAATGCCCATCCCCCCCGCTACGTCTAATAAAAAAGAGCACCCACTTGTTATTAATACCAGTAATTTGGATTGATTTTATAAGAGTAACGTGGGAGTTTAACTTGCCTTTATTTTAGGGGGTTCCTTTCGTCCTTACATTTTAGACCCCTTTTCAACATCTTTTCCAAGCTAGAACAGCCACTTGTTTGTTTTTATTGCTTTACTAAAATCACTTTCGTTTTCACTCACCAAACCCTACTTTGCTTTATTAATTGCTCCTTCATGCAAATTCCCACTAGAATAAACACAAAAGCAATTCCCTAACTCAAAATATTGTCATTTTCTAATTACTTTCCTCTAAAAAAATCCATAATAATGGTTTTTACTGTTTTTTCCAGCAAAAGTCCATAATGGATGAAAATTGCTGACTTGGTTTACATTTTGTGTAATATTGTTATCATCTTTACAGAGAAATACACTTCCATTATTAGCTTCTTTTGTGGTCCTGGTTTTAAGAGAAGTAGACGCAGAACAAGTGGACGTGTCTACATAAGCATAAGAAGGTGCTGTCATTGGATTTATTTAAGTCAAACGATAGAAACGAGAGAGAAAGAACAAAACAAAGAAAAAAGAGGCCCATTTCAACTAGAAAAGAAAGCAATGGCTGGTCAAGTCTGCTACTAGCACACCTCTTTATTTCTCTTTGCGTATATATATATTTATTACGGGACCCTCGCGCATATATATATATATATGTATGCTAGGGTCCCGTAATACTTTGTTACTGGAAGCCCTTCTAGAAATGTGGCCCTTTCATGCAAAAAACCATTTAAATACCAAGTTCCACTTTTTTTTTTTGGATTGATTAGAAACTGTTTACAGTAATATTCAAAGTCAAGCAAAGAAGAAGAAAAACAAAAATTACTTACAACCACCGCTTGTTGAATTGTCAAAAATAAATTGCTGAATATTGATAATTTTGAATTTGACGTGAAGTATATTATTAAGAATAGGTAATCTTGTAAAATTAAAATAAAATAAACGAGTAACAGTTTATATTTATAGTCCTGTAAATTTAAGCTGAAGCCTGAAGCCGTTCATGAGCTGAACTAAGTTTTAAAGCTGAGGGTTAGGGGTAGGTGGAGTGATGATATATGCTTCATCTATTTCCTTTAATTTTCCTGAACACCGATAAATTAAGCTAAGAGGACAAAAATGAAGGATTTCCATTCAAATCGAATAAAACAACAAATCAAAACAGGCTTCAAAAGTCTACAAGATTGAAAATTGAAAACACCCTTTGATTGCTTAAACTACTCTCACTTTTTAAAGGTTCTCAGCCAGGTCGCGCCCTTTTCAAAGTTGCTAAGACCAGACTGGCCCATTGGATGGCTAATTCTAGTAATATCCTCTTCATGAGTCGTCAGGTTCGGTCCCACACGAGAGAAAAAGACTATTGGAAAAAAAATAAAGTCAGGCTCTCTGAATTGGCTTGGCATTAGAAAAAGACAACAAAGCTAAATAGGTAGGCAAATGAAAAGCATCCCTTTGTCAGTTTCCATCACTCTGGATGAGTTTAACACGGAAACCCCTCATGCAATTATTTCAGTGTCTCGCCATCTAAAAAAATGTATAGTTTTTTTTTTTCTCTATCAATTAATCAATTATATATATATGTGTGTGACTAATTAATAATTAAATTACCTATCAAATGAAGTACTGCGTCAATGCAGCCTGGCATGTGCCGTTAAAGTCTCTTGTACTCCTTTGTTTAAATTAAAAATAAAACAAAAACAGGAAAGCGGATTCCTTTAAAATTACCTGTGAAAACACCCACATCATCTAGATAAATTGTGTACACTTAGTGGACGTCATGCAAGCGTAAGGTGCCCTAATTTGAGGCAAAAGCCAAGAACAAAAGTAGAGAGGGACGTAAACGGCTTGTTGAGTGGGTTAGGGTTTTCCTTTTCCTTTGTTTCTTTTTCGGTTGATAAGTTTCTAGAAGAGCGTCAACGTGAGTAATAGCAAAGAAAAAATGAAAAAGGAAAGCTTGGGTACACGGGAAGCTTGGGTTGAGACTTAAAATTTTCTTATGTGAGTGAACGTGCGGGCAAAGGTAGTGGGGTCGCTTGTAGTCTTGTAGACTATATAGCGGCCGCCCTTGTTGCCGCGACGGCTTTGCCTTTCTCTGCCAGCTCAAACGCAGTGTTGCGCTTCTTCTCTCTCGTTATACACTTGCCCTCCATTTTCTTCTCTCTATTTTTGTTTGTAATTACAGTTATAGTCTACAAGAGGAGCTTTAGTACATCAGGTTGTACATTTTATTATTCTGATCATAAAAAGCCGTATGAAAAAAATCAAAATAAAGGATGGTGATGCATTCGGTGCATATTCTTTCAATTTATGCTGTATAAGATGTAAGTAAATATAATTAATTAATTGTGATGCCAAATTGGCACAAGTAAATGAAATATATGTGCATACTACTCTTTCCCCTTTTCTTTTTTTTTTTTTCTCCAGTAGTAATAAATTTAAAAAATAAAAAAATATATAATATCTATTCAATTGGAAGATTTTTACAACTTGATATATCAAACGATCGACTTCTAGTAATTGAAAGCCCCATCTTCAAAATTGTACATTAAATTAGAAAAAAAATAGAAGAATACATAGAAGATAACTTTTAATTAATTTAACTAAGCATTGACCTAGTAATTGAAAGGCCTCATTTTCAAAATTGTAAAATAAATAAATAAATAGGATAATACAGAGAAGATAACTTCTAATTTAACTAAGCATTGACTTAAAGATACCCTTCACATGGAAATAAAAGATCTTTCTGTGAGCTAGAGACAACCTGATCATTCTCAATCCTTCTATATTATATATAAAGAAAGATGGAGACGTTCCAGCTATGCATTTCAGTGTCAAATTGGAAATCTTCCAATATTGACCAAACTTTTCCGCTTCTTGACCAATCACACTGAGATTTTTTTTTTCTATAAATTTATACTTTTAATTAATTAGCTTTATTATATATGTGATGACAGTCGTGGGAGGTATTATTTTAATTATCCGTCAGCATTTTATATCCATAAGAAGCGGTCCTGTGTGGTCATTTGTTGACATTGTAGCAAAACCAAGGCACTTATATAAGCTTTAATTTTATTTTTGGAAAATTCACTGGGATATTGATTGATAGCAGAAGCACGGGTAGGTTGCTGGCGGATACTTGATATCATTGAAGATTGTCCTTAATAATATTCAAGACTTTCTATCCTGTGTTTAATACTGTTCAGATGAAAATTCTGTTTCACTTCTTTTTACATTAGAACCCTATAAATGTAATACTATCAGTATAATTCAACATAATTATTTTAATAATTTTAAACCATTTCAATTCCAACACTTAATATTCAATTATTAATCCTATACTCGTGTGAATGTATCATCTATGAATTCATTTTGTTGATATGCCGAAGGAAAAAAGGTTAAAAATATATATATATATATATATATATATTAGGCAGTAAGGCAAATACAATGATCTATGTTAGTATAGAATTTGCTATTTCTAATTAGAAATATTATAACTAGATAAATATATACAGAGTGATTTTATCATTAGTGTCTTCTAACTTTAAAAAATTAAAACAAACAATAAGATTCATTCATTACATCATTTTTTCTATTTAATTCAAATATAATTGATGAATTTGATCGATTTGTTCTAACTTTTTAAAGTTTAAAATGTACTTATGGTAAAATCACTCATTATATACATAATATAGATTGTCGAATGGAAAAATCTCAAAAAACAACCCGATGTTTGAAAGACCATTCTTTTACTATCCATTGTTTTGTTTTTATCGAAAATCCCACAAAAATTAAATTTAACAGAAAAGTTTCAAAAAAGTTAAAAAGACATTTTTAACCCTGAAATTTTTATTTAAAAATATACTAAAAATAATAAAAAAAAAACTTAATAAAAAATTGAATTAGCTTAAAAAATAAAAAATTTATTAAAAATAAAAAACAAAAAATGGAGAATCTCCACTGGTAAACTCCATCATCAATTATCATTATAGATTGACGGTAAACACCATCTCTAATCTGTCCACCACCAAACATCATATCCACAACCCACGATCATCATTAACTTTCAATCTCTTATCAATTTCCCACAATCATCAAGCCCACAATTATCAATCTCTGTTAGAATCTCCACTGGAAACACAAGAAATCAATAACAAAAAAACCTAATTAAAAAAAAAAAAAAGTGGGCGATGAAGGGCCTTCATGGTGGAGACTCGATTTGGGTCTCTCGTAGTGGAGACCCAAACATAGAGACAGTTTGGGTCTTCGATGGTGGAGACCTGTTGCTTTACCGCTACTGTCACATTGTCACCGTCGTGAAGATGTCGCTACCAAAGATGGAGAAAGAGAGAGAGGACTATTAAAGATAGAGAGAGAAAAGAAGAGAGAGAGAGAGGTAGAGAGTTGAGAGAAAGAAATTTTATATTTATTTATTTATTTTAAATTTAATATTTTAATATTATTTATTTTAATTTTATATTTTAATAAAATTTTCATTACTTTTCTCTTTTTGTCCCAGGAGTCAAATGGTTAACCATATCAACCCAATAGAATCTGCGACTGTCGGGGCATTATCATCCTTTTGTACACCTCTAGGGGGGATTTTGGATATTTATATTAATGTCAAGTTGTATTTTGGATAAATATGAAACAATGGATTACAAAATAAACATATTCTCATGCATCATGTTATTTTTTAGGATTTTTCTTTGCCAACTGTGTCAAACAATACTACATCAATAAAAAATGACTTGAGAATTAAACGATGTTCTGTCAGTTTTGATATATACATAAGTTTAGTTATACCTACATTTTTCAATGTAAATAATGTTATAATTATTGAGTCTCTTGTATTTTTAATTTATTTATTTAATTTCAGCTGGGTCAATTGGATACGTTTCTGTATTATCTAATTAGTCAATGAGAATATGACTTTCATTCGTCCAAAAGAATCAAAGAAGTGAAATTTTCAAAACATGGATGTGAATTGACAATTTAACACTCAATAATGTTGCAGTACCATAAAATAAGGGTTATTATGAATAAACCCTAGAAAACAAATTAATATATGTTGGCATCCCTTTTTTTTAATATTAGGTGAACAACCCCCCATTGGTAAAAAAAAAAAAAAAAAAAAAATCAGATGATGTAAAATTTAAAGGGCATAATGGTAATCAAATGAATAACTATATTTGGTTTAAAAACCCTATTAGTTAATAACAATATTGTTGTGGGTATTTTGTGACATACTCTACGATTGATAAAAGCCCAAGTCCCTGGCCCAACCAGGCCAGACCCGATTGCAACCAGCCCATCTGGAGAGGTGAGCAGTCATATACCCTAATGACCTCGCAGCTCGAAATATGTTCAGAAGACTGGAACGAAGTGAGGAGTAGTACAGGCATAAAGCTCATAACAAGGGAACTGCATGGAAACTGATAACGAAGTCGAGTTCGTCTCACTTGGTGCGTAGTGCGTAGTGCGGAGTCCGCAGGGCGTACCTCGCCAAAAGCATCTCACAAGCTGCCCATACTTTGTTATTACGGGACTGACATTGTTAGCCATCACCTATTCCTTTCCGTGCACTCCAGTCCGCCCAGACTCCCACTTCGCTTTAGATCGTGCCAGGTCATAACATTACTTGCCTTGCACGCCAAACTTGTCAGATATTACTATTCAGATTATAGAAAACCACACCTAACTCACATGGGTTAGTCATAGATATCTTCCACCTGTCCCTTACATTTAATGTAATCCGACTGCATTTAATATGGGTCAGACGCATTAACTAGCTTAATCATTTTGTTTTAACTCATTACTAATCGCTGTAGCTCTTCTCCTTCTATAAATAGGGAAAACTTTTCTCTGTAATCTAGGAACGAAACACTTAGAAAAACTGACCGTTACTCTGTCAAAATACTAGGAGATCAACAATGGATGTAGGCAAAGCTAGCCTAACTATTTAAACACCTTCTTGTTTAATACTCTACCTTTGTCTCATTTACTCATGGTACTTACTATTTTATGCTATATCCGTCATCCATGCAGTGTTGAGCTTGAAGAACTTAGTTGATTAATTTTATACGTCAACAAATATATTATAAAAATAAAATAAAAACAAAAGCAAAAAACAAAACACAACAATCAGATAACACTCACCCACTCCAAAAATCCCTAATCACTCACCACCACTTAGCCACCCCCACTCTAAATAATGGATCCGACCGGTTGTCTCTCAACACAACCGTCGTTGGCGTCCAATCAGCTCTGAATTTTTGAGCCGTCGAAGCTATTATGACTTAAAATCTAATCACCATCAATTTCTGTGCTGCCAAAGTCAAAGTGCATGTCAGAAGCTTTCTTGATGGATAGGGTTGTGGTTAAAGATGGAGGCAATCAATTCCATCTTAATCTAAGATGGAGTCGATCGACTCCATCCCAAATAAGGATTGTTCCATGCATCTCCATCTGTTGTATATTTGTGTGTATGTCTTTTATTATTATTATTATTATTATTTAAATTGATTTATGATTCTTTGTGGGGTTGATATTCTAGGTTTTTGTTGTTTGGGGTTAATGTTTGTAGCAGTGAAAAATTAAAGTTTGAGGTATTTGTTGTTTAGAGGGTGAAAAATTGATGTTCTGACTTACACCAAAATCTGGGATTAATGTTTGGAAACCAAGATTTCTAGATTTCTAATTGCTTGTAAGGTTGGTGTTTTTGGGTTTTTGTTGTTGGTTTAATTTTTTTTTTCCAAAGAAAATTTAGGTTTGAAAACCTAAATTTTTGGGTTTCTAACAATTAGAGAGCCAATTTTTTTTTGGGTTTCCAGAGGTTTTTAGTGATTGAAAACCCAAAAAAGGTGGAGATCTAGTATGGGTTCTCTTCACTATTCAATTTTGTTGACGTAAAATAATGGTCAACTGGGTTATTTGAAGCCCAGAACTACAGATCAATTGAAAACAAGTAGAAAAGAGTGAGGAGAGGCAAAGAGGAAGAAGAATAGACAAGGTTTTACGTGGTTCGGCCTTAGGAATGGTCTACGTTCACGGCGTTGGCTTCTGTGAGGGGCGACAGTTATTGTTACTATATATTTTGTGTGGTTACAGTGAGAGAGAGAGAGAGAATCCCAGACCCACCCCTTTACAATGATTTTGCTTTTATTTATACAGAGGAGGAGGTGCTATAGTTGATATAAGTGAGAAAGCATTAAATGACAATTACAATTTTCGAGACTAACACTTGCCACATTTGTCAAAGTCTTTTGTCAAAGCATGGGTGTTTGACACTGACTCATGCTTTGTGGCTGAGAAAGTTAAGCTGCCATAGACTGGGAAGGTTAGCCGTGCACGTCATGCTATTGCACGAGCTGACTCTGTTTTGGATGAGCTAGAGCTCGTCATGTGCTAAGCAAGCGGATCAGCACATAAACGAGCAGGCGGACGAGCAGGTGGACAAACACATGGGCGAGCAGGAAATGCAGAGTCCTGATGGGCGAGCAGCTCTGGGCAATCTGATAGGCGAGCTCATGCTGAGAGTTGATAAATGAGCTCATGTTGATGAGTTAGGCCTCTGTCTGTTAGGTCGGTTCATTGGATCATTTTCGTTGGGTTGGTAGGCAGTCTAGAAAACACACACAACAAATTTATTTTAAATTTTTTTATAGTTTGCTTCATATATTTAAAGGCATTTAAGTTATTACATAAGTTTAAAGGGTATTATAGAGATTTCATATAGCCTTGATGAAAGTATTTCAGTCATTTCATGATTTTGGATAAAAAATATGAATTTTTTGAATGAAAACCTAATGGTAGGGATGGTTCATTTAATGTTAAAAAAACCCAATGCCAACTAACATTAATTTTTTTTTCTAGGAGTTTTCTGTAATAACCCCATAAAACAATTAGCAGTAAATGCAAATAAAGTGCTTAACCCATAACCTAGTAATATTAGAAGATCATCTTTAACTAAAGATACCAGAATCTACAGAAGTCCGAAGATAGGAATCTCATAGCTCTCACAATATTATCTAATAGCTGGCATGCTAGATCCAATCATTAAATTGATGCCTCCATTTAAAAATCAACTACAATCAATCTAACCAAAATTTCCTGCTCATTTAGGACACTTTTTGTTTCATGAATCTATGTAATGACGCGCCAATTAAACCATAGGCCAAATCTTGGCCGTTGCAAACCTCTCCCAACCCCTATAATTAGAGGTGACCAACCCTCCAAATGAAGGTTCAAAATCTACAATAATATAGCATGTAATGGGATTTAAGTGTTTAATTAGAATGTGTTTTATAGTTATATAAAAAAATACATGATTGAAATTTATTCACATTAAAACTTAAAGGATTTTTTTTCATATGCTGAATTATATTTTAGATAAATAAAAAGCTTTTTTTATTTTATTTTATTTCTAATTTGATTTTCCTAGGGATAAATCTAAGGCAAATTGTTTTAGCATTTATTAACCCAGACCAGTTTGATTGAATAATGTTGAAACTGCTACTAACCTGTTCATACAAATGTAACTAACTATTTTGCAAATGGCTATTGGTGCAGTGACACCCAATCCATGAGAGTATTACCCATTTTATTCAAATATTCATAGTTCGATCTGCAGTTTGGAGCTTTAGGTTAAGGGCAATTTTCCACTAAATGTGAGCCATTCCTCTATTTCAATTCAGGACCATATCTCAAAAACTTTGATTAATAATATCCAATAAAATTACACGGTTTGTAAAACACTCGTGAGCTGTGTAATAAGTCTGAAAAAAAGTGATAATCTTAAAAAACCCCCTGAAAACGAAAATAATCTCAATTTACTCAAATTTTTGAAAATATTAGCTAACAAACCCTTTACTGTCAGCCAAAAGCGGTTTCCATTAAGATTTTAAGTGGTTTTATGATAAAAATAATAAAAGACCAATAATAAAAAATTAAAGATTAAAAAACAAAAAGTTATTCAATTACCAAATTACCCTTTAATAACCAAAATAAAAAATAAAAATGTTTAGAATTTATAATTAAAATAAATAAATTACAATTTTAAATAATTAAAATAAGAATTATTATAAAATAAAAATTAAATAACTTAAATTAAAAAATATTCCATTAGATCTCTACTATTCATCTTAAGATGGACGATGAAAATTAATTTGAAAAGAATTAAAAAATTAAATAAATAAATTCTTTGACAACAATTAAATAAATTAAAAATAAAATTTTTTAACAAATTAAAAACAAAAAATAAAAAACAAACCCAGACAACTGTATTAGTTGAAAGACGAACTCAACCACAAGGGCTTGCATATTCAATTGAGATCATCACCTATGCTCCAAACAACTACAACCCTTTACCTTCAAACAACTACATTAATCCTTCACATTATAAAACTTAAAAACTTCCAAAATCACCAACAACAGAAATATCAACTACAACCAAAACCTAAACCTGAAATCCATCTTCAAACTCTCTCTCCTCATCACTGTCGACTCCCTAAAAAACCAGACCCAAATCCATCTTCAAAACACCAAAACAAACATTCAAGACATTTGAAGAATCTTTCAAGACACCAAACAAAACCAATCATCATAACTACGAAATTAAGAAAAATAGAGCCACCAGTGTGTTCACCTCCGAGGCAAGGCGGGAGTTTCTTCCTCTTCCATCACCAACTGATCCTCACTAGTCCATCACTGGCTTCATCCTTCCATCGATTCCTCGGCATCTCCTCTTTTTTCGCTTCCATCTCGCGCTGGTCTACACTGGTCTATTATTGATTGGTCATCAATGGCATAAGCGGTCGGTTGGCACTGGTCTAAGAAGTTGTGACAGTGTAAGAGGTCAGTGATGGAGAGAGAGAGAGAGAGAGAGAGAGAGAGAGAGCAAGTAGTGGTGACGGATGGTGAAAAAGGTTGAATGATGGAGCAATTTATGAGAACCTTATGATCTTCAATTGGATTTGCAAGAAATTTATGTGGGTGTTGTATGGGTCTTCGATTGGTCTTTAAAGAAGTGAAGTAAATGGAAAAAATGGAAAGAATGAGAGATCGTGAGTGACAAAGAGGAAAAGAGGGTAAGTGACCCACAGAGAGAGAGTTGTGTGGGTGTTGTTTTTTAATTTGTTTTGTATTTTCTTTTTTCTTTTAATTTGTTTTTAACTAGTTTTTATTTTTCTCTTCCTTTTTTTAATTAAAAAATTACACAGTATTTTCCTAGTTGTATTTCATCGCTATTGTTGACGTCTGAAATTAGCCGACTAGGTTCTTGTGGGCCCAAACTGCAGATGTAAGGTGAACTGAATAAAATCACATAAAAGACTAAAGATGGAGCAGAGGAAGAACAAGAACACAGAGATTTTTTAAGTGGTTCGGTTTAGTGTTTGCCTACATCCACTGTTCTTTCACTATTTTTGCAGAATAACGGTACTCAAAATATTTCTCTCTCCTTTTACAATGAAATTCCTCCCCTATTTATAGAGAAGAGGAGGAGCTACAAAAATATAACAAGTCAAAAATGAAATGATGATTACATTTAATGCTCATTTAATGCTCCTGACATTTGTCAGGTCAACTCTATCTAAACATGAATTTAGACGCTAAACTCATGTTGGTTAGGTAAGATTTTTGTAATCTACGTTGTAATCTTTGACGGGATTAGGCGTGTACGATATACCTTACTGACTTTTGCTCTGATGAATCTGACAGTACCTGACTCGCGACCTACTATCTGTAGTAGCTGAGAGCTCGTTTTAACGAGCTGGAATGTCCGAATTCTGACTGAGTTTTGCCTCTGTGAACTGATCATATAGTCTGAGTCTGTGAGCTGGCCGTCTGGCAAGGTGTATGTCTGATGATCTACATATCTGATGAACTAGACCTTTAGGCGACTGTGCCTTAGCCAAATACGTGGTCTCTTCTCTTTGAGAGGTCTTAGACCTCTACTTGTCTCGTACTTCTATTAACAGTATTGAGCTTTTACCAGCCCATTTAAGTAACATAAAAATACCCATAACATTAGCCCTCCAACTCTTAATGCGATTTGCTGATTGGGAGCTGACAGTTCGCTAGTAAAAGTTGCTCGTTTGGGACTGTTTAGAAGGAACGGTTACTTGGCATTTTTCAAACTGTCATGTCTCTGGACACGTGGCGATTTTTCTTGGCTATCTTATAGGGCACGTCTGATACTAGGTGCATTTAATGTGTACGTTTATCAACTGACGGCGCATGATGATCAGATCCTTTGAATCACACAGAATCGTTAGATTCTAGGCAATTAAAGAGCCACCAAATCTGATAGCTAGGGTTTCAGCCTGACACTCTTATTTAAAGCAGATTTCTTGTCATTTTCAACTTCTTTGTCATTTTCAAAAAACGCAAACGCTTCGTCTTCTTCGCTTTTCTCCATCTTCTTCTTCACTTCAGCCTTTTGCTCCAATATTTCAGAGTTTGAAGATCATCATTTCGACTTCGATTTTGTTTCAGAGTAAACTTTTCACACTTTTCTTGTCTTTTGGTTATCGCTTTTTATTTGCATGAGTCGTGCACTTTTTGGGTTTAATTTTGGGTTGTTCATCATGTGTTCTTGCTTCTGAGAACTTTGTTCTTTGCTGTGACTTTTCATTCTTGTTGTTTTGATCTTGCGAATGGATTCTGTGTGGAAGTGTGTTGTTTGCGCTGCTGTTCATGCGAGTTTTAGACAGAGACATAGTTATGTCATTAGCTCGTAGGGCGTCAGGATTGTAGGTTGAGCTTTCACATATTTAGTGACCTGTACTGTGTTTGTGACCTGTAGACTTAGAAAGTTTATGAGAAAAATAAAAAACGTAAGTATAAGTAGGGATGGTCTGTAGACAGAGACCTAATTACTCTCTGTTTATATGTAGATGTCTTTAGGTCGGGACTAGTATAGAGTAGATGATCCCTCTAGCTCGGAGGATTCAGATCAGGAATAGCCCGTGAGATCGAAGGGGTGACCTCTAGCAGCGATGATGTTGCTGAGGAGTTCGCGGCTATAGTAGACCCCATAACAATAATACCGTCTCCCTGTCAGGTGGGTCGCGAAGTATTCCCATTCCACCCGAAATTACAATTGGATGAGCTGAAGGGAATCGCCTTAGAATACCGCCTTCTTAGGGGCTATCGCATCATGCTCCCCTCCTCAAATGACCACGCGGCCTTCCCACCTCACGGGTACATCATTGACACGGGCTCAGATTCTCTGTCCCCAGTTACCTAATCAATCTTCTGAATTGGTTAAAACTCAGTTCATTCTAGCTGACTCCAAACTCGTACTCCCAGCTCATTTCGCTGGCGTTGGTTTTCTCTAGAAACAAACTAGAGGCTCCCAATCCACGCATTTGCTCCCACCTGTACAGCTTAAAGGGAGTAGCCAAGCCAAAGGGGGGAGCTCGTGAGGGAATCTATTATCTGATAGCCCGCAAGTCAGATTTTTAGGACTTTCTGCCAAAGGGAGAGGCGAAGGACAAGTCTAATGTAGGGGACTACAAGTCGAGATGGTTCTACGTCTCTTGCCTCTCCCTTGCCCACCTTTAATATCATAGTTTTGTTTTTACTCCAGGTAGCTATAGGATTGACACCGACGAGCTATCTTATTATTATTTTTTTATTTTTATTTTTATTAATTTTTTTAACACTTCTCGTTTCTTTTTACAAAAGGGAGTAAAGAGACAATTATCGAGGAAGAGAAAGGTTACCTTAAGAAGCTCGTGAACTCGGGAGAAGGGAGCGCTGCCCATGCGTTTGACGACAATCTCCTCAGACAGTTCCAGCTCTCTCCAACATCAGACAGCAAGCTAATAGATAGCAAAAAGGATATAGGCGTTCGAGGCCAGCGCGAGCTTGTTTCTGTATATCAAGCTGCTCGAGGATTGACTAATCCAGCCCCTTCGCAAGCTCCAAAAATGGCAAGGATCTCCCTGGTTAAGCCCCCCAAACGCCGCACTACTCAACTTGCTGCTATCGCGGCCTCCGCATCTACTGAAGTAGCTGCATCTGAACATACTACAGCACCTCCTGAATCCTAACCCCCTATCTCGCAATTAGAGCCTATTGAAATTGAGAGTGATCAGAAGCGGGCTACCGAAGAGACTGCAATGGAAGGTGGTGCTCCGACTGGAGGGGTTCCCACATACGAGACCTCATTAGGCCAAGTCCCAACCGAGGGGACTACGATGGGTGGGGACCCAGCTGCCCCAAACAAAGGCAATAAGAGGAAAATTATGGCGAAGTTAGCTCCAAAGAAGCGCTAGTGGGCCTAAAAAGGCAAACAACCCCGCAACCTCGGAGAGAAGCCTTTCATCAAAGTTTGAAGGTGAGCCTGAGCGTATCCTTGGGGCGCTCTATCTCAAAGGGATTCTGGACCACCTGTTAGAATTTTTTGGGGGTCACGCTAAGAAACTAGACACAAACAAGTTGACTGAAGATAGCTTGTTCATTTGGTCCATCTGCCACTTTATCATGGTAACGTCTAACACTTAGTCTCTTTTGTTTACTTTCTTATTTTTGATACTAATTTGCCATGTTTCACTATCTTATAGGGATCAGAAAACAGATGCAGGAATCATTGGTTTTATGGGAAGAGAAGGAGCAGCTTCGGGTTGACAAACTAAAACTCTAGGTTGAAAACGATAGGCTCAAAATACAGGAGGATAAACTGAGGGACGAGCTCATCTTCATGTCCAAAGAGTCTTCGAGGGCGAAGAGAGCAGAATGCTCATTGGAGACTCAATTGAGGAATGTTGAGGCCACCCTGAAGGAAGTTGAATTGGCCCTAGCCCGCCAAGAAAGCGAATATCAAACTTCTAGGGTCTTGTTGACTTCTAAACTTCTTCATGATGAGGAGGATTTGGATAAGGAAAAACACGACTTGGAGGAAGCTGTGCGGCGGGCTGAAGCTACAGAGAAGAAGACGGACGAGGCCATACAGCGAGCTGAAGGTGCTGAAAAAGAAGTTGCTGACCTTAAGGAAAACATCATTAGGGTCAGGTAGGAGGTCGAAAATGAGACAGTCGTTTCTTTCCTCTACACCCTTTAGCAGAATCATCTTGAGATAGACTTTACATGTTTTGGCGATGGAGGACTTGCAAAAGTAGAAAGGTTCAAGGAGGAGGCTACTCAAGATCCAGCGATACCTAGCGAGAATCCTCAGGGCACGACCTCAGAGACGGCTCAGGCCAATGTTCCTTCAGGATCGACCTCGCATGATGCAGCTGCTGAGGCATGGAATAGGATGTCCCCAAGCTGGCACTTAGAAAATTTTTATTTCCTTGCATTATTTTCGCCTATTTTCATGAGGTCTCTGTAATGAACAATTGGACCTCGTTATAAGACTTTTATATAATTTTCTGATTCAAATGTAATTTGCTTACTCGATTTTTTGTTATGTTTCCTGCAAAATGAATGATAATGCACTTAACTTATAAATGACTTGTGAGCTCACCATTCAACCACAATATAACTTGCTAAATTATCTGCACAGCAAATATTAATTCACATTAAGCTTAATCAATAGGTAGTATAATAACTCTTTTGCAAATATGGATATTTATCAGTTGTGCTCAAAAGGTAAAAACCTGAGCTGGTACAACGAGCTTCGCTCAAAAGGTCGGAACCTGAACATATACAACTAGTTGTGCTCAAAAGGTAAAAACCTGAGCTATACAGCATGATAAATTTCCTGAGCTATGCTCAAAGGGTCGTAACTCGAGCTTTATAGCGTTCACTTCTCGAGCTATATTCAAAGAGTCAAAACTCGAGTTGTATAACGAGAGTTGGGGAGGTCGTAACCTTTGCTGCGCTCCAAGGGTCGGAACCCAAGCATATACAGCATAACTATACTCGTTAGGTCGTATGAGGGCATCCAAGCTGATCTGAGCGGACATTCTACTGGTGTACCGCGTCTTGCCACTTAGTGACCAGAAAGTGAAGTGTTTGGAACTATTTTGGCGGGACAGACCTGTAAACAAGCTACGATTAGGTGTGCGGGCTTGCGACTTTATGAACCCCGAGACCCTTTAGGGCAGGCGTGGGGTCAGCTATTATGCTGATATTAAGCCCTTTAAGGAAACTATATGTTTGAATATGCAGCTCGTTCCCTACTTTTCATAACTTCATACTTCACATAAAAAACACACAATCAATTTTTGTCAGTAATTTTGGTATAAAATCTTGAGCTTATATTAAATATATGAATTTACAACGAAAATACAAGTAAGAGAGTTATTGATAATAAGGCCTTAGGTGTATTGCATTCCAAGCCCTAGAAAGTACTGCTCCGCTTATATCTGCTAAGTGATATGTTCTATTCTCGAGATCTTCTTTGATGATATAGGGCCCTTCACAGTTAGGTCCTAGAGTGCCATCGCTAGGATTTTGGGTGCTGAGAAGAATCTATCGTAGCACTAGGTCGCTTGGTCTGAATTTTCGAACTTAGACTCATTTGTTATAGTATTTGGCCATCCTTTGTTGATATACAACCACAATCAGACGAGCTGTTTCTCTAGTTTCTTCGAGAAGATCCAAGCTCATGATTAGGAGTTGATTGTTTTCTTCAGGATTGAAATTTGCTTTTTGCTGGTTGGTCACCTTGAATTCAGCAAGGATCATGGCCTCAGATCCATAAACCATTGATAAAGGAGTTTCTCCAGTAGTGTTGCGAGCTATTGTTCTATAGACCCATAACACCTTCTGTAGCTCGTCTACCCATGCTCCTTTCCTGGCTTCACGTTTGGTCTTAAAGGTCTGTTTTATGATCTTGTTAACCGCTTCAACCTGTTCGTTAGCTTGAGAGTGGTCCACTACTGAGAAGCTTTTTATGATGCCAAGATTGCTATAAAACTCAAGGAATTGCTCACTAGTGAATTGGGTCCCATTATCTGTAACAAGCTGTTGAGGAATCCCAAACCTGCAAATGATGTGATTTTACACGAATTTTTCTACTTTCCTGGTAGAGATCTCAGTAAGTTCCTTTGCTTTTGTCCACTTCATGAAATAATCTACTGCAATAATAAAGTATTTACATCTGCCCTGACTTGTTGGGAGAGGTCCTATCAAGTCCACACCTAAGATCGCGAAGGGCCATAGATTGATCATATGTTGCATGTAGGCCGATGGAGCTCGCGGGCTCTTTGTAAACCTCTGGCACTTATCACACCTCTTTATCAGATTGATGGCATCTTGCTTCATTGTCGGTCAGTAGAAGCCCTGTCAAAGTGTCTTCTGAGCTAGGGACAGCCCCCCGACATGATTACCACAATGACCTTCATGGATGTCTTTTAGGATGGTAGTGCATTTTGGCTCATCAACACATCGCAACAGTGAGGCTGAAAATACAGTACCTTGCAGCTCAAGTTCGCAAATGACGTGCTTCTAGCTTATCATTTGGTAGTTTATCCTCTTGTAAATAATCAACCAAATGACTCATCCATGAGTCTGCTACCACGACTAGGATCATCACCTCGTCATCCTACTCTATACTTGGTTTTGACAGGGATTCTACTTGTATGTCTCTAGAAAAATCTGTGTTTTGAGCTGTTGCTAGGCGAGTTAGAGCGTCTGCATGAGAATTCTGAACTCGCGGAACCTAGTTTATCTCATACTTTTTGAATGTTCCTAACAACTTTCAGACTTTCTATAGGTAGATTGTCATACTTGCTCCCCTAGTTTGATATTCTCCTCTTATCTGACATACCACGAGCTGGGAGTTACTAAAGATTCTAAGTCATTCAGCTTGCATCTTCTTGGCTAAGCGGAGCCATGCTAACAAGGCTTCATATTCTGCTTTATTATTTGTGGCCCAGAATCCAAACTTGAGTGCATAGAGGAATTTATGTCCTTCTAGGCTGATCAATAAGACTCCAGCTCCAGTTTTCTGCTTGTTGGAGGAACCATCAACAAATAGTTCCCAATATGGACTTTCTGAAGACTCGGCTTCTTTTCCCATAGGTCATGTGAATTCAGATATAAAGTCAGCTAGTGTCTGCCCTTTAATTGTCGATCTTGGCTTGAACTGGATGTTGAACTGAGCAAGCACAATAGCTAATTTGAGGAGGTGACCTGAAGTGTCGGGTTTCTGTAGGATTTGCCTAAGTGGATATGTGGTCAACATTTCAATTATATACGCTTGAAAGTAAGGACGTAACTTTCTGGATGCCACCACAAGACAATAGGCGAGCTTTTCCATCGGGGTGTATCTGGTCTCAGCATCCACTAGCTTCTTACTAATGTAATAGATAGGGAATTACGCCCTGTCTTCTTCTAGAACTAAGGCGGCACTTAGAGCGTGCTGAGATATCCCAAGATAGACCGTCAAAGTTTCCCCTTCTATTAGTTTTAACAATAGCGGAGATCGTTCGATATATTCCTTCAGCTGCTGGAATGCAACCTTGTATTCTTCTATCCATTCAAAACTTTTAGCCTTCTTCAAGACTTTAAAGAATGGAGCACACTTGTCTGTGGCCTTAGAGACAAATCTGCTACGGGCAACGACTTGGCCGTTTAGGCTCTGTACCTTTTTCATATTTGTTGGCGACCTCATATCAAACAAAGCCATTATCTTCTCTGGGTTGGCCTTAATTCCTCTATTGTTCACCATAAATCCCAGAAATTTTCCTAAAGCTACTCCAAATGCACATTGGAGGAGGTTGAGTTTCATCTTATATTTCTTTAAAATCCGGAACATCCTCTTAAGGGCTGCTCACTTAGATTTTGTTAGAATATCATCGACATAGACTTCTATAGTTTTCCCAATCAGATCCTCGAACATCATATTTACTAGCCTCTGATAGATTGCCCTTGCATTCTTTAGTCCAAAGGGCATCACCTTGTAGCAATATAGGTCGCGATCTGTGACAGAGGTATGCTCTTCATCTTCAAAGTTCATAGGAATCTGGTTATACCTTGAGTAAGCATTCAAAAAATTAAGGAGCTCATGACCAGTAGTTGATCTACGAGCTGGTCTATTGTGGGTAATGGGAAGCTGTCTTTTGGGCAGACGTTGTTTAAGTCCTTGAAGTTTATGTAAGTTCTCCATTTTCCATTTTTTTTTACCAGTATGGGATTTACTACCTAGGTCTAGTAGCGAGCTTCACGGATAAATCCGTTAGCCAAGAGCTTATCTACCTCGTCCTTCAAGGCTTCATAACGCTTTTATATCATAAGTCTCCTCTTTTGGTAAACTGGTTTATGACGGGGATCTATATTCAGCCTGCGTCTCATCACTATTGGATCAATCCCCACCATGTCTTCATGATTCCAGGCGAATACATCCAAATTCGCCTTGCGAAAGTTAGCTAGCTGGGTTTTGATCTCTAGGGCCAAGCTCTTTCTTAGCTTAAAACATCTTGTAGCATCTGCCTCGCTGACCTGAATGTTCTCCAACTCCTCAACTGGACCGGTAGTCTTGTTAACATCTATGTCCCAAGGATCTAGGTCGCAGCTCACCCTTGAAGTGCTGATGGCCTGCAGTTCATTTCTTGAAGCTACATTCACCCTCTTTCCTTTAACTTCCATATTCACTGCATCCTAATAGCAACGACGAGCTAGTTACTGCTCGCCTCATACACATCTCATCCCATTGGGAGTTAGAAATTTTACTGTAAGGGTTCTGGTTGAGGTGATCATATCCAAGTCGTTTATCATAGGCCTTCCTAGCACTACATTGTAAGTAGAGGGGGAATCTATGATTAGGAAGTCTGCTAGCTTAACCCATTGTCGACCTACATCTCCAAGAGTCAGAGGTAATTTGATTTGTCCAATAGGAGTGACTGAATCTCCAGTGAAACCCTACAAAGGTTCAAGGGAAGACTTTAGCTGTTCATCACCAATCCTCATTTAGTGTAGCACTCTCTATACATTACGTTCACCGAGCTTCCTGTATCAATCATTATCCTTCTAACCTCTGCATTTCATATGCGAGCTCAGATCATGAAGGCATCATTATGGGGCCAATGAACACCCGTGACATCTTCTTCTATAAAAATTATCTCTTCAGATGTCATCCTTGCTTTCTTGGCAAGCCTTTCTGACTCTCTTCTGCTAGCGAGCTAAATATGATTAGCCTCGCGCACGTAGCGCTCTTATGACCTGTTTAAGGTACCTGCTATGTGGGGTCCTTCATGGATAATGAAAATTATTCTTACTATAGAGGCTTGTTCTTGATCATGAGTTGGTTGAGCTGGTTGCTACTCTTACCGCTGTAGTGCTTGAGGACGCTATTACTAGGGTCGCAGACCTACAGGTAGCACTACGTAATCCCTCAGACGGCTATTTCTAATCAATTCTTCAATAGCGTCTTTCAAGGCCCAGCATTCTGAGGTGTTGTGCCCTACTTCGTTATGATAAACACAAAACTTTCTTTTGTTCCTATATTCTTCTGGGGTTCGGATTAGGGCAAGCCTCCCAAAATTCTTCCTACTCCTTTCTGCTGCAAAGATTCTTCCTAGGGAGTCTGATAGAAGGCTATAACTTTCGAAGCGACCTGGAGGTGGAGGTCGCTAACACCCTTGGTCGTTTCTCGGCCTAGGTCCGTTCCTGGCCCTTTTCGTAACTTGGTTGTTGCTCTTTCGATCTCCATTTTCATTTCCTCCACTACTTCTTTTCTTTCCCTGGCTAGAGCTGCTAGCTTCATCTTTCTGATTGTTTTGCTTTCTGGATCCAAAAGCTTCCTCTCACCTTATCTCTTTCGAAGGTCGCTCATAGAATTCCCCTAGATCCTTCACTGGGGATTTGTATATGCTCTCGAATAGCTTTTCATTTTTCTTCAATCCTACTGAGATAGCTGTCAGTATTCCCTCATCGGTAAGGTTCTCCACATTATTTACCTAATGCCTGAATCTGACAATATAGTCTTTCAGCGATTCACCAGGACGCTGGAAAATAATAGTAAGGTGGCAGGGTGGAGCAAGCTGTTTTTTTAATGCTTTGTATTGGTTGACAAACTTCTAGTGGCAGTCCTCCCAACTTTTGATACTGCGTGGAGGGAGATTTCTTCGCTATGCTGGTGGAACATCTTCGAGCGTCTCAGGGAAAACGCGACATTTGACCAGCAGACTGGTGGTATGCAAATCCATTTGGATGTTGAAGGCGTCTAAATGGTCATAAGGATTTAAGTCCCCATCGTATTGTGGGATGTTAGTGACCTTGAATCTTAAGGGGAGTGGTTCCAGTTCGATCTCAGAAGTGAATTGGGTTCTTTCACCATGCTGACTCTTATGCTCTCGAGCCTTTAGTCGGGTTTCAAACTACCAAACTCTCTGAAGGAACTCCTCAATGAGTTGGTCCTGTGCCTCAGGTTGGTTGATAGTGGATTGTCTACTTCTTCTACTATCCCCTTTTGGTGAATTTTGGTTTTGTACCCTATGCCTCCTTTCATGATGAAGCTCAGAGGAGCAGCGCACAAGTTTGTTCCCACGGTGAGGCCTATTTAACCCATCTTCTCCATGCAAACCTCCATGTCGGTGTTGTGGTTCACCCTCATTTCTTTGAACTGGAACTTGCACATGTCCCTTACTTGTCTCAACTTGCCAATGCCCATCCTGGCTCATTCTTACTCTCAATCCTAATGGATGAGCTGCATCTTCATCACCGCGAGCTCGCTAGACTCGAGCTCTAGATCGCACGTTGGAGGAATGGACTGATCCCTCAGGTGTTGGCACTTCCCTGACAAGTCGTTCATTTGCTACTGGAATTTCAACTGGTCTCTGAGCGACCTAGACCTGTGTCAACGCCTTTACTGCCTCTGCTATTTGCGTCATGATATTTTCTAACACCTCCTGACGTCGCTGTAAGATCTACATGGCATTCTCTCCCGTGGTGTTAGGTACAGACTAGTGAGAGGGGAGTGGAGGCATACCTCGGGTATTCCCGAGTAAAGGCACGTTTGAGGTCCCAACCTCCAGGTCTGTCGGTTCTCCAATGGGTTGGACACCTCTCCGATGGTTTGAGTTGTCGAACTAGCCAGCAATTGCATCCGAACTTCTGGTGGTTCTTCCTCTAACCATTGCGTTTGGTATGCGAACTCTGGAAATCAAGGATGAAAAAGACAAAATTGTATGAAGGGCCCTTCTTCTAACGCCAAAATGTCGACGTCTGGAATTAGCCGACTAAGTTCTTGTAGGCCTAAACTATAGATATAAGGTAAACTGAACAAAAGCACATAAAAGACTAAAGATGGAGCAGAGGAAGAACAAAAACATAGGGATTTTTTAAATGGTTCGGCTTAGTGTTTGTCTACGTCCACTATTCTCTTACTTAATGATACTCAAAGTGTTTCTCTATCCTTTTACAATGAAATTTCTCCCCTATTTATAGAGAATGGGATGAGCTACAGTAATATAATAAGTCAAAAATGAAATGAAATGATGATTACATTATATAATAAGACTAAAAATGCTTCTGACATTTATCAGGTCAACTCTGTCAAAACATAGATTTAGACGCTAAACTCATGTTGGTTAGGTGATATCTCTGTAATCTATACTGTAATCTCTAACAGGATTAGGTGTGTACGATACCCCTTGTTGACTTTTGCTCTGATGAATTTGACAGTACCTGACTCACAACCTGTGATCTGTAGTAGCTGAGAGCTCGTTTTAACGAGTTGGAATGTCTGAAGTCTGACTGAGTTTTACCTTTGTGATCTAATTATGTAGTCTGAGTTTGCGAGCTGGTCGTCTGGCGAGCTACATATCTGATGAACTGGACCCCTAGGCGAGCTGTGCCTTAGCCAAATGCTTAGTCTCTTCTTCTTGAGAGGTCTTGGACCTCTACTTATCTTGTACTTCTATCAACGGTATTGGGCTTTTATCAACCCATTTAAATGACATAAAAATACCTATAACAACTATCATCAAACCCAATGACTGTTTTATCCTCAGAATTCACAAAATCGTTACTTTCTTGGCTGGTTTATTGTTTCAATTGACGATCGATTTTTTTTAGTAATTGTTATATATATTTTACAGTCTCTTTAAATGGGCTGCTAAAAGCCCAATAAAATGACCCAATAGACTAGCTCAATGGAATAAAGGCCAAACCTGCCAGTAACCAGCTCGTAAGAGTCATCTCTTGGAGCACCAGACAAGCAGCTCATTACTACAAGCCTTCAGCACAAGAACACGATCTTAGCTCATGCAGACAAGTTATCGGGTCGCTGGTCTTAATCAGCATAGCCTCAACGAACTCCAACTCACCCAGAATAAGGTCAACCTCGCCTAGAGCAGAATCAGCTTGCGGCTTAAAATGGCGTACACAACAAGACTTCCCAGAATGGTGACAGCATAGAATAAGAAACATGCAACTACCAATTTAAGACTCAGATTTTATGGGATTTGACAATGTAATTAATAGGTGTCAGTATTGGAAAGTGTAATTAATTATTTTCTATTGTATTACAACTATAGCACCTCCCTCTCTCTATATATACGGGGTTAAAATTCATTGTAAAGGATTGACTCTTTCACATAAGAAAATCTCAATAATATTGACTGCCTTCCTAAATCGGAGAAGACACCGTGAATGTAGGCTCTTTCTCTAGATCGAACAATGTAAATAACTGGTATTTCTTAACTGGTATTTCTTGTTCCTCTTCGCCTCTATTCTCTTTTATTTGCTTTACTTTGGATTGTTTGCAACTTGTGCCATCAGAACCTTTGTTGACCATTATTTGACATCAACATTTTTGGAGCCAGAAGGTGGGGCCCAACTATAGATTTTTCCAGATTTTCAACTGTCATGGTAAGAAGAAGAACCAGGGGTTGCAACGCAGTAGCTAACCGGCCTGAAAGGCAAGCAGATCAGCTATAAGACATCCAACTGGTAAGAGATATCACTGCCTCCGTGTATGGCATAGCAGAAGGCGCTCCTCTACTGGTCCCTCGCCAGCAAGCACTGACAATCTCTATTGCTGGGGGCCTGCTAGAAAGGCAATGGCTGCAGGAAGCGCTGGGAAACTCGGTACAGCAGCTTGTAGATATAGTCAGAACATTAGTGCAGGCCCAAGCACAAAACGTAGGAAAGCTGTAACCTTTCGCCTCAACCTGCCCCTTCAAGAGCTAAAGGTCGCAAGCACATGAAGAAGTTAAGGTAGAATACCAGTAATATACAGATTTGCACTAAGCTGTCAGCTAGTGAAGACAGGTACATGAGAGAATACAGACTTTAAGATCCAATGGTGGAGGAGCTCTTTTAAAGGGTCTGCCAGCTCGAAGCGTGGCATGGAGTTCAGGAGCAAAGGGGTCAGTACAATGAAGGAACCTCATTCACCTTGAATATTGAGCTCGAGCCTCTCCCCCGTAAATTCAAGGTCTTAAATATCCCTTAATACAATAGAGATAGTGACCCTTTCGATCACCTGAATGCTTTTAATGTTTAAATAGACCTACAGACCACCAGTCCACTAGTTAAATATCGTGTCTTCCCAACAACACTTGGGGATATTCTGCGGGCTTAGTTTAAAAATCTCCTAGCTCAAGGCATAGGAAGTTGGGAGGAGTTCCAAAAAAAATTCATTAGCTAATACAAGACTTTGAAGAAGCAGCTCACGCCCTCCTGTCACGTTGCTACCATCTTCTAGTGTCCTGATGTATCGTTAAACGGCTACATTGTCAAGTTTAAGCACGAGGTGAATAATATGGAGAATCCCACAAATGAATGTATTTTAACAGCTATCTCGACATTTTTAAGGAAAGATGGGAAAGTGTATGAAAATATATACAAATCCCCTGTGAGGGGTCTGGGCAAGTTCTATGAGCGGGCTGCAAAAGAAGTCAGATGGGAGGAAACCTTTAGTTCAAGGCCGCCCAACTAAGAAGATGAAGTGAGTAGCTCCAACCATTCAGGAAAAAGAAGTGATGGTGAAAGCAATCAAATCACTAAGAATGCCAAAAAAGAACCTAGGACTAAACGACCTCAACATCAAGGTCGCCATAGTAGCTACAACACCCTGTCAGACACCCTAGATAAAATCTTTGCAACAGAAAATGATAGGAAAAATTTTAGGAGGCTTAATCCTCTAAAAACTCTCATTCATCGCAGAAGCAAGAACAAGTTCTGCGCTTATCACAATGAGGTCGGACACAACACCTCAGACTGCAAGCAGTTAAGGGATGTCATCGAAGACCTCATCAAGCGAGGTCGCTTGAAGGACTATGTGACACAGCTAGCAGATTAACGGCCTCAACAGCCTCAGTAGTTAGCGCAGCAACGGTCCAAACGAGCTGTCGATCAAGAGTATGAATCCAAGGCAGAAGCCATTTTTACAATTCATGGTGACTTCCACCTCGGGAGCACATCCCCATATTTGGTGGTAATTTTATTTTTGAGCACATGCCTTCAATGATAGCATGAATGTTAATGAGTGAGTTAAAATTTCTATATTGCTATGCCATGATTATTTATTGTACTTATTGAAATGTTTTCACCTT
Organism: Dimocarpus longan; assembly: GCA_022984855.1. NCBI lineage: Eukaryota > Viridiplantae > Streptophyta > Magnoliopsida > Sapindales > Sapindaceae > Dimocarpus > Dimocarpus longan. The sequence goes on from CM041015.1 coordinate 23,769,870, forward strand.
AGCAAAAAATGCAAATAATCGAGCTATGTTATCGGATGACGACCCCCTGGGCATAACTCGTGACCTATTATGCTGTTATTGGGCGACGACCCTCTGAACAGCCCAACTGCTTATGCTGTCATCGGGTACGATCCCGTGGGCATAGCTTATGAATAATTGTACTATGTTATCGGGTACGACCTCCTGGACTGCTCGTAGGTTATTATATTGTGTAAGCTCAGGTTATGACCCTGTGAGCACAATCAAGGTCCCATGACCTCCTCAACTCTCGCTATAAAGCTTGGGTTACGACCCTTTGAGTGTAGCTGGAGAGGTACATTATACTATATAAGCTTGGGTTACGACCCTGTGAAGGCAGCCAAAGTCCCACAGCCTCTTTAACTCTCGCTATGTCAATGGGTCCCAACACCTTCTGGGCATAGCTTGAGAGGTCATTATGTTGTACAGCTTGGGTTTCGATTTTATAAACGCAGCTGAGGTTCCGACCTCTTCAACTCTCGTTTTGTTGTCAGGTTTCAACACCCCTGGACATAGCTCGAGAGGTCTATTGTTAATGACTATTTTTTAATCCACAGGAAAATCCAACGACTTTGTGGAATAAAACAAAGCAAGCAAAAGCCAAACAAACATCGCAACGAAACGAATCAGGCAATCTGCCCCTAGTGCTTCTCTACCTCACCGTCCAGACCAGAACGACCTCCTCAAAGCTCGCTTCTCATTCCTACCTAGTCCTTCCTTGCTCTCAATGAACTCAAGCTTGAAATCTGATCATGTAGTTGAACGAGCACATTCCCCATAAGCTAAAGTAACAAGGCAGAAGTTTAAGGGGGAGCATAACAGGTTCAGACGCACTGGCTTTTACCAGCGAGCTCAAGCTCCCAATTTGTAGACGCACTAGGAGCTGGAAGGCTTATGTTATGTATATTTTACAATCTCCTTAAATGGGCTGTTAAAAGCCTAATGAAATAACCCAATAGACCAGCTCAATGGAATAAAAGCCCAACCTGCCAGCGACCAGCTCATAGGAGTGATCTCTTGGAGCACCAGACAAGCAACTCATTGCTATAAGCCTTCAGCACAAGAACGTGACCTCAGCTCGCGCAGACAAGTTATCAGGTTGCTGGTCTTAATTAGTACAGCCTCAACGAGCTCCACCTCGCCCAGAATAAAGTCGAGCGTGCCCAAAGATGAATCAGCTCGCGGCTTAAAGTGGCGTGCACAACAAGACTTCCCAGAATGATGGCAGTATAGATTAAGGAACACACAACTATCAAATTAAGATCCAGATTTTATGAGATTTGATCATATAATTAGTGAGTGTCAGTATTGGGAAGTATAATTAATTATTTCCTATTGTATTTTAATTGTAACACCTCTCCCTCTCTATATATAGGAGGTTAAAATTCATTGTAAAGGGCTGGCTCTTTTACATCAGAAAATCTCAATAATATTGACTGCCTCCCTAAACCGAAGAATGCACCGTAGATGTAGGCTCTTTCTCTGGATCAAACCACGTAAATAACTGGTCTTTTTTATTCCTTTTCGTCTCTCTTCTCTTTTATTTGTTTTGCTTTGGATTGTTTATAGTTTGTGCCATCAAAATCTTGGTTGATCATAATTTGATGTCAACAGTAATATTTTTAAAAACAACGGTGATTTAATATTATTTTTAATTTTATCCCAAAAAATAAAAAAATAACTAACTATCTCGGAATCCCGACTCGAAACTATCGTTTGACTAGAAACATATAAAACGCCCATAGCATAGTAGCCGAGTAGTCAAGCCGAGCGGAGCCAAGGTGTTTTGTTATATAAGCGCCGTTAACGTAGACGAGAACAAAAACTGACGTGGGGTTTGGGCTTGAAAGTCAGTGGGATTAGGTATTTCTATCTTGTAGGACCCGCTTTTATCCTAACCACCGTCAGATAGAGCCGTGCCGTCAACTTCGTTGACTTCAAGACGACGCCCCACGTGGACTCCCCGTACTCAAGACCTCTCTCGAAAAACTAACGGAGCCCAAACGAGATCCGTCCACTTCCTCGCCTAGGGTTTCACGCGCTGTCATCCCCTCCGTCGCTCAGATCTCGCCACGTTATTCCCCGTTGCATCAAACGTGACGTCATATCTGGCGCGAAAAAAACGGCTGGTCTTCGCTTACTCGTTCTCCCTGGGGGCTTATTGTTGTTGTTTTATTATTTTTAGACCACCACTTATAAGCTAAGCTTCAAAAATGCTTATATACTTTGGTTGAAACTTGAAAAGCCTATGCAACTACTACTACTCTTTTCTCTCTTCAGTCATGGAAAAACAGCAGCAACAACAACGGCGAGAATTGACATTCTTGCACTCCGGTGACTTTCTCCGGAGAAACTCTGATCGTGAGATTGAGAATTCGATCGATTGCGACACAACCCCGATCAAAGAAATGGATTTCTTCTCAAGAACCAAGCACTCACTTGAACAAGACAGAAAAAACGAATCATCAACCCTCCTTGACTCCGGTGTCAACGTAAGATTTTTACTGTTTATGTTTTGTTTTTCTTCTTTTCCAACACATGGGTTGTGCTTATTTGTATAGATACATATAAATTTTGTGTTATCTTATTATTGACTAGTGGTTTGTTTATATTGTTCAGACAGGATTGAATCTCCTGACATCAAGTTGTGGTGTTTCAAAAACAAAAAACGATGATAAATCCAATAGTGAAGTGAGTTTTGGGTTGAGGAGTTTCATGTTGTTTGTTTTTATTTATATATGTTATTATATATTTTTGAATAATTGGAGGATCGGAATTTGATAATCAGACCAGTAAGCTTCAAGTGGAGTTAGAAAAGTTGCACGACGAGAACAGAAAACTGAGAAGCATGTTGGATCAGATAAGCAGAAGTTACAATGAATTGCAAGGTCAACTAGTCTTGGCAATGCAAAAACAGGCACATGGGAGTCCGCAAGAGCAGGTGTGCACTTTCGTTCTATTATTTTGCTTTTACGTTTTAGATTATCCTTTTCTAATTAGATTTAAAATCCATCATCCAAGCTAAATCGTTTTGAAATCTTGTGCATATGAAAAAAAACTTAAAGATATTGATATCAAATTAAAATTCAAACTAGTTATTTTATTTGATAAGAAATTGGTAACGTGCTTGACTTAAATTGGATAGTATGCTTCCTTGATCCCGTATCGAATTTTTTCAATTACTTATTCGTTTTATCTTTTCCCTTGGCGGTTCCTAGTACTGTGTAACACATATGGTTTGCTAACTTACATCATTAATGAACATTAGAATCAATTAGTGATTAAATCTCAATCGATTATACATAAATAGACTATATGTGCTTCTGAGTAAAGACCGTATAAAATGGGGATGGCAGTGCTAGTACAAGTTAAATTTTACCTTCCTTTTCACTCATTGAACGTCTAGCTAATTAATATATATATATTTACTGATCGATCTGACAGAAGTCAGAGTTAAATAGAATGTCAAGTTCTAAAATGTCAGCACAACAATTTATGGACCCACGGCCATCTGGTGGATTAAATGTCAATGAGCCTTCGGTATCTGACGAAAGGGCTAATGAGCTGTCAGTTTCTCCAGCAAATACTAATAATGAAGTGATTTCAAAGGAGCGTGACCATCCTATGCTTCAGATTGCGCCATGCAGGCAAGTTTCAAACGAAGATGGAGGTGACCAAACTTCACAGAGTTGGGGTTCTCCTAGAAGTCCAAAAGTTGACAAAATGAAGAATGAAGAACAAGGTCCGGATCAGGTGCCTTATAGGAAGGCAAGGGTTTCTGTAAGAGCAAGATCGGAAGCTCCTCTTGTAAGAAATTGAATTGCACCCTTTGTTTATGTTGGTTTATTATCAACATATGAGAGTCTGATCGTGAAGAAAATTAATTTTTTGTGTCTCAGATCAGTGATGGATGCCAATGGAGGAAATATGGTCAAAAGATGGCCAAGGGCAACCCTTGTCCACGTGCCTACTATCGTTGCACTATGGCCGTTGGATGCCCAGTTCGTAAGCAGGTATATTAATATTTCTACATTAAAACCACTATAGCTTATCACTATCCAATCTTGCATCCAAAAATTTTCATCTAAAAAATTTGATAATGTCGTTGATTAGGTGCAAAGATGCGCAGAGGATAGGACCATTCTCATCACAACCTATGAAGGAAACCATAACCATCCTCTTCCACCAGCAGCCACAGCAATGGCTAACACAACCTCAGCTGCAGCATCAATGCTTCTATCTGGTTCAACCACCAGTAAAGACACTCTAACAAGTTCTGGTTTCTTCCATTCCATGCCCTACGCATCAACGATGGCCACCCTCTCCGCTTCTGCACCTTTTCCCACCATCACCCTCGACTTGACACACAACCCAAACCCTATGCAATTCCTTCGTGCCCCTCATCAGCCTGCCACATTTCCCCTACCTCTGCATGGTTGTCCACCACATTTAAGGCACCCCATGTACGCCCCTCCCAAGTTACCTGCAATGCCTAACGTGCAATTAGGGCAACGACATGCTTCCATGGTTGAGACTGTCACTGCAGCCATCGCTTCGGACCCAAATTTCACGGCAGCATTAGCTGCTGCGATTTCATCAATAATAGGAACACCGAGGACCAATGAAGGAGACAATAACAGTGGTGGAACCAATACTGTTGCCATTAACGGGGTCGTTGGATTGCCTGGCTCCCCACAGCTTCCTCAATCTTGCACCACTTTCTCCACCAACTAGGGTATATATATACATATGGGGTGACGGTGCAAGCATGTTTTGGACTAAATTTCAAAAATGGTGAGTAGCATGTTTCCGAATTTTTTTTTCCATATACAAGCTTATGCTAATTTGGAACGTCGGAGTTAGCAGGTAGAGGTGGATATTGTACGATTTGTGAGGTAGTAGCTTCGATCTGCATGGCGCAATGCGAAACTACAGATTCCAGAATCAAGGATTTAGGCGTTGATGGGTTCAACAGGATATATGCATGTGCTTAGATAAATTTTGGAATATATTTCTAAAGCTATAAACAAGTAGAGCAAGTAGCGAAAAGGAGAATCAAATGGCCATCAGCATGTTATACATAAATAATCACCTGTGTAATTTTAATCGATATTGTTGACATATGTAAACTTGTGCAGTTAAAGTACAGGTGTTGTTATAGTGTATGTTTTAAGCTTCTTTAAAGCTTTATAGAAACGAGTGTAAAAATAAACTGGCCGATAGCACCAGTATTTGATGGTTGGAAAAACTCAAAAAGGTACATATATATGCATAAATAAAAAGTTTATATATACGCATTGCATTACCAAGATATTTTTTTACAAAATCAAGGATTTTATATTATTGATGGACATGATTTGCTTTGCTTATTCGGGGGTTAAGGTTTTCGTTTTTCCTAATTCCAACTAGAGGTTTAAATTGCCATTGCCATATTTATTCTATATATATATATAGACACACACGCTTAAGGAGCTGATATTACCAAAAACAAATTGATTTATACACCATATTTTTTAATTTCCAGTTAGTAAAATTTAAATTTTTATTGGTTCTATAAGCACTTGTTCAAAATCCAGTTATAATCATACTAGAATACATTTATTGATTTTTATTTATTATATTTGCAAATCCAATCAAATTATTAGAACATCCAATTTTAATATACCCTATTCGATCCAAATAGATGTGCCAAGTTCAAAATCAAACCCCAGTTGAATTGAAGATGGAAATGGAATATGGAAGAGAGGTGGTGAGAGAATGTGAACAAGGAAATCAAATGCGTAGTCAAAAAGGGGTCTTGGAAGTTGGATCGAGCCAATTTTTCAAGTTTCAACAAGGTTAGGTTTGAAGAAATGAGAATAGAATATATTTTTTTCTTGATTGTGCCTTGTTTTTTTTTTTTTTTAAATAATAATTTGAATTTGGCTTTGTAGTGTTTTTACTTTATGCCAAATGTCTCTGTAATCTTAAAAAAGTAGTATCAATTAAAAAAATAAATATATTTTATGTGTGGACTAATCGTCTAACATAACCTATTAATGATTTTTTTTGGTTAATTTGATAGTTGGAATGAAACTAGTGAGTGTATTCAATATAGAAATTATTAGAGTTTGTAATAATAGATTAGTGAGTGTATTCAATATAGAAATTATTAGAGTTTGTAACAATAGATTTTGATGGAATTTACCGATTCTATATTAATTTTATTAGAATTCTTTAAGAAATCCAATGAAATTTTTTAAGAGGATTGTAAGATTTGTTGTATATATATTTTCATAAAAATTACTTTAAAATTCACTCATATCCATCACTTAAATGAAATATATGAAATAATGATAGTTTGAATAAATTAAATTTTATTGAATTCCATATTAGATTTTAATAGATTTTATATAAATCTAGATTGAATATCCCTAAACTTTTAAAAAATTTTAAATATCAATGAATTGTAAATTGAATACACTTCCTTAGGGTTTAATATTCATTTTGTGTGAATTATTGGTTGGTATATGTTGGCGTAAAATAATGGTCAACTGCTGGTTCGTGAAACCTAAGACTGTAAATCTGTGAAAAAATACAAACAAACAAAAAGAGAGACAAAGAGGAAGAAGAGAAATACACGAGATTTACGTGATTCGACCTTAAGAATGATCTACATCCACGACGTCAGCTCCGATGGTGGAGAGGCAATCCCTGTTACTATATATGTTCTGTGTTTATAGTGAGAGAAATCTCGAGAGGAAAGTCCCAATTTACATTGATTTTGATCTCCTATTTATAGATGAGATGTTATAATTTGAATAGGTTGAAGAATATTACAGATAAGACAAAAATTAATATACATTAATTGAGATAATATCTTCCAAGATTATCTCCACCGTATCTACAGCAATTACCAAAAATATCGTGATTTGATTTGTATGAAAATAGGCAAGTTGACTCATTTCCTAAATATGATTGATTCGGCTTCTAGAAGGTTAACTGATCAACTCTAACGAGCACATTGAGCGAACAGATTACTCCAGCGATCAGATATTACACCCAACGAACAGACTCTGGCCTAGGCAAGCTGGTGCTCGGATAATGTCAGCGATCTAATTGTTCGAGTAGAGATCGCGTAAGCTGGTTGTGCAGAATGTTCGAGCAGCTTGAGAGCCTGTAATGCTGCAATGAGCTCATTGAAGCGTGCATATTTACTCTTATACGAGCTGATTGTCTGAGTTTTGGTCTTAACTAGATTCTTGCTCGTCCATCTACTCCCTTAAGATGTTAACAACATCAACTGGGGGGCTCTGGTTGCCACGTTATAGAGCACGAAAATCTCATTTTGAAAACATATTATAATAGGCAATATGACAAACGAGCATAAAGTTATGTCTATTTCTTTGGACCAACAACTTGGACCATTGTCTGTTGGGATGATTTTAGTAGGTTATCTTACTGGGTCTTTAGACTTTTACCAACCCATTTGAGATAACCCAAAAATACATACAACAGTATAGTACTTTGATTTATTTTTAATTAAATTGACTTGTCCTTAATGGTCCTTTTGTTTAGGAGATATATATATATATATATTCTGAGGTTATCTAAGATATTTTTGTAATGAAGAGTTAAAATAAAATATAAGTGTGTAAATCTTATTTATGAATGGTAATACCGGTACCCTATCCTTAATTACCTTGCTCAAATACTAGCATTAACGGAATAATTTACTAAACATGTAGTTGTTAAATATTTAAGATATTATTTATTCAACATAATTACTAATGATTATTTTAAAAGTTACAATAATATCAAAATGTTAATTAGATTTTATGATATTATACAAGTAATTTTACCCTTTTATAGAAAAAGATTAAATGATTTTCTCATTTAAAATTGACGCCAAACAAAGTAGAGATCTATCGAGATAAATCATTAACGGTTCGAATATCTTTTTCATAGTAAGAAGATATTTATTTTTACAATAAAATATAATAACTAACTACACAAACTTGTAAACGTATCAATATAAATTATTATCTAAATGGTTCGAATATTTATTTCATAATATTTACTGTTACAAGGGAATATGAAAACTAACTATACAAACTTATAAACGAATTTGATGAAAAGTGGATCTTTACCATCTTGATAAATGAAAATATACACAACCATCAATGCTCAAAGATGATGAAAAATAAAATCAACTAATCAGCTATCAAACATTTTTAGCTACGTCAGCTAGTCGGATGTTGATTGTAATTATGATCTTATCCCAAAACCGCACATCAATATGTAGAGATCATAACGTTTTGCCCTAAAAGAAAATCGTCAGGTGTATGTGATTCTAATAACGACAAATTTTATATACAAATATAAATGTTCTTGTTTAATTTAAAATTTGAAATGGTGATGGAAGTGCTCACGTTCTAATAATTTGGACCACTTGCAATATACACACTTCACTGTCAATTAAGCTAACGGTTGAGAAGAAGCTGACTTAATTGCATCGTCATTAGTATTACATTCATCAATTAGTCGAGACAAAGAATTTCACATCACCTAATCCATAAATATATGGTCGAATGTTAATTTCTTGATCTTGAGAACTCTTATTCAGTTTAATAAAACCTTCTTAATTTCAGTCACACTGGCCAAGTGATATTTAAAAACGAAAAAGAATTCTCTAATTAGGACCCATTTTAAAAATTCTTTTATATCGATAATCAGCAACGGTGTGAATCGACTTTTAATGACGAAGAACATATTTTTCGAAAGACGCAAAATAATCTATACAGTTATAAATTGACTGATCTATAAATTTAAAAAAAAAAAAAAAAAAGGGTATCTTATGTTGACCAAGAAACACCATTGAATGAATTATATTTGTGTAGGACTCCACCGGCACCGACCGAGAGGCTTCTGTTTCTATGGGCAAACGCGATGGGTCCAACAAGTTGTAAAATGAGGCCCAAATGCCAATATGGGCCTATAACGATTGGCCCAGTGTGGTCAACGCACCGGTTTGTTGGAGCCCATGACAGCCGTCGGATGGGCTGTAGATCTGCCCCCGTTCAAAATTCAAAACATTCGACCGTTGAGCGTGAATGGCGTGAACTCCGAGAATTAAAAATAGAAAGACAAAACTATTGGCCACTTTGCAATTGCAAGTGAACAAGCAACACTTTAGCTTTGGCTTTCCAGGGGCTCCAACTATGGACTTCCAGTAAAGATCTGACGCTCTCAAAATCTGATTTTGTTTTGAACACTTTAGTTGCAACACACTCTGCATACAAAAAAGACCATGAGACGCCATGGCTGGCAACGACCCCTCCACCCTCTACAGGTGCGAAAATCATGCTTTTTCTTCTTCTTCTTCTTCTCTAGCTTCTATGTTTTACTCCAGTTTCAAAACTTGAAACAGTGTCTTTGATCTTAATTCTTGTTTGTGTACAATGTTGTTTTGTTCTTGACAATTTAAGACAAGGGTTTTTTAGTTAGTCCTGTTAACAATACCATTCACTTGATAGAATCAGGCTTTCTTTTTATAATCAAGATTCTAGGACAGTTGTTTGTTAAAATGTACCATATCTTGAAGAGTATATAAGTACCTAATAGCTTGAATTTTGGACTTTTGACTGTTTAATAGTGTAAGTTTGAGTGCAATCTATAATTTGTTGTTGGATATGTTGCAGATGGTGGGGATGGCTATATACAGTTTTCTGGTCGTGGTGTTCTATACTTTTCTAGGTCTTTTCCTGGGAAACAGAATTGCTGAAATCACAGTAACTACACTATTTTCCGTCGTGGTAATGTATCAGACCAATTTCATTTGTGCCCTTTTCTTAATTAGGTGATACTTGTATAACTCATTTGAAATTCATCAAATTTCAGGCACTTTCTGTTATGTTTCTATTTATAAGGTGTACCGCAATCAACCCTACTGATAAGACCAGCTTTAGGAAGAGGAAAAGAAGTAAATCTAAAGGGTTTTTGAAGCTGAATTATGGATTTATATTGGGACAACTTGTTGTGAGGTTCTTAAGGAGATTGGAGAGGAAGATACTTAGGACTTTTATAAGGAGGAAGTATCTGGATCCTTTGAAGACTAGTACTCAAGTGGAACCATTGCTTCCGTTTCCCCTCATTATGAAGGATGATTCGGTTGCACCTGACCTAAAAGAGGATGACATTTCGTTTTGCTCTCTATGCGATTTTGAGGTTGGATATTTGGAAATTTTTTTGATAGATTTTTGTTATACTAGCATCATCCTTTTTAGGTAGAGAGATTAAGCCATGTATATGTAGAAACCGTTACATATTTTATTATTTGTATCAGGTAAAGAAGCATAGCAAGCATTGTAGGACTTGCAACCGGTGTGTTGAAGGCTTTGATCACCATTGCAGGGTATGGCATTGGATAATTTATATTATATTAGCATTGATGTTAGATTCACTTTTTATATCAGAAAACATGGGAAGGCAATTGCAACCAATATTCACACAAAGTTGTTTGTGTTTGTTGCAGTGGTTAAACAATTGTGTTGGGAAAAGGAATTACACGACTTTCATTCTTCTAATGATTTTTGTCTTGTTAATGGTCAGTGGCTTTTTCAGTTTTTGAATACCTGGTTTACAATTTGATACTTTAATATATACATTGCCAACTAATTGCTACTGCTACAGCTAATTATGGAAGGAGGAACTGCAATTGCCATATTTATCAGGTGCTTTGTGGATAAGAAAGGAGTTGAGCAGGAACTGGAGAGGAAGCTGTATATCGAGTTCCCAAGAGAGCTTCTAGCCACGATATCTGTAATGGCAATTTGTTGTTGCAGAATTTTTTCTATTCAAATATCTTATTTATTGTTTTTGACTCTTTGAAATGTTACAGGTGTTGATGGTTCTAATGACAGCTTACGGTACAGCAGCAATGGGACAGCTTTTTTTCTTTCATGTTGTTCTCATTAGGAAGGTAAATATACTTGCTTCCCTTGATGAACATCAATGATATTAGTTTGTTTTTAGTGAGTTGTAGAAATGTGGAACCAATGAATAACAACCATTATTATCTAAGCCCATAATTTCATATGCTTGGTTGTACAATGCAGGGTTCATTTACAAAATTGCTTCAAAATAAGAACTACAGCTAGTTGTACCTACCATCATTTCCCTTATTTTTCAGAAATCATTTTGATTCATCATCTTCAATACTCTTACACATTATAGAGTCTAGCTATTAAATTCTTGGTACTATTTGTCATAATTGTTACTGCAGGGGATGAGAACATATGATTATATCCTGGCCATGAAAGAGCAGAACCAATTTCCTGATCTAGATGATTCAGGTTTTTCTTCAGATGACAGCAGTGACTTTGATTCACCTGAAAGACCAACACTGGTGTCAAAGTTTATATGCAGCAGACATAGAGTAAACCAGGTATACAATTTCGACAGTAATCTTAAATTTTAGCTTCAGAAGCAATTAGCTTACTCAGTAGTTGGATAATTTTGTTTTAATTCTCAGAAGGCTGCAACACTGTCTATCAAAATTGATAGAGATCCTGAAGCTTCCCCCTTGACCAAGAAACAAGGCTTTCGTGTTGGCATTGACCCATGGAAACTGATAAAGTTGAGCAGAGAGAAAGCTCTACTAGCAGCGGAAAAGGCCAGAGAAAGGCTCATGAAACAGAAGCCATCACTAGAACATGATTCACTAAAGCCACTACCGGTGGAAACAAAATGTGGACCCCTGATAAACCAGGATATGAATTTGGCCAGTACAGGATCAGGCTTGACACCTCTTATATCTATAGGAAGGCTTCCGGGGTCTCCAGGAAGGTTTTCAAGCCCAAGAAGGCGATTTTCTGCTTCTCCAAAAAGGTTTTCGGGCATTTTACCATCCCCAAAGCAGAAATACAGAAGCAGTTTCGACCTTAAGTTAACTGAGGTGTCCAGAGAGATGGAGACTTACATTTCAAGGCAGGCTTTATGTTCTGTTATGAAGAAGGATGTGATTGAAGAATCCCTAGAATAGGCATTATGTTTGAATTTTTGGATTCTCAGCCTTTGAGAAAGATTCATTGATTGGTGTGTAATCCTGATGAGTATCACTTCAGGAAATTGAAATCAACATGTATGTAAATTTTCCTGTTCTTATAATTTATAATTTGGTTTACTTATTCAAACTGATGAATAAATGCCGTTGCTGTTGTTTCAACATAATTATGAAGGAATTCAAATATTGATAATTTGTTTACAGTTCCTCTGCAGACAATACAATCCTTACCTTCGTAGTATGATTTTATTATTCTTTGACAGCGTGACCAATGGAAAGTAAATGGAAAGTAAGTCTTAAAATGCCCCCCTTTCTGCAAAGATGCAATTTTAGGAGACAGGCTGGGATTTGTTCTTGCGTCTTGCTTTGTCTTGGTGTCTTACAATACCTTAATACTAATATCAAGATAAGAAAGATAGGCATTTTAAAAAAAAAAAGAAGAAGCAGAACTCAACCACCAAACAGAAATTCTGGGCAATAATCTTGCCACAATTGATCTCTTTTGAAGAGATGGCAAGAGAGGCTACATTGCGTGCTAAACCATTCCTTGAATGAGAAATGGCTTGACACCTAGAAATCCCAACCTTCCCAGACAATGCCTTAGCATCTTCGAAGACAAAACGAGAAACTCAATCACTGGACCAAATGCCACATTACCCACATCAACTACATTAGAAGCATCCAATTCAGCCCAAAAAAGTGACAGATCAAACTGTTTTGCCTACAAAAGAACCTTCCGCAAAGCAAGAGCTTCACCGGTATCTGTAGAAACAGAACCTGACACCATTTTTGAAAGAGCCAACACCACCGTCCCAGATGAGTCCCTTATGACGGCTCCCACCCTAATCACATCCGGCCTTGCTTGACAGCAGCATCAGTATTTAATTTGAGGCTACCAGCAGACGGAGGAATCCAAACCGAAGCAGGCTTACTAGCCTTCGCCTGAAATCTAGAATCCAAAGCAACTCTACTTAAAGGTTTAGTGACGTCAATTCCAACCTTCACTCGCAGGAATCTTCCCTAGCACTCTTTGGATTCCAAAGGAATTTCAGCCACCTCTCCTAGCGTACCCGCAAGCATCTGAGTCACTTGGGTATTCATACACATTAGGAAAACATTGTAGATCTGTACCCAGAACGCAAATTGTTTAATATCTATCTTTAGCATCTCTCCAGGACCTCTAGGTACTTCTAACACAATCAGACAATTATCAAAATGCCATGGTCCTCTAGACCAAACCATGGCACTATCCTCAACTCGATTGAAATAGAAAACAAAGGTGTTATCACCTATCACTTCCATTTCAATGCTCCCAATTGTACTCCAGATTTGCAAGATCACTGACTTAAAAGCCCCTCGGTTTACCTTCTTCTGTGACAAGACTTCCCCACCAAACAGTGAGAGAACTCCTCCTTCACATATTCCACAATGAACCTGCCCCTCAATCTGAGAATGGGACCATCCGAGAGAGAGAGCGACTTACAAAGTCTCAAGATCTCCTCGTTATCCATGACTAACAAACCAAAGAACAAACTCAAAAACACTACACAAGACTCAAAAACACTAACACAAATCAAGCCAATACACACTCACCACTCCCTAATCTGTTAGAATCTGAGAGATCAAAAAGAAAAAAACAAACCCTACAGACAACCACTACCTTCACCAAGAAGGACAACTCCCCTAAGATACATCTGCTTCTACGCTTTCTCCCAAAGAGAGAAAGAAAGGAGAAGACTATCTTGAAAGACAGACAGTGTTAAACAACAGAAAATATATTTTTCTTTCCATGTGTAGGTTTCTATTGAGTTTTTCAATAATTGATTTCCAGAAAATTTTATCAGCTGAAATTTCAAAGCTCATACATAACAAGAAAATAAAGAAAATAGTTGCGATGAAGTAAGCTCATTCTATCTTCATTTTTTGATAATCACTCTGATTATTTGTTACTGCACACAAAGTTACATGAAACAATCTTCTCTCAATACCATCTCAAACGGTCAACAACCTCAGATCAGCTGCAAGTCCACTCAACTTCTTGGGTCAGGCAATCGTTTTCTTAGCAGTTTAATGGGCAGCTGTGTTGAGAAATGGCAAGAATCAAATTTCCAACTAAATTGTGCATTCACATTATTTCACCACTGAGCAAATACTTTGTTTCCATTATTTACCAAGACAGCAACCGTGCACCTCTGTTGTGAAAATTCAAACGCCAAAATTGGTTGGATATATGGTAACATTCTACGTAATGCTCAGGGAAGATTTTTTCCCTTAAAGGATCACAGGGTTCTGGGGTAACTAAGTGAGAATATCCTTGAATGTAAGAGCAATTCCATGGAGACTCTGACATTGTATTGAGGGTAATGTCTGATAAGCAAATGTTGTGAAAATAATCACCTTTTATGCCTTCTAGGATGCCTGCGACTTTTATATACTCCCCCGTGACATCTTTGAAGGTAATTCTTTCTATTGTAGGGAGGGCATTTGCATCAAAAGACTCATCTGGGTGCTCTCCAAACTGACCAGTAAATTTGATAGCTACATCTACATGATCCAAGGTCACATTTGAGAAATAGAGATTTCTCACATAGCCACCTCTTCCAGGAGATGTCTTTATATTAATAGCTATAACAGAGTTGAAGAACCGGAGATTTTCTGCATGAACTTCTGATACACCTCCAGACATCTCGCTTCCAATTGCAATACCAGCACCCAGTTGAGTTTGTCCAATGAGCCCGCGGATGACAACGTTTGTGCTCGGACAAGCATATGAAATACCATATTCGTCCCACCCACTTTTGATGGCAACCAGATCGTCACCAGTGCTAATATAACAGTCTTCGATGCAAACATCATCAGAAGAGTCTGGACGCATTTAAACATATAGGTAAGAACTTCATTTAATGTACTAAAAACATGGTTCAAAGCAATTGACTTCTGATAATGATTATCATTGGTTTTAACAATTGTATCCTATTATTGAAAAATTTTGTATCAGCTTAAGCCTTTGGCTGTATTAATTGGTACAATTTTGTGTCAACATGTTTACACACATCAAGTTGAGTATTAAATCAGGAATTCACAATACTAACATCAAGGAAGATATGTACTTAATTAGGAAAGTTTAAAATTTACAAAGCATGATCAATCCAAAGAGCCCATTTGCATCATCACAAATATTTCTCATGGTAGGATACATATATGCTTAGTCTTTGCTACTCAACCTAGAAAACTGTTCATCATTCATATCACATAATAAGATAGAGTTTCCAGTCTAGTAGAAGATGCTCACCTGGATCAATACCGTCAGTGTTTGGTGAATCAAGTGGAGCAAGTATTGTGACATTCTGCACTCTAACATGGCTGTTCATCCATAAAAACAGTCTCAACTCTCCCCCTATTTCATAAAAGCTTCACTTTTTCTACTGCTTAAATTGGTAAAAAGAACAGCTGAATCCAACAAACAAAGAAAGAAAAGAAATTTCCAAGGAGAAGACAAACCTGCAGTATACAGGGTGGATTGTCCAAAATGGTGAGTTCAAGAAGGTCAAATTTGAGATGATAACTCCTGTTGAGTTCATCAATTCAACCAGATGTGGCCGGGTGTAATCCAAGGTTCCATTTCGAAACCAGTCCCACCAGATGCTGCCTTGACCATCAATAGTTCCATTATCACCTACATAGAAAAAACCAATGGCGTCAAGAAATCTAACAAATATATATGGAATACAATTTTCACTAATATCACTAACCTGTTATAATGATATCCGTCAGATTGCACCCATAGATGAGGCTACGATGCCTTCCACCAGGCAACTCTCTACCTCTGCCATATGATGGAAGAGGATCGATAACTGGCCAATCATCTGAGTTCTGAAACAATTCAAAATAAGCTCTTCAGCATAATGCACTAAGACAATGTACCAATGACCTTTGTATCACAAAAGCACTAATTGGAGATCAACCTTTTTCAAGATTTTCAAAAAAAGTCCTTCAAACTAGAATAGAATTATTAACGATCCAGATAAGCTGCCATGCTTGCATGCTTAAGCACCTTTACCCCATAAAGCAATAATTACACAATAAATAAGCTAAACGCAACTTGCTTGGCATGGACATTATTTATCTGTAATGTTTATAAAATTCCATACACTGCTTGCAAACATACCACAATTAGAAAAGTTTAAAACACATTCCAAGAGAAAATGTTCTTTTGGAAGAAGATCAAGACTTACTGTTGATCCAAGAATCACTGCATCCTTATCTAACCACAAAGTTAGATGACTGATGAGATCAAAGCTCCCTGTCAACCACCGGCCAGCTGGGACAAAGAGTTTGGCCCCACCCTTGTCAGTAAATGAATTGAGATAGAAGATAGCATTCTGGAATGCTTTTGTATTGAGAGTGACACCATCTCCAACAGCACCAAATTCGGTGATCGTAACACTGTGAGGCCTACCAATCCTTGAGTTGGTTTGTTTGCAATGTGAGCTGCCATTGACAGTCCATGGAGCACCACTGAAGAATGCAAGTACCAAAAGCACATCCACCAGCTAAAAGGGAACATTTTTAAGTTTAAATTAAATACATTATCATGCACTGCCAATCGATCATGTCACTAGAATTGCAATGGCACGAGGGCTCGACTCCTCTGATTCACCACCCCTGGGGATTGTTAAGGGGTTTTTGTCCTTTGTTGAGTTCAATCCCCAGGGGTTGGGGTCAACCCGAAGGGTTGGGAGCTCCCTTTCCCTCCAAACATCTTCTTGTTTCCTCGGAGTAAAGGGAGGGGGTCACAAGGGGAGGGAAAAACTCCCCCTATAAATCCTCATTTGATAATCTAACAATTAAGAATATGGTAAACAATATGAAACATAAAACCGAAAAAGGCATATACCAAAGACCAAATAAACCACAATGTGAGAATAAAAGAATCTGTGATGAGCTAACTGAGCTGTCCAAAACTAGTAAAGGAATAGCGTACTTGTAGCTTTATCACACCCCAAGTCATGGACAATATATGATCCTCACAGATTTCATGCTCTATCATTGGTTGATAAACACAGAATCTTATCAAATGAGTCACATTGTGACAAAGGCATAACAAAACAACAAGAGCTACCAACATATACGAAAAAGGCAAAAAGTCCTCCAATACCACTCAAAAAGAAAATAACACCAGGTTTCAATTAATGGGATTGTTTAGCTCTCATTATTATTATTAATAACAATAATCCGTACTATTTGAAGTTGAATGCAGATGATATAGCATAGCATGTCGTTGCCTGAATTATCTGAAACGACATTAAATTTAAGATCTTATTGTCTGACATAAAAACAGAAGCAAAGCAAAACAAGAGCTACAAACAGAGAAATCAAAGAATGATCAAACAACTTACAGTGAAAGATCTCCTCATATGATTAAGATCTGCAAATATCTCCTTCAGCCCAAGAACCTGAATAGAACTATATATATATATTTTTTAAAATAAAGAAATCTTTTTCGACACAAAGCACACACTCACTCACCTACTGATGATTCTTCTTATTAACAAAATACAGCAAAAGACGAAAGAGAAAGGTTGATGAAGATGGTTGGCTATAAATCGAGATCTCCCTCACGCTCACTCACTATCTCTCATTCTCTCTCTCTCCAGCAAATATGCAAAGTGTGTATTTGAGTGATTAGATGGGTCATCAGAGAACCACCAGCACCACCCAAAGCAAAAAATCATTGATAGTGACCGTTACTGCCCGCCAAAAAATAAGCAGTAGGTCCCTCTTGTGTCTTCACCTGCTCTGCCATTACTCTCTTTCTATATTGCATGTTAAACACTACACAGTGAACACAAACGGAAGATACCTAGACAAATAAACCGAAGCGAGAACAATAAGGAACTGATTGGAATCATAGAGTACCGGCTTGGTGGTATCCAGTATATTCTCTTAAACAGAGCAAAGACTAGTGTCACTGTCGGAGGTCTGAAGCGTTAATTTGGTTTCTGTTTTGAAAGCACTTGCAATCACCTTTTCCCCACACTGAACGCTTGAGAGATTGATTTCTTTAGCATTTGGATTCAGGGACTATCAAAACGATTTCTACATATATTAAAGTTTTCACTTTGCATGGCCCATCTGTCTTTATCTCTCTCTCGCTGTCTCTTCTCATGTGACTATCTCTAATTCTTTCTTTCTTTCTTTCTTTCTTTCTTTTTTTAAGGTTTGTAAGTTGTAACATTCGCCGAAAAGAGGCAAAGAAAAAAATATATAAAAATTCATGTTATTACTCATATGTATACTATTAGTATAATGTATAGTACTATAGTTTTTGTTTTATAAAAGTGTTTTTGGTGTTTGGAAGAGAGAGAGAGAGAGACCATTACAAGCTTGTGAAAAAACGGTATTTTTTGTATATGGGAATTGATGCTGACAGGGTGCAACATTACAATATTCAAGAGAGAAAAGGCGCCATGCAGCGGATTAATTTGGGCAAGCAAAAGCAAAATAAAACAAAACCGCTACACATCTGTCTTTGTTTTTGTCTTGTAACGGACAAATGGTCATTGCTCCAACGCCAATCCCGAGTTTTATCAAAACATTTTTAAGGTAATAACTTCAGCCTTTATGTAATTAAAAGACCAAAATAGCCCTTCTCCATTTCTTTTATTTCTTTCATGAAGATAAAAGACCCTCCCTGCAACTACTCAGTTGTTAAAACTGTGAATGTTTGGCTTTAGTTAGAAGTTGGGACCACCTCATTGGCTCCTCTCGTCACAGGTTTGAACACCCAAAGTGAACCTTAACCATTTTCAGGTTGCCAACTGGAGATTTTCATTGTTCCATAGCATATCAGTAAATATATATAAAATGAGGTTAGAATCTCTATTACATTTACAGAAAGAAAAATGTAAAGTTTTTTATAATTAGGAGAGTTAATAAACAACTTTTAACAAAATATGAATATTTAATATAATAAAGTACTTAGAGTGTCAAATGAGTAATTATAAAATATTAAAGGTTCAAGAAGTGTATATGAAAATACATAACTAGAGTCAACATAGTAGTAATCACTGTAATACCAGGCTCGCTGTAGCAATGGCAAAATGAGAGTTGAGAAAAATTGTCTAAAAAGGGGGGACAAAGTTGAAGGCAGGACAGAACCAACAAAGTCTTAATCAAAGCATCAAATGGTGACTGTAATACAACGGTAGGGTTTTCTGTAGTCAGGTATCCAATGCTCTCTTGCCCAAACAAACTCCTCCAATGCTGCTTCACAGTATCGCTCTGGTACCCATTAAAAGATTTGATTTTCGTTTTGGACTGAACATTTTTGTATTATATTTTCGTACCATATGTTAGCTGGATGCAATTCAGCTATCAATGAATTTATTTTAATTTTTTTTGTTAAAAAAAAAAATTGTAAATATTTTTCGTAACATTGATAATTTTGTACATATAGAGAGAGATACGGGATCCGCATGCATGAGATCTGAAACTTTAATCAGTTGTATTACAAATCCTCTTTTTTTGTGTCACCACCTTATTCACCAATAATCTTCCTTAAGATCTGCATTATTGCTTTTTGTCTCGGAAAGAACAACTGCCCAAACTACGGATTATATCGTGTTGAAAATCAAAATAATTGAATAAATAACAAGATTTTCTTGTAATATTTTGATAAATTATTATATATTATCACCATCGATTTTGCTTTAATTCCAGTTCATAAAATGAAAGTGGTACGTTCACCAACTTGTATGACTAGTGACCTTGTACTCAACTTATACAGACATTTTTTTTACACTTTGTGAAAGAATAAATTCTTGCTTCTACGATCAGCAATTTAATACTACTCCCCGACAGTCTTCTTCATCACCTCTAATCACTCTCAAACTCTACACATTACTAACAATAATTATGATTAACTTTTCTACATAGTATCTCACTTTCTTTTTTTTTCCTTTTTTTTTTCAATTAAATGAAACCAAGTACACCAAAATATCTACTCTACAATCTTGAACTTAATAGAAAGTCCATTATACTAATGAATAATTTTTACATAACATAAAACTAGCAGAGAATTGTTCGATTTTGATCAAACTTTTATATTTTCACTCTTGGGTGGTTGAAACTCTTAAGTGAAACGTTCAAAGAATTATTGTAATTGAATCAAGTGGCTGGCAGGGAATTGTTAACGTTTTACCATAAACAATACTTGCTGTACAAGTGAAAAACAACATCAAATACAGCTTAGAGTTAACGTTGCTGCTGACCCATAAAAAATAATGATAAGTGGACAATGTTGCTGAGCTATCCTAGATTGTTTTAACCTTAATAATTGAATTAATTGATTGAGGTTGGTCACGGATTATGAATAATTTTGCAGGTTAGTGCAGCATCTGATTGATGGGGAGGCCACATGGTTTTCTTTCCATGGACCGTATTTATCATAACTTTGTTTTTTTGGATCTCTCTACCAACTGACTCTCTCTACCTTAAAGTTTATGAATTAATCTTTTGGCTTTATTCAATACCTCACCTGGACCACTTCTTGCTTGTTATTTTAATTTATCAATTTGAATTTGATAAATTTTTTTACTGATATAATCAATCACAATAATTAATTGAACACATTGATGGGTGATTTTGAGTATTTTTCTGGTAACCAACCAAGCAAAACATGCAGAGGTCCTCGAATTGTCTCCCGCGAATAATGGGCACTTATTTACTAAATTAGTCTCCATATTTCCGCTCCTCTAAAATGGTTTATACGCCACTTTGTTTTTTTGGGTTACCGATACCTATCTAGGATACTGTCGGAACTAGTTGAAAACCCAAGGATCACCACCTCTAAAATGGTTTATATGCCCTCAAATAGTCAGATTTTGTGAGATTGAACCCACGATCTTGAAGGCTTGGTATGGGTGAGTCTTGGTTTTATCACGCGATTAGACCACTTTTCTCACCCCACTTCTGTAAATTGAGCCATAATTTTAAGGGCAAATTACATAAACACCCTCAATCTAATAAGCAGTCAAAACTTGGGCCCCTTTGGATCAATATTGCGGGCCCAGGTCTTAAAAACACTCGAGTCGGAGACTTTTTGGGCTCAATGGACCCTCAAATTGATAGACTCAAGGCCCAATAATGCGTAATAAATAATCATAATAAGCACCGTTGGCGTTGTATGTTGAAGCTTTTCGTCGAGCAGGTAGTGCGTAAAGCGAAATCATGCATGGTGGAAAAAAGGCTGCTAGAAACGTTGATGGCTCGAACCCACATAGTACGGTTCCTCAAGAGCAAGAGTAAGCGCCTTTTTTTTTTTGCCTCTTTTGATGATATTTTTGAGTCGTTTGATGGATCTAGTGATGACTGTCTGTGTAGATGCTACGAAGGTGAGCGTCTGGCTCGTTTGCTTAAATTGATTCAAAGGTAATTCAAATCCAAACACATACATAGTTAAGGGCCAACAAGTTTGTTAAATGTGTTCATTATTTGTCTTTATTGTGTTAAAACAGAGGGATTGAGTCAGCAAGAATTTTGGATGGAGACACTTTACCTGAAAAAATATGGTTCAAGGTTTTTAGTATGTTCCAGTGTTTATGTCTTATTGTTAATAATTTTTTTAAAAAAAAAAAAAAAAAAATTGCATTTTTTGATTCTCATACTGGGTAATGGATATGTATGTCATGTATGGAGTTTTTGTTGTAGCAACAATTTTCAATCGGGGTCAATGATGTAACTCGAGTGCTTGAACGGATGGCACCAATTGCTGGAATGGGAAACTCTCCCTGGGAGCCTCGGATAGTTTGTGGCAGTTGTAAAGCACCTTCTGTTCAGCTTCAGGTTGTTTGCTTTTCTGTAATTGTGTGTGTGCCATAACATTGCTACATGAAGGTATATGTTTTACTTGTGTATGCGCTCGTGATCTGTGTGGCTATGCCGATGTTTGATGCATGTTCTTTGGAACTCAGATTTGCTGTTGCGAATGATGAATGATGTATTTGGGCATTTAAAATGAAAAAACTGATAGTTTACTTCAGTTTGAAGGTAGCATCACGGTTTCTTAAGGATGCCCTAAGTAGTTGAATGATGCTAGAGCATGCATTGCTTTGGACTTATGTGAATATGACTGGTTTAATGGTCCCAATAATTATATTTACTTGTTCAATGTGATATGCACTGTATGCTGTTTTATTGCTAATATGGTTACTTGACATGCCTTTATAAGCAAATTGTTGTTGGATAGAGCTTTAAGCAATGAAACCCTGATAATCAAGCAAAATTGTTAATATTTGGTTAAATTTGTGGCTGGAAGTTTGATACTTTTTCACTCTTAAGAACTAGTGGTGTACATAAGTTTTCTGTCTAGTTAAGCAAATTTATATTGTTATCTTCATTAGCCTGTCTTCTAGTTTTGAAAACATGATTCGGTTCTTTTGTTTTAGATGGCATGATAATTATGATTCAAAGATGGTAAAGAATCTCATACTGATTTTGTAGGCCATATTATTGGCTGCTGATTGTAACCCACGATGGCTGACAAAGCATATGCCAAGCTTGGCCCTGTCAAGAAAAGTCCCAGTGATCTTTGTCAGAGATAAAAAAGGTGGATCTTTAAGACTAGGTGAACTTGTCAAGCTAAAATCAGCACTTGCCATTGGCATCAAGGTAAAAGAAGTCACAGGTTGCCAATTGTATATCTTTTGGCTCTTATTATGTTCTTCAGTCTCTTACTTTTTGGTTCATTTGAGTCAGGCTAAAGGAAGTGCTATCAATCAATTTGTTGAGAAAATTCTTCAAGGCGATGAATTAAATCTTGAAACTGAGTGTGTGACATTGGCTGAGATGCCGAGCGTACCCTGTCAATGACCTGCCAATGAATATGTGGGTATGTTATTAACAGAGAGACGACATGAAGCAGGAGTGAACTAATACGACAAAGCGACACTTGGACCAAAGTCTAACTTAAGAGTCAGATGCATAATTTTTTGTTAATTATGAAGACCTTGCTCAACCTCACAAGATGTGACAGAGCATTGGTAATACCTTCAGGAGCTGGTTGATATGTGTCTAGGTGTAGGAGACATTTTGGTTCGCTTGTATAATTCCGTCGATGTCTTCCTGTAATTGTTTCCAAAAATACAAAGTTTTCAAATTAATAGTAGGGCTATATAATTTCCATTCTTCTGTAAATTGGACCGTGGCAATATTCCATGGATTTAGATAAATTTCAGAGAGGCAATTCTGAACAGGGTGATGATATTTCATTCCCTGTATAATTCCATCAATCATTTACTGTTCCACGTTGTCCATTTTGTTTAGTTGTCTTAACAAAAATTAACAGCATCAAAAAATTGCAAAGCATCCAAGGCACTTTATTCGTGAAAAACTTTTGTTGGGGCTTTTGAGACGGTAGAATGGCAGCGAAAGCAATCAGTATGTACCATAGCTACCACGAAAATGAGAGGAATATGCCTGATTAGTGGTCAATCTTGTCCATCACCACCTGTAAAAGCTAAAAATTATTCGAAGTAGCATCTTTCGAGAACAAAATGCTCCTGCTCAAGAATAAAATCGTAACATAGGCAATTCATATAAGTTGAATCCTTAAGTAACAAAAATATAGATCGAACAGACTAGGTCATTGCTCATACGTGTTTTGTTTTTGCCTTCACTGCTCATTAATTTTCGTATTACATTAACATTTAAAAACAAAAATGACAAATCAAGTTCTACAAAAAAATATCGTTTCCTTTTTTATTTCCGTTGTGTGGTTTCTCTATCGTACCATTAACAAGGTCATACATTTTGCAATGTTAAAGATGTACATGGTTTACACGGACCAGAATTTATACCTTACAAAAAATGCTTACAGACTATATAATGACAGACAAAACTGAGATTCCTATACTGTTGAAATGTTTGATAAAATATTACATCGTCATGGGATGGGACTGATGCTAGGGGGCCTGGAAATTTATGAAGATGACTCGACTGCACCAACTGGATCAGGGTTCTTATTACCACCTCTACCATTTGTGTCAAGCTTGCCTGATTTTGCATTCTGGTTTTGCTCCTGATCCTTCTTTACCAGCACTGGTTTAAACTGCCAAATAAAGACGCAAGCAAAACACAAAAGAAAATGTGAATGAGTAAATATTTTCAAGCAACATTGCCACTGTGGAAAATTAAATATGACAATGTGTCATTTCACGAAAACCTGATATATGGAATATATAACATTTCTTCTTATCTGTGCCATCATCTCCAGGAAGAGATTATAGCCCTCAAGCTTGTATTCAATAAGTGGATCCCGCTGTGCATATCCACGTAATCCAACAGCTTGCTGAACAAATTTAAGGGCTTGCAAGTGTTCTTTCCACAAGCGGTCTATATTGCTCAAAATTAAGAATCTCTCAGCTTCCTTCATCAAGCCTGGAGCTTGTTCCTCCACTATATCCTGAAAGACGACAATATAAAGAGGTAGAAATTCACGTGAGATGGCAATCAATAACCAGGGGGCGAAGTGAAGATTGAAGTTGGGGGGCCAAAGCATACCTAATAGATTGTTTGCACTAATATGTACTTGTAGTAAAGTAAATGGAATAATTTTTATAGAAGAAAAACATAATTTTCTTCATTATTACAAGTTACGATGTTAAAATGTTTAGTTACCGAATCAAACATTTAAAGAAAGTAATTAGTAATACTAAAACATTTCAAAAAGTTTAATTTTATTAAAGATATAAAAAATTTTCACAGTTTTAGTGTTAAATAATTGCCTTAGATTCTTTTTTTCCAAAGAATCCTGGGTGGTCAGAATCCTCCCAGTGCTCAAAGGGTTCCGCCCGTCAATAAGGTGAATTATTCCAACATGGCTTAAACATGTATTAGCAGTAGAACGCAGATTTCAATAGAAACTTCCCAGCTTATGTTGAAGCTAGGCAAAGTTTTAGAGCTTTATATTAAAGAGGAGACACATTCTCAATGAAAAAGAAAATATTACTGACTCTTTTCTGCATATATGCTTCACGACCTCGAAGATGAAGGTAACCCTGCATTTCCTCATAACTTGAACACTTGCTCTTCAGTAAATCAGGGGTCAAATCATTCAACAAGTAGCAGTACCTACACACCAATGATATTCCAATGAATATTTGTCAAAATCATTGCATCAGCGAATCAATTTTAAAAAAGGAAAACCACCACAATGGCTTATCGAAAATATCTTAAAACCATACATACTTTCGTTCCATAAATAATTTAGAATTGCTAAACAGATTAGATTCAAAAACTATTTATACACACACTTTTGTAAACAGTAAACTAGATCAAATACAATGAACAAGTATTCCACACAGCATCAGGAATGGAAAACCTACTATGTGGAGAATTAAGATATGCACAATGCATTATCATCCATCAAACAGAATTAATACCTCAAAATCAATAAGCCTAATATTTTTACCACTATGACGCAAAACAAGGAGAGGGAGCTTACTGCTGAAGTTTTGCAATGAGTTTTTCAAGATCCCAGCTTTCCTTCGGAGTATCAGGACCAAGATTTGCCTATTCCATCAAAAAGATATAACCTAATTAATACTTTAGTATATTATACCCAATGATCTTACAGAGAGTAGAGGCGGCAAGAGAGAAAAGGAAAAGAAGTCAGCTTAGTTGACAAAATAGTTTACCTCTAAAATGTCATCCATTGTCAATTCAGCATATTCAATAAGAAGGGACTGAAGATTGTCAGATTCAAGGGCTCGCCTTCTCTCAGTATAAACACGGTCTCTTTGGCTGTTTAGCACTTCATCATACTCGAATAATTGCTTCCGAATATCAAAAAAATAATTCTCCACTTTCCGCTGAGCTTCATCTAGTGCTTTGGTCAGCATCTTGGACTCAATAGGCAAGTCTTCCACTCTGAAAGCTTTCATCAAACCCTACAAATTGCAATATCTCCTCAGGAATATGAATATCAACTATATCATACGGTAGCATTTACTGCACAACATACATGTACTGATCAAACCTGTATTCGATCTCCACCAAAAATCCGGAAGATGTTATCTTCAAGACTAAGGAAAAAGCGGGAACTCCCAGGATCTCCTTGACGGCCACTTCGACCTCGCAGCTGCCAGACACACAATGCAATTTCAGTTTCGAGGTATTCTATGGAAGAATAATATTTCCAACTAAAGTTACATAACTATAATGAGATTAAATTTATGTTAAACATAAAAGCGAAAAAAAGAGTACTGATATACATAAAAGACAAACTGATAATAAATTTTGAGCTTGGATTTGATATTAAATTTGCAAATTAAACCTGATTGTCAATTCGACGCGATTCATGGCGCTCTGTTCCCACTACATGAAGTCCACCAGCTGACACAACCTGCAATGACATGGAATCAAGAGAAACTGCCATTACTATAACCACAAAAACCAAAGTAAATTGTTTTTCGCTTCACAACCAACCTGCTTCCTTTCTTCCTCAGTATAGACCTTATACTCTTTGACAATCCCCAAGAAGGCACCACGTAACTTGGCTATGACCTCATCTTGAGCAGGACCCTATAACAAAAGGTTTGGTAGTTAGCAGTTGGGATGACAGTATCGCAAATGAAACAAATCATTAAGTTTATGACAAAAAGTATTTTGCAAATGCGGTTTAGTTCTCCGTCAATATTAACTGCCACAGACAATTATATTCTCAACTCATGAACTTCACCTTTTCACAAGAATAAGACAAACGCTCCTCTGCCTCAAGCTCAGTTATCAATCTCTGACCCCAAGCTTTGACGGCTAACTGTACAGCTTCCTCAGCCAACTTGGCATTCTCATTGGATAGTTTACATGGAAATAGACTTTCATTCACCTATAATTTTATTTATAATACTGAGTTCCAGGATAATCAAAATTTAGAAAACTGCAATGCCAAAAAGAAAAAGGGGGGCGAACCTTCCATGTCTTCTGCGGAGGAGGCTTCTTCACAGATACAAAAACTCCTTCAGCTGGTTGAACAACTCTGAGATAATCCAATGCACAATTTTGCATATAATAAATTGTAAGTTGTTTCAAGCAATCCCTCAATTATATGATCCAGAGCCCCATGAAGAGCATTCAAGCCATGAAAGAACCAGAAACTGTAGCTTTTATTTTTAAAAACAAAAAATGTGTTGAATGCACCTCACTGAAAGGAAGCTATACCCAGAGCAAGACATATGCAGTGGGAATAACCTCATCCTACCCACAAACAAGGTCACATGTATGATATAAAGATTTGATATTCCACTAGTTGACATCACAATGTGAAGCCATATGGGGGTAGAGCTTCGACAATTTTACAAGGATGAGCACAATATATGTGTAAGACAGAGGGCCCTTACAAACAATTCAACTTTACAAATATAAAATGATACCTTGGCATGAGCATCTCACGTAGCTTCAACCTTGCCATAAATTCAGCATTACCACCGAGGATAATGTCAGTTCCACGACCTGCCATATTGGTAGCAATAGTCACTGCCCCTAGACGACCACTCTGTGCTACAATTTCAGCTTCTCTCTCAACATTCTCTGGTTTTGCATTAAGAACCTTTAAAAAGATATATATATCTGTCAAATCTCCTCATTCACACAACTTTTGGTAAAATTGTCAGGTTTCTTGTAGTTCATCCTCTAAGCAACAAAAGTAAGTGATTACAAAAAGCTGTCATATGTACAGCAATTCTACACCTGATTCTCCCACAACATCTATTCATCATGAGAACTATCTCACCTCATGGGGGATTCCAGCTTCTTGCAATTGCTCTGACAGTGAGTCGCTCTGCTCAACACTTGTTGTGCCAACAAGTACTGGGCAACCTGTTTTGTGCATCCTAGCAATTTCTACCACCACTGCCCGCCATTTTCCATTAGTTGCCCTGAAAACTACATCTGATTCATCCTGAAACAGAAATTAAGAGATAATAACATAATCAAGTACTAAAACAACTTCCAGAAGTCAAGATTTCACAAAGATCCCTGCCCATACAGAAATCTACTTATATTCAATAATTAAATTTTTTGATTCAAACTTCCTTCCAAATCCCAAGCAGCATGACCATTACAATGTCATATGTGGATGGCATGCCAAACCAACCTTTCTGATCATGGGCTTGTTTGTAGGCACAATTGTAACTTTCAGCTTGTAAATGCTCTCAAATTCTGTGCTTTCAGTCGCTGCAGTGCCAGTCATTCCACAAAGTTTTGGAAACTGTATCAGTGCACAAACAAGTGTCAGGAAGTTAAGGAAATAAGTACCTAGATGTGCTTCATCTCATGAGCTCATATAAAATGGTCAACCTGAAGAAAGAAGTTCTGGTAACTAATTGATGCCAGTGTCACAGTTTCATTTTGGATGGGCAGGCCTTCTTTTGCTTCAACAGCTTGGTGAAGTCCATCACTCCATCGCCTCCCCTGAACGAAATGACCAGTAACACACTACTCAAACTCTGTGATTTCTATAATGTTTGAGGTCCTCAATATTTATAGGCATCAAAGTATAGTATTTGATCTTAATAATATACAACAGAACATAAACAATAACACCAGCGAGCAAAAATTACAACCTGCATAACTCGACCAGTAAACTCGTCCACAATAAGAACTTCCTTTCTGCGGATAATATAGTTCACATCTCTAAGAAAGAGTTCTTTTGCTTTAATTGCATTCAGCACATATGATGCCCACTGTTCTCGAGGATCATACAAATCTTTTACATCTAGAATTTCTTCAGCATCCTCATAACCCTGTTCTGTGAGTAGAACTGTTTTCTGTTTCTCATCCACCTGCAACAACAGTAATACTTTTAAGTACATGATGAAATATTTTGTTCAAACTATATGGACAAATATGACTGCCTATAAACAAATTATAGAAACTACAAAAAGTACTCTAAGAACGCGAAGAAAACAAAAGTATCTATAGAGCTCCATATACTATTATATATATATTCCAACTTTCATTTCTTTCAATGGACAATTAATGAGTGTGGGATCATCATATGAGATGGTAACACAGTGATTCCTCATCTTTCCAGTTTTATCTTGATACTTCCTCTCTCTTTTTCCCATGTGTCCCAACATGATAATGAGATCGGAACATTATATCTATCTACTTATAACAACATGAACAAAAGCAAACATAAAGGTCAAACACCTTATTTCTCTGCAGTGCAAAATCCACATAAACAAAATGTAAAATTAAAACCAACACTAAATTAAGTTCAAAAATTATAATAATAAAGATATGTATATCGTCGGGCGCTCTTACAGTGTAATGTATATCCCGTTCAAAGGCCGAGGCTATCTTTGCAGCTTTATAATATTGATCACTAGGTTTTTCAGCAGGTCCTGATATGATGAGAGGGGTTCGTGCTTCATCAATAAGGATGGAATCAACCTCATCAATGATACAGTAATTAAAATTCCTTATGACAAGCTCTTCAACACTCTGCACAAGTCAGAAATACATTCAACTACGGCAGAAATAATATACAAGTTCTTAATGGAATGACTCTGCAATAATATAATATTGAAAAAATTACTTTCCGTGGCAAGATTGTCTCTTAAATAATCAAAACCCAGTTCACTATTAGTGACGTATGTGATGTCACATAAGTAATTTTCCCTTCTTTGATCACTAGTCATGTTCTCTGTCAATAAAAATCATCTAGTTAGATTATAGTGATAATACAAATTGATAATTCAACGTACAAAAAGACACCCAGACTTTTAAAAACAAATCAATGATGAAAAGTGAACATGATAACTGGAACAAAAACGGATACCAAGCAGTATAAGAGTAAACTAAAAACATAACAAACTAATAAAACCATCGCAACAAATGGAAACGATATCCACTGAAACAAAAGAAAACAGAAGAAAGTTGATAAAGGATTAAACTCCAAACTACACAATTGAGGCAGCGAAAATCTATCATTAAAATGCTTAACTTTTCACTTCGCACAAGACAGTAGAAATACTAGATAACAACATTGTAAAAGAAAATGAATGTGGAGGAAAAGCAAGACAGTGCCCAAAAGCTTATGACCAGGCTCTTTTTATAAGTAAATAAAGCAAGTTCAAAGACAAATCCACCAAGCTTCTAACTCTCATGTAAATTTTATGACTTAAGACTATCTTCAGACTGAAATAATACTTGGTAAAAGGACATCAAGCCAGTGCAATTTGTTAAGTTGCCTTTTTTACTAGTCAAACAGTTGCCAGAGCATTAAACCGAGAATCTAAGTAAACACCAGCAATCAATGAAAACCCCATAAATTAGGAAAGATTCGAACAACGGAGACAAAAACTTGTCCTGTTAAAACCCACAAAGTAAATGCATTTTAAAAACAATAATCAAGTAAAAAATCAGAAACAATGAAGACGAACTCTTAAATTGGAATCATAGCTACAAATTCAGTTCTTAGAAAATATACATACAATAATAGAGTAGTATCCATCCACCCAAACTCGAACCAATAGAATATGGAGTAAATCAAAGAAGGAGACATACGCTGGATTAAGCCAACCTTCAATCCAAGAAAACGAGGAACTTGTCCAACCCACTCACAATCCCTTCGAGCCAGATAATCATTGACAGTAACAACATGAACCCCTTTTCCACTTAATGCATTCAAATAAGCCGGTAAAATAGCAACAAGCGTCTTTCCTTCTCCCGTCCTCATTTCAGCGATTTCTCCCTTATGAAGCACCATACCACCTGGCCCAACAACAACGAAATATAAAAACCGCCAGACCGGCGGCTAACAATAATTGACACAATTAATTACAACCAAAACAAAATTTCATTATTTATACCAATCAGTTGCACATCGAAGGGACGAAGACCTAATACCCTTTTTGAAGCCTCTCTCACAACAGCAAACGCTTCCTGCGTTTTCAGAGTAAAAATAGAAGTAGCAGATAAAGGAAAAATATTTCGTAGTTCACAATTAATCAATCAACGTACAGGCAAAAGAGAATCCAGAGATTCTCCATTTTGAGCTCGTTCCTTCAACGAACGAGTCTTTTCTCTCAGCTGTGAATCAGTTAACGACGACATTTCAGCCTCTAAGCGGTTGATATTATCAACAGTGGCTGCATACTGCTGCCGCGTGGACTCACCGGTGTCTGTTCCTTTAAAAATCCCTCCCAACAGACCTCCAAGCGAAGCTGTTACGCGCATCCGCCCAGTTCTGTTACCCGACGTTTTCCCTACATGCAAGGAAAAACCTACGCAAGGGTTCTGGTTGATTCTATTTGGAATGACGGATTTTGAAGACAAGAGTGGAAGCGCGGGACGGTAGCTGTTTAGCAACGGCCAGTCACAGAGAGGTGCCGCCATTTTCAGCCGTCAAATAGACAGAGTGTTGCAAAATTTAGTCTTGAAATTTGGGCGATTTCATACTTGGCTGATATGCCGTTCACGAAAATGAGCTTGTTTTTGTGTGAAGAAAGGAGAATGTGAGGCCTTGGGATAAGGTGACGCTTCCATTAGTAGTGACGTGGACATGTGACTTGTCAAATTGTGATTATGGAGTCGCAGTCGTAGAGACTAGAGTGCTAGTAGGATTTTTCACCGAAGAAATGAGAATTATTTATTTAATTGCCTTTTTTTTTTTTTTTGGCGAAAGCCATAAAAAGCTGCATGACTACAACATGAGTACATGACACTTCCAAATTTGTCGTTGGTGTCTTGCCAAAGTGGTTGGCAGCAACAACTTCCGTAAATTTGGGTTTAACACTAATAGTGTTAGTTATCATCAAACCCAAAAATTTAAATTTTTGGATGAGTTTTTGGGTCTGTTGACGTGGTAAACCAGTCAACCAGATTCTTGAGCTCAATGCCGCACAGATGAGAAGACCTGCAACAAACAGACCAGATAATGGCAAAGAAAAGAAGAAAGAAAGAAGAAGAACACACATTATTTGAAGTGGTTCGACCTTTTTAGAAGTGCCTACGTCCACTTTTTCTGTAATAAATGACAGCCTCTCTCTAAATGCTCACTCTCTCTGTATTTCGACAGAGTAACAGCCCTCTCAATCTCTTAATTTCTGGATCGATTTTACAATAAATGTCTCCCTCTATTTATAAGAAGATGAGGCTACAGATGGAATAAACAGATAAAAGGGCTGATCTTGTCGTAATTAATGCTGCTGACATGCATTTAATGCTCCTGAATGCTCCTGACTTCTGCCAGGTCAACTCTGGCTTTACGTGGGTCAACTGTTAACCCATGCTGGTTTGGTGAGATTTCCCGAAATTAAGCTGTCATTAGGTGAAAAACCTTTGCTTATCGTATAAGACACGCCATCTTACTGTCTTGCACTGAAACTGAGCGATCCATGATAAAGAACGGACTGAAACTTCGTCGTAGCGATCTTGACTTCGCCCAACCTGACGATCTAGACCTCGCAATGACCGATCTGCGACCTCAAACGTCGCTGTGGAGGCGATATGACATTGTCTTCGCTAGTTCTCTCACGGGCTCGATCTCGTCTTATTCTGGGGCAATCTAGCGATCTGAGGAATAGTGCCTTACACTTGGTCTTGGTAACTTGGGCCACCATCTTGATGGGCCTTTGCCGGCCCATTTTGAGAAATCCAAAAATACCCATAACAGGGTCTGATGGTAACTAACAAATATAATGGTCTCTGTCCTGTTGCCCTCTCATGAGCTGATCCTCCATCTTTATATGAATCGATTTTTCGCATATAAAAGCTATTCTTCAAACTATATCATAAATATTTCATCTCATTTGATTTAAGTAATCCTCTAAATCAGCCTGATAAAAAAAAAAAAAAAACACACTTCCAAATTTATATATTTATTTAATGGTATAAATTAATTTTAATATAACATAAGAGAAATGACAGAAGATTCCTCTTTCAGAAGAAAAATACACAACCTTTTTATATCACATCATTTCTAATGTTCGTTTAATATAATAATTGTTTACATACCAATCTCACATCAAATGAAAATTTGATATTGCCTAAAAAAAAAAAAAAAATTGATATGATATAAAAATTATCATAAACCACGCACTACTATTTAGTAGAAGTAGATGAGTACTGCTCTTGACTTTTTATCCCACCATTAAAAGGACCTATCCCGTCTCCTCTTTCGATTTCGGAAGGATTTTGTGATAACTGGGATATTTCTTATTAAAATCTAGAATTTAATAAAAATTTTTTAGAAAAACCATAGTAATTTCTTAATTTCTTTATAATATACATTGAACAAATTTTAAAATATATATATATTTACATTTTTTGTGTGAGACCTATGTATTGGATATATAAAATATATTCATAAACTATATGGAAAGATATTTCATTTCTAATACTTATCTCGAAATACATTACACAATCTGATTAATTAAAATAAATATACACTGATATAAAATATTTTTACTTAAAATATATATATGAATGCATTTAATCATCACCACGTGATCTTTCTCATAATATGTACTAATTTGCATGAACTTACGACGAATACCTGAAAAAAAAAATTTATAAAATAGTGAACGCTAACTCCCAATGAATTAATATAATTTTTCTTAAATATTTCTATTAAAACTAAACATATTACTGTTAATAATAAATAATTTTTATATTATAATAAAACTGTAATTTCTATATAAATTATTTATATAATAATACAATCTATAAAATTTTTCTGGAATCTCTTTATATAAATTTGATTTTCTGTAAATCTTTATCTGTATTGATTAAATTTAGTATATAATATTTGTAATCTGAAAATCTACACCAACTGGTACTCAAGAAATTCTGTCATACGTAGTGAAGATACTCAACACATATAGAGTAAGGGATAACATCTGTTATATACGTGCTGGGCAACTTAATGACTCTAAACATTTACCATATACATGATAAGCTACTCTCTCAGATTTATACATGTGAAGCTTGTTTGATAGTTAAGGAAATGATACAATCTTGATGTTTCAAAAACATATATACGTATACAATTAAATTCTAATTTCAAACATATAACAAAATTAATAATTTAGGAAATTAATTAACTAGCAAATAAATCAATTCTAATAATCAATAAATAAAAAAATCTAAAATATTTACTATAAACAATTAATTCGATTTAAATAAAATAATCCACTTATAAATTTGGTGTCAAGTTCTATTTAGAACTACTAGTATCCAAATTATCTTTGAGTTATTTTTCACCTAAAAATTAACACAAAAACCTACTTATAATCTATATAAAAAAAAAAATCAGAAAATTAAACTCGAAATTAAATTTATTACACACCAAATCAATCCAGAAATCAACTCCAATTATTTCTTATTTTCTTTACCTTTTCTTTTTTTCTTCTTCTTCTTCGACTTGTTATTTTGTTTTCCTCCTTATTTTGTATGCGGTTTAATTTCATGTGTTTAATTTGTTTCTATTTAAAGACAATGTATGCACATGAGATATTAATCTTATATATATATATATATATATATATATATATATAAACAAGTATCATAAAAATGGTCGATTAAGTAGAAGTAGTTTTGTTTTTCATATATAACAAAACTACTTCTACTTAATCGACCACGTTTATGATACTTGTTTATATATATATATATATATATATAAATTTCATCATTTTCTTTTTCAACCACCCCACTCATTATTTCTCTTCTTTTCTTTCTCAATCACCCCACTCATCATTTCTGTATTTTTTTTAATAAAATAATATCATTATTTCTCGTTTCTTTCTTCATGCACGACCCCTCACTTTCAATTTAACATTTCTTTTTTTCAATTTTTATGGACACAACTTACCACGTTAATCAATTTGTAAATTTGTATTTTGCACCCCACCTTTTATTATGACATTTTTCCTTTTACACTTCATTTTTTTGAGTTATTTTAAAAATATTTCTAAAGAGAATGTTTGTCCATATATCTTTTTATTTCTAAAATTTGGGTAGAACCAAATTAATAATAAAAAACTAAATTTCAATTAATCTCTTAGGTCCATTTGGATTAGGGACTTACTTCAGTTGGTTAGTACCAAATTAAGTATTTGGTACTACTTAAGGTGGTGTCAGGTTTGAGGTGAGGGGATACAAAATAAAATTCGTAAGAATCATTGGAGTTGAGTCAGCCCAAAGCGAATAGTACGGTTGAATAATGAGTTAGCTCGTGAATAGTTTGAGGGCCAAGCTTGAACGCCCCCAAAGAAAGGAAGGGTTGGATTGTTACAACCATTGTCTACTAAAACGCAAAATTTAGATGTAAATATTTTCTTGATAAAAGTTATCATTTCTAGGTTACAAAAGTAATAGTCTAAAACATACAATCAACAATTGATCTTGATAAGCTTCAATAATTTTATGATATGTAAGATATTAGTGATTAAAAAAAACAAAAGGGAATTATCATATACCGATCTCACATCACAATTTGAAGACAGCTATCGGGAACATATGTCATATCAATTGTTACAATGGCATTCAATTTCTACAGCACGGTTGCTACCCCGTAAAATTACACCAATCTAAAAATAAACCCAACAAAAAAGACGTTGAGATTCTTTTATTAAATCCAAACTATCATCCCTTGTGGCTTCAAACCACAAGTTTTCTCTGTAGAGGAAGAAAATAATTGGAGGATGGAATCAACAGCATGAAGTTGAACCGTAGATGGGGGATCTTTATTCATTCATCTGTTAAGAGCAATTCAACCAATGTGATGGAAGCAATATCAAATTTTCTGAGTTAATATAAATGTTTTCTTTAAGAACAAATACAACAGAAATGTAGAACAAAAAGGATGAGATGATGTCCATAGACATCATCCAAGTTACATTCCCTTCACCCAGGGAGAGAGAAGGGAAAGATGTAGGAGAATGAACAATAAAAATAATTTGCAGCTCCCACGACTTCCCTCCTTTTGCAGGAGCATAAGCCACTGAAGTTCACACCGTTGCTCAGCTAGGTTCAGGCGGCACCACTCCCAAACTTCTGATCCACTCACAGAAGCTAGGATCATCGAAGAAGAGAAAACTGCTTTTCAGCTTCGTTCGTTGTTCTGTTGTCAGTGTTCGAAGCTGTGGGAATCTCGCCTCCTACAATAAATATACTTAGAATTTGCATCAATAATAATACAAAAGCCTATTAAAGATGAGTAATGTCTTTTCATACGTGGAAACAGTTTACGTAGTTGTCAAAATTTTTTTGAGAAAATATGTAGTCGTCGCTTAATGATTGAAGTTGACAATCAAAGTAAAAAACCTAATTTGTTCTGATTGTCAATAAAAGAGAATATCAGTAAAGGTTTTTTTTTTTTTTTTTTCCCTCTTTTCCTCCCTCACCTGCTCATAAGGAGGATCCTTGTGTGCTGGTATCAGCCGTGATACAAAATACCGAGCCTGAGAGCTCCCCTCCTGTTATTAATTCAAAGCATCAGTCTTTGCTGCCAAATAAAACATAGTAAATGGAACTAGGAGGGTAAGAAAACCTTGAACGCAAGGATACGAGGAGCTGGAAACCGAAATTCAGTTAATTCTTCAGCTAATGTTCGGCAAGCTGCTAGAGCAGATGCACTTCTTC
Source organism: Dimocarpus longan (assembly GCA_022984855.1). Taxonomy (NCBI): domain Eukaryota; kingdom Viridiplantae; phylum Streptophyta; class Magnoliopsida; order Sapindales; family Sapindaceae; genus Dimocarpus; species Dimocarpus longan. The sequence continues at coordinate 23,806,579 of CM041015.1, forward strand.
CTTCATCAGCCGCAAGTTCAGCACCCTTAAGCCACCAGTAAATGAATAGATTTTGATTGGAAACGAAATGAGTGAAGAAACACACATCAAAGCTATAATTACGTTCCAGATAACGGGATGCACAACCAGATCAATCAGGAAATAGAGGATTTTAAATGTGGCAAATAGAGAGGCAAGCCGAATGACTTAGCAGTACGTCACAAACAGAAATGTCATAACCAAAATATTTAAATGCGGTAGCATCATTTAGATGCACAACATTGCACATGACCCCATAAAAATTCTGCAATTGGAACTTAAAAGGTTATACCAGTCCACATCCCTTACTAACTTCAGTGATGCTTTTTATTTAATCCAAAACAATACATCTGCATCTGAAAATAAACAGACATATATCCCAAAAACATATTTTGTTGGGTATTTTCAGAAAAAAGTTGTTTTAGCTGTTTCCAATGAGATAGGGTCTGGAAAATCTTCAAGAAAAAAAAAAGGGGGGGGGGGGGGGGGGGGGCGGGGGGTGTTTGTGAGTACAAATAAATAACTGCCAATTATGTCAGGGTCGGGGGTGGGTTGCAATGCCATAAAAAGAGAAAGAAAAAACTATTCCAAGTATTTATTCCACAAAATTGGAAGAAAAAGTTTCTCCGGAAAGCAGGGAAACAATAAAAGCATATGCATCTTTTGCTTCCGGCCTCCGCCTATAACACACTCTTGATGCTTCTCCAATGAACAATGCAGTTCAAGAAAGAAAAACTGATACCCAAAAGACACATACAAATACACCGCCAACAAAAACAGTTAACAGGCAATTACAAACTCTAATCTTCTTTCCCTTTCACCAACAATATCATGCAACTGCAACTTGTGAACCTTAAATCCTAAAACACAGACACAATATATCAGGAAAGGAATAAATGCACTCTAACTTTAGCAAAAGTTGGTTTTCTTTAATTCAGTAACAGGAGAAGCAAAAGTCGAATCTCAAAACACAGAAACACCGATTCACTCCAACTGTCAAGATGCAGATTAATAAGCAACAGAGAAACAGAAAACATAAAAAACAGAAGCGATTCACATGAATTCACCATCAAGATCCAACATAAGGAAAAGGTTATCAGTAAGTGGCGTACCAACCAAATAAAGACATCTGTTCCATGGTCAAGAACAACTGCTGTATCAGACTGCATAGCAAGGTTATAAGCTGGAAGCTCTTCAAAAGTGCCTCCTTCCCGGTGCATTAGACAGCGAGGTGCGACCATACGAAGTGACAGATCAAAAGATGCATTCAAAAATAAATTTCGCAATACAGACCTCTCATCCTCATGGCCAATAATGCTTCCTAAAAGTGGACCCCTTCTAAGATGAAACAGGGATTCTGAAAGCGAAGAAAGTTCCTTTGGCAACCGATAAATCTTTGACTTTGGTACTTGGGATCCAAATTTCAAAGCAATGTCTTTAATTCTTTCATCTACTGTTGCTCGCATATCAATTGCCTCGGATGAATTTTTGGCTCTCAGGATGGTCCTCTTGGCTATAAGGACCGCAGCCACTTCATCCTGAATACTAGCAAGATATGCTGAAATGCCATCCACTGTGGGCAATCTGACAGTAATCACTCTTGAAATATCAGCTTGATAAGCATTTGAAAATTGAATAGCAAACTGGAAGAAAACATTGTCACTCTTGATGTCTCTTTTATTTTCCATAGACACCGCGAAGCTCTGTGTTTCTTCAACACTTAACATTTGAACAGATAGTGCCACATCATTTTTAAAGGTTTCATTAGTGTCTACATGTGCCTCGTCACCAGGACCAACAACTTGAGTTACAAGAATATCATCAGAACACCGTATATCCAGAAACCCATGGGAACCTGCTGCCCTAGTGGATGCCCTTTGCAAGTTCACACCAAAAGCTTCTCCAAAGTCATCGTGAAGAACCAAAACACCCCCAGAAGCTTTTGCTAGAGGCTGTAAGACAGGAACTCTAACAGGGCAAGTTCCTGCACATAGAATGTCAACCACAGTATTATTCCGATGAGCCTCACGGCCAAGAAGCTCCATCCATTTCAATGCTGTCTTTTCCATATGAGGATAGTTTGGGTGACTAAAAGAATGGGGAACTGACCCAGGGCCATAAGTATTAGGTCCACCAGCACACACAATAATTCTGCTATTACCTCCTGCCCTTTTAACAACCCCTCGAGACATTTCCGCTGATGGTCCTTGAATTATAGCAAGGGCAACCTCAACTGCTACACCCAGACATCGATCTCTTAAAGCTTCTGGAACATTCATTTTGTACGGCCTTAATGATGAGAATATGTCATGTGCTACCTGTTTTGAAGCATGCATTGGTGACAAGTATACGCCAGCTCCATAGAGCAATGCTTTCAAGGACTCCTGAGTGGGTGATTTGTCACCAGGAAGCACATCAGCAGATGCTATCGAATCTTCTGAAAAATCATAAACTGAAACCGTGCGACCATATAATACAATTCCAATCCTTGCTGTTGGTGGAACTGATTCCACAAATGCGTGAAGAGAACTCTGTAGATGCTGGAGGTGTGGTTCATCTAAACACTCATCTATTACAAGAATAATGGGAGCCGATGCCCTCGAATCAGAAACGGGAATATAACTAGGTCTCTGGTTCCCAGTTTGAACATAATCGACGATTGCTGATGACAGTTCTGGAAAGCTACGAAGTTCTTCTTTGCTGGAAGCTACATATTCACCTTCACTACCATTCAAACTCCGACAAATTACACACTGCCATTGGCCAGATCCAAGCAATATTTTGCAATAGAGATTTGGATATGCTCCACAATTATGACAGCGATGCGGCTCCCGTTGTGTTATTTGAGGACCAGGTGAAACCTCCCTCCCAGGAGAAACCAATGCCCCAAAACCTAAACTGGGCACATTTGCTTGTTTCTTCTGTTTTAGCACCTATATAACAAAATAAATTTAAATAGCAATCATCGCATTCATAATTCAACTCATACATATGATAGAGAAACTCGAAAAACAAACAAACAGAAATCCTTCAGATTTTAGAATGAACAATGGACATACCTTATGAGCTGAAAACATAACACATGGTGATTCCCCAACAGGTGTTGCCCCCTCCGTCACATCCGGGACTTGGTGCTGCAACTCAGCCGACCCATTTGAGAAATGGGGTGGTGAAGACGTAGGCAAAGATGAACCCGAAGAGAAGGCAATAGGCTGCGGAGTTGCAGGTGATGTCCGAAAAGGCACAGCAGCAGGCCGAACTGGCGAAATAAAGACAGGTGGGCCAGGCGGAGTGCTCAAATGAGAAATAGGACTTCCACTTTTAACCCCATTCACACTTGATTGTATATTAGGCGTTTTGATTGCAGGGGAAGGGATTTGATCTTGTTGTAACACTGGTGGAGAAAATCTGGGCGGCACAGATGAGGTTGGTAGAGGTGGAACCGGGCTTTTATCCGACTGCGGAGATGACATGTCAGTGTATGCTGGGTTGACAGTACTAGAGTATCCAGGCGAACGTTGCGGTGGAAGATTAGCCATTGACATTCAAAATTTTTTCTTTACTGAGTAACAACAATACTCCACAACTGGAGAATCAAGTATCACAACAATTCATTCAACAGTAATTACTTGGAAAGGGTTTGAATTCTGCAGCAAAATTTCAACGAACCATTTGCACAAGTTCAATTTACATACTATAAAACCCACAATCCCGAGTCTACCATAGAACCCGAAAATAACAAAATAACAAAGACTGGATCTTGATTTAAACCCACTTCAGGAAATGCCCTGTACAGTCAAGAACCAGCAAAGATCACCAAATACAAACTTTCCAAGACCAAATACAATTTATATTCATGAAACAAACAGAATTCGACGAATTCTCGCCAAGCTCTCCATCTCCGCACAACCGAATAAAATCAAGACTGTCTAGCGTAAAGGATCTAGGGTTGAAACGAATAAAGAATCGGAATTCAAATGAAACGAATAGAGAAAATGGAAATCGCGTACCTGTGAAGAGAGATGAGAAAGATAGGATCTTTATTTATAATTTCAAAACCCATTATCAATATGTACGTGTACCATGGCTCTGACTCCTTTTGTGTTCCGGTCTGTGACTTTGCCCTTGCTATATGCTGATGTGTTGGTGCACATGTAGTAACACTTGTGTTTTTGTCTACCGCTTTCACCGAGTTTGCTCTGCTGGCGCTTCCTTGCGTTTTGATTGGATAGTGATGATCTTGCCAACAAAATTCCTGACGTGTCCCGGATGAATCAGCCAAACCTTTTTATTCGAAATTAACGAGTTTTTTTTTTTTTATTAAATTGAACTTTAAATTTTATTAAAATAACTAAATTATTCGTAAAATCTATCCAATTCATGAATGTATTGATGTAAAAATTACAACAATGAATTATTAGTTTAATGAGAATGAATTTATCTAAGAAAATAAGTTATCAATCAGTTCAATTATTTGGTTTTTTTTTTTTTTTGAGTAATCGATTATTTAGTACTGGTTATAGTATATTATGGCAAGATTAATTTGATTAGTTTAAAAAATTAGGAATTTACATTAAGGGACAATTTAGTATTGTTGATTCTTTTAAATAATCATTATTAATTGCGCATGTTTAGATCTAATTTTAAATTGATCTAAATTCTTTTTTCTTTTGAAGTTTGATATAAAGTTAAATAAAATTATATTGAGATTTAATGAGATCAACAACAAGAAGAACAATCCATTTGAGATTTGATGAAATCAATAACTGAAAATAAAAGGCAAAAAATAATTTTCACTATAGGGACAAGTCATAAATTTTCTCACACTTTGTGATTTAATAATATTTAGACGTAGATATAAAACTCAAACTCAATTATAAATGCTAAAAAAAATGTATACAAATCATTTAAGTTATACATAGAATATAAATAGCCTAAAGTGTAGATATTATCATCCATAAATATGATTTACATATTTTTAATTTAAAAAAAAAAATTAATTTTAAAAAAAATTCACTACACAAAATGACCAAGAAGGACTGAATTATTTTAATTAAAAATAAATCAAATGTTATATATATCAATTCAATCTTCAACTATTTAAATGTCTTTTTTCTTTTAATTATAAACCCTAATTAAAACTTAATCCTGATTAAACCCTAATCTACTCCAACTATCATTTTTTTTTACCGTGTTACACAAAATCATCATCTAATAAAGTAATAAGACTTTAATTAACCACAAAATAGTTTTCGTCTTTGTAATCATTTGGTCTATTAAATTTTAAACCACAACATGATCATGATATTATCTGTTGACATAAAATAATTGTCAACTGAATTCTTTGAAACAAAAAACTGTAGATCAATTGAAAACAAGTAAAAAAAAGTGAGAAGAGGCAAAGAGGAAGAAGAATAGACAAGGTTTTAAGTGATTCGATCTTTAGAATGACTTATGTCCACGGCGCCGACTTCGATGAGGGGAGGCAATCACTGTTACTATGAGTTTTTTGGTTACAACCTGAGAGGAAGACCAATATTTTTTTCCAAATGAGTTTAAACCCCTATTTATAAAAAAATGGGTAGTGCTATAGTTATAATATAATAAAAAATAATTAATTTTTTTTCAAAACTGACACCCATTAAATACTGGGTTAAATCCCATTTGGTAGTTGTGTGTTCCTTAATTTGCGTTGCTGTCATTCTAAAAAAGGCTGAACATGTATGTCAGATAACAAACTAATTCTGCTCCGGACGGGCTGAAGCTCGTCCAAAACGAGTTGATGAGGTTGTTTTAGACGAGCTGATGAGGTGGTTTTAGACGAGCTGATGAACGAGTTCATACTGATGAGTTGATAGACGAGCTCATGCTGACCAGTTAGACCTCTGCCTACTAGATCGGTTTATTAGATCATTTTCGTTGGACTTTTACCAGTCTATTTAGATAGTCAAGAAAATATCTATAATACTATCCAATTCACATAGATGATAGTTCGTCAGCTTCTTTTGTTCATGTCAACGAAATATTATTATGTTTGTGCTTTTCAATTGACATGATTATTATAGGGAAATTTGGCATTGACATTAAATTGGGTGCTAACCCTAATTGTTTAATTTTCAAATTTTAGATATCGATATACTTATAAAATGAGCGTGTAAACCATATTATAAATAGTAATATCTACACTCAATAACCGAAAATGATCTATGTCAATGATATGGCTTTTATTATTTTTGTTTCTTTCTCATAGTTTTCCTGTTTATGTTAATAAATGTTAAATAGCAATGTGAGAACCAACATGACTCATTTATTATTTTAAAATAAAAAATTAGAAAAATCCTATTCTCTCTCACAGCTCTATCTTTAAACTTTCCTTTTCCATTTCCCCCCTTCTTATTCTTTTTATTTTCTCTCTCTCTTCTAGATTTGCATTTTCTGGGTGATGACTCACGACCCTTGTATGACTTAGTAACTCATAATCAGGATATTGATTAGACACATAGGAGAAAAAGAGAAAAGGAATAATAATAAGGAAAGAACGATGAAAAGAAGAGAAAAAGAAGAAGAAGAAGAAATATTACTTATTAGAGATAGAGCATTGTGTCAGGGAAGGTAAAGGAAACAGGAGATGGAGCATTGAGTTTATTTTCTTAAATAATTTATATTTATAAAAATTATATGTGTAATTTGAAATTAATTTAAAAGTATTTTTTTTCTTATGAATATTAAAATCAGAAAAACTATGGGAAATAGACAAATGAATAAACTCTATAATTCTAGACACTTGAATAGCTCATTTTGCCTTTGTAAAATCCTCTAAACTTGAAGTTAATCCATGTAAGTATAGGGTGACTCTAGTGCTACCCAAAAACGAGTTCTCATGACACTCAATTTTTAATGAATTTTTTATTACTGAAATGCCCCTATACTAAAATATTAAAAAGGACAAAATGAATTCAGCTGTACACCCTCATGGCACCCAGTCCATCAACCTGAAGTCCAAGCTAAATAGCTAATTACACCGTACATTTAAGAGAACTCAGAAGCCATGAAAGGATAAAAGTGGATGTAAGGGGAGCTGTGAACTTTTTTATTATTATATGGCTTCTCTCATTGTTTTATCGAGCCTTCGATTCAAGGTTTTGGTTTAGGTATGATATAGTTGCTTGAGTTGTGGAGCGATAAAATATGTTTTAAACCGTGGCTTCCAACTGAAATATAAATTCCAACAATATTTTTTACATTATTTTCCCATTGACTAAATTTAAATCACTGTGGAATTCATTTTGGATGCAATCTTCGGTTTAAATGCTGCCATTTGTGGTTTCTCCATAAAGAAATAGGCAAGCAAATAAAACTTTCAAGTATAATACTTCCTTATTAAATTGCAAAATAATGGCAATTCATTTTTTAATTTGAGATATGTTAACTAATTAAAAATCATTAATAGTGGAAAAACTATTGTGTGATTATATCGTTTACTAAAAATTGTTGTCAATTAAATTATGTGACCCTTATACAAAATAAAAAACTAAGTTTCCTTTAGAAAATGAACATTCAATTCCCTCTTCTCACACAAATAATTAAATTATCTCCTCCGATTTTCTTTTTAACGAAATTTAATTCAATTTTATTTTCATTTTTAATCAATAAACGTGCCCTGTCAAATCTAAATTCAGCAATCCCTAATTCTTTCAATCCTCATTGCTTTTCCATTTTAATCTGACAACAAATGACAGTTAACAAACATGTTTATAAAAAATGAGGATAAAGAATAAAGAGAGTAAATAATTATTGTAGGTATTTTTGGGCTACCCCAAATGGGCTAGTAAAAGTACAAAGGCCCAGTAAGATAACCTGTTAAAATCGTCCCAACAGATAAGGACCCAAGTTACTGGTTCAAAAAAACATGCATAACTTTTTGCTTGGTTGTCAGAATGTTTATTATAATATGTTTTTGGAAAGAGATTTTTGTACTCTATAGCGTGGCAATTAGGGGGATCCCTGGTTGATGCCGTTTACATCCTCAAAGTTATTGTTTTAATGAATGTGTTATTGAGGTTTACATTTACTGTCAAAAAACATGAACAAACAGTCCGCGAATAAGCATATAGACGAGCTGATGAACGAGCAGATGGACAAGCAAGAATTCAGCTAAGACCAAAGCTCAGACAATCAGCTCGCGTAGGAGCAAATATGCACGCTTCAACGAGCTCATTGCAGCATTACAAGCTCCCTAGCTGCTCGAACATCCTGCACAACCAACCTGTTCGACTACACTGCGCGACCAGCTTACACGATATCTGTTCGAACAATCAGATCGCTGACATTACCGGAGCACCAGCTCGCCCAGGCCAGAAGCTGCTCGCTGGGTACAATACCTAATCGTTGAAGTATTATGTTCGCTGGTGCAACATCTGATCACTGAACTAATCTGCTCGCTGGGTGTAATACCTGATCGCTGAAGTAGTCTGCTCACTGGTGCAACATCTGATCGCTGAACTAGTATGCTTATTGGTGTAACATCTGATCGCTGAACTAGTCTGCTTGCTGGTGCAACATCTGATCGCTGAACTAGTATGCTCGCTGGTATAATATCTGATCGCTGAATAAGCTGTTCGCTCAATATGCAAGCTAGAGTTAACCAGTTGACCTTTTGGAAGGCGAATCAGTTCAGTTCAGGAAATGAGTCAACTTACCTATTTTCATGCAAATTCAATCGCGACATTCTTGGCAATTGTTACATATACGGTGGAGATAATCTTGGGAGATATTATCTCAATTAATATATATTATTTTTTGTCTTATCTGTAAGATTTTTAAACCTATTCAAATTGTAACATCTCCTCTATAAATAGGATATCAAAATCAATGTAAAGGGGACTTCCCTCTCGAGATCTCTCTAACTGTAAACACAAAATAGACATAGTAATAGTGACTGTCACCCCTAACCGGAGCCGGCGCTGTGGACGTAGGCCATTCTTAAGGCCGAACCACGTAAATTTCGTGTGTTTCTCTTATTCCTCTTTGCCTCTCTTTTTGTTTGTTTGTATTTTTCACAGATTTGCAGTTTTGAGCTTAAACGAACCAACAAGTTGACTAAATCAGTTTCAAACGTCAACAATAATCAACTATTAAATTTTAAGGGTGAATGTTAATAATGATTTTGTAGAGCAACTAAACAATTAATATTTTAATACAGATTATATTTTGTGAAAGTCAACTCTTTTACTTTTCTATAAAATCCGTATTTCCATTTTTATTTCATATGTTTTTTGTTTGATGATATTTTACCAATTGTTCATTTTTTACATCTCCAAATTTTATATTTTGAACATCTTGAATACTCTCGTGAATTATATTTTTTAAAAAATATTATATCATCAATATTAAAAAATTTCTTTTCTATATAATATACATATCATTTGTTAGATAATCAAATTAAAAATTATTCTTTAATGTCTCCATGTATTTCAAATTAGTACTTTCATATTTTATATTATATTTCATACTAATGAGTGTTTTTTTTTTTTTTAACTTTTAATTATATTTAAAAATTAAAATTAAATAATTATTGATCTGCTAACAAATCTATCTAATATATCATCTAAAAATAGATAGTCATATTGATAATGTTTATTATTATTTTTTTATCATTTCAACTTAATATTGATAAATAATAATTGTATTAGAAGATTTAATTCAACTCAAAATATATTCACCTTATGTGACATATAATTCATCTATATTTTAGAGATAATCATAAAAAATTAATTGTAGTTTATAAAAATATTCACTTTACATTTTACTTTTCATTTTTGTTCAAAATTCTCCCTAATATTAAAAAATTAATAGAAAATATGAATTTTATTATCCATAATTTTATCATTATTTTTTGTCCATAGATGGTATTTTTATTAGTTCATATATTTTTAGGGATATTTTGAATATTTTTATAATAATTTTAAATAAAAATAAAATTACATAAAGTAAATGTTTTTATAAATTTTAATGAGTGTTTTACTATTATTTTTATAATCTATAGAAGTTTGGAGATGATATTGACAAGACAACTCATGATTCGTAATAAAATAAAATTTGCGAAAAAAGGTAATAACACAACACAATGGGAGTATTCCAATTCACAATGCAGTGTAGGTGTACAACCTGACAGAATCTCAAATTGATATTCCCAAAAACAGGGAAATCCTATTATAAGCCCAAGCGTTCAATGGAAATAAAATTTTCAAAACATTCTGTCTCCAATGGTAAAAAAAATTCAAAACATTCCAACCAAACGACGTCGTTTTCCAACCAACGCTCCAGTGTACAGATAGAGCCCCTCACTCGCATTTCCAAAGAACGACAAACGGCACATTTCAATGCCACACTCAGCCACTGCATACGCTACACAAACTAAATCATCCGCCTCTTCAAAAAAATCTAAATCATCCGCAACCTTCCTATAATGCCTACTACTACTACTACTACTAATACAGTAATACCACTATTTTCCTAAAACCCTAACTCGCCTCCCACTCACTCACTCATGGACAACCACTCACCTCAGAACGGTGAGTCGACTCACAACAACCACCACGTCCACCTCTCCAAGAAGCCGAAGCTCGCTCGCTTCATATCCCTACCCGAAATCCGCGACGAGTTCTCTCACCACCAGCCCGGCGTCGCCCGGATCAACAACGGCAGCTTCGGCAGCTGCCCAAACTCCGTCCTCGCCGCGCAGCGCCAATGGCAGCTCAAGTTCCTCCGGCAGCCAGACGACTTCTACTTCAACACTCTCCGCAGCGGAATCCTCCGCTCCCGGAACGCCATCAAAGGCCTCATCAACGCCGATGATGTCGACGAAATCTCCCTCGTCGACAACGCCACCACCGCCGCCGCCATCGTCCTCCAGCAAATCGGGCGCCGCTTCGCGGACGGCAACTTCAACCAAGGCGACACCGTCGTCCTGCTCCACTGCGCCTTCCAGTCCGTCAAGAAATCGATCCAGGCATACGTCACCCGCGCCGGCGGCTCCGTGGTGGAGGTGCGGTTGCCGTTCCCGTTGGTTTCGGAGGAGGAGATCATCATGGAATTCAAAAAAGGGTTGGAGAAAGGTAAAGAGAAGGGTAAACGAATTCGTTTAGCGATAATTGATCATATTACATCAATGCCTTGTGTTGTGATTCCTGTTCGTAGATTGGTTGGAATCTGCAGAGAGGAAGGTGTGGACCAAGTTTTTGTAGACGCGGCGCATGCCATAGGTAGTGTTAAGATTGATGTGAAAGAGATTGGAGCTGATTTTTATGTTAGTAATCTGCACAAGTGGTTTTTTTGCCCACCAGCAGTTGCGTTTTTGTATTGTAGGAAAACGGTTTCATCTCCTGATGTGCACCACCCTGTTGTTTCACATGAGTTTGGTAATGGGTTGCCCGTAGAGAGTGCTTGGATTGGGACTAGAGACTATAGTTCGCAGCTTGTTGTATCATCTGCTTTGGAGTTTGTGAATAGGTTTGAAGGCGGGATCGATGGGATTATGGAGAGGAACCATGCGAAGGTAGTTGAAATGGGGAGTATGTTGGCTGAGTCATGGGGAACGAATCTTGGGTCGCCGCCTGAAATGTGTGCGGGGATGGTTATGGTTGGGTTGCCTTCGAGGTTGAGAGTTTTGAGCCAGGAGGATGCTTTGAAGTTGAGGGGGCATTTGAGGGTGTATTTTGGAGTTGAGGTTCTGATTCATTATGAGGCGCCGAAGGAAGATGGTGAGGGTGGAGCTAGGGATAAGGATGGTATTATAACAGGCTATGCAAGGATTTCTCATCAGGTTTATAATACGTTAGAGGACTATGAGAAGTTTAGAGATGCTGTTCTTCAGCTTGTTGAGGACAAGAAAGTTTGCGAAGTGCTTTCAACCGAATGAAATTAAAAAGTTTCTCGAAAGAAAAAAGAAATTAAGAAGGTATGAATTTCGCGCAAAAAAAAAAACTTGTATTATGTTGCCATTCTTGCCAGTTTTTTTTTTTTTTTTTCCTCGAAATACTTGCTAGTTTCATTTTTACTTAGACTAATCTCTTGCTAACTTATAAAAGTGTGAAGTCTGTCTTTGTGTAGTTTTTTTATTGACTTTTTTCAAGCTCCTTTTGTGTGAATTATTATATAGCTACATGTGGTCTCCATGTTTGGCTTTATTACATTTTTGTGCAAATCAACTTAAATGTCAAAATATGTATGTACATAGTTGTAACTCCTAGTGAGAAATATATAGTGGCAACATTGTCAGTCTCCTTTTGGTTTGACGTATGTTTTCTAACATCAATTCCTATCTAATTATATTTAGTCTTGTTTCCCTCTTTTACCATTAACCCTAACATGCATGATTTTCCACCCTTAACCTGAATGGTTCAAAGATTGCTAAAAATTTTTTTGATAGACCTTTGAAATTGATGTGTAAGATCAATAAGTTCTAGTCCCTTGATTTTTATGTTTATCACCTGAATGTGCCTTTATCATTGTCAGAAACTTGATTTATGTTATTTCTATGAAGAAATCAGGGCTGGTATGTTCAAATAAACACAATTTGGATCGAGGATTTATTTTGGTGTCTAAGAATCAACATCCTTGAAAAAGCTCATGACTTTAATGTCTTGTTAGTGCTAATGTGTATTTTTTTTACACCAATTGATAGAATGAACTACAGATAGATACTTAGTATGAATGATGAAGACCCTCATACCACTAGGAGGTAAATCACTAAGAAGAGGGGTTGGGACTAAAAATTATTAGGAGTTACATGTTTCAACACAGTTGTGTTGGTAGATGAAAAATGACTTGATTATCAGACAAAAAAATGTAAATTCCTGTGCTTTATATTGGTACTCTCAAGCAGTAAATAGGTCAGAGTTACTTGATGTTAAAGATGTAACTTCGTTAAGAAGATTTCTATCTCCAATTGCCATATGTTTAATTGGAAACAGAATAAGTCATGTGAGATCTAATATCATTCTTGATGACTTTTAAAAACAAAGTACTGTTATTGTTATTTAACTTGGCTAGGAACATGTCACTCCCCATTGTTACTTGTAGAGGATGTCATTGAATCATCCGTTGAGCTCTATGTGTGTTTGTGGTGTGTGTTGATTAACATTTGCTTCTGAGGTTTAATTTATAAACTATTCATGCAATCGCGACTCCGAATGTGTTATTAAATTATCAAATATATTTCTTCTCTCTCAAGGGCATACTTGATTCAATATTTCAGAAGCATCTTCCCTGATATTTGTTATTTCCTCTTTTGACAGTAAGGTGTGGACAGTGGTGCAGTGCAGCACTTGGTAAATTAAAATGTAATTCACCAGTGCGCCAAATCTTGTGCGGTCACGGATTTTGAGCAACAGAACTTTGCCGCCGTAGAATAGCTATGCGAGAGCCTGTCATACATGCTCCTCGAAAAGTATTCTCCTAGAAATCTTGCTTAGCTAATTAGCTAGTCGATGGAGCCTTGTTTATTTCTGACCTTGTATCCATGAGAATAAATGAAGGCTCGCATTCTTTTAACAATTCAACTGCCTTTACCTGACCTATATCTAATATCTTCATTTTTCAACGAATTCAATTCTGAGTCGGTGTTTATTCGAATGGTTGCATCAAAATTTAAGTAGATGAACATATCTTCATAATTCTCATATAATTAAAAAAAATTGATATGATCTTTCAATCCAAGTAGAAAGAGATTATTCGACACAATTTGGCAGTTTATCATAACATGAGGCAGGTAAATCACATTTGATTGGATAATCATGTCATCTCTTATGATTTTATCAAATAGGGTGTATACACCCAGTCGTATTGAAGCATAATCAAGAGTAAAAACTGTTGAAGTTATGTTTCCATTCTTGGAATTGTGCTAACAGGTATAGCTTTAAACGTGTCAGATTGTGGTTACAGATCTACCTTGAAACCCGTCCAGTCTGCTGGGTGTTTATCATATCTACCTACTGGGACAGTGAACTATCAGAATAAGGAAATTTAGCTTGCGTCAAAAGGGCAAAAAGAACGAACAATGAAATTTAGCCACTTGTTCACATAAAATTAATATATATATATATATATATATATATAATCTTAATAACTATTGTTCATTCTTTCCAACTAAAATGTTGAATTCGTTCATATTATATATAAGAATACAAAGGTTGAAATCATATTGTATTGTTCTATTGTTGAGGAAAATCAATACAAAAAGGGGAAATGCTCCATCAATTGAATCCACATTGTATCAATTCACGTAAAAATGACGTGTAGGGACTTCTCATATGCTGTTGTCACCCATTTGTAAATCTATCTACACAACATCAGTTCATTGTTTGCTTGACTTCGGCTTCTGAACTTAACCACCATGATAAGGATCTTCTCAAGAAGGTGCCATCAGACACTTTTCATTTCTATCTTTGGCAAAAATATTGGCAAGAATCACATCTACATCTCTCAAACCAACGCCAATGCATATAGAATCAACAGAAGATGTACCAGAACCCTGCGAAGTTCTGGTAGCTTGCACCCTTAGATTAGGACCATTCTTGCACTTCCCCATGCATTTGCATCCCAACACAGCACCCTCTGCTCCAACCTTCCTCTGAAATTCCTCTAATAAATCCTCAGCTCCTGATTTTTTACACTTGCCACCCATGCATATCTCAATTCTCTTGGTTGCTGTCCTATCACCTATGCTACTACTTGGACCATCACGGCATCCATTTGAAATGCCACAACTTTCTCTTTCATCCCGCTCCAATTCCTCATACTTGTCTTGTTGAATCAACGAGCTAGGTCCAGCTAATGTTGGTAATTCCGAAACCTTTGGTGCGTTTGATTGTTCAAAATTATTACTTGTCAAACAGCTCATGTCAATTACCTCCTCACATTCACTATCGCTTGACTCAGATGATGAACTCGATGATGAGTCAGATTTGCACTTTGATTGCTTCACAGTGGTTTTATTTCGCGCTTTCTCCTCCTTCATCTTTCTCTTCAAATCCTTCTGCTCCAATCTCAACTGCTGCAGTTGTGCTTGCAGAAGCTCCACCGCATCCTGCATCTTTTATTGAATTATGCCTTTTGTTGAAAGGTTTAAACTAATCCAATTTATTTGCTGTATGGATGATCATTATTGCTTCATGAACAATAAAGACAACAAAAAGATACAAAATAATCAATAACAATGAGCAATCAAGTTCATCCCTTACCGAAATCTTTGCTTCATCCGTCAAATTGTTTCCACTCTCGTTGCCATTGGCCACAAGCGAAAACGATGACAAGTCAGTCGACAATCGTTTCATCAACTTCAGTTTATTCTTTACTGACTTAATCTCACAACTCTTTTCCTTCTCTTGCTTCTTGGTACCGCTCCTTGACGATACATAGTACTGCTGGTGTCCAGAATCTGAAAACCGACTAGTCAATCGTCCAAAACATCTTCTGGGTCTGTCTGAAACTCTCAAATCTCGGACACCCAGATGCAACTTGTTTAAAAACAGATCAGCTTTCTCGGAGGGCAGGCGGAGAAGTGGGTGGTGGTGAGCAGCAATGCTGGTCGTCTCCATTGTTTTTCGCTTAAAGGGTTGTAGAGAAACCAGAGCGTATGCAGGAGGAGACGTGTAATATTTGTATTTGTAGTTTGGTACACCGCCTTCAAATCCAAATTTGTGCAGGAGACGGAAAAACAGGTTGGAACTAACTGTATTACACACGTGGCGAAATATTATTGATTGGTGAGGAGCTAAGGCTGACGTGGACGTAGTTTATGTTGGGCGCCCGCCCGCTAGTGACTGTTTGGGGTTCGCCATACTGCCTGTTGAGCTTTGGCATGCGCTTTTATTTGAAACGAACGTTGCGATGATCAATCCGAAAAAGGGACGGTTCGGGTTAAGCCAGGTGGATATACTGTGACTGCCAGCTGGCCGCCCTGTTTGATCATTAAAACGTGTAAGAATTATTATTATTATTATTTTACAATTTATTCCCAATCGCAAAAAATGGAGATAACTGATAACAAAACTTAAACAAATTAATCTTCAATAAATAAATAAATAAAACAAATTAGTGTTAAACATGATTTTCACCAAATGATGACGTTTCTTTTCCAAAATTGTACACCCAATTGAGTAAAAGCTGTTTTGTTTAGCTACGTGGCACGGAGAGATGGCTACGTCATCCCATGATCGCCACGTCATCCTATGATCCTATGCCTCGGCCATGTAATTTCTCAAATGGCAGCGCATAATAACTGTAATGACAACAGACGGCTGAAATCATTCTCACTTTGAGAGATTGGTTTGAGCCTATCATGATACATAGAGGAGTGAAAGAGAAGTTAGTTACCTTGTTCAGATTTGTGATATCTATTAATGCATCAATCAATTCTCAAGAGTGGGACACGTGCTATCTTCTGCCAATCTTTGCCTCTGTTCTTCTTGCACCGTTTTGCCAACAACGGGCACTCGCTGATGTGCAGATACTCAAGCGTCGGAGGCAGACCATTCTTCGGCGAAGACATTAGTTTAGGGCATCTTTCAATGTCTAGCCTTTGAAGGTAGAAATTTAATGGTGGTAGGCCAACCATTATCTGGCAATTGCTTTAGACGGAAGAAGTTTTGAATAACCAAACTCTCCACTCCACCGAGACTGGACACTCTCAAGCATCAAAAGTACTGTCGCTTCGATCGAACTTGAGTGTCTTAAACGCACAAAATGGTTGCAACAAGGTTTTCGTCAGAGAATTGATTCCAGGCACACTAAAGAAGTAAGTTGAGACAATGAATTTAGTACATTCTCACCGCAGCTCCTCAATTCCAAGGTTTGAATATTAGGAAGCACTGGAAGAGCATTCAGTTGCTTACAACCACATAGCTTCAAAGTTGTGACACCGGACAGCAGGTGAGGCATGGTTGTTAACTTATCACATAGACGGATATAAATCTTTTTAAGTCTAGGATATTCATTTTCTCATTCTACCAAGTTTGACATGCTAGAGATGATTAGTTCTTCAAGTGATGGAAATCCCCTGACTTCACCTTCGCCGCTGAATTCCGAACCCATATATTGGACTTGATTGTTTCCGACAATTTCAAGATATTTGAGTGAGGGTAGCTGCCCAAGGGATGCAAACATTCTCCATTTCCGACATTCACGGAGCCTGATAGCTGTTAGATACGAGAACAATGGATTCCCTAGCCAACTAGGAAGTTGTGTGCCACTGTAATACTTTAACTCAATTTTCGTCAGGTTTGTGTGAGGTTGGAGGCTTTCCAGCAACTGATTTTCAGCTTCTCCATCATCCCGTGGAATGTTGGGTCTGGAGGTGTAACTCCATTCCAACTGCAAGTCAGATATATAAGGTTTGTTTTTCAAGTTGCATTCTTCTGAACTGGCTGCATTTTCAAGTCTTGAAACATGGAGCTTCCCTTGAAGGTTGTTCAGTGAGTTTAACTGACCTAGCTTGCATCCAGGTGCTCTACCCACAACAAATGATGTGGGTAGAGCGCCTTAGACTTCCAATTCCCTGAGACATGGATATTATGTTCCGACAATAATCAACATACAGATGCCGTAAGTTGACTAGATCACCACTTCTTGGCAAAAGAAAAAGTGAGCACCGCTGGATTTTCAAAGCTTGAAGATGGCCTAAATAACATAGACAAACCTCAAGCTTAGTATGGGATAGACCAAGGTATTGAAGAGCAGTTAGATTTCCAATAGATTCAAGCAAACTTCCCAATTGATAGCTATCAGATAAATCAAGGTATATAAGACTGACTGCTCAGATTTCCAATGGAGTTGGGCAAGCTTCGAAGTTTATAGCAAGAAAAACTAAGGTGTTGGAGACTGCTCAGATTTCCGATGGAGTTGGGCAAGCTTCGAAGTTGACAGGAAGAAAAACTAACGTGTTGGAGATTGGTCAGATTTCCAATGGAATTGTGCAACTTCTTGACAGCTGTGCAACTTAGTATCAATGTCTGTAGGTTGTAAAGTTTACATAGTGATGCTGGAAGTGGTCGGATGCAAGTATGGGAAAGATCAAGGTACCTGAGACGCTTCATATCTCCTACAGAATTCGGGAGCTTCATGATCTGGAATATCATTTATAACTCAACACCCTCAAGCGTTTCAACTCGTCAAACATTTCACTTGGGAAATGTTTAAACCATTTACCCCTTTGATGCAGCAATAGAAATGTGCGCAGTTTTTTGGATCTGATAGCAGCCTTAAACATACTTCGCTCTAAGCTGTCACATGTTGATATATGATGGGTCATCTTGGTATTATTCACTGGCGCATCTTCCACTCTGAGATAGCCACCACCTGAAATGCTCTGTGTTAGATCATGAATGAGATCATACATTACGTATTCTGATTTATTTTGTTGATGACCGTGTGCATATTGAAATAATGATCTCTTAAACAAAGTGTCAAAGTATGGTGTGCGCCCTTCAGGATGAATGAATGCCTCCGCCATCCATAATTGAACAAGAGTATTCTTGTTAAATACATAGCACTTAGGAAATAGGGAGCAGTAAGCGAAACAGCACTTCAAATGAGAGGGCAGATTTTGGTAACTCAATTTAAGAGCTGCCATAATACCATTTGCATCTTCAGTTGAGTGTGAATTCCATATATCATTGTTCAATATGGCATTCCATTCTTGTTCGTCTAACTAGGAGTTTAGGAGGCCTCCAAGTGTCTTAGCTGCTAGAGGCAAACCATGGCACTTTTGTGCAATTTTTTGACCAATTTTAACCAAGTTCGGATGGGCATTTGGATTGCCATTTCCAAAAGCATTCAAGTTGATAAAACCTGCAAAGGATAGCTCGATGTGTTGCCCATGTTTGATGCAACTATCTGGCTCCTGGTAGTTACAATGGCTGTACTTCCAGCTGCTCCCCATGTAAGTTGCACCAGTAGCTTCTGCCATTCATCCTCTACGTTGTTGCTGTCATCACAAACATTATCTAACACAAGTAAGTAGCTCTTACCGCATAAAAGGTTTGCAAGTATTACTTGAAGCGCATTCAGTTGTATCTGTTCTTGAGGCTTCAAAGTTATAGATTCTATGATGGCTTTTGCAAGTTGTGTTGCTTCAAAAATTGGAGAAACATAGATCCAAAATTCTGAAGTCAAAATATGTCTGCATCCGGAGGTCATTATACACAAGCTGAGCTAAGGTGGTCTTCCCTAGCCCTCCAACACCCACAATAGGAATTATACACAATGGAGGATTACATAGTAATGGATCAATTTGGAAGAACCTTATTATATCCTCTTTCTCGTGATCTCTCCCAATAATCTTTGACATATCAGTGAAAGCGCCAGTGGACATTTCTCTTCTGACTTCATTTGCTCTCTCTGCATTGCTCTCTCTAAGACGAAGGTTTGGTGCATCCTTACCAATTTCATCTATTCTTTTTCTTACCTGTTTTATTCTGTGTGCCATATCATGCTGAAATACAGTTTTCGAGGGGTCTAGAGAGTAAAAAAACCTGCGCAGCTTGTAGTCTTTGCTAGATTGACTTCCACTTGCAACGTCACGAAGCTTAGCCACGGTTGCAAGTTCATCCAAGATGTCGTCTGCATCATAAACCACATCTTCAAGCCACACTCCCACTGCCTTGCCTTGGCTTTGCCATTTGCTTGCATCAAGCACAGCTTGAATAATTGATAATGTGCTTCTGAGCTTTCCTAACTAGTCACTGACACCCCATAACAGCCCGAATTCTTCCACAATAGGAGAGGCTAGATTCTGTAACGCCACCCTTAAAACGGATGCTAGTGCAACTTCTGCCATTTTTTAGCTGAAAAACTTGATTAACAAGGAGGTCAACAACAAAGAGCAATAGCCAAAGATGGGATTGTGGTAATGTAACAGAAACACAATGCTATATGATGATATTCAGGATGTTTGTTTGACTTTGTAATGGCTATTGGTAGAGTCGTCCTTGGTCTGTTTTATTTGTTTCATCAAATCTCACTGTGGTATATTATAAACAATATTCCTCATTTTGATTATTTCTATGTGTTTCCGTTTCACACCGCTTGCATTAGTAAACCATGAATCTCTCCATGTCTAAAGTCAAGGTCGGTAAAGCCAGCTCACTGGACTCGGTTCAGACAAGCCTTCTTGGTCTTCAATCTTTGAAGTTACTTGATTGGCTACTGCCTATCAAGTATCAAACAACACCAGGATATCCACAACCATCTAAAAGGCTTTACCAATTAGCACATTATTGTGAGCTCAATATTTATTTGTCGAATTTCATGTCTCCCTCTTATTGACTTACTTCTTATACCTATGATTGCATATTTTGTATGTTGTTATTTTGTTATTACTCAATGTTATTGCTTTAAGTAATTTAGAGACAATATTCATTTATGATCATTAAATTAACTTTTTTTTTTTTTTTTTTTTTTTTTTTTTTTTTTAATTTAAGAAAAGACTCAAAACTCAATTGAGTTTTTCGCATTCTCCCTTTTAGATGGTTGGTAGAGGATGACTTTCGAAAAATGACTGTAATTATCTCTCTGATATGTTATGATGTAATTCAAATATTTTAAATTCATTTTAAAAAATAGGCATTTTTCTTTTCAAATTAAAAATAAAAATAAAAATAAAACATTGAGAATACAAAATGCGACCACAATGATATACCGATTGTCCCTTCGTCTCGGGCCCATAATCACATATTCTGTCTATTGTACTCCTGAACCGAGGCAAAAAGGCAGGTGAATATTGGGCCCTTAGGCGCATATAACCCCACGTTGCACATGTTTGATACCAAGGGTTCGCTTTTGGTTTCGAAGTTAGTACATGTCTTCAACATTTCTTCAAAAATTTTAGTTAGACAAGCCTTTACCATTTCGATCAACAATATTTGTTCAAAAATTCCACTTCCAAAAAATCCATAACACAAAAGCCTATTTAGAAAGGCTTCCTAATCGTAGCGGTAAAACTGTAAATCTTGCTTAAATGATAACTTGATTTCTAATTTTAAATTGTCAATTACGATTCCAAATCTTTTTTTTCCCACCTCAAGACTTAGGACCCATACACACCATTGGTCCACTTCTATAGATATATGTTACAAGTCCACTGATCCTCAATGATTCGTATTGTTTTTCTGAAAGTGTACGCAGTCATTACTATTATATCATCAGGAACAAATTCAGTCATGCATGTCCACAATTTGAGTGTACAATTAGGAATAAGTTTTCTATATAATAAAGCCAAATGACAAGTGTAGCAATTAGTTTTTGCATATAATGTTTAAGATCATTGAATACATCACGTAAAAGGGACGTATGGTATCTATTTGAGAGTAAAATATTTTGGCTACTTAAACTTATCACGAAAATAATTTTAGCAAGGATGAAGGATTCTACACATACAACCAAAACTCGATCATATAAAGGCATAAAAAACAAGGAATAAGGAAAACGATTTTCTTTTGTAGATAGCTCAAGTTGTCCTCGGTAACTCCGGTGTCACTATTACCTACAATGTATATTCAAAGGTTTGTGACAGCAATCAATCTATAATGCTACAAATCTGTGCCATGCTATCAACATGCTATTGCTATTTCAACTGCTCCTATTCTCGAGAGTCAAACAGCATGCTACAATTGGTATTGTCACTTCTATAAAGCTCTTACACTATATTTTGAATCATGTTACTCTTTCTACCTACTCTCTACTGACTCTTCTTTTCATTATACATTCTCCAAGACCAGAATTGAGATTAGAGAATAGTGAGGGAGTTTAACCTATGTTTCATCCCCACAAGAGATAGTAGCAAGTTATTATTGCTCACTATCTAAATCAATTAGTTTCCTCATTATTTAATTAGTTCTCTACTTGAGCATGAGATTTTCGAAGTTTTTATAGTTGTAACAATATTATGGGAAACAGTACGAACTAAATCAAATCCATTCGATATCCACACTGAACTCTGAACATGTAAAAATATAGACGGTAGAATAATAGTACTATATTTACGTAAGCTAACAAAACTTCCTCCTATACTTGCTAAGTATGGCTACTGTGCACTTCGCATATCACCCATCAAGCTTCCACGATGACAAAGACTGTGATGATAAAAAATGAAAAATCAATGCAATCCCAAAGGTGCATCTTTGAACAGCAAACAAAGTTAGCACCGGATAAAAGCAATTTTGATTTCTATCATTATCAGCCAATCTACAAAGATATTAAGTTCATCCAGGGAATGTCATTCTTGGCATCAGTTTATCAACATGCGCTCAACAAGTGACCTGCATAATTTGGTCACAACATATCATATATGCATAAAACATACACCAATAAAAGGAATCCTTCATGGAGATCTTCATTATTTTCAATAAAAAGTCAGCATTTCAAACAAAGACCAAATGGTTTTTGATAGTGCAGATCACAATATCATAAGAGTACCAACTTTTTTTTTTTTTTGGAGGTAAATTGAAGCACCACCTTTGATTAGAGACAAAATATCAAAAATTATTCTATCATTGCAATTTAAGAGTATTAACTCTTTTTTCCCATTGAAGGGCTTCCGTTGATGAGACAAAACTATAGAAATTATTTAACAATTTCAATCTAAGATTATAACAAAAGATTATAGCCATTGTAGAGGAATGAATATGAGAAACAGTAAAAAGTTCAGTTTTTGCACATGCAAATGTCAACATATACCAAGAAAACCATCAAGGAAGATTTTATATAATAAGGCAAGACATAGTCTAAATGATCTTACTAGTTGGCATCCCCAGAGTCAAGCTACACATGTTAACAAAAGTAACATTTAGAACAACACAAGGATTGTACTAAATTCAGACAGCAATTTCAATAGACTAGACTTGTATACTTGGTTAACGATAAAGCAAAATAAAAATGCCCAAGAAAATAAAAGGAAATAGCATTTTCAAGGCCAACTCAAGACCTTGTTAAAATAACATTATCATTGTGAACTTTTCCAATATTAAAATAAATGATTGCACCCCAAAGATAAGTCATGCAATGATCTGTCTAAAATTGACGACAATTAGAGACATCATGGGGTGTAGGTACTATGGCTAATGCATTGACATGATGACTAACTGAGAATTTATCTAATCCATAAATGAAACGAAAAGACATCTTAAATAATAAATTCTTTCCTTGTATTAAGGTAATGATCAAGAAAATACCTATTAAAAAACAAGAGAAACGGGCATATTCAATAATAATATCCAACACATAACAAAGCAGTCCAATAGACCAAGAAGCCTTATATCGACAACACACATCAAGGCAGCATTACAGTTTAATGTTCTTCAAATCCATCCATGAAAGCTTTCCATAAACAAAAACATGTAGTACATATGAATGTATCTTGATTATCTTATCGGATATCGTAATGAAGATAATGCAACCATTCACGGAACAAATTTAAAACCCATTTCCAATGAACTATTGACTACACAACTAAGTATTAAGTCATAAATTATCAAAGAAACATAATTGCTAAGGATAGGCTACCAGTCCTTTAAAGCACTGGATGTATACAAGCCAAACTAGTAACTGAAGTTATTACCCAAAAGTTTATTATACCAAGGTAGCATATGCCAACACCCAAAAAGCCACCATTCACACACAGAAAAATTGAAACCCCCAGTCAAATAAACAATAGACTAAGCAACCAAAAAGGATCAAGTCATAAAATACAACTGAAAATGTTTGTTAAGTATGCCACCAAGCATACAAACTAACATAGTAATCTAAGTTCTTGCCCACAGGCTTATCATCATACCAAGGCAGCATGTGCCAAACACTGAAAAATGCAACCATTCACATTGAAAACCCGTTTCAAATGAATGATAGATTTAGCAACGACCAAAAAGGTATCAAGCCATAAAAATATTAATGAAACATGGTTGCTAAGGATGTTAACAATCCCATTTATAAAGGCACTCAACATATACAAGCCAAAATAGTAATCAAAGTTCTTTCCCAAAGACTTATCTCACCAACCCAGTATGTGCCAATACAGAAAAATGCAACCATTCATGGATACAAATTATAACTCATTTCAAATTAGCAATAGACTGAGCAACCTAAAATGCATCAAGTCATAAAAAATGTGCTAAGGATGCTACAACGCATCTATTACGGCGCTGGACGTATTCAAGGCAAATTACTAATTAACGTTCTTGCCAAAGACTTCTCATAACAACGCCACATGTGCCAACATTGAAAAATGCAACATTCATAGAAACAAATTGAAACCCATTTCAAATTAACAATAAACTAAACCATCCAAAAACTCAACTCATAAGATATCAATGAAACACTGTTGCTGAGGACGCTAACAGTCTATTTATTAAGCCATTATACATATTCAAGCCACATGCATATCTAGGCAGCATGAGCCAACCACAAAAACTAAAATTCAAAAGTTGAAAAATTAAGATAAGTAAAAATATGTCATCAAAAGATATAAGCATATCACTATCAAATTATAACCTATAATATGCTTCTATGAAAGAAGCATCTACAATATGCTATGCTTATAAATTGGCATTAACAAGATGAGCAAACAACTGAAAAAACTCGTATACTATAAACTGAGGATAAGCAAGCATAATATCACACTTCTATGATAAGGCAACAATATCGAACATTGTATGTACACATAGTAGATTCATATGCAGATCTGTATTTGTTAGTGTTTAAATTTATGAGGTTTAATGTTTCATGCATGAAACATTTAGCATGATTCATCATCCAGATAATACAGAATCAATAACACACTTACAAGTGCCAAACCCAAAAAACTGATGCTGGCTTAAGCTAGAAAATGATCTCTCAAGCTACATAACAAGTGTTTGAAAATACGTACTGGTACGGCCGTATCGGCGTATCGCAGGCAAAACGCCTCTGTACGGGCGTATCGGGGCACATCGAAAAGCGAGCGTCTCGGGTCTGAAAAAATTAATAAAATAATTAAAATAATTTAAAACCCTAAAAACTCACCATTCGGCACTTTCTCTCTCAAACTTTCTTCAAAAACGGCGCTTTCTCTCTCAAAAAACCAGCAAACCAACCTCTCCGGAAACCGTCTAAAGTTTCTTAAAACCAGCGATCGTCTCTCGGCCGCCGATAAACCGCCGACCAGCAAACTAGCAAACCAACATCGGCACTTTCCGGCAACTTCTCCTCTCAGTCTCGGCCGCTGATCAATCGTCTCTTTCTCTTTCCGCGAGCAGCAACCTTGTCTTTCTTCAAAAACGGTGCTTGCTGTCTCATCTCTCGGCCGACCGGTGCTTTATCTCTCTACAAACGGTGCGCTCTCTCTCTCAAAAAATTCTTCTTTCTCTCTTTATACCAGTAACCCGTCAACTCTTCTTATGATTTTATTTCTAAAAACTGTTTTTTCTGATTTTCTTTTGTAAACTCACTTTTGCCGTATCTAAAACAAACAAACTTTTGCCGTATCTAAAACAAACAAACTTGTGTAGTTATGATGGCTAATAGAAAAGATCCGTCGTGGAAGTATGCAGTCGAGATGGAAGTAGAAGGGTACATTCAGTGTATTTTTTGTGATAACGTAATGAGGGGGGAAGTGTTTAGGATAAAAGAACACTTTATGGGTATTCAAGGGAATATTGACTTGTGTCGAAGGGTTCCACCAGAAGTAAAGGAGGAGATCAAGAAATTTATGGAGAATTCAGAGAAGGCGGACAAAGTTAATCAATTAGTTAGGGAGGAAAGAATGGACAAATATATGACACTGGATGGTCGATCTATGGGAGGGTGGAATAGTGATAGTGCGACTCAGAGGGGAATTAGAGGACCTATGGATAGGTTTGTCCAGAGTGTGGAAGATGATTTTGTACAAATAGCGGAATTAGATGGAACTAGAATAGGAGGAACTGAGAATGAGGCATATGATCGAATGTGTGAGGAGATAGGTCGATTCTTCTTTGAAAATGGTCTTGCATTTAATGTCGTTGATAGTCCATCTTTTATTAATATGATTCGGGTAGTTGGGCGCTATGGGACAAGTTTGAAACCACCAAGTAGCTATGAGTTAAGAACTTCCATATTAAAGAAGGAGGAAGAAAACACCCAAGCTATTGTAGCTAAAGTGAAGAGGACATGGACACAAACAGGAGTGTCAATATTATCAGATGAGTGGATAGATAACAGGGGTAGACAGCTGATCAACTTCCTTATAAACAATCCGCATGGCACAGTTTTTCTTCGCTCGGTTGATGTTAGCAATATAGTGAAGGATGCGACATTGTTATTCAGGCTACTTGATGATATTGTCGAAGAGGTTGGAGAAGATGTTGTTGTTCAGGTGATAACAAATAATGATTCCAACTACAAAAAGGCTGGAGAAATGTTGATGGAGAAAAGGAAACGGCTATGGTGGACACCGTGTGCTGCTCATTGCATAGATTTAATGTTTGAAAAACTTGGTGAACTACCTCAATATAAAAATGTATTGAGAAAAGCAAAAAAGGTACTATTATAGTAATAGTGTTTCTTACTATGTTTTTTTTAACCTTACTTAAGTATATGTTAATTAAAAAATTTATGTCATTTAATAGGTGAGTAATTTCATTTACAATCATGAATTGGTGTTGGAGTTGATGAGAAAATATACAAAGAAGGAATTGATCCGACCTACTTCTACAAGGTTTGCTACTGCATACTTGACATTGCAAAATATGGATGAACTGAAGCAACCTTTGGAGCAAATATTTACTTCAAAGGAGTGGGGCAGATGTACATATGCAAAGACACCGCAAGGGAGGGAAATCAAGAAAATCATATTGAGGGATGAGAGTTTTTGGTCTAGTATGTCTTATGCATTGAAAACAACTAGACCTCTTATTCGTGTATTGAGGTTGGCAGATTCAAAAGAAGTGCCTGGAATGGGATTTATTTATGGGGTAATGGATAAGGTTAAGGAAGAGATAGCTAAAAACTTGGAGGATGATTTTGCAGCTTATAATGAGATTTGGAAGATAATTGATGAGAAATGGGAGTTTCAGATGCACCGTCATTTACATGCAGCTGCTTATTTTCTGAATCCTCAATTCCAATTTTCAGAAAATAAGTTTACCCATCCAGAGATTAAGTTTGGGTTGTATATGTGCATGGAGAAGCTTATTCCAAGTTATAGAGATCAAGAGAAGGCAGATTTACAGATTGATGAATTCAAGAATAGGAGAGGGTTGGCAAGAACTTCCGCCACCAAACTTAATCCTAGTATGTGAAATTTTCTTTTAGGTGTTACTAAATTATTTTTTGTTTTCTTACTAAAGGGATTATTATTGACATTGTAGTTGATTGGTGGCTTCAATTTGGAGATCAAACCCCAGAGTTGACATCTTATGCAATGAGGATTTTAAGCCTTACTTGCTCATCCTCTGTTTGTGAGCGGAATTGGAATTCGTTTAATATGGTATGAATCTTGTTAGCATATATTAATACTGATATAATATTATTTATTCGTTAATACTGATTTTTTCAATATTAAAAATTGCAGATTCATACTAAGAGAAGAAATCGGTTGGACAAGGAGAAGCTGAACTCATTAGTGTATATAATGTATAATAGAAAGTTGCAGCAAAAATTCCTTAGGCACCAGAGTTTAACCGATGATGATGATCCCTTGGTTTTTGTTGACATGCCTTCTGATGATGAGTGGGTGATGGGAGAAGATAATGTTGGGGAAACATCCATCGTAGATGTTTCACCGAGCGTGGACATTAATGAACCGAGTGGAAATAGACAACAAGGACAAAAAAGGAGTAAAGTTACATGTAAGTTTATCTATAATAAAATAGAGTAACTTGAATATATATTGAAGTCTGTTTTTTATTTTTATTTTTTTTAAACAAATTGAAGTTTTTAATTATATTATTTTGAATTATTTTATCATAGGAAAGAAAAGGGCGTTCAATTATGAACCGAAGTGGGATGACATCCTTGGCGACGAGGATGATTTTGTTGATGATGAAGGGGAAGATGACACAATCGATCCTAATTTCCGCCCACTTGAACAAACAGTCCTCTATTTGATATAAATTATTAGATCATCTTTTGTTTTAATGACTTTTGTATTACTTTTGGTTCGGTATTGTTATTTTTGAATTAAATTTCAATATATTAACATTTGATACTGTTTCTGTTTTTGTTTCTTTTTTTTTAAAGCCAGTATCAGTTGAGGCACCTGTAGTGACGGCATTGAGATGCCCATAAACCGTCTAATGTACTTTCGAATAAAGTGAATGAAAACTCAACCTTGAAGATGCTTCCACCTGCCATGAAACTCAAAATTGTATGCCAGGCTACTAGCCTTATCAAACACAAAGGCTACATTAAGAATCAAAACATAAGGTTAAAAATTTTAGCCAAGTTCCTAACAAGAAACCAAGAATGTAAAAACAAGAACCACCCATAACATTGACCAATTGATTTATTGTTACCACCAGCACCATCACAATGTTGACAAACAATACAACAGTTCCAACTTCAACAATCATCGTCAATAAATGATGCAAACATTTTAACTGCACTGTAGCGTTGTATACTATTTCCCGAGTCACTTTCAGGAACTTTGCAGTCACGTTCCATGCTATAGCTCAGAGACAATTATTAAGTTCTTGCGAAGTCATGAAATGCCAGTACCATTGGAATGAGCACAGAAGATTGCAAGACCAGTATTGGAAGGAAATATTGATCGAGTAACTTAACAGGGAAGAACAAAAACATCTCCCCGATTCCAACTTAACAGGGACCTTCATTTTTGCAAAAGAAAAGTAACTTGTCAAAAACAACATCCAAATACTGCCACCCCTAGGTTAATGTCACTCAGCCTTCTCAGTTTAAAATATACAATATAATGTTAAACGCAAATTGAAAGTGGTAGCACGTTCACCTGAACAGAGACACCGATCTTTCAACTTCTGGAAACGTATCTAAAAAATATTTCTTTATCTTCAAATTTAAGCATTTAACATGTCAACATGAAACTTGGCTCTTTCCAACTTTACCAACCACATCTTCAACCACAATGACTACTAAAGATGTAAGACAACAGCCTAACCACCAACCAAGTAAAACAAAATGAAAGAATAAAGAATAGAAATTAATAGGCAGAAAGGACACAAGAGATGAGCCACATATGCAGTAAACCGATTAAGAACTCACCAAACAACAACTACATATAATCTCCCACCGAACTACCTAAGTCAATGTCATTATCCATACCAGTTTGGATATGGATGCCAAGATCAACTGCATCCTTTAAAAGCTCAGGCTCTGTGACACCAAGAAAACGCAGCTTGTCCAAGAAATCATTTATATTGCTCAGGAAAACCGTCTGTCTAAATGTATGAAAAATACCTTATTGGTCAAGTAACTTAACAGGGAAGAACTAAAGTGTCTCCAAAGAAGGGCCATTTTCATGGTTTTTAGAAGAGAAAAGTAACTTGTCAAAAATAACAGCCACATATCACACCCCATGGGTTATTGACACCACACCCTTGGCCTTCTTATTAGTTCAATACAACTATAACACAACCACAAGAACACCCTCACATGTACCAAATTATAAACACATATAGAAACAGTGACAGCAAGTTCACCTGAACTGCACTTCGCATCATTCTTCTCAACTTCTAGAAACATATCTGAAAAATATTTCTTTTTCTTCAAATTAACATTAACATAATAACATGAAACTTAGCTCTTTCCAAACTTAGCCAACCACATCTTTAATTTTGTTTTACTTTTTTTGTTGGTGGTTCAGGTGTTTAATTCTCTTAGATTTTTAGATGGTCATTGTGGATGAAGACCTAAAAAAATATGTAAAACAAAATGTTGGTCATTGTCTATGAAGACCAAAAAATCATATGTAAAACAAAATGTAACAACACACAATAGAAATTACTAGGCAGCAGGCTCACACCAGATGAGCCACATATGCGATAATCAATTACAAACTTGCCAAACAAACAACTGTCTACAATCTCATTCCCAAGTTAAGGCAGTATTTTTCTAATACACTTCACAAGCTTCTATTATTAGTTGAGACTGACCCATTACTCAGTGTTGCTTCATAAACACATTATGATACCTATAATTAAGGAAAAAAAAAAAAAACCCTCAAAACTGAATATGAACCCACGGGGACAAGGGCAAGGATCAATAGAGTTTATTTGGCTGCAATATTCATACAGAGACATGATTAAAGCTCAAGATTGCCAGGGAGAAATAGCTCATACAAAAGATTCATGTTCTGACAGCCAAACGATACATCCTAGCAGATTTACGTAACTGCAACAATATAAACATGAAAATTACTGCAGAAGCAGTTCTCACCAAGGTCCTTAAAAAAAGAAGGATTCTTAAGGAATGATATATATATTTATATGTATAATTATTTATTTAAAAAAAAAAAATCCAACAACAACAACATATTGTAGTTTCATCAATGAGTAATTTATTAAAACAACTTATCCATATTTCACATCACATATACAAGTTTTCATGGAGAAAAGGTGCTGAGTCAAACACCAAGCCAAGATGGCTGGTAATTATTCTATTAATCTGTTCACTGAAGCAACTATCGTTAAGGCACACTAATCTCTATATGAGGCAACAAAATTCTGAGACATGAGAAATTATATAAAGGAATCCCTTTTGATTAAATGAGTCCACTACATCTCCACAACAGTCAAAAACAGATAATTTCTCAACTGTTGACATTGCCATACTTAATCCATGCACTATCCTATATAGGCCTGACCTTGTAGTAAAGAAAAATCATGGCAACAAAATATTTGCATGAACGAAGACAAGATACTTCCAAAAAGAGTCACGTTACTACAATTCCAAATCATAAAATTTAAAACAAATTATTTTGTCAGTTTGTGCAGACAAAATGAATTACTCTTGTGCAGACGAATGAATAAATTTTGGTCTCAGCCCTGCCAAATATAGCTTAAGAAACGACATAAATCAAAGTAATGAACCCTTTATGAGGCACCTTCATCATTTCCAACAAAGATATAAAATCACAAATGCAGACAAAATGAATTCTTCCCCTTACTTTTAGATTAAAAATGAAGAAAAATAAAAACTCCAAATAGAGAAATAAGTTAAAACAGATAAAAATCATTAAAAAAGAAAAAATGGAAGACGAAGATAGAGCGGAAAACAAAAATAGTGTAAAAACAAGAGAATATTATGAGTAGATTAAAAATATATTTATAATCTACTTGGCTAGTCACTACAAGCCTTAACACATGAATCTAACTTCTCTGTTGTCAAGAGATGGGGGCAGCTTCTATTCAAATACTCATTTCCCAATATTTTACCCACTGAATACATGTGATAAGGCCATGTAGAAACCCGCAACTGGATCACAAAACGCCAAATAACAGTAAACGAAATGATGAAAATTCATAAAAAAATATGAATAAACTGATTTACATCTTCAAAAGCATAAACGCATCCAAATAAACATGGAAACACTCTCTCTACTTAACTACATACAATCTAAACCAACACCCGCATTATCATTTTGTATCCGACAAGCCCATTTCTAAAAGTGTTTAAAACTCAAGAAGAGAAGATCAGCTTATTGACTAAAAAATATGATGAAAAATACATGAACATATTTATATACACATTAAATAAAAATTGTGAAAAATAATAACTTAAGAAATAGAAAAACATAACATATAAAAATCAAGAAAAAATAAATAAGACTCAAGACACCAGAAAACAAAAAACTAAGAAAATACAGTGAAGAATGAGAAAACATTAAGAGCAAATAAACTATGTTTATTTATCATCAATAGATTGTCTCTACAAGCCTTAAAACGTTAATTGAACTCCTTTCTTCACATGCTGTAGGGGCAGCTTGTCTTAAAGAGTCTCATTTTCAAATCTTTAACCCCCTTAATACAAGCAATAATGCAATAGGGGCAGCTTCTATTAAAAATTTCATTTTCCATCCTTAACCCGATTAGTACTAGTGATAAAGCCATGTAGAGACACCAAAAACTTATAACTCAAAAGATCTAAACATATCCCTACCGAAATAACTAATGGTATGCTTCTATGAAAGGAGCATCTACACTATATGCTCACTTAATTAATAAATTGAAAAAACTCGAATACTATAAAATGAAGGTAATTTTCATAATATCACACTATAGGGTTGGCAATACGCAAAATATCACACTTCTATGAGAAGGCAACAATATTGAACATTTGTATACAAAATAGATTCATATGCAGATATGTATTTATTAGTCTTCAAATTTAGAAGGTTTTAAGTTCTATGCAGGAAACATCTGGCATGATTCATCATCCAAATAATAAAACAATCAACACACTCAAAAAGTGCAAAACCCAAAAAATAATGTTAGCTTAAGCTAGAAATTGAGCTCTCAAACTATATAACATAAAGTAAATAAAAATTCAACCTTGAAGATGCTGTCGCCCTACCATGGAATCCAAAATTGTGTATCAGGTTACTAGCCTCATTAAGCACAAAATACAAATAAATTTATGGAATTTTATAACAAGAAATGAGCATCTTACAGATTTTGAGCAGTCTGAAAATTGGGAGGTTGTCAAGACCCATCCAACAGCAAATGCAGCTGAGACCATCAACTTGCAACAAGTCCAATGTGCACATGATTATTATCATCTTGTTTAGCACATCAACTTGCAACATATGTCTGATGTGCAAATAATTATCATTATCACAGAACACAAACCTTCCGTAATAAAATTCCACCTGGAAGTAATCAAATTGGAATTACAGATCCAACACAAAAATCAACCATATATTGATTGTAATATAAAATGAAAGATTCACTCATCTCAATATATTAAACTATACATTACATATCTGCCATTGTCCACCACCAAAAAAATGCCCCTTCCAGAAATGTTTATTCCCATCTAGAGTTCTAGACATCATATCATATTTCCTATCACCTACAACAGCAAAGCTTGACATATTTCTAATGCATAACATCAAAGAAACTTCGCATGTAAGAAACAATGCTTAAGTTTCACATGGGATGTAAAAGATAAGGCAATCCAGTCCATAAATAGTTTACAAATACGCCATCATAGTTTCTTTAGTTGCACATATCATTTGATATGTCTATGAATGTGTTTGAGATTTATAGTCACTTTCAGTCATTACACTTAGCACACATATTCACCGAAGAATGCTTTTTGGGGAGCTAGAATATGACTGAAAAGTATGCAGATTTGCAGGTAAAACGTACACCCACCACCCATTGAAGCCTTAAAGCCACAGCAAGCTCTGCAAAGCACTCAGCATTCATGTGAGCAGGTTCCTTTGTAGAAAGAAATTTATTGGCAATAATTCTCCCTTCATCCCATTCTGTGATGAAAGTCCTAACGCCTTTGATCTCATAGGCACAAAAAGATCATAATATACATTAAAACTACAATGTTAACCAATAGAAAAAGTATAAAAACAGTGGTACATTAATGCCAACACCGGAGTCTAACTTTGGTGAGATTAGACCATGCCAACTTAAAAGCAATGCAACAAACACTTTTTTTTTTTTTTTTCAATTCACCTCATTAGTAATGGTTACTACATAATTACATTTACTGCTTAATTGATGAGTCTCTCAATCAAAAACTATAGAAAAAGAAGAAAAGTAACTATCATTTTCAATGGTCTATTATGCACATAAAAGTAACGATCCACCACAGAATTAAACACAATGTATCAATAAAATATTCAGTCTTCCCTCAGAGATTCTTTGATAACAATCTATAACAAGGGCTACATTGAGAATCATAACATAAGGTTAGAAGTTTTACCAAGTTCCCAACTGGGAACCGAGAATGCAGAAACGAAACCCCCACACGATTGACCACTTGAATTGTTGTCCCCACCAGCACCCTTACAATGCTGACAAACAATACAACATTTCAAAATTCATCATCAATAAATGATAAAAGAATTTTAACTGCACTGTTATATATCATGTTTATAGTATTTTTCCAATAAATTTCAAGAACTTTGCAGTCACATTCCGTGCTATAGTTCAGAGACAGTTAACAAGTTCTTGCAAGGAGTCATGAGTCATGACAATGCCAGTTTCATTGCAATGCGCACAGAAGATTGTAACTTGTAAGACCAGAACTGGAAGGAAATATCCTTCTATTAATGAGTGTTTACCAAGCCAAGATGGTTGGTATTGTCCTAATAATCCATTCACCAACTTATCATTAAGGCACACAAATCTGTATGCAAGACAACAAAATTCTGAGACATAAGGAATTAATTACATAAATTTACTTTTGATTAAATCAACAGCATTCCAAGGAAAGATAATTCCTCAACCTTTGACATTGCCATACACTCACTTAATTTGTGCACATTAATCAAAGTAACGAAACTTTATAAGGCACCATCATCATTTCCAACAAAGATATGAAATCACAAATGCAGACAAAATGAATTCTGCCCCTTAATTTCTTTTAGATTAACACAGGCAGTCACTTGGTACAAATTTGATTAATAAGATAAAAATTTAATAATGGAAAAAATTAATAACTCCAAATAGAAAAATAAGTTTAAAACATATCAAAATCATTTAAAAAAATAAAGAAGAAGAAGATGATGATGATGAAAGAAGATCAAGATTGAGCTGAAAACAAAAACTGTGTAAAAATAAAAGAAGTAGATATAAAATATATTTATGATCTGTTGAACCTGTTTATACAAACCTTCACACATGAATGTAACTTCTTTGTTGTCACGACAAAGGGGCATTTTCTATTAACATTTTCATTTCCCATTATTTCACCACTGGATACAAGAGATTAGGCCAGGTAGACAGCATGATAAAAAAAAAAAAGTTGTAACATATACAAAAATCATGTAAGAAAAAGCAAAAAAAAAAGACCAAAAACAACGTGAAAAAAAGAACAAAAACAAGAGAATAGTATGAGTATATAAAAATCTTTTATTTATTATCAACTGAACTGGCCTCTACATTCTACAAGCCTAAACACATGAATCTAACTTCTCTGTTATCGTGAGATAAGGGTAGCTTCTATTGATGTTCTCATTTCCCATCATTTTACCCACTCAATTCATGTGATAAGGCCATGTAGAAACCAGCAATTGAATCACAAAACACCAAATAACAGTAAATGAAATGATGGAAATTCATAAAAGAAAATGCATAAGCTGATTTACATCTTCAAAAGCATAAACAAATCTAAATCAACATGGAAACACCCTCTCTGCTTAACTACAATCTGGACCAAAACCCACTTTATAATTTTGTATCCTTCATTTAAAAATAAGCCGATTTCTGAGTGTGTTTAGAACTCAAGAAAAAAATCAGGTCATCACTAAAAAAATATGATAAAAAAAATACATGGACGTATTTATAAATTGTAAAAAATATATATAATTTAAGAAAGAGAAATAAAATAAGATAATAACATCTGAAAATCAAGTAAGAAAAATAAAAGAGACTCAAGACGCCTGAAAAAAAAAACAAAAAAGTAAGAAAATACAGTGAAAAACGAGAAAACTTTAAGAGCAAATAAACTATATTTATTTAGCATCCATAGAATCTGTCTCTACAAGCCTTAACACATAAACATAACTTCTTACATGCAATAGTAGGTGCAGCTTGTCTTTAAAGTCTCATTTTCAAGTGTTTAACCCACTTAATACAAAATTGGGGCAGCTTGTATAGAAAATTTCATTTTCCACCATTAACCCACTTGATACTGGTATAGAAAATTTCAATTAAATGCCCTTTTTAATTTATTATGTTATAAGAGTATTCAAATTAAAAAAAAAAAATAATAATAATAATAAAATATTGAGAATACAAACATGAGCCAACGATGAGTATTTAACGTCAAGCCCATAACCACAGCTTCTGCGTGGGCCGAATTGGTCGGTGAATATTGGGCCCGAACGCTGATATAACGACATGTTGCACGTATATGATGACAACGATTGGCTTTCTGGTGCGAAGTTAAGTACATTTATGCTTACTATTTATTATGATATAACCAGACTTTATTTATAAATCATAAAAATAAATTTAACTCTACTATATAAATAGTTAATTTAAATAATAATAAAATTTCAGTATAGACTGAATTACAATTTAGCTACCTGATTGAAACGTTTTTACAGGCGGAGCAAATGTTTCAATTTTATTACAATTTACCCCCCTACCGTCAGTAAGATTCGTTACATTTAACGACAAACAGTATTAAAACGGTAAAAATATGAAATTACCCTTTGACTGGAGTTGACCAAATATAAGTTTGGTCAAGGGTCAACTCATTAACCTCTCTCTCATCAGTCTCTCGTTCTCTGCCAATCTCCTTCTTCCTCTCATTCTTCTTCTTCTTCTCTTCTTCTGCTTCTTCTTCTTCTTCCCTTCTTCCGCTTCTTCTTCTTCGTGCAGATCGGAGTACGTCAACGGCTGGAGTACGTCAGCGAACCTAGTCTGGGTTCGTCAGGAACCTAGAGATCTGGGTTCGTCACGAACCCAGATCTCTGGGTTCCTGACGAACCCAGATCCGAACCCAGAGATCTGGGTTCTGGGTTCGTCATACGAACCCAGATCTCTGGTTCTACCCAGAGTTTGGTGATTCAGTTTTGGTTGTTGACGGTGAGTTTGGTTGATTTTTTTATGCTGGTTTGATTGATTTTCTGATCCTAGAACTGGTGAAGTTGACGAACCCAGATCTCTGGTTCTACCCAGAGTTTGGTGATTCAGTTTGGGTTGTTGACAGTGACTTTGGTTGATTTTTTGATGCTGGTTTGGTTGATTTTCTGATGCTGGAACCGGTGAAGTTGATGACTTTGGGTCGATGGATTGAAGTTGATTTTTCTGGTTAATGTTCAACCTGTGACTTTGGTTGATTTTTTGATGCTGGTTTGGTTGATTTTCTGATGCTGGAACTGGTGAAGTTGATGACTTTGGGTCGATGGATTGAAGTTGATTTTTCTGGTTAATGTTCAACCTGTGACTTTGGTTGATTTTTTGATACTGGATTTGGTTGATTTTTTTATGCTGGAACCGGTGAAGTTGATGATGATGGATTGAAGTTGGCTGATGACGATGGATTGAAGTTGGTTGGAATCGATGATGGATTAAAGTTGACTGGGTGAAGTTGATGATGATGGATTGAAGTTGGCTGGAACCGGTGAAGTTGATGATGATGAATTTAATTTTTTTATTTTCTTAAATTGATCTCTACCTTCCATATTGAGATGGACGGTAGAGATCTGATTAATATTTTTTTTTATTTTAAAAAATTAAAATTAATATCAAAAGATAATTTTACCCCTCTCTCAGTTAAGTGTAACGGAATTCATTAACGGTAGGGGGGTAAATTACAATAAAATTGAAACATTTGTTCCGTCTGTAAAAGCGTTTCAATCAGATAGCTAAATTGTAATTCAGTCTTTCAGTATATGATATATGATAAGTTAATTGTAAGTAAACGAGATTTATTTGCAAATGTGTAGTACAAGGAAACTAAAATGATGATATTTTGATCATTGCATTTATAAATGTAAAATATTTTAAAATTTGTAAATATGTCCAACTTTTAATGAATAAGCGAATCAAATCCTCATACTTAATATCTCAAAAAAAATATATCTATTTAATTGATTTTTATTTGACTTTGTGAAATTTAATGAAATTGGATTATGTAAGTTTTTTTTTCCCCCCCTATATAACCAGGATAAGACAATATATTAGAAACTTATTTTTCTAAAACAATATATTTTAAAACAATAAAATATTACATTTTCCTTATCTAACTCAGCAGGCCTTCCGTGGGTTCCACGTACATATCTCACGGGCTTAGAATTGTTTGAGATACCTCAGACCCAAGGCCCATATTAGTCAGGTCTAAATACCCAAAATGAAATTGATCTCATCTGGCCGTACGATTCAACCACGTGGAAAAAAATAAATTATCATCTGTCACATCGGACGGTCATAATCTGGCAAGTGTACCGACATGGTCCACTTGAGGAGCACAGGATGCAGCAAGTAGAAGATGTTGTCAGCTTGCCCAAGCTGAAATTTTGAAACTTGGGTGCAGTTGCCGAAACATTGAAGCAATTGAATTGAAATTGTTTGATTTTTAGAGATGGCCGAGGAATCATCGCGTCCAATGAGGTTGATGAATTTTGTGTCCGAAGAACAGGTACTAATGCAAACGCGAATTTTACTTAATTGCTCCCCTCTCTGTGTCTCTCGCTCTTTCTGCAAAACCCTAATTTATGGTTCCTGGATGCTAATTATATTATTAAATGATTGATAATAGTTGGACGAAGCTAAAAAATCTAGAGGTGAACGAGTTGAAGATGGTACTGCCCAGAGAGATAGGCCTCTCTTCGAGGTCTGTTCCCTTCCTCTCTCATGCTTCTGTGGTTGCAAATTCAAACATACATTTCTTTGTTTTGCTCTGTTTAGTGGTTTTATGGGTTTGATATAGTTGGTGTTATGTTCTTTGTACATTGATATATACATTTGAAATGAGATGGTGTTATGGGTGTTTCTAATAGGTGTGGAGTAGGACATTTCTTGCATAGGTTATGGTTGATGTTTCTTTATTTTATGCATTGTTGATTGGTGGGTTCTTTAGATATGGAATTGTGATATCATCTTATTGACTTTCGTAAATGGAATGTGCGTATTAAGTGTTAGATGCGTTTGTTGAAGGACTGTTTTTTTTCTTACTTTATGCAGATTTTGAAGGAGAATAAAGACAAGAAAGATGCAGAGTTTAATGAACGGTTCAAGCACAGTAAGTGCTAGTGTTTACTGGTTGAAGTAGGGTCGTTAACAAAAGTCAAGTTTTCTGTGTTCTGGAATACGTATAATTGCCTTTTCTGTTGTGTGTCATTCTGCTCATTGCTTTTCTATGTGGTATTTTGCGTGGTTTTCTATTATATGCCTGTTGAATGTTGTTCTACACATTGTTTGTCTATGCTGAAGACGGTCATGGGGTTCTTTTGTTAGGACGTATGTAATTTTTTCTAGGAGTTAGATTCATTTATTTGGTGGGCTATATTTTGAGCAATTCATCATAAAGTTTATTGTTGAGTAGTCTAGCTACATCACAGCAAAGCTATAAGTCAGTTATCATAGTTCATATTGTTGAATCTTAATTTGCCATAAGGAAAGATTTAATGACTTGTTTTATTGCAGGACCACCTAAAGCTTTGGATGAAGACGAGACTGAGTTTCTTGATAAATTGGAGATGGTGAGACTATATATATAAACATAATAAAACAACTTAACGTCCTTAAAAACGAAATTACTCAAAACAGGTGCCCTGCCACAACTTTTCTCTTCTTGAGACTGTTATAAGATCATAAATTTAAGAAAAAGTGCTACTTGCAGTAAAACAGAATTTTCTTTTTTTTTTTTTTTTTTCTGTGTATTACTTGAAAAAGTCTGTTGCTGTTCAATATCCATTATTACCCAGTTAGAAATCTTTCCCACATTGGTGAGATTGGATTAAATTTTGATTATTTTCTCATAATTAATATGGTATCTTCTTGCACATTGGCTAGTGAGTTTTACTGTCTGCCCCATACCACCCTTGGGCCAAATGATCACCCTCCTTTCTCAATGACAGCTACCATTATTTATCTATATAATGCGAGAAAGAATTTTGCTTGACTCATTTACGAAAACAATCCTTCTGCCTGTAATTTTCTTGATTATTATTCTTATACTTTCTTTTGCAGTCAAGGAAGGAATATGAGCGACAACTCGCAGATGAAGAAGCCCAACAGCTCCGGACTTTCCAAGTAATTTCTAACTAAACTTGACTTGTAGAATTTGTAAGGTTAAGAAGTGCAAAAAGTATTTTCTCCGACGCTTTCCCTCTCCCCATTTATTGAAAACAAAAGATAGTTAGCTTTAGAATTCCTGAGCACTGTCTCAAGATCACATTTGTAAATTCAACTTAAATGGAACTATGGGGAATTATAGTTCATCAAAAAGCCATGAGGAATCTGATTATTCATTTCTTTGGACTTTAATTGGTTTACATTGCAGTTAGAAAACTTCTTGTTCACTTAACAAGTAATTGTATTAATCAATTAGATGTCTGTGGAGCTTGGCAGTTAAAGGCTTAGAGCCTTTAATATCAGTGGGGTGTCCAATTACCTAATGGAGTGAAGTTGTCGGTGAATACAAATTTGTTAGGTACTGTTGACTTATACCATATAGCTTTGAACTCTATTACGTACTGAGCCATATGTACTACTGTAGATGCATAATTTTTAGTATTAAAAATGTGCTCAACCTGTATGAAATTAGAATCATCGAATATTGGTCATGACCATTTGTTGCATAGTGGATTACCACCATACTGTTTTCTTCTGAAGGAAAAAAAAAAAAAAAAAAAAAAAAAGGTTCTTGAGCAGTGTATAAATGCTTATACTTATGTTGTTGAAGGCCACATGCAGCAGAATAATTATGTCTAGAATTGTTATCATTTACTCTCCTTGCTCTTTGCCTTAGACATTATTCCTTTTATAAATTATCAGTATTATTATTTCAGGCAGCGGTAGCAGCAAAATCTTCTATTGTACATGAACTGAAGGAAACACCACCAGTTCCGGTAGTCCAGGTTGGTATTCAGAAATATGTGTTATTTTACTTTACAACTTTAGTGTGTGTATTACACATGAATTCAGTGGAAACACCTTCCAGTAGCAGTGATATTTTTGTTGGGAGGGCTTATGCCTATCATGTATGACCCAAGAGAGTGCATTTTTTAGGTCTTTTGTGAGTCTGTCTATGGTGCAAACAGTGATGCAATCTTGACTAGCTTTTAGGTGGGTCAATTGGATATGAGCAAGTGAATTGAGAAGGTCCCAAGCAAATGCTACCGGCAGAAATTTTGTAATTCCTGTGAAAGCTATGGCACCCCCAGATCAGGAGACCCGAAAATTCGGTTGTTGAATCAGATTGTAACGCACGCTAAAGGAAGTTAGAAAACTTTCATGTGACTCAACATCTGAATTGAGATCTTTGTAGTTCACTTAATTTGGACAAGTTCTCATCTTACTAATGCATTGTTTTTGCTTCTGAGCAAAAAACTAAATTTGAACATATTGTGGCGTCAACTTTATATACATGCTTAGTTTGTCAGCGTTTTCATGTAACGCAAGGTTTCTCTGAAACCATCGTCAGTCTTTAGTTGGTCAGAGTGTTATACTTGTAGGGTTTGTTATGTGGTAATGAAACTGAATGTGATGTACATGGACTACTGCCTGTGTCTGGCATTGACAATGTTGTGTATTTGTTTGAACGTGGATGACCCTCTGATGTGCAGGGTTTATTCCAATGAACTTCCTCCAGCTCGATTGTCAGTAATGTCTGTCATATGATATTGTTCTTCGCACGAGTAACATATATCTTTAATGATCATAACATTGAGCATCTATTCAACTATTCAAGTCTATAATTCCAGTAAACTGAAGGACATTAAATTTTCTCTACTTGCCTGGATGCATCGATCTAAGAGTACAGTCAAGAGTTTTGTTATTACTTCTTTCTTAATGTTGTTTTATTTCTGGTTGCAGGAACAGAAATCAGGAGGAAGGAAGAATCCGCCAGCTCATCCATTAGGCCTAATCGTAAAAGTCAAGCCACAGCCAAAGAAAGCAAAGCTAGATCTGGGAAGTGTTGAAAAGCCCTCAGACATGGTGAAAAAAACAGATATCGAATCAGAAAAATCTCCAGAACCTGTGAAAACATCTAATGGTGATTCTAACAAGGCTGATGATGTATCTAAGATAGGTCTAGTTTCATACAGTGACGAAAGCGAAGATGATGATTAGTATTTGTGTTTATACGTTAAGAGAAATTATAATTTTTGGATTTAGAACTCTTTATCATTGTGCCCCTGTA
The DNA here is from genome assembly GCA_022984855.1 of Dimocarpus longan. Taxonomy (NCBI): domain Eukaryota; kingdom Viridiplantae; phylum Streptophyta; class Magnoliopsida; order Sapindales; family Sapindaceae; genus Dimocarpus; species Dimocarpus longan. The sequence continues at coordinate 23,848,639 of CM041015.1, forward strand.
GAAGACACCCAGCAGCATGAGCATGCAAATTTAAGGGAAACTAAAAAACCGGACATCTAATGTAATTTAAAGTAGAAAACAAATGAGAAATATCAACTGGACAAATATGATCTCAGGATACAGGCCTGAATGGTATATTAGTATCTAATACAGGTCAACAAGATTGAGGGTTGTACATGGCTCATTGTATCTAAGTAGCAAAGATTGACGGTTTTTTTTGTTTTCTTAATTTTGTTAATATGGTGATTGAACGCTCCCTCTCTCTCTCGACATAAAAAGCAAATGGTCCAACTGTCCATGTGTCATCGCCCCAGAACTGGTATTGTTGGTAACCATAGTTTAAAATATTCGTGATTTTCGCGATATTTTCGTAAATCAAGGGTATCGATATCAATAGGAGATGTAATCTCCTATTCGACAAAATATCCTGGAAATATCCGCGATATTTTCGTTAAATATCCTTTCCGTAAGCTTGTAGTATAAATTTTACAAAATATCGAGGAAATTTTCAAAAATATCCGTGAAATATCTTGTAAATATCAGTTAAATTTTCATAAAATAAAAGTAAATTTTAAGTTTTTCAAATAAGAATTTGTTAAGTTTTTATTACATAAATAAAATAAGCTTTTATCAAATCAAATAAATAAGTTTTTCAAATAAGTTTTCATCAGAAATCTCATTATTATATTCCATTTTGTAGACAGGCATCTCATAATTATTATTCTATTTTAATAGTCAAATATGTCACGAAAACTCATGATTGCTATTCTATTTTAAAAACAAAAGCTCCCGAGCCCTTATTATGCTTTCATTTCCATTTTCAAGTGTTATTCTCGTCATCTTTTTATTCAAAACTTCAAATTACAAGCTTATTTTTGAGGAACTGTTTACAAACGACAACCAAAACATAAAACGTAATTTGAAGGTATTTTTCCCCCTTAAATTCGTCAAAAGTTACCTTGTTCATTGAAATTATATTGAGTAATTAGTTTTTTAATAATATGATTATTATTATGTTTTGTTAAAGGTAATTTGGAGGATTTTGCTTCTACCCACTTAGTAACTTGTTACAACCAAATGCAAAATCTACTCTTAAGGTAATTTCAATTTTTTTTTTTTAATTTATATATAAGTTACATTGTTGTTGGTAATATATTTAAATAAGAAATAATTGCAAAAATGACTCATTTGGAAATGTCAACCTCAAAAATAACATTTTTTTTTTTTATTGTTATAAAAAAGATACTGGATAGACAAAAATGTTCTTAATGAAATGAGAGTCATTTTAATCACGATTGGGATTCCCAATCTTAAAGTTGGGAATCTCAACCCTAAGGTTGAGATTGTAAATGTGGATTTGAATCAAGATTAGGACTTTCAACCCGGAGGTTGAAAATGTGAACTTGGATATTCTATTAAGGTTGAGATTCTCTACCTTGAGATTGAGATTCCCAACTACAAGATTGAAATTCCTAACTTCGAGGTTAGGATTCCTAATCTATAGGTTTGTATTCTCAATTTTAAGGTTGGAATTCCCAATCAGATCATTTGGTAAAGACTAAAGAAAACGATTAACAAAAAAGGACATTGTGCAAATATTTAAAAAATAAAGATTATTTTTCAAATGGGTTATTAAAAATGGGTTATTTTTCGATAAAACCTTTAAATAATTAGTCTTTTAATGATTATTATATTATTGTTAAGGACTTGCATACTTATTTTATCCTATATATAAATCATTGAAACCACATAATTTTTTACTTTCAAATTTATTAAATTAATGTTTATAACTATATATATATCATTATGTACATTGTAAAATAATATAATGAAGAATATATTAATTATTATATTTAACATATAATTTAAAGATAAGTTGTATGTATATGAAATTTTTATGTCAACTAATATTATTTATGTATTATTTCAAGAATAAAAGAAAAGAAAATTTTATGTATTTCATTTAGATGTATGATTTACAAATGAATTTAAAAATAGTAAAAACAAACTTATCTAAACTATAGAAAGAAAAAAAAAAAAAGGATTTGCTGTAAAATAGAGTTGTTGGCTTGACTTACAGTACACTTGAAGAAGAGAGTGATTATGTTATATATTTGTCTTGCATTTGTGTGGAGAGGAGATTGGAGAATTTTTATCCAGTGATTCCATGTGAGGCATTGAAATTTTTGGTATTTTGTTATTAATAAATGGTTTGTCTCTATATATATATATATTGATTTCATTTGATGATTCATGTGTGGAGTATATGTGCATTGTGATTTTTTATTTTTATTATTGTAGGTTTTTTTTTTTTTTAACTTTGTTTTATTAATTATTTATTTATCTATAATTTTACATTATACTTTATTTACTTTCAATTTATTTATTAATATGTAATTTTTTTATTCATTTTCTTCTTAGATACTTTCTTATATTCACATATACTTTTTTTAAATTTTAACTATGGATAATAGAAATGCTGGTAAAAATATTAGTGGTAGCCCGTAAGATCCTGCATGGAAGTATTGTTTTCCAGTGGAAGGAAACAAAAATGGAACTCAATGCAGCTTTTGTGGTTTAATCATGAAAAGTGGAGGTATCACATGCTTTAAATTTCATTTATCACATACAAATCCAAGGAAAAATTCAAGAAAATGTCCAAATGTTCCACCAGAAGTAAAAACTAAGATGTTGGAATGGATACAAAGCAAAAATGGAAACTTATTCATGGTATGTTCGTGATTATATTCAAAATCATTCAAATTATATGTCATGGTATCGGTATTGTATAAATCTAGATGCTACCTATACCATGTATGAACCACCTAGAACTTCATTTTGATATTAAAATTTGTATGATTTGTGTAATTCAAATTAATTGAAAAGTTTTAATGGAAGCTTTTTATATTTCATATATTTTCTCTATATATTATATTCATATTTATACTTTTTAGTTGTTACTTATCGGATGAAATATGATTTTTTAAAATATAATATGGTTTTTGCTTATAAAAATGATTATTTTAACATTACTAAAAATTTTATTAAAAAATATTATGTTTTTAATTGAATTTCCTTACTTTTCGTAAATTTTACGTAAATTTCTGTCAATATTGATATTTCCGTCGACATTTCCATCGAATCGTAGTATCGATATTTTTATCGATATCAATATTTTCAACATTGTTGATAAGGAACCAATGATGATAACGAAATATGATCACGTGGATTGAAACACAAAGTAGCTGATGTGATGCTGCTTTCGTTTTAGATACTGTATGGTTGTTTGTCAAATGCATAAAAATTCCAATCTTCAAGTTTCTTACCATGCAAGGCACTAAAAATGCTTCAGCGTAGATTGGCATTTATTATTATGTAGTCAGCACATGGAAGGATACGTCACAGGGCACAAAAATAATAAAACATACCAGACAAGATAATTCATGATACTGATTTAGGAAGTTGGTACGTTATTAACGTGAGGGTTTCCTTCCTCATCAAGCCATCCCATTGACTTCCTCCAAGACAAAATCAATTTTGAAATTTTCAAAAAGGATTTTTCTGATTAATTCACGTGATGAAAACTGGGTAGGGTCATTAACAACCCTGGTCTTACCTTAAGCTGCAAGAATACTATATTTATTGTTTTAATTACTTTTTTTTTTTCGGAAAAAAAAATGCTTCACTTCATAATAAAATATTCATAAAAGGATGTTTTTCTAATAATTCAATTTTTTTCGTTTGACAGTCTTTTCCAAAAACAATCAAATATAAAAGTTCAAAGTCAAGAAAATTTTAAAGTTAATTCACTTAGTTCCAAAATTATTCTTTTCAGTTTTGGCACTCTTATTTTAAATACACTTCATTTGTTTTAGAAAAAATAAAATTAATTAAATGCTCCATTTTATTTTAATATTATCTACATTAATTTTAATGAAATTACTTTTTAAAAAGAACCTTTGATGAAATTCTAAATATTTTCCGATGTACCCGTATTTATAAATCAACGAATTCAATTCAACAAATGAAATTGTTAAACCATGTTTTACAAAATTTCAATATATTTAGAATTCTTAAGATTCAACTCAAGTAATGAACAATTATAAGTTTAAAAACTAACTAAAATTTTAAAACTTCACAATTTTCGCTGTGGTTGGAAATAATTTTTGTCATTATTTTAAAATTTATTTTTAATTGTATATCTTTCTCCGTCACTTTAAAATCAACAAATTTTATATTAGTGAGAAAAATGTGATATTTTAAGCTTTGTGAATTAAAAAAAAAAAACAAAAAGGAAAAATAATATCGGATTTGATAAAATTGGTATATATATATTTTTTATGGTGAGGGAGAGGAAATTAAATAATATAGTGTCTTTAAAAAAAAAATTATCCTTTTTAATTATTTTAGTTAAGGTTACAATTCATCAACTAAAAAAATTTTAAATGAAATATAAAATGATAATGATTGGATTCTCAATAGCAACGGTAAATCCATCGTTGAACTGATGAGGGTTGTTATGGAAAATCATTTTACTACTTGACATTGCAATGCTGATAAAAAAATTAAACAAAAATGCGCCGCAATAAAGTGAAAGAGAGTGGAAATTTATTAAAGGAGACTGGGTGAGTTATGTAATCTTCCATGTGATCAACGTATTTGACCTGACCCTAGAGTGTCCTTTTATTTTATGCACATGTTTTTGATTTGTTGTCACGCAATGGAGTCAATAATTGATTAGAGATATCAAACATACTTGTCAAAGGATCTTGTGTTTATACTTTTAGTTAGGTTGGCAGTCAAAGTTGAAGCACGACACCAAATTTGTCGTCGTGTCTCTATTATGCAGACCTTGTAATGTTAGCTCATCAATATCATTAATTTTTTAATTCAACGTTAACTTGTTATTGTGTATGACAACAGAACTTAACCACTAGTTATCGTGTATTTAATTTCACTTAAGTGGTTCTCTACCTTCCAACTAACATTAATTATATATTAGAAATCTTTAACTAGCTGCTTTAGTTTCGTCATGCATGACGTTTATTCTCTACAAATCTATCTTCTTTCCTTCTCTTATCTCTAAATATTCTTCTTATCAAATAATGAGATTTTTTAATTAAAGTCAAAAAATGAGAGCTGAAAAGTTGCGGATAAATTTTTTTTTCTTTTTTTCACATTGTGGATGCTTGTTCATGCTGAATTCATAATTTAAGACAAGATATACCAACGCAACTTGGTTTGCTCTTTCTTATTTAATTCATTATTAAGAAAATACAATGCGAACGCAGTAGTAAGTGAAAAATTACATAAAAAATTGTACCAAATGGTTGTACACTCCATTTTGGTTAGCAAAAGAAATGACAGCCACCTAGTACCAAGAATGTAATAACAAAGATAATAATACAGGGAAAATTTTAGATAGTTGAAGCACTGGTGTGAAGTGATACTAAGGAGGCATAAAATCCACCTTCAATTTTAATCAAATTTTCGTGTTTTCCCTTCTCTACTATGACTCCATTTTTAACCACAGCAATCACATCTGCATTCTTGATTGTTGATAAGCGATGAGCCACCACAACTGTAGTTCTGTTCTTCATAACTCGGTCTAATGCATCTTGCACCACTCGTTCGGATTCAGCATCAAGCGCGCTTGTAGCCTCATCAAGTAGTAGTATCTTGGGACTTTTTACAATGGCACGTGCAATGGCAACTCTTTGCTTTTGGCCACCTGATAATTGAATTCCTCGCTCTCCTGCCATGGTATCATATCCCTGCAGTTTGCATTATACAAGTCGAAAGAAGAGAGATGTAAGTAACATGAATCGGTATGTATGAACATAGGATAAAGTATCTTTTTTTATGGGGTTCTAACCTGTTGTAAACTACTAATGAACTTGTGGGCATTGGCCAATTCTGATGCGGCTAAAATTTCTGCTTCACTTGCATTGCCTTCTTTTCCATATGCAATGTTGGCACGGATTGTATCATTGAACAACATTGGTTCTTGGCTTACGAGACCCATTTGTTGCCTCAACCATTTCAATTGGAGTTTCTGAATTTCAACTCCATCAAGTGTAATTTGACCTGAGTCAGGATCATAAAATCTTTGCAACAATGAAATTACTGTTGATTTCCCACTCCCACTTTCTCCAACAAGTGCAACAGTCTGAAAGTAAATTAGAAAAAGTATTACCGATGTCAGTCACTTTGATTATAGTTTTATGACCTGACAAATTGCTTCAATATATAAGATAATTTTTGGTTACCTTGCCGGCATGAATAGACAAACTAAGGTCCCGCAAGATCTGAATGTCTGGCCTTAATGGATATTTGAAGCTCACATGACGAAGCTCTATTTCTCCCTTCACATTCTCTAGTGTCATTCCAGACTCATCACTGGGGTCTATTTTCGACTTGCGGTCTATGATTGCAAATATGGATGCAGCAGCAAATTTAGCTTTGCTAGAGTCAGGAGCAATGGAGCTTGATTGGGAAATTCCAAGAGCTGCCATGGTCAGAGCAAAGAAAACCTGCAAAGCAGACCGTAAGGCTTTTTACAGATTAAAAAGTCTTGGACTTTTAGAAACAGAAAAATTATTATATATAAAATGTGTACTCACTCTAAAAACATCTGAGAATGTTGTTTTGCCATCTTTAACAAGTCGAGCTCCAGCATAGAAACTGGTTGCATAGACGGTAAAGAGCAAGAAGAAAGAGAGTCCAAATCCTCCACCACTGATCAACCCTTGCCTTATCCCTGTTTTCATGGGGCCTTCACATTTCTTTTGATATAGTTTCATCATCTTCTCCTCAGCACAGAAAGATGCAACCGTCCTTATACTCCCAACAGCATCATTGGCAACTTGGCTTGCTTCCTCATACATCATCTGCAGCCATTTAGATTTACAACATCCTCGTTATGCTTTCAATAAATTAATGTACTGAATTAGGTGTCTCATTTTCCATTCTAGTGTTCCAGTATGCTACAGCCAGAAAAATGTTTCAAAAGTAGATATAGAAGATACCTTAGCATCAGCACTGAATCCTTTCATGAACTTCATTTGAACATATCCATTGACTCCTATCAAAGGAAGTAAAACCAGGATAATAAGGGCTAACTGCCAACTTGCAATAAAAGCAATCACTAAACCAGCCACTGCTGTGGAAATGTTTTGGACCATCAGAGCAAGTGCATCTCCAACTAGAGCACGCACAGAGGCTGCATCTGCCGAAAGCCTTGCACCAATTGCACCGCTTGAGTGCTCAGGCTCATCAAACCAGCCAACCTCCATGTGAACCACCTTCTCAAAACACATTGATCTTATCCGTCGGATTAGCTTAGATCCAGCTACAGAAAAGAAGTATGCTTGAGCTGGGTTAGCCAGAAACGAGGCAACACCGAGGACCATGAAAATCAGTGCCCAAAACCTCGTATCCTTTTTCAGTTTATCAGCTGCTTCGTAGAACGATGTAATTACACTGGAAATCAGTATACCAAAAACGGGAAATATTGCACCATTGGCAATTGCAGATGCAGTTCCAATTAGAAGTACCGGAATTTCTGGCTTATTGAGATAGGCAAGTCGACGGAGTGAAACCTTAGGAGGTGGTTCTGATGGTTGTGGAGGATTTTCTGGATCACCCGCAGAAATATCAGCCATATTAGGACCTGAAGGTAAACCAAATGAAACTGAGAATGAGTGGCGACTGCTATTTCCAGCTGATGATCCTCGACTTAGGGATCGTTGCAATGACCTCCTTATACTAGGATGTTTAAAAGAATCCCGTAGGTTTGATTGTCTAAAAGATTCCGATGAGATTTCTGATTTGCCATCTCCAGCCTCTTCTGCCGCTTTGTTTACTTCCTGCAAACGTATAAGCTGAGAGTATGCTCCTTCAGGATCCTGGAGTAGTTGCGAATGTGAGCCTGATCAATTGAAAAATATCTTTTTAAGTACTATACAATGTATGTCAGTTAATAAATCAATGATTGGTCATAAAAGGGCCAGAAGCAAGGTGGATATACGAGGAATTGGTTGAGAAAAATGGAAGGATGACAGTACAAAAACTTAACTACACAACTTACCCAAAATGTAGAATATACATCCAAGTATATTAGTTCACTTTTCACGTAAATTAGTTAAAATGAGTATGGTATGACAGTTATTAAGATACCTTTCTCAACCATCTTTCCTCGGTGAATGACTGCAATCATATCAGCATTTCTCACAGTGCTCAAACGATGAGCAACAATGACAGTAGTTCTGTTAACCATAATCCTGTCTAGTGCTTCTTGAACCACCCTCTCTGATTCTGCATCAAGAGCACTGGTAGCTTCATCCAAAAGTAAAATCCTGGGGTCTTTTAAAATTGCCCTTGCTATTGCAATTCTCTGCTTCTGCCCACCAGACAACTGTGTTCCATGCTCGCCAACCATTGTGTCTAGACCCTATATGTGAAATACAAAGTTTTGAAGTATATAAGCTACTCATAGAGTTAAAGGACTTATATAAAAGAAGGCAGCATATTAATAACTAATTATGTAGGGAAAATTCTAGAACCTGGGGTAGTTTATCAATAAACTTAGCAGCATTGGCAAGTTCAGCTGCAGCTCTTATTTCTTCAGTAGTTGCACCATCTTTTCCGTATGCAATATTTTCCTTAATACTGGAGGTAAATAACACAGGTTCCTGGCTGACAAGGCCGATTTTCTGTCTGATCCATTTCAGTTGAAATTCTTTAAGGTTAGTACCATCAATAAGTACCTCACCAGCATGTGGATCATAAAATCTCTCTATGAGACTGATAACTGTTGATTTCCCACTTCCACTCTGTCCAACTAAAGCTGCAGTTGTGCCACTTGGAATGTAAAGTGAGAATCCACTAAATATTTGTTCATCAGGTCTTGCAGGGTAACTGAAGTAAACATCTCTCAACTCTATGTCTCCTTTGATGTCATCCAATATCTTTCCTCTTGTGTCATAAGCGTCTATCTCTGGCTTCCTATTAATTGTCTCAAACATCTTAAATGCTGCAGCTTGACCAGCAGCAAATGCACTCAGGCAAGGAGATGCCTGTCCTAGGGACCTGAAAGATCCACATTATCACTTAATCAAGTAAAATAATAATATACCTAATACCAAACATTAAGTAGAGTTGGAATTTGAACTTACATTGAACCGGTCAATACTGCAATTATCACATTAAACACTGCCCCCCCTGTGTAGCCTTTTTCCAAAATCAACTTTCCACCATACCATATGGCCAAAGCATAACTGAAGAAAACTATTAAAAAAAGTAAGCCGAGACCTAATCCAGTAGCCATGCCTTCATAAACACCTGACTTGTAAGCAGCACCAAGAAACTTGTTGTAATTACTAATGGCTTTCTTCTCCCCTGTAAATGATGCAACCTGGATTGAAAAAAAAGGCATATTGAAAGAGATAATTAGATCAAACGGCAAACAGAAAACAGAAAAAAATTATTGAAAGAGACTGTCACAACATAAGCACAAATTTATCTCATTCTGGCAATGTAACATACAGTTCTAATAGAGCCAATTGTCTGTTCAACCACAGCTGCTGCCTTTGCATAAGCATTTTGTCCACGCGATGCCATCTTTGCTATTACAATTGCCATGAATCCACCAGCTACTGCGAGGGGAGGAATAGAGGTTAACATGACAAGGGTGAGAAGCCACCCTTTTGCAAATGCTATAGCGAAGCCTCCAACAAATGTTGACATAAGCTGTATAAACTTGCCAACCTGACAAAATAAGAAATGTTTACTTAGCATGTGCAAGATGCATCAAATTCATTGTGCCTTTACTTCGCCAAGACAAGTATAGTACCTTCTCACCCATCGCTTCTTGTATAAGAACTGTGTCACCAGACATTCTTCCAATCACCTCACCCGTGTTTGCTTCTTTATCGAAGAAAGCAATATCTTGTCTCAGTATAGTTTTCAGATACAAACCCCGTATTCTTGCAGCCTGTCTTTCCCCTGTAACCATCCAGCAACTCACCTCTGACAAACACGAAACACGAAACACGGGCCTCTCAGTTTACATTTTCTATGAAAGAAAAACTTGTATTGGTTTCGACTACCTTATGTACTTACGGAGAAATGATGCTACTGCAGACCCAATTGCCAAGTATACAAACTTCAGAGACACCTATAAAATTTCCAGGAAACTAGTTATAAAATCTTCATATAAAATCCAAGTTCAATTCCATGAACTGAACTCATTTTTTTACCTTGGAAACCATTTCAACAATGTCAACATTGTTTTGGTTTTGGCCAAAGGAATCTATGAGTTCACCGAATATGATTGCCATTAGGGGCATAGATACCCCATTCCCTAAAGCACCAAGGGCACCAATGATCATCAATGCAATGTCGGTAGAATCTGCAAAACTGAATAGCTTGTGAAAGGGAACCGTGTTGGTTTTCTCATTTTCTTTGCTCTGTTCAGACTCTGGTCGCTCCCCACTCATGTGTGAGCCTTTCTCTTTTCCTTCCTGGCTTTTCGACGTACTCGCCTCATTCGAATTCGTGTTGCCATTGAACCCGTTCTCCATGGCCATACTACCGGCCCTCAAATATCAGCACACTTTTCAACTGCTATAGTAATTTACAACTTGAATCAAAGCTGCATTGTACAATCACCGGTTTCAATCAGATCTAAAGCCATATTTATAAGAAACAGAAAGGAAATAGTTGACAATTCCTAGTTTTCAACGTTCATGGTGATGAACTTTGACAGTTAGATTATTCAAAAACAAAAAAATTTAGAGTTTCATGGAAGTCTCTGTTGTAAGTTGAGGCAGTTAATCAACTGGGCCTAATATACTATAAAGAAGCTTGTCTTTGTTCTAATGACACAAACAAGATCTAGCCAAATCCATCAAGGTACAGATTTAGAATATTATTGAGACAAAGACCAGCCAACTGGTTTATACAAGAAAAAAAATGAAACAGGAAAAAAACAAAGATGTCACTTAATGATAAAAGAGATAGAGGAAGAGAGAGAGTACTCTCTTCCTTCTTTTTCCTTTTCCATGCACTTGTAAATCTCAAAAGAAGGAAAAATAGAACAGAACAAAAATGAAAGCAAAAGTTTTGCTCATGATATATATATATCAGAAACACTAGACAGAAACTTTTCTTCTGCTTATGACAAGGAAGGTCTCTATATCTTTGAAACAAGAGACACTCCGCAGGTAAACTTTTGTCCATAAAATGGAACATATACAAGAAGAAAAAAACCTCCCAAACCAGTAAAAATATTAAAAAAAAAAAAAAAAAGAGTCACAGAGAAGCATTTACCTACTAACAGATCAGAAAAGTAGTTGAAATGAGCAGTTTCAGGGATCTGGGTCAGTGTGATTTTATGACACTTTGTCTGCTTTGTGTTTTTGTTGAGCTTTTGTGTTCAGTTCATGTATCTTTCCTATTTATACGCGGTGTCATTGCTTAGAGAGCAAGCATAATTCTCTTGCAAGCCAAGACTATCCAATCCAATACTTTTCTGTTCAAAACAAGTCTACAGCCTTCCTTTCCCAAAAAAAAAAAAAAAGTCTACAGCCTTGAATAACAATTAGTCAAAAGGCGTCTGATTGTTGGGTTTGTCAACTGCACCCAATTGTTTATACGTTTTCACATTGAAGTTGCTTTATTGAATACGTATCTGCTAGATGTATTATAAACTAGTCTCCATGGAATAAAATAAAGAAGATCTGCAGTGCATGGTTTCATGCCCTCAACTATGATAAGGATTAAATTTTGTCTATACCTTTTTGTTAATTTTCTATTAGAGTGACGCTTTATTCAATAAATTTTGTTATTTGATTATTCCTTTTATTGGTTGGCATGGTAAGTGGAGGACAAGAGTGCTGAGCTACAAAAATAGTATCCGGGAATAAACAGGAATGCCTCCATTATTATCCCACCTAACTCCAACTTTTTTGTGTTTGAAGTAATGGAACATGAGATTCTCATACATAGAATGAAATACAACATAATGAGTATGGGTACCCAGAACCAAAAATATCATCATATTGAAAAGGAAACACAACAAATGAAATACAGCTTTCATTGAAATATCGTAATTGATATCATAATTAGATTATTACATGTGCATCAACTTTAGTAATCTGATTTGATTAAAGAAAGTGAATGGAACGGAATATAGATTGGTGATCAAAGTGGCCACGATCAGAGATGGGCGCCCACTGGGGAATTTTTTCGTCTTTGGAACTGGATGGAGAAGAGAAGATCTCGTGTTAATGTCATTAGTTTTGCGGGGCCCCTGGAAAGAGGGGACGGTACTCGCTCTGTGATTGGTCAGGTGATGCAAGTAAAAAGCCTCATACGGCGAGTACCGAAAGTTAAGGGATTTTTGTAATCTTTTTGGGCTTGGAGCCATAGAGACAATACAGATTTTTTTTTTTTTAAGTAATAATAATAATATTTTTTTTTTTTTGGGAAAAACTATAGAACAGTTTAACACCCACCAAAAATATTCTGTCATAACGCTGGAATCCATGTTCTGACCATTTAAATTAACTTTATTTTAATAAGTCCAACTTCGTATCCTTATGTGGCCATGATTCTGGAAGCCATGTGGTTATAATTTACAGTAACAATCTATGTTGTCCTTTGTTCGTTTCTCATAAATTTTATGTACTTTATTGAAGAAAGTAATGGATTACATTTAAGGGAAAAAAATATTTAGGGAGCCTATTCAATCTAAGTTTTTAATAATTTTTATAAAATTTAAAAATTTAAATACATTCAATACAAATTTTTGAAGACTTTGTAAAAATCATATAATATTCAATATAAACTTTTAAAGATTTTTATAAAGTATATAAAAGTTACGCACGATGTATTCAATCAAAACTTTTTTATATTATAAAGTATTCAAAATATCAATGATTTTTATAGAATTTAAAATTTTAATGATTTTTATATTAAATTTATAATAATCAAACTCTACAAATTTTCTTCCACTCCTCTTAAAAACGTTTGTAGACTTTTGTTATTGATTATAGAAATAAACATCACAATTACTTTTATATTTGAATCTTCCATAAATAAAAATATTTCACTTATTTAAAATACACACACATATATATATTTCACTCTTATTTTATTGTAAATTATAATAGTCAACATTTTTCTTTCTATATTTAAATTGTTAGTTTTTTAGTTTTTAAATCTTATTAAACCCCTTCTTTTCCAAAAGACATTAATTTATTATTTTGTAAAAAATTTCAAATTTGAATTAAAATTGAAGAGTTAGATGTTGACAAAATAAATTTAAAAAAAAATAAAGAAAACATCTTATAATTTTTATTTATATAAATACAATAAAAAAAATATCTAGATGGATATTAATCCAAATCATCTCATTAATCTTATAATAAACAATACAACTAGTATTAATAATTATATTGTAAGCTAACAGTTTAGTATTTCTTATGTACAAATAATAAAAATAGAACTCACAATGTAAAAATGAAAAATCTCATTGCTATAAAAATGATAAAATTAATCGATGAAATCTTTATCTTTTATATTACAAAATAAAAGAAAAAACCTTTCTTTCAAATAAAAAATAATAATAATATTTGGTGATTTTTTAGCTAGTAGTTAATTAAGAAAAATAAAATTTTAAATTTTAAATTTAATTATATTTATATATGTGATTTTTTTTTCAACTTTTATTCATATTACTTTTGATTAGTTAATATTTGAGGTACAATAATTAATTTTACTATTTATAAAATATCATAAAATTAATCAGCTTTAATTTTGTAAGACATTAGTTTTGATAGTTGTTTTTATACATGCTTATTTACATTATGTCATATAACTTATAAAATATATAATTTGCATGAATTTGTTAAAGGATTATATTTTTATTTTTCATAAAAGATGTAAATTGAATAATAAAATGCTTAAAATACTTGATGTTTTGATTATCTATTTATATAGTTAAGGTGATTATACTTTTCTTATTATTATTATTTTGAAATAGACTATATTTTTATTTTATGTGTCATGTTTTTTAATCAATGATTGACATGATGAATATAATATTATTAACTTATAAAATAAATATTATATTAATTAGTGAAAGTTTATTAATGTCTATGAAAGTATATTGCAAGTCTATGAAATTTTTGATATTATTCTTTTATAAGTCTATAACAATCTATGCAAGTTAATAAAAGTTTTTTAAAAATGATTTATAAAAGTTTTTAAAAGTTTTTCATGAATTTGTGAAGTCATTAAAAGTTTATAAAATTCTACAAAAGTCATTCATTAAAAGAAGTCTATAAAAGTTTTTTATAATCATCAATATACACCCCCCTTAATTTAAATTGTACTTATATTAGGCTTGTCAAAAAAAAAATTGTACTTATATTAGGAATAGAATTCACTATACTTTGCAAGGGAAAAAGGGGCAAAAAAAGACAAAAAACAAGCTAGAAAACAAGATACATTATATATCTTTTATAACATATACCAAACTAAAAGGAAAACACAATTTTTCATTTTTATTTTTTAATTTGAACCCTCAAAGATTTGTCAAGTATTTACCGAAATCAATCATTAATATAGATATTTATATTCACAATAAAGTGAAAAAAAAAAAAAAACACCTAATAAGATAGATAAGTACATATAGCTACCTATTGGGGGAAAATTAGATCCCTAAAATCCAATTGAAACTAAAATTGAATTGATTGGAAATCAACCTAAGGGATAGGGTCCAAAATTAAATCCCGAAGGCAAGTCCAAAAGGAAGCCACAACTCATACTCAATTGCCCATCAAAGGAGACGTGGAGAGGACGAGATTGCTCATGCTAGAAGATGGGAAAAGGAACCAAAAGGAAAATTGATCTAAAGGTTCAAATAAGACTCCTTATGTCCACAAATCACCATGTCCCATCCAAAGAACTAGACTTAGTGTCAGGCCTAGAGCTAACACGTTAAAAGGTGATAGATGCAGGCTACAAGAAGAAAAAAGGAATAATCAATAGCGTGCCACGTAGCGCCTTACGATCGGAAGAACAAACAAAACAAAGTCACGTGTCTCTTGCATATGAATTGGTTGGGCAAGAAGCATGAGACAAGGAAAAGGTGAAAATAAGGGATGAAAGGGAGTCGGAAGATAAAATGCATGTGTGTATGCAAAGGAGACTCAAAAGGAGAGTTAACCATCATCAAAGAAGAGAGAAGGAAATCTTAAAAGGTAAGAAGAATTATATAAAGACATTCACTATCCAAAGGAAGGTAAGTCGATCTCTCTGTCCTAAAAATATACTAGTGTGAGAGGAAATTCCCCTTAGATAAGCCCTCACAAACATTAGATACTATTTATAGGTATTGTTAGTTAGAATAATCTAAACTTCTTTCCTTTTCCACCCTTTTCTACTCTTTAGCCCTTTGTAAAAGGGCTTTCCCATTAACTTGAGCGTTAGAAGGTTTTCCTCGATAGAACACTGACAACCCCTAACCTCTTTTTCTTTGTTTTGCAAGTGACTAATGGAGAATTCATATCACCTAGAGGGAAGAATCCCCTTTTCTAAGGAGATCCAAGCATAAAAGGGGATTCAAGTCAAATTTCTCAATTCCTTAATCTGTATTCTCTTTGCAATTCTATATATCCATTGTTGGTGTGACCAATTTTCGCAACAACACTAGCCATTAGGGGTGGGCACCAAAACATGGAACCGATCCGAACGACCCGATCCGATCCGATCCGTGGGTGTTCGGGTCGGATTCCATCTTAAATATTAAGGTGTTCGGGTCAACAAAATAAAAAACATGGTGTTTGACGGATCGGTTCGGTTTCATAGGGTCAAAACCGAACCGATCCGTGAACAGGGGTACAAGCGTAATTTCGCATGTCCCTTTATAATATCACACACAAATCTCAAACCCTAGCTGAAAAAGACTCCAACCCGGCAGCCCGATCTGTTGCTGCTGGTTCTTGTCGCCGCACCGCGCCGTTTCCCCTTCTTCCTCCTATCGCTCGTCGGCCGTCACATCTCGTCTCTGTTGCCGTTGCCGTGGCCCTATCTCGTCTCTGTTGCCGTTGCCGTGGCCCTGTCTCGTCTCTGTTGCCGTTGCGGTGGCCCGATCTCTTCTCTGTTGCCGTTGCGGTGGCCCGATCTCGTCTCTGTTGCCGTTGCCGTGGCCCGATCTCGTCTCTGTTGCCGTTGCCTTGGCCCGATCTCGTCTCTGTTGCCGTTGTCGTGGCCCGATCTCGTCTCTGTTGCCGTTGCAGCAGCAAATGAAGTGTCCTTCAATGCAGTGTCCTTCATTGCAGCAGCAAATGAAGTTTCAACTTCATTGGATAATTTGGATTTACTTTAAAATTTGATGGTAAGATTTTATAGTTTATATTATTTTGAATATCATTGTTCATTTATTATATATATTGTTTAGTGTTTATGTGCTAATAAATTTGTTTTGAATGACTAGGTTCAAAGGTGTGTGAACTTTTGAGCTAATTTTCGATTGGTTGGAGTTGGACTTAGAGCTAATCTTTGGAGTTTGGAATTGTTTACTTTATGTTGTATTTTTATGTCTACTATGTTGCTATATTTTTTTTCTTAGTATGTTGTATCCATCTAATATTTTTCTTTATCCATTTAATTTTTTTGGTATCATCCACAACATAAAGTAAATTTAAAGAATCCAAAAACACTTAAATTTAAAGGTTCAACAGTAATGGACTCAAAAACAATTAAAAATTAATAAAAATTTTGGCCCAAAAAATGAAGCCCAAATTTGGGCCCAAACATGGAAACCGATCCGAATCGATCCGAACACTGGGTGTTCGGATCGGATCGGTTCCTCTCCCTCATCGGACCATGTTCGGATCCAAAAGTGGCGATCCGCGAATTTATCATGTTCGGGTCGGTTCCAATAGGAACCGATCCGAACATGGTAGTGCCCACCCCTACTAGCCATGTAAAGTGGAAATGTGCTAATAAGAAACACAGTCGCAATCCTATAATGCTGTTGGTCAAAATTTAACCATTAAAAGAGCAAGAATTTTGACTTTCAGTGTATGCTATTTGACCATTGACAACCATTTAGTGGACAGTGTGATTAACATGAATTTTTGGCTGTTTGGCATTATTGTAAAAGAAAAAGAAAGTGTACTAGTACCCAACAAATCAATCATGCAGGAAAAAACGGGTATGCATATGGATGGTGGGCGTACAGTTAGTTATTGCTCCTTAATATCCACCACCTCAAAGCCCACACTAGTCGCTCATTTCTACCATCAGCCATCACATGTATTGAATGGAGACATAAGTCATAGAGACTCTCAACTCTCAACGGACAAATACACAAGTACACATGTAACACATCTCTACAAGTTCCCAAAAACATTGCAACTCATGCCCGTATTAAGAAAACAGGAAATATGTAATTACAAGGAAAATTATATGGAAAACGTCATGCAGTTGAAGCATTGGAGTGAAGTGATACTAAGGAGGCATAAAATCCGTCTTTAATGTTAATCAAATTCTCATGTTTTCCTTTCTCTACTATAACTCCATTTTTAATAACAGCAATCACATCGGCATGTTTGATTGTTGATAGTCGATGAGCCACCACTACTGTAGTTCTGTTCTTCATTACACGGTCTAATGCATCTTGAACCACTCGTTCGGATTCAGCATCTAGTGCACTTGTGGCCTCATCAAGTAGTAGTATCTTGGGACTTTTTACTATTGCACGTGCAATGGCTATTCTTTGTTTTTGCCCCCCTGATAATTGAATTCCTCGCTCTCCTACCGTTGTATCATATCCCTGCATTTTACATTACACAAGTCGAAATAGAATTAATATGAAGTGGTATGAACACAAGATAATGTTTTTCCTACTTCATTCTAACCTGTTGTAAACTACTAATGAAATTGTGGGCATTGGCCAATTCTGACGCAGCTAAAATTTCTGTTTCCGTTGCACTCCCTTCCTTTCCGTATGCAATGTTTGCACGGATTGTATCATTGAACAATATTGGTTCTTGACTCACTAGACCCATTTGTTGCCTCAGCCATTTCAATTGGAGCTTTTGAATTTCAACCCCATCAAGTGTAATTTGACCTAAATCAGGATCATAAAATCTTTGCAACAGTGAAATTACAGTTGATTTCCCACTACCACTTTCTCCAACAAGAGCAACAGTCTGAAAATAAATTAGAAACAAATTAAGACCAGCTCCGTAAAAGGAAGCATTAGTTTCTTTCAATGTACCAAAATCACATTCATCATAGCTTATCATTTGACAACTGCTTCAGTAAGATGGAATTTAAAATGCAATTTTTGGTTACCTTGCCAGAATGAATAGATAAATTAAGGTCCTGGAAGATCTGAATATCTGGCCTTAATGGATATTTGAAGCTCACATGACAAAGCTCTATATCTCCCTTCACATTCTCCTGTGTCATTCCAGACTCATCATTGGGATCTATTTTTGACTTGCGGTCTATGATTGCAAATATGGATGCAGCAGCTATTTTAGCTTTGCTGGTGTCAGGAGCAAAGGAACTTGACTGAGATATTCCAAGAGCTGCCATGGTCAGAGCAAAAAAAACCTACAAAAAAGCGTATGTAAGGCCTTTTATCATTGTAAGTACGGTGTTTCAAATATTTTCAACTTTCAGAAACAGGAGATATATTACACATGAAATACATACTCACTCTAAAAACATCCGAGAATGTTGTTTTGCCATCTTCAACAAGTCGAGCTCCGGCATAGAAACTAGTTGCATAGACACAATAGAGCAACAAGAAAGACAGTCCAAATCCTGCACCACCGATCAACCCCTGCCTTATCCCTGTTTTCGTGGGGCCTTCACATTTCTTTTGATATAGTTTCATCACCTTCTCTTCAGCACAGAAAGAAGCAACTGTTCGTATACTTCCAACTGCATCATTGGCAACTTGGCTTGCTTCCTCATACATTATCTGCAATCATTTAGATTTAATAAAACATCTTTTTCATGCTATCATCGAGTTCATAAAACAATAGGCTACATATGCAACATTACAGCTGTTTCAAATATCCATGCCCTTTTTTTGAGCCATTTCCTGGTATTTGCACTTTCAAATAATATATGGACAACTTTTAGGTGTTTCATTTTTTGGACCTTCAAGTTTTTCAATTTTAGCGTTCAGCAAACTACGTGCACAAGAATATACAAAGTTAGATTTATGTACAACCTTTGCATCTGCAGTGAATCCTTTCATGAACTTGATTCCAGCATATCCACTAACTCCTATCAAAGGAAGTAAAACAAGGATAATTAAGGCTAACTGCCAACTTGCAATAAAAGCAATGACTAAACCTGCCACTGCTGTAGCAACGTTTTGAACAATTAGAGCAAGTGCGTCTCCAACTAGAGCACGCACAGATGCTGCATCTGCTGAAAGCCTTGCACCAATTGCACCACTTGAGTGTGCAGTCTCATCAAACCAGCCAACCTCCATGTGAACCACCTTGTCAAAACACATTGACCTTATTCGTCTGATTAACTCAGATCTAGCCACTGTAAAGAAGTATATTTCACCTAAGGTTGCCAAAAATGAGGCCATACCAAGGACCACAAAAATTAGTGCCCAGAATCCCGTTTCCTTTTTCATTTCAGCAGGTGGTTTGTAAAACGATGCAATTGCACTAGAAATTATTGTACCATAAACTGGAAATACGGCACCAGCGGCTACTGCAGATATGGTTCCCAATAGAAGTACTGGAATTTCTGGCTTATTGAGATAGGCAAGGCGATGGAGTGAAACCTCAGGACGCTGGTCTATTGGTAGTGGAGTACCTTCTGGTTTTCCCACATCAACATCAGTGATGTTAGGAACACTGACTGAGATTGAGTGGCGACTGATGTTTCCAAATGATGATCCCTGACTAAAGGATCGTCCGAACGACCTCCTCAGATTAGGCTGTCTAAAAGATTCTGATGTGATTTCTGATTTGTTGTGGTCATCTCCGGCCTCTTCTGCCCCCTTGTTTACATCCTGCAATCGTATAAGCTGAGAGTATGCTCCATCAGGATCCTGGAGTAGTTCAGAATGTGAGCCTGATCAATTGCCAAATATGTTGTTAGGACCATTCTTTATAACCAAGAACGAAATCAGATTATTGCTTAGAACAGGACTAGATGAAGAGAGCTATCTGTTTTGTAAAGCTACCAAAAACTGGTTGCTAATTTAACAAAAATTTCACAAGATGCAGAATTTACACCACCTCAGGTCATTATTAGTTGGTTCAGATAAAGTTCAGGGAAAATTGTATGCACATGCATGGAGGTAGATAACAGGTCAAATTTAGTGTTGAAAGGAATCTAGTTGGGTGACATTTCTTAGTTAACATTGCTGTATTTTGTAAATCAGTTAAAATGAGTACGCCATGGCAACAGCATAAGATACCTTTTTCAACTATCTTTCCTTGATGAATGACTGCGATCACATCAGAATTTATCACAGTGCTCAAACGATGAGCAACAATGACAGTAGTTCTATTGACCATAATCCTGTCTAGCGCTTCTTGAACCACTCTCTCAGATTCTGAATCAAGAGCACTGGTAGCTTCATCTAGAAGTAAAATCCTAGGGTCTTTTAAAATTGCTCTTGCTATTGCAATTCTCTGCTTCTGCCCGCCAGACAACTGTGTTCCATGCTCACCAACCATAGTGTCTAGTCCCTATATGTGAAATACGAAATGTGTATAAGCTACTCTTAGTATTAAGGGACTTACATAAAAGAGGACAGCATATTGATAACAAATTATATAGGAAAAACTTAGAACCTGGGGTAGTTCATCAATAAACTTAGCAGCATTGGCAAGTTCTGCTGCAGCTCTTATCTCTTCAGTAGTTGCAGCATCTTTTCCATATGCAATATTTTCCTTAATACTGGAGCTAAATAGCACAGGTTCCTGGCTGACAAGACCAATTTTCTCTCTGATCCATTTAAGTTGGAAATGTTTAAGGTTAGTACCATCTATAAGTACCTCACCAGCTTGTGGATCATAAAATCTCTCTATGAGACTGATAACTGTTGATTTCCCACTTCCACTCTGTCCAACTAAAGCTGCAGTTGTACCACTTGGAATGTAAAGGGAGAATCCACTAAATATTTGTTCATCAGGTCTTGCAGGATAATTGAAATAAACACCCCTCAACTCTATGTCTCCTTTAATATCATCCAGTATCTTTCCTTTGGTGTCATAAGCATCTATCTCTGGCTTCCTATTGATTGTCTCAAACATCTTAAATGCTGCAGCTTGACCAGCTGCAAATGCACTCAGGCAAGGAGATGCCTGTCCTAGGGACCTGAAACATCCATACTGTCACTGAAAGAAGTAAAATAATAATAATATACATAGTACTAGGCATTAAGTAGAGTTTGAATTTGAACTTACATAGAACCGGCCAATACTGCAATTATCACATTAAATACTGCCCCTCCTGTATAGCCTTTATCCAATATCAACTTTCCACCATACCATATACACAAAGCATGTGCTGAGTAAACTATTAACATAGCTAAGCCAAGGCCGAATCCAGTAGCCAAACCTTCGAAAATACCTGTCTTGTGAGCAGCAACAAGAAACTTGTTGTAATCACTAACGGCTTTCTTCTCCCCCGTAAATGATATAACCTGGATTGAGAAAAGCAAAATATATTTATATTTTGGTCATAATTTGAATGAACAATTAACAGAAAGCAGAAAAAGTTTATTGAAAGAGCATGATCACGAATTTATCTCATTCTGGCTAAGTGACATACAGTTCTGATGGAGCCAATTGTCTGTTCAACCACAGTTGCTGCTTTTGCATAAGCACTTTGTCCACGAGATGCTGTCCTTTCTAATATCATTGCCTGGATTCCACCAGCTATTGCCAGAGGAGGAATAGAGGTTAACATGACAAGGGTGAGAAGCCACCCTCTTGCAAATGCTATTACAAACCCTCCAACGAATGTTGATATAAGCTGTATAAATTTGCCAACCTACCAAAATAAGAAAAGGCTTAGTATGCGCGAGATGCATCAGAGTCCTTGTGCATTTTCTTTGACAACTAGAATACCTTCTCGCCCATAGCTTCTTGTATAAGAACAATGTCACCAGACATTCTTCCCACCACTTCACCTGTGTTTGTTTCTTTATCAAAGAAAACAACATCTTGTCTCAGTATATTTTTTAGATACAAACGCCGTATTCTTGCAGCCTGTCTTTCCCCTGTAACCATCCAGCAACTCACCTCTGACAAACAAGAAACACCATCCTCTTGGTTCTCATTGATCATGCAAATTAAACACTTCTTTTGAATTTAAAAACTTGCACTGGTTAATTAAGTACTTACGAAGAAATGATGCTATTGCAGATCCAATTGCCAAGTATACAAACCTTAGAGACACCTATAAATTCTCAAGAAACTAGTCAGTAAAATGTTGACTGAAAAATGCAAAACATGTGAGTGTTAGATAGTCCCGCAATGGTTGAGAAGGTGAATTTATATGATTTATAAGGTAAGGGTAAACCTCCACAATAGATCGGATTCTGTCTATCCAGGTTCATGGGTGTGCAGGTGTTGCCACCCTCAATTGAGAAGGTGAATCTGGATGGTATCCAGGTGCACAGGTGCTGCCACTCTCAATTGAGAAGGTGAATTTGTACGGTATCCCGGTTCGGGTGCTGCCACCCTCAATTGAGAAGGCGAATTTGGATGGTATCCAGGTTAAGGTGCTACCATCCTCAATTTAGAAGGTGAATTGGTATGGTATCTAGGTTCAAATGCAGTTGAAAAGTCTATGCAGATTCATGCCACCCTTGGTTGAGACCCTCAATTGAGAAGGTGAATTTGTATGATATCTAGGTCCAGGCACATCCTTACTTGAGAAGTTCATCCAGGTTCATGGTTGCAGGTGGCCAGGTGTTGCCACCCACATTCTCAATTGAGAAGGAGAATTTATATGGTTCATGGTGCCGGTGCTGCCATCCACATTCTTAGCGGAGAAGTTGAATTTATATGGTTTATGCACTTTATCACCTGAAAAGGTGAAACCCCCCCCCCCCCCACTCAAAATTCATTGAGAAGGTGAATTTGTATGGTTTATAAAATGAAGATAAACCTTCACAATAAGTCATGTCAGGTCGAGCTTTGTCTATCTAAGTTCATGGGTGCAAATGCTGTCACTCAATGGCGGATCTAGAAATTCTTAGAAGAAAGGATGTTTATACAAAATAATAATAATAATAATAAATTAAAAATATTACCAATGTGATTCTTTGTAAAAATAAAAATTCAATAACATAATAAAATTTATATAAAATAAAACAAATAATGCACTTAATTTAAATGAATCAAATAGTCTAATACTAAAAAAGCTTTAACCGAGGTATTAAGGAAATAAAAAAAAATTAAATTATATATTATTATAATTTTTGTCAACTACACATCTTATTTGAAATCATTATAATCTCCTTATCAATTTTATTGAAAATATATATATCTTGGCATAAGTAAGCAAACTGCCGTTCAACCATGTCTTTCTCATTCAATTAAGTAAAAATAAAATAATTAAATATACAAAAAAAAAAAAAAAAAAAAAAAGAGATTTTAGGATTTATTGATTAAATGTAGTAAATTAAAATTTGACATTTTAGGATTTATTGATTGGATGAATGTCAAACTAAAATTATAAAATAAAAATGAAAAAGAATAAGAACTTGTTTAAAATAATTTAAAGTTATATTTATTAATTTAGAATATAAGAACTGTTGTCAAGATTTTGACATCACAAAGAAATTGTTGGTGTTGGTTGAAGATGAATGGCAAAAGGAAAATTTGATGTTAGTTGCTAGAAGACAACAAAATTCAAAACAAAATAAAAGGTGCAAAATCAAGAACCCACAAAAGAAAATTCAACAAGAAATTATATATAAAGAGAAATATGAAATTTTAATTAAATAATTTTTTTATAAAGAATTTGAGGGGGAGGACCCATATTGGATCCGCCACTGCTACCACCGACATCCTCAGTTGAGAAGGTGGATTTGTGTGATTTATAAGTTAAAGGTAAACTTTCACAACGAATCGAGTCTTGTATGATAGGTCGGGTCGGTCTTTGTTTACCCAAGTTCATAGGTGTAGGTGTTGCCACCTACATTAATTGAGAATGTGAATTTCTATGATTTATAAGGTAAGGGTAAACTTTTACGATAAGTCGGGCTCTATCTATCCAAGCTATTACCCACATCAATCGAAAAAGTGAATTTGTATAATTTGTCGGAAAGGTTAGGCTCTCTCTACCCTGATTCATAGGTGTAGGTGATGTCACTCATATTAGTTGAGAAAGTGACTCTGTATGGTTTATAAGGTGAAGGTAAACCTCCACAATGGGTTGTGCTTTGAATTAGCATTGGTGATGGAGTTGGCTCAATATCTTTTTTGACGGTCAAAAATATCTTTCACACGTTTCTGCTATCTAACTCCAATCTAATATCATAACCCTAGACTTTTGCTTGCAAAAATTAATTATAAAGCATAGCACCAGAAGTCCAATTATTGAATTCATGAGGCAGAATCTTTACCTTGGAAACCACATCAACAATGTTGCTGTTGTTCTGGTTTTGTCCAAAGGAATCGATCAGGTCACCAAATATTATTGCCATAAGAGGCATAGATACTCCATTCGCTGAAGCACCAATTGTGCCAGTGATCATCAATACGACATCAAAACAATCTGCAAATATGAATAGCTTGTGAAATGGAACGGTGTTAATATTCTCGTTTGTTTTGCTCTGTCCAGACTCTGGTTGATTTCCACTCATGCTCGAGCCTTTCTCAGTTTGTTCAAGCCTTTTCGGTGAGGTGACCTCATTCAAATTTGTGTCACCACTCAAGCTGTTCTCCATGCTCTGTACCATAAAATACTATCCCCCTTATCAACTGTTATTAGACTATATAACTTGAATTAACTACAACTACAGGTTTGTATCAGCTACAAAACCAGATTAGCTGAACAAGTGAGAAATTTAAAGAATACTGAATTAAGGACTCTGGAGAGAGTTGATACTGAACTGAAGTAGCAATTAAGAAACAAAAATGCGACAGTAGATGTATAATGAGTTAAGAATTCCAAAGTTGTAACCTTCACGGAAACAACTTTAACCCTTCAATTAGTCCGAAAGCATAAATTTGAAAATTTCCTGGAACCCACTCTTATAAGCTGACTATACTGATATACTATGAAAATGGGAAAAATAAAAAAGAAAAGAAAGATAGAAGTAATTGATAGGCAGTTACCCACCAAGAGATCAAAGGAGTAGTTGATTTTTGTAGTTTCAGGAATCTAGGCCTGTGGTCTTATAACACTCTTTGGCTGCTATGTGTATTTGAGCTGGTCATGAATCATAATTCTTTATAGCTAAGCCATTACTTAGGGAGCAAGCATTATTCTTCTGCTAGTAAAGAGAAGCCAATATTTTAATATCGAAATTTTAATCCACAGGACCACAGCCTCCTATAAAACTAAGTCAAAATTTGTTTTTGTCAATTTTACATAAATTGTTTTTCATAAATACTAGTCCAAGTTCTTTTCACAAAAAAAAAGCCAAGAAAGAAAAAACCAGTCCAATTGGGGAACGACAGCAACCTTATTTTATTTTCTTATCAGCAGTTAGTTTAGATTCCTTTTGATTTGATGCTGACTCTAGTTGATCAACTTGGACTAATATACTATAAAAATGGGAAAAAAATGAAAAGAAAAAGTAGAAGTAATTGACAGGCAGTTACCTAGCAAGAGATCAAAGGAGTAGTTGATTTTTGTAGTTTCAGGAATCTAGGCCTGTGGTCTTATAACACTCTTTGGCTGCTATGTGTATTTGAGCTGGTCATGAATCATAATTCTTTATAGCTAAGCCATTACTTAGGGAGCAAGCATTATTCTTCTGCTAGTAAAGAGAAGCCAATATTTTAATATCGAAATTTTAATCCACAGGACCACAGCCTCCTATAAAACTAAGTCAAAATTTGTTTTTGTCAATTTTACATAAATTGTTTTTCATAAATACTAGTCCAAGTTCTTTTCACAAAAAAAAAGCCAAGAAAGAAAAAACCAGTCCAATTGGGGAACGACAGCAACCTTATTTTATTTTCTTATCAGCAGTTAGTTTAGATTCCTTTTGATTTGATGCTGACTCTAGTTGATCAACTTGGACTAATATACTATAAAAATGGGAAAAAAATGAAAAGAAAAAGTAGAAGTAATTGACAGGCAGTTACCTAGCAAGAGATCAAAGGAGTAGTTGATTTTTGTAGTTTCAGGAATCTAGGCCTGTGGTCTTATAACACTCTTTGGCTGCTATGTGTATTTGAGCTGGTCATGAATCATAATTCTTTATAGCTAAGCCATTACTTAGGGAGCAAGCATTATTCTTCTGCTAGTAAAGAGAAGCCAATATTTTAATATCGAAATTTTAATCCACAGGACCACAGCCTCCTATAAAACTAAGTCAAAATTTGTTTTTGTCAATTTTACATAAATTGTTTTTCATAAATACTAGTCCAAGTTCTTTTCACAAAAAAAAAGCCAAGAAAGAAAAAACCAGTCCAATTGGGGAACGACAGCAACCTTATTTTATTTTCTTATCAGCAGTTAGTTTAGATTCCTTTTGATTTGATGCTGACTCTAGTTGATCAACTTGGACTAATATACTATAAAAATGGGAAAAAAATGAAAAGAAAAAGTAGAAGTAATTGACAGGCAGTTACCTAGCAAGAGATCAAAGGAGTAGTTGATTTTTGTAGTTTCAGGAATCTAGGCCTGTGGTCTTATAACACTCTTTCGCTGCTATGTGTTTTTGAGCTGGTCCTGAATCATACTTCGTCATTACTTAGGGAGGAAGCATTATTCTTCCGCTAGTAAAGAGATGCCAATGTTTGAATATCGAAATTTTAATCCACGGGACCACAGCCCCCTGTAAAACTAAGTCAAAATTTGTTCTTGTCAATCTTACATAAATCATGTTTTTGCAAATACTGGATAATCCCACATCAAATCAAAGAGAAACTAAACTAATTGCTGATAAGAAAATAAAATAAAATAAGGTTGCTATTATTCCCCAACATCAAATTAGTCCCACAATGCTAATGTCATCAAAATACTCCTCCAATCTCCTTATTGTTCATAAGAATAATCATTAGTCATCAAAATTGCCATTAGCTTCATCATATGACTCAGCCTCAATAGGTATTTTATTATCAAAGTACTGCCTCAGTCTCTTTCTTGCTCA
Source organism: Dimocarpus longan (assembly GCA_022984855.1). NCBI lineage: Eukaryota > Viridiplantae > Streptophyta > Magnoliopsida > Sapindales > Sapindaceae > Dimocarpus > Dimocarpus longan. The sequence goes on from CM041015.1 coordinate 23,875,988, forward strand.
TTAAGTACAATGGGAATGTGATATAAATCGCTAATCAATTGAATTTTCAGAAGTTACATTGTAAAAATAATCAACAGTTATGGTTGAATTATCATAATAGTGGGAGTAAAGATTATCTCCTAACTTTTTATGAATTTGTGTCAAAGCATGTACCCGGTACCCCACCTTAAATTTTCTTGAAACAATTTTTTTATTATTATTATTTATTTAAATATATAAGAAGGGCCTGCTTGTTTTTCCCTAAAAAGTCTTTTTTTTTTTTTTTTTTAACTTAAATCTTAATTTAAATTATTTGTTGTTTGTTTGTTTTTCCACTTATATTTTAATTTAAGTTAAAATTTATCTTTTTAAAAAAATCAAAATTTCTAACAATCTTGATGAAAAGGTCTTTTACCAATAAACATACATAATTTCTCAAATTAACCTTTTATTATTATATTATTATCAATATATCCCTAACCAAAAATATATATATACTTAATTCTAATCAAATCCAAACCCAAACCCTAACCATAAGTCTAGCCATCCTAGGACCGTCGGCTATCACTATCAGTCCTTAATAAACCATCGAAGGAGGTCAATCAACCTCTTTTCGATGTTTGGTGGAGGACGAAACCAACGACCTCCCAAACGATACGAGGGGGTTGCAACCTCTTTCCATTTAAATGTGAAGAGGTCATTAGCCTCCTCCATTCTAACGATTAAGGCCATCGGCCTCCACATCGGAGCTTGGCGACCTCAATTGTTGAACAGCTTCCTTTTACAATTTGATTGAGGCCATCAACCTCTATTGCCAGTTCTCTTGCACAAAACAGTGGATGAAAGAGGAGACCAACAATGGTATTCTTCTTCATCACTGTTCATATTTTTTATTATTTATTTTTTTATTTTTAAATTAAAATATTATTTTATATATAAGTATAATAATTAAAATATTAAATATTAAAAACAAAAATAACATATTTTAAAATAATAATATATTTAAAAATTAATATTTATAAGGAAAAAGTTATAATAGTAAATACAATCATTCAATAGTTTAGGAATCCTAAATGGAAAAACAAACAAAAATCAATATCTAAATTATAAAGTTTTATTAAAATAATTACCTAAATTAAATACTATTAAGATTTAAGACAAAATATAAAACAAACCCCACCTAAACCTATTTCTTTCTTCAGTTTTAATTATTAACCATTTTCTTTTTCTCTTTTATAATTGTTAGTATATTTCAATATATAAAATAACAACAACAACAGCAATAATAATAATAATGATTTTAAATATAACATAAAAAAAAAAAATATCTATAATTAAATTTTTATAATAAATATATCAAATTAATTATATTTTTCCTTTGTATGCGTCATAGGAATTTAATGCAGATTACCAATTAACTATACATTCAATTGAATGATGATGAAAGAGTGTCAAAGAGTAATTTTTGTAAAAGCTGGTGTTAGTACATAACTGTAAGTGACAATTTTACTTTTCTAAAAATGTAATGACCGGGAAATTATGAGACATCATAAGGTTGAAACATTGGTGTGAAGTGCTACTAAGGAGGCATAAAATCCATCTTCAATGTTAATCAAATTCTCATGTTTTCCTTTCTCTACTATAACTCCATTTTTAACTACTGCAATCACATCTGCATTCTTGATTGTTGATAATCGATGAGCCACCACTACTGTAGTTCTGTCTTTCATGACACGCTCTAATGCATCTTGAACCACTCGTTCAGATTCAGCATCAAGTGCACTTGTAGCCTCATCTAACAGTAAAACCTTAGGACTTTTAACAATTGCACGTGCAATGGCTATCCTTTGCTTTTGGCCACCTGATAATTGCACTCCTCGCTCTCCTACCATGGTATCATATCCCTGCATTTTGTCATCACAAAGTAGAAAAGAAAAATATTAGTGACATAAAATGTCATGATCATAGGAAAATTAATGTTCGATTGCCGTTTAACCTGTTGTAAACTGCTAATGAAATTGTGGGCATTCGCCAATTCTGATGAAGCTAAAATTTCTGCTTCCATTGCATTCCCTTGCTTTCCATATGCAATGTTGGACCGAATTGTATCATTGAACAATGTTGGTTCTTGGCTCACTAAACCCATTTGTTGCCTCAACCATTTCAATTGGAGTTTCTGTATTTCGACCCCATCAAGTGTAATTTGACCTGAATTAGGATCGTAAAATCTTTGCAACAATGAGATTACTGTTGATTTCCCACTTCCACTTTCTCCAACAAGAGCAACAGTCTGGAAAAGATGATACTAATTAAGATGAATCTAATTGCTTAATGGAATGTACCAACTTTGCTTGGATTGTTGGTTTTCTTAAATAATTGCTTCAAGGAAAAAATGGAATTTAAAATACTATTTGTCTTGTTAATAAAATTTTCGTATTTTCATAGAAAAAAAAAAAATGCAATTTGTACCTCGCCAGCATGAATAGACAAGCTGAGGTCTCGCAGGATCTGAATATCCGGCCTCAATGGATATCTGAAGCTCACATGACGAATCTCTATTTCTCCCTTCACATTTTCTAATGTCATCCCAGATTCATCTCTGGGGTCTATTTTCGACTTGCGATCTATGATTGCAAATATGGATGCAGCAGCACTTTTAGCTTTGCTGGAATCAGAAGCCAAGGAGCCTGATTGAGAAAGTCCAATAGCTGTCAGGGTCAGAACAAAGAAAACCTGCAGAGCAGACATCAGCTTTGTATCATTGTAAGAGTGTTTGAAACAAGATAAAAAATATGTTAGATATAAAAGTATATACTCACTCTAAGAACATCTGAGAATGTTATTTCTCCATTTCCAACAAGTCGAGCTCCGGCATAAAAACTAGTTCCATAGAAACAAAAGAGCAAGAAGAAAGATAATCCAAATCCTGCACCACTGATCAACCCTTGCCTTATCCCATGTTTTATGGGGCCTTCACATTTCTTTTGATATAGGTTCATCACTTTCTCCTCAGCACAGAAAGAAGCAACTGTTCTTATATTTCCAACTGCATCATCGGCCACTTGGCTTGCTTCCTCATACATTACCTGCAACCATTTGGATTTGCAAAAACATTTCTGTCAGGCTTTCAACGGTTTTAGATGTCTTATTTCTTGGACTTTAACATGCAACATTTAGAAAATTATATTAAAGTTAGATGTAGAGGATACCTTTGCATCTGCACTGAATCCTTTCATGAACTTTGCTTGAACATATCCATTGACTCCTATTAAAGGAAGTAGAGCAAGGATAATTAAGGCTAACTGCCAACTTGCAAGAAAAGCAATGACTAAGCCTACCACTGTTGTGGCAATGTTTTGAACCATCAGAGAAAGTGCATCGCCAATTAGAGCACGCAGAGATGCTGCATCTGCCGCAAGCCTTGCACTAATTGCACCGCTTGAGTGACTAGGCTCATCAAACCAGCCAACCTCCATGCGAACCACCTTCTCAAAACACATTGACCTTATTCGTCTAATTAACCTAGATCCAGCCACAGAAAAGAAGTATGTTTGAACTGGGTTTGCCAATAAAGATGCAGTAGCTAGGACCATATACATTAGCGCCCAGAAGCTGGCATCCTTTTTCAGTTGAGCTGGTGGCTTGTAATACGAAGAAATGGAACTGGAAAATAGTATACCAAAAATTGGAAATATAGCGCCATTGACAACTGCAGATATGGTTCCAATTAAAAGTACTGGAATTTCTGGCTTATTGAGACAGGCAATGCGACGGATTGAGACCTCAGGAGCCAGTTCTGATGGTAGTGTATGACCTTCTGGTTCTTCCACAGCAATATCAGTGACATTGGGATCTGCAGGTAAACCAAATGACACTGAGAATGAGTGGCTGCTGCTGCCATTTCCAATTGATGATCCCCGACTTATGGATCTTTGTATCGACTTCCTTTGACTAGACTGTCCAAAAGAATCCATCCTGAAATTTAATCTATTGTACCCATTTCCAGCTTCCTCTGATTCTTTGTTTACATTTTGCAAATGAATTAGCTGGGAGTACACTCCGTCAACTTCCTTGAGTAGTTCAGAATGTGAGCCTGATCAATTGACAAATATGTTGTTACTTGTCATGTACAACTCATGTAACTAGAAAAAAACTAAAAAAAAAAAAAGGGGTATATTCTGAATAACATTTCATATATAATATTGTTCTCCTTGTTATTCAGTTAACAATGAGAATCTTATTTGCTACAATTTCGAGATACCTTTTTCAATCATCTTTCCTTGATGAATGACAGCAATCATATCAGCATTTCTCACAGTGCTCAAGCGATGAGCAACAATGACAGTAGTTCGGTTGATCATAATCTTGTCTAGTGCTTCTTGTACTACCTTTTCAGATTCTACATCAAGAGCACTGGTAGCTTCGTCTAAAAGTAAAATCCGTGGGTCTTTCAGAATTGCCCTTGCTATTGCAATTCTCTGCTTCTGTCCGCCAGACAACTGTATTCCATGCTCACCAACCATAGTGTCTAGTCCCTATATGTGTAATACAATGTTTTGAACAATATAAGTAAATCACAGAGAATAAATAAAATGACTTGTATAAAAGAAAATAACATGTCAAGAACTAATTACACAGGAAATAACATGAAACCTGCGGTAGTTTATCAATAAATTTAGTAGCATTGGCAAGTTCAGCTGCAGCTCTTATCTCTACAGCAGTTGCACCGTCTTTTCCGTATGCAATATTATCTTTAATACTTAAATTAAACAACACTGGTTCCTGACTGACAAGACCAATTTTCTCCCTGATCCATTTAAGTTGAAATTCTTTCAGGTTAGTATTATCTATAAGTACTTCACCAGCTTGTGGATCATAAAATCTCTCTATCAAACTGATAACTGTTGATTTCCCACTTCCACTGTGTCCAACTAAAGCTGCAGTTGTGCCTCTTGGGATGTAAAGTGAGAATCCACTAAATATTTGTTCATCAGGTCTTGCAGGATAACTGAAGTAAACATCTCTCAACTCTATGTCTCCTTTAATGTCATCCAAAATCTTTCCCCTAGTGGCATAAGTATCTATCTCTGGCTTCCTATTGATTGTTTCAAACATCTTAAATGCTGCAGCTTGGCCAGCTGCAAATGCACTCAGGCAAGGAGATGCCTGTCCAAGGGATCTGAAACATCCATGTTGTCATTGCAAGAAGTTAAATAATAAACCAGTATATATACACGTACGCGCACACGCACACTAGTGGTTGCCAAGAAGAAATTAAATTTCAACTTACATGGAACCAGTCATTACAGCAATAATCACATTAAACACTTGTCCCCCTGTATACCCTTTATCCAGTATCAACTTTCCTCCATACCATATAGCCAAAGCATAACTAGAATAAAGTATTGACATAACTAAGCCAAGACCAAAACCAGTAGCAAATCCTTCATGAACACCTGAATTGTAAGCAGCAACAAGAAACTTGTTGTATTTACTAATTGCTTGCTTCTCCCCAGTAAATGATGCAACCTGGATTGAAATCAAATTATGGGCATAATTAGACTAAATAAGCAACAGAAAGCATAAAAAACATATAGAAAGAGATGATTCCAATATAATCATGAATTTATCTTGTTTTGGCAATATAGCATACAGTTCTGATGGAGCTAATTGTTTGTCCAACCACAGTTGCAGCTTTCGCATAAGCATTTTGTCTACGCGTTGCCATCTTTAACATCATGATTGCCATAATTCCACCAGCTATTACAATTGCACTAATGGAGGCTAACATAACAAGGGTGAGAAGCCACCCTTTTGCAAATGCTATTGCAGAACCTCCAATGAATGTCGATGTAAGCTGCAGAAATTTGCCAACCTGTCATAGTACAAAGAATTTAGCATGCAAAGATGCATGAACGTCAGTGTGCCTTTTCTTTGCCAAGACTAGTGTAATACCTTCTCCCCCATGGCATCCTGTAAAAGAACAGTGTCGCCAGACATTCTCCCTACAACTTCACCCGTGTTTGTTTCTTTATCAAAGAAGGCAATATCTTGTCTCAGCATAGCTTTCAGATATAAATCCCGTATTCTTGCAGCCTGTCTTTCACCTGTAATCATCCAGCAACTCACCTCTGACAAACAAAAAACACGTTATCCTTGGTTCTCATTAATCATACTAATTATATACTCGTCTATTAATCACAAACCGAACAGGTTTTGACTACAAAATGTACTTACCGAGAAATGATGCAACTGCTGTCCCAATTGCCAAGTATACTAACATTAGAATGTACTATAAGAGTTTCAGGAAATTGGTTAGTAGAATGTTCACATAAAAAAACTCTACATATCAGAAAATTGGAGCATGCTACCAAAGTTCAACCGCAAAGATTGAAATTGAATTGAATCCCATAAATTGAACTCATGAAGCAGAATAGCTTTTACCTTGGAAACCACGTCAACTAGGCCTCTATTATTCTGATTTTGTCCGAAGGAATCACTCAGTTCTCCAAATATCAGTGCCCCAAGGGGCATAGATAGCCCATTCCCTAAAGCACCAACTGTGCCTATGATCATCAACACTACATCAGTAGAATCTGCAAACGTGAACAGCTTCCGAAATGGAATCGTGTTGGTTTTTTCATTCGTTTTGCTCTGCTCTGATTCCTGTTGACCCCCACTCATGCTTAAGCCTTTCTCTGCTTCTTCTTGGTTTTCTGATTCGGAGTTTCTTTGGATATTGAATTGAAGTAGCCACTGAAATGCAAACATGAAATAGTTGGCATATTTTTTATTAATAGGAAACAAAAATATATATATACACAAAAAAAAAAAGGATAATTCCTTCACAAACTATGGAAAAAAGAGTTATCTCGACAAATCAAAACTCCTTACAAAAGACTATACAAACAAAAATTATTCCCCAAACCAAAATAAGCCACTACGTAATTGCCCTCCAAAAGCAAAATAAAAACCTCACTACAAACAAAATAACTTGGAATCAAACCCCCGACTGTATAACAATTATCTCACAGCTTCCTCCCAAATTAGCTAAATGAAAACAAACTAATATGAATTTTCTTAATAACATAGACCCATATAAGAAGCAAAATGTCTACATTCTTCTGTGTCTTCCCTTCAAAAAGCCTCCTATTCCTTTCTTGGCAAATGACCCACAATAGGCTAGGACAGATATATTTGGCATATGATGACATAACAAGTCCAAGTAATTAACATTCATGGTAATAAACTCTAACATCTGAATTATCCTAAAACATAAATTTGAAAATTTCCTGAATTTTTCTTTCTTATAAGCAGGCAACAGTAAATCACCTGCTGCTAAAATACTATCCATAAGCTTGTCATTGTTATAGTAAAACAAACATCTTCAAATTATTATTTGAGTGAAGAGTAATGTTGTCTATGCCAGCTTTGTGTTCCAATTTTTGTGTTCGAACTAATAATATATTATTAAGTTTAACATTTGGATGTTGATAACGATGTCATCTTACTGTACAAATATGGAATTGTAAGATTGGACAACTCAATTAAGATAAGGGAAAATAATATTTTCTCCCTTGTAATTTGAATTAATACTTAAAATCTCCTTTATAAGTAAGGAGAATCTTGAGTATTAATTAAAATTAAAGGGAGAAAACGGGATTAACCCTTAAGAAAAATTAGAATACCAAACATTATTTTTTAGTAAATTTTATATAGACTAAAAGATGAGTCCAAAATTCAAATTCGATCGGATAAAAATTTTGTAAACTGGTAAATTTAACATGATGTGGGCCAAAAACAGAAGAAGGCCAAAAACTTTGCTCTGTTTTTGACGCAGAAACAACGATGCAACTCCAGGTACTTTTTTGAAACCAAAAAAACACTGCAATAACTTCATTAGAAGAATTATGATACACATGCCATGAAGACCAAAACCCCATCAAAGCCACAAGTTGAAACACGCCGGAAACAATGAAAAACATACAAAACGTCATTAACAAACAAGCATTGACTTACCAAAGGATCTTAAAGGCCTGCTGAATGAACAGTAGTTTCAGGACCTATAATATACATGATCTCGTAACACTTTGTGAGTTTCTGAGTTGTTTGTAATCATGTATTTGCATTCAGTCATTGTTTGAAGAGCCGACATATTATCGTTCAAGACAAAGAGGCTGCCTCCAATACTTGCAAAGAGCCTGCCTCCGCCTGCATTACTTCCTAGTAATCTCATATGTTCGGCTCCTTGTTATAAGTCTGTTTTGCTCTCACAAGTTCTAGTATCAAAATATTAACATATGTGTGCATTTGACTTAGTGAAAAAATAAAACCTTACCAGAATTGAAGTTTTGGTTTCTTAGACTCTAAATAAAAAGTTCGTCGACTCAATTTTCATTTAGTTTCTTTCCTGCTTCATTTCTTCTAGACATCTACGATAAGACAAAGTGAGCTCGAGACATTAAAACAAATTATTGGTTTAGGTAACGGGTCCTTCGTGGCTTTAACAAGAAAAAAAATATATCAAAACAGAAAACCAATCATTAATTAAAAGGAGAATGATGCTATATCATCTTAAATTTTATCTAAATTCATTATTCAAATAATATGATAAGCTAATTTATAACTACCACATCACTAATTCATCATCCTAAAATTCAGGTGGTTACTATAAATCCATTTACTATATTATTTAGATAAAATTCTAGGAAGTGTAGGATTATTATAAGGAAAAAAAAACATTTTACTGAATTATGTGGACCGGTGAAAGTTTTGTAAGAATGAATGTATAAGTAATTTTAACTCATATAAGATAATGATGTATTGGTGCTTTGAAGAGTAATTGTTTTTCTAATTGATAAAAGTTTTTGAAATATGATAACGCATGTAAAATGATCATTTTACATGTGTTTACTAATAAAGCCAACATAAAGCTTGAAAAATGATTGTGCTGCAAATTAAGTAATTACACATAATATACTGTTTATGGTGACAAAATTGAGCTAATATTGAATTCACCGTACCATCGTGACACATACGATAATTAGATTATTTCAGTCAACTTTGAGTGGGATAGTACAAATCTTATAATTATACATTATATTACTGTCACAAAGCTGGCTCTTGTGAGTCTAAAGAGTTTTATAATTCCATAGGATGCTTTGGGATACTTATTTTACGCCTGTTAAACCTCTTCGTTATTGCTTGTTGGATATCCTGATACCTGAGCTTCTACTTTATATTTTTTAAGAGATATGTAAGATTCTGTAATGTGCATATTGTGTGAGTTTACGACAAATTTCACGTAAAGTCTAAACAAAAAATGCATTACAATGCTTAAATAATCTTTGCATTATGTATCTAAATTACTTGTTCTGTATGCCTAGACAGTAGGCACTTTGATTTGAAGGATCCCTTCTGTTCTACATCAATAAAATATAGAACGTAACTGACAAGTAACAACTAACAATTAACAACCCAATAAAGCAGTTTCGCTTTGATTACGTTTTATCCATAAAAAGAAAGTTTTTGGGTCCCTTGCTTGACAAATATAAACAAGAATTCAATGGACAATATCACAAATTCACAATCAGGTCCATATTGTTTGTCGGTGTTGTAAATTGTAAGGTCAGAAGAGGGTACAAGCAATGTGTTAGGTTTAATGAAGATATGGGCTCGTAGTTGGGAGAGCAGATTGACTCCAGAAGCAGTCTAATGCTCACAACCACCAAATGCATAAATTTCCCTACTGCACTTGCAATCTAATGCTCACAACCACCAAATGCATAAATTTCCCTACTGCACTTTGTATATATCTTTAGGGTATTTTTGAAAATACTCCATTGAGTGAAGATAGCATTCCAGAATTGTATTTTTTTTTTCTCTCCTTTTTGAGAGGAAGTATATATTCTTGAATTAATTGTTGTTTTCGAAATGGAGACATGTATGGCATAGTCTTTTAAAATTCATGCTCTGTAAAACTGGATAAGTGAAAATGATGTCGGTTTTGAATTTTCGGTCTTTTCTCAAAAAAAAAAAAAAAATGGTAGATGTTGATAATAATATTAATAATAATAACTGAAAATGACAGATTGACTGAACTGTTATGTTATTTTAAGTTGATCTGACTTGATGACAGAGACAGTTGTGGCTTGTGGGAAACTCATACGGTTGAAGCACTGGTGTGAAGTGTTTTCAATGAGGCCTAAAATCCACCTTTAAAACCAATCAAATTATCATGCTTTGCTCTCTCTACTATAACTCCATTTTTAGTAACTTCAATATATAAAAATATATATATATATATATGTGACACCGTACCAACATGCATGATCAAATAACGCCCCACACACATAAGAAACAATCCACGTAACATATATAAGTAGATAAAGATTCGCTAATTTTCAAAAGGATACAGAAATCACCATCCAAGAAAAAACCAACAAGCTCACCATCAAGCAAGTCCAAAAGGGATGCAGAGATTTACCACTTTCTAGAACGAAGCAAGGATACAGCACTCTAAGATAAACTCATCACTTAATGAAAATCTATCAAAGAGACATAAAGTTAACAGGAATTCTCAAAAAGAATAATTATCATTTAAAATAGCATCATAACTTTCTTTAAACTTACATGAGACTCTAATATTTATAGACTAATCTTGGAAGGTTCCTCTAAGCATAGCAAACATGAGAAAAATAATGCAAACTTATGATAACAAGAAGTAATAAAGACTTAGATAACAAAAAAACTTAAATTAAAAATAATAATAATAATAATAATAATAATAATAATAAAAACTTCAATTCTCATAACCCGTTGACCACTCATCACAAAAACTTAATTAGTCATAACTTCACCTTGTAACCTTCATTTAACGTGCTTCAAATATGAAAATGAAGTTAATATGCTAATCTTTCCAATAACCTATAGCACATCTCGTAACTACTTCAAAATAAAAAATACGAACTCAGAAAAATAACTCTCGTGCATAATCTGTTGTTCAATAAACCATTGTGAGAATTTGGAACCATTTTACTTCTTGATCTGAATTCATTTAATGGAACACTCCCGTGTCAGTATATTCTTCATTAGCTAATAACCGATGAGCCACTAAATTACAACTATAGTTCTGTGTTTAACAACTTGGTCTAACGCAACTTGAACTGCCACTTGTAGCCTCATCTAGTAGTAATATATTCGTATTTTTAAAATAACGTGAAATTTTCTTACACGTTCTAACATGTAATAAACTGCGGATGAAATTGTGGGCATTGGCCAATTTTGTTGCCTTTGATATCTCCGCCTCAGTTGCGTTGCCTTCTTTACCGTATGTAATGTTAGCGCGAATGATATCTCGTTGTCGGTGATATTTAGAAAAAACAACAAAAAGAAAGGAAATGATTATTAATTTCATATAAAATAATTATTTTATTAACGATAATATATAGGTTATCACAACAAATTTGAGGTAATATGAATAATAGTTACCTCAGCAATCAACATCGTGATAAATATGATAATCAAAATTGATACGAACAAGTGAGTGAGAATAATGTGAATCATGATAAAAGTTGACAAGATAAAAGATGGCTGCCATTCTTCATCTATGGCACTGGATAAAGCACACTTGATTTTTCGGTTGTTTTTGAGGGTGACTTGTGTTTTGTCATGTTTGGTCAAAGAAATTTGATCCTCGCCGGCGTTTTAGCTTCCACCAACCAAGTAATGAAACTAGAAGTCCTTACAAATATTACCGTTCATTGTTTGTCCTTTTATTCTTAATTTCAAGAATATATGAATTAAATTATCTTTAAGTCCAACAAGTAAATACAAGTGCAGGAAATAACAAAGTTATTTGTCTGGGTGGTAAGCATGTCCGGTGCTTCTCATTAAAACAAGACCAAGTTCGAGTACCTATTCACTCCAAATAAACAATTTCAATTTACGTTCAAGTCCATCTAGATTGAAGACAGTTTCCCCATCTTAATATGGAACTCTTCCCTTTAGATCGAGGACTGTTTTCTTATCTTAATATGGAACTCTTTCTCCCGTTTAATACGGGAGTAAAGTTTAAATAATATTACGGTTTGGGTTATAATTTAATGTAATTATCAAAGAGTCTCGGTAATTATATCAATATACTTGTAATATTTAAGAAAAAAAATACAAGTGCGAAAAAAACAAATGGGGTGGTATAGTGGTAACCGCCCTCACTTTGTTTCTCCAAAGAAATCACAACTAGAACTTCATGATAAAGTCAACTGCAAGATTTGCCATGTGGATGAAAATTAAATGACCACGGACTTGATGAGGAGCTAAATAGAGAAACGTCCATATTATTTAATTTTTAATAATATTGTACCATTCAAAAATTGATTATGCTTTATTGTTTAAATAATATTATAAGTTTATCAATAATTATCATGTAATCAATACAGTATCCTAAAATTAAATAATAACAAATCAATTTATTACGTAATTTAGATTAAATTTGTAAATAAATTTTTAAAAAGAGCAAAATGTACATAAGCCCTTGAGGTAAGGCTTTAAAAATCTATAATCAAAGTTTGATTTTTATAACAGAATACTCTTAAGTTATTAATGTCTATTAGTCAATATTTAATTGATCAATGGTAGTTTCATCCCTTGTTAATAACAAAAATTATCAAAACTTTTCATTTTCCATCTCTCTCTACCACCATGCTTCTTCGTCTCTCTCTCTCTCTCTCTCGCTCTCCATCATGCTTCTTCGTCTCTCTCTTTCGCTCTCCACCATCTTCCATCCGAGACCAAACCTCCATCGCCACCCCATCACGCATCGACTACCACTTTTTCTACTAAACCTCATAATGACCCCGTCTCTCTCTTTCATCTCTATTTCTCTCCTCTATTCAGAACCTTCTTCTCTTATTCTTCTTCTTCCCTTATTCTTCTTCTATTTTTCTTCTTTTCTCGTTCATTTAGGTTTGTGGGACCCAAAGTTCATCTTGGTTCAATTCGAACCCAATTAATGATTTTTTGAATAGGTTTATTGATGACTTTTCTGGTGATGATTCTTTTATTTATGTTTAAGTTTGATTTATTATTGATGATGATGATTATGAGATAGATGTGTTGTACAGTATTAAGGATAGATATTTGTGTAGTGTGTGTGTTAAGATGATGATGATGTTCATCTCCCCATATCTTCACTTCCATGGATTTACTCTTTTTTTTTTTAAATTTATTTTTAATTAAATTAATGTTTATTATTTTAATTTTTAAAAGAAAATTAATTTAAAAATCAATGGTATTTTCATCTTTCTACTATAAAACACAATTAGCAGTTAGATTTTACATCTTTTTACCTTTAAGTTGGAGGTATTATGTTATAAAAATTAAATTTTGACTATGAATATTTAAAGTCTTACTCTTTTGAAAAATCGAGGATTATTTTTTTTTTTGAAACAGTGGAGGAGTATTCTTTAGTTTTACATTTAGTCCACTTATTAATACATGACAACTAAATCCTACCTGGACGTGCTTACCGATGAGATAGTACAGAACAGAAGAACTGCATTATTATTACTAAACGCGGAACAACAATAAATAATAGACATAACGTAAATAGATTAAAAATAAAAAAGAAAAAATCCGAAAATACGAAATGACCTTCCCAATAGTCCCGGATGTTCTAATCCACATGACGAGTGTACTTAGAAATGGACCTCCTAAAAAAATCTAAATTTCAGGTGGACCACCCAAAATGGATTTTATTGACTGCCATATTTCATGTGGTACAGAAAATGGGCTTTTGGGGAGAAGGTATCACTTAATGGACCATGGCCCATTTTTGAGAAATTCCTGTTAATTGTAAATTATTGCTTATTTCCAAAGAATTCGTGAACATTCTCAACATGTATACTACATGGTCAATGTCGCACGCATGACTTGACATTCTTATTATAATTCACAAAGAGAAATCTGATCTCAAATTGATTTCTTCATTAGATGGAGGAAGGATTGTAGATGGACCTCTTCAACACTCCAACTCATCAAACGGATGCCTTTCTTCGGCAATGGAAGTGACCCCACAATGCCAGCTGGTATGATGCTAGACCCTTGGATCGGGACCACGTGGACAGGCGGGCCCCAGTCATAGTCAATGTGGTTGAATCCAAGTCGACCTCACTCCGATATAAACAACGTGGTATAAGTCTGAGGTGGTGCAAATGGGTCCACACCATTTCTCATATAATTTCCCTTCATGAATTCACCAAACTCAACTGGTATCTTAGTCTTTGCTTCATGGATCAACTTTAGCCCATCAACATCAGATGCTTTCGCTTGCCAATCACTTGAACTTGTAATAGTTACAGGGAAGAAACAGTTTCCGTAGAAACCTTTAGGCAATGGAGGATCCAAATTTTGACGACAATTTGCAAAGAAAACAAGCCTGACTTCTGTATTTTTCTCAAAGTTGACAGCGTTTGTCCTATGGCTCCAAAATCTGGCAGCTACAATTTCGAAAGCAGAGCAAGCTAGGCCTGTTGATACACTAATTGTCGCTTGAGCTGGTTGATGTGATCCATGGAAATGTCTATGTTAGCATGCTCTAGTTTATAGTTTGGCATTGGTAGTGGTAAATTTGGCAATGGTGTGACACATTCTAGTTGAGGTTGTGGTGGAAAAAAGTCCCTGTGCCACATTGGTGCTATGCTACGTTGCTCAAGGCCTCTAGCCAGGTCGCCAACAGCATTTAGGAATTGTGCAGCTCCTAAGCCATCACATATGCTATGGCAGAATGTGAGGCCAATCACAAAACCATCACATGCAAATTTTGTCACCTGAATACAAAAATAATGTTCAGCCTTTCGAGACATATAGTTAAAATCACATTTACTAATTTTTTTTCTCAAACACTTATTACCATAGTATGTCAATGAAATTATATTGAGTTTAATTTACTAGTTAGTTATTATATCGAAATGAATTGGTTGTTTAACCTAATTACCTGCATTTGAACAAGGGGTTCCACGCCTTTGGTTTGAGGAACAGAATCAGGAAGGAGTTGATCATATGGAATGGAGGTAACATCATGAAAGTAATTAACAAAATCAAGTGTACAATTTGCCGAGGCTTCAACAAACCAAGCACCCTCACCAGAACATTCAATCTGAAGCTTGCCATGACTAGACTCTTTTAGCCTCCCTGCCAGTGGGTAGTAAGGAACCAATGCCCTTGACAAAGCTCCTCTTATGACTTGTGCCGCTTCAGGGCCACGTCTAAACACATGTAGTGTTCGAGCCTTGCATCTTAGGACTGGTATCCTATCAATTGTTGATAATTCCAGCGTCTCAGATGGTGTCACCTCTGCTGGCCTTACTAGGCTTCTATTTGATCTAATTACGGAGAGAGCCACGGTAAAAGAAACAGCCTGTAGAAAAAATTATAGTTAGCACATTGTTATGCCAATGACTTGCATGTATATTTTATGTGAAACTTGGATTAGGACAGTGGTAAGTTCATTTATATTGTGAAATGTAGAACTTGACTTGAAAGTCTTAATTTGGTTTCGTGTTGAGAGAGGATAACTTTGCTCGGTAGCATGCTTCATATTAATCTATGTTAGCATTGTTGGGTGTGTGGATGTATCTTGTTATAAAAATTACGGCGGATAATTGATAACATCATCTACTCACCAAAGTCAATTTCATTATTTTTGTTAATTTTAATTACAAAATATCTAAAGTTTAGGTAGTCAAAAGCGAACAAACTAGACAAACATTGAAAATGAGAAAGGGGTTTTTACAATACAGACAAAACAACCCCCTCCACGCTATGACTATGAGTTGGTGTTCTAGTCTTCTCCACCACATATAATCTCTGGTTCTTTTCTGTTTCTCCAGACACTTTCTGTCCTTTACGTATCACATGTCTCTCATTCTGGATTTAAAGATTAATTACACATTGTCCCACGTGTTCCTCGGTGATTGGTACGTGAATCGCCGCTTTAATCGAATTAAGTACTATTAATCTGGATCTCATGTATCAGTTACAAATGATAACAAATCAAATCCCAATTTCAAGGGAAAAACATGCGTGCATCAACTCATTTGAAGTTTTAAAAAAGGAATACAACTTGGTTGAGGCTTGTGACTTTAGTAAAGTAACCTGACTCAAAGACGGTGGAGAGGGTGTTTGAGAAAAAAAAAAAAAAAGAGTAAGTTGGAGAGGGTGTCATGCGTCATAGCCTCCAAAAGGAAGAAATAATTTTATATCTAAATTTGTGAGTTGAAGTGGGGTCCAATGTTAACCTGAGGCTGAGATAGGTTGGCTTTGCTAGTAAGGAAAACAAATCTTACTCCCACTCTTCAACCACCCCATCAACAAAGCCGGAGCCATCTCGTTCCACAGAAGCAATAACGATATCACATTTTCTTTTCTGTTTTCTTTTTCTCGCAGATGGAGAAGGAGCCTTTTCTCGGCTCCCAAACACGATCCCATCAACAACTCGAACCCATCCTAGAACAACCTAACGACCTTCCCTTCTCACTACAACAATCTCTTTCCACTCCACATATTTTCCAGGAAATCGAAGACTTAGACCACCCACCGCTACAACCACCACAATCCTCCTCAACCACCCACATCGACCACCCAAAACCAAATTCCCTTCACCGCTGCAAAACAGCCCCAGCCATGGTCGTTCTCCATCATCCCAAACAACACAAAACAACCCAAGACCCCAAGCCACAATCAGAGTCCAGTTCCATAATCAGACAAGCCATCTTCTTACTCGTTATGTACCTCTCACTCGGCGTTCTCATCTACTCCTTCAACACAGATCACTTCTCCGGTGTAGAAACCCACCCGGTCGTCGACGCTCTCTACTTCTGTATCGTCACCATGTGCACCATTGGCTACGGTGACATCGCCCCGCTAACACCGGCAACAAAAGTCTTCGCTTGCTTCTTTGTCCTGGTGGGGTTTGGATTCATTGATATACTATTAAGTGGGGTTGTCAATTACGTTCTTGATCTTCAAGAGAGCATGATTTTAGCGGGAATAAAAATGGGAAAAGCCTCGAAAGAGAAAGAGAGAGGAGGGGGGTTCTCTGCGAGAAACTACATAGTTGACGTGGCAAAAGGCAGGATGAGGATAAGGTTGAAGGTGGGTCTGGCACTTGGAGTTGTGGTGTTGTGTATTGGTGTTGGAGCTTTGATGCTGTACTTCGTGGAGGATCTTGATTGGCTGGATTCAATTTACTTGTCAGTTATGTCAGTTACTACGGTTGGTTATGGCGATAAGGCATTCAAGACGTTGCCTGGAAGACTCTTTGCGGCTATTTGGCTTTTGGTTTCCACTCTCATGGTGGCTCGAGCTTTTGTTTACTTGGCTGAGGCTAGAATTGATAAGAGGCACAGGAGGATTGCTAATTGGGTGTTGCATAGAGATATCACTGTTGAGGATTTGCTTGCTGCTGATATCAATAACCATGGTTTCATCAGGTGGGGGGTTTCTAGATGTGTCTTTTATGTTTTTGGCTCAATTATGATACTTGATTGCCTTGTGTTGCTTCGATTGATGCTTTTTCTTTTCTTAAAAAAATTTCAGCAAATCGGAGTATGTGATTTTCAAGCTTAAAGAGATGGGAAAGGTTGGGGATAAAGACATATTGCAGATTTGCAATCAGTTTAGCAAGCTTGATCCTAATAATTCTGGGAAAATTACGCTGCCTGATCTGATAAAAAATCGTTCTTGACGTCAATTCATTGCAAGTATTTGAAATGTTCAGTGGAAGAAACAGGTCTCATATTGTTAATCGCCAAAGACAAATTGAGAAATTAAAATTCAAGTGTACAGATTGGTCGCGTTGATCATATAGTGGGTATAACAATCTTAATTTGTTGATATCACAATGTCTATACATTTTAATGGTGAACATTCTTGAAAGATTGAAGGAAGTACAATACTGTACAAGAAATGCAAAGCAACGAGTTCTTGATTTTTATGATTTTATTAAAATAAACACTCTATTATAATATATAATTAAAAAATAAATAAAATGGATATCATGATTTATGCTTCTTTCGTGGTTTGCTATTTTTTATAAATATTAATTACAGTGTAATCTTTCTAGCCAAGTTGACCGAGAGTTCTTTGTCGTCATATCCTGTTTAACATGATACAACGTACCAAGCATTGATTGATGGTTATTTTTCGTTTTTATTGCTGTACATGCCATGATTATGTTATACATATTTAATGATCATTTTGAAGTAGAATGGGTAAAAGTAAAATGACTTGAAAATAGAAATGGAATTTGATTGTTTGAAGCTTGGATGAAAAACATAATTGAAGAAGAAGACAGAGACCTTTTTATGCTTTACATGCGCTCTTTTGTTATTATTCTAGCAATGATTTAATTCTAAAAAATAGTGTTTGTCTTTAAATAATTGTCCACTAGTTCAAAGGCAAGTGATTCCACATCTAGTTGAGAATATTTCTTATTTGGGCAAATCGATATGTGAGGAAAAGTCTGTTTATTGTTATATGATAAATTTTTTGTATTTTAATTTTCAAAAATATATATAATATAAATTGTACAAGTGACAAATATCACACATCTTGATCATAATTAAAAATAAAAATAAAAAAAAATAAAAAAAAAAAAAGCTTCGACACTGTACAAAGACTCTCAAAGTCCAACTTGTTAATGAAGAGTGGCCCAGTCTCAGTTCTTCAGATGGAACGAGAAACGCATGACAACCCACATGTAAATAGGCCCATTTCACTGCACTTATGGGCCGATGACTAATCATAAATATGTGTTGCTTTACTCGACGGTTGCAAAATGCTCGAGAGTTCTATTAGCTAGCCGCCAGGGAGCGTCTCTTTCGTAGACGTGATAGATCCACTAAATTTGGTTAGTTTCGACACGCATCTTTTTCTATCATTTATTTGGCAATTATAATCAATTGACTCGTGTTCCCTGTCACTTGCATGGACAGCAGATTTGGAGGCGCCATGCGTCACCAGTTCTAGATACATTATAAGCTACATCATATTGTACTTTACTCCAATCTTTTCTAGTAGAAAAATGAATGGGCAAAATCGTAGTTAACTTGACAATGTAATAGGGTATCATTCAAGCATTCAAATTGGTGTGTAAAACTGCAATATGATCATAATATGAAAGACTTTAATTGCTTACAAATTAAGAAACAGAACAAAACTCAGAAGAATAGTGGAGCTTGAGTGAACTTGAAGCTCTGTCTTGCCAGAAGGTAAAGCACTATTATTTTTCCGACAGAATTAACTACTTTCTACCTACACCTCAATACATAGTTGCAGACAGGGTTGATCAAAGTTTTTAATACAAGTCCAAAGGGATGAGAGGCCTACATTTATTAAAAATTGCAAAATAAAAGGTATATATACCTAAATGAGCAGAAAAATTTGAAAAAGTGTTACGAGCCACAACGAATCTACTATGAAAAGTGACGATCGCTAAAGAACAAAATATATATGAGTGTTACGGACTCATTTTCATGCTGAATTTCTTTTTTAGTTGAACTTTCTTTGTCAATCGTTTAACTAACAACTTTTATTTTTTTTTAGTACTGTTTAACAACAACTTTGGAGAGCGGGTTTCATTACAATTTGAAAAGTTCCAAAATTCAAATAATCATTGATGATATTCTTTTTTATTAGTAACATTGGCATTAAGTGATGTCCTACCAGACTCACCTATTATATTCAAATATTGTAAATATAAAATTCATATTACATATATGACTCAACATGGCAAAATATGTATTGGCTTTTAGTTGACATTGCATTTTATACATTTATTTATTTATTTTAATTTTTTGAAATATTCTTGTGATAAGAGAATATCAATTATTGTTAGGTTAAATTAGAGTTTTCTACTATCAAACTATATTCAACGGTAGTCATTTTGCACCTCTATTCTAGCTTAAAAATTTTTGCTATTTGTCAACTTAAACGATTTTGGATAATTTTTCTGTCTATATATTATTTATTCTATACACACTTAATACACCTCACCAGCTCCATTATCAATTGAAAATACCTTTTTTTTTTTTTTTTTGAAACATTTGTCAGTTGAAAATACTTACTCCCCAACATCGACGTCCATTAGATTAAGAGAAGTTCGTTGAGGAATCCACCAGTAGCATACATGCCGATCCAAGTATACACCCTCGCAAAATTATTATATTATTGAATGCTTTTAAGTTAAGCTCGATAACAATAATTACGCATAAAAATATTGTGAAAATCGACATGGGCAATTAAACAAATATTTGTTGGAGTAGCTGATACATTATTTGTTTCACTAGTTAGCACCGAGATAAGATAATCACACCACCATTTACATTGGCCTATTCCTGATTGTGTTTATTGTTTCAAGCCAGATGTACCCGAGACATAGGGCATGAAATGCGTGTACCAGCCTCTAGCCGAAATGGGCACAATTCAATATATCTGTCCCCATCAATTAATCTGGTATTTATAGCACGTTGACCTAGTAAATTTTAAAAAGCATTAAGTTCAGAGAGCGTCTTAGTTAATATATAGAGAGAGACGCATGCAGCATTGGTCAGTGATTCTGCAATAACTAATGCTAGAGAGTTCTAGACAAAAGCCTGCAATTTACATATCAAATGTGGTAACTATGACATTTCCATATTGATTTATAATTCACACATTATATCATTTGAATTTTTTGTATATATATATTTTGAAATAATTTGAGTTATAATTTTTATAAATAATTGAGAAATCATAACGTTTGGGTAGTGCAGGGGGACAGATTTGATCTGGGGAGGGTAGGCTTTTAGGCTTAAGTTGCGGTCCAGCTCAATTTAAATATGCTCGGCCAGTCGGCCACCAGCTTGTAGGGCCGTCAGGCCACTTTTTTTTTTTTTAAGAAGAAGAAGAATTATCCGATTTTTTATGTTTTTCTTAATTTTTAAAATGTCGAACTCTTTTTTCAAGAAAGAAAAAAAGAGTCGAACTCCTTTAAACTATTAAATTCAAGTTATTATGATCAGACTTAAATGAATATACATAATCAATATATAAAAAGCATAAAACAATGTAATTTATAAGAAACATGATTTATTGTTCATAAATGTCTAAATAAGAATGTAGCCAGCGGCTTTCAATATGAAATATGATAATCAGCATGTAAAATCTGAAAATATAACAATCTCATTTTAAATTGGATAAAGTAAAAGTTAATCCTTAAAAACATTAATCCCAAACCCAAACAACGATAATAACAATAAAACCTTATATGCAAGTTAGGCAACTAGACCGTGGCTATCTTTTTGGTGCGTACAAGTAATTTTTCATGTCACTTTCGAAATAAGAAATAAAACAAAAGTTCTGTTGTACTTTTACATGTCAACAAATGGTGAAAAATCTAACCACAATAATTATGTAATTTTAAATCAAAATGCAACATTGTCACTCAAATTTTCCAAAAGAAGTTTACGAAGAACCAACTGCACTATTTTTTAAATAAAGAATGCTATCACTCCAACCTTATCCTAACTTTTGGCTGAAGAAAGAGACAGGTTTCTTGACCAACCGGATATTAGGAATCACCTTGAAACAATTTTGGCGACCTATTAATTTTTTTGTAAGAGTAGCCATGTTTCCACTCTCAAAAATGGTATGTACACCCCTTTTCCTACACATCAAATCAAAAATTAAATTTTTTTCTAATTTGTTTTAAACATCAATTAATGCTAAGACTACTATTTTCTCTTAATTTATTGTATATATTTTGTAAATACACCACTTGAGTCAATCACAAACTAACAATAATGCGTGTTGAAATAGATCTAGTATAAATTGTTTTATTGTCATTTGATAGAAAATTTTTATTTTACCGTTTAAAATTTTTTTAACGCTTTATTATACATAAAACGAAACTTATACTAAACAAATAGTGTAATACAAATTCACTCAACTCATTAATTTTTTATTTTTTTAAAAAAAATAGAGATTTGTGTATAAAATAATATCTATTATATGTTTTTACTCTTTTAAACCCTAATTTTTTATTCATATCATAAAATTTACATTAATGATTGCCAACTAATTTTTAATTAAATTATGATTGCATAAATGATTGAAGATGATTAAAGTTAGGGTTTGATTAAAGTCATAAATCATTTTTTCTCTCTTAAATCTTAATTTTTCATTTATATCATAAAACTTGCATGACTGATTACTAACTAATTTTTTGAACCCTAATTATTTTTATGATGAATTGTGAATATCGATTTAGATAAGTAGTTCTTTTATGATCTGAAGCATACATTTTTACTTGTTTGTCGATATGATGAAAAAATTGGAAGAAAGAAATGACTTTTTTGTTTGGTTTGTGAAAAAATCTAACAAGAGAATGAAAAATACTGATGTGGTGACTGACTATTTGATAATTATTTTGATGATTAAATTAAGATTATATAAATTATTTGAGACTTTTCAATTTTTATAAAGAAAAGTTAAGGTTTAAAAAAGTAACAAGGAGAAAAAACAAGGATTGAAATAGTAAAAATGGTTTAAGATATAAATTATATTTTAGTTAATAATTGATGGACGCACTTATAAAATATTTATTCTTTTAGTAATTTTATTCAAGGATAATATTGCATACTTAAAAATTTATTAATTTTGAGTGTACGCAGAATTTTTTAGGGATGAAAATATTGCCACTATTTTTTTTAATAACATGTTTTTGACTTGTTTGGCATTAAATGGAATTGGACTAAATCCAATCCCATTTAATTGTTTTGTTCTACTGTGTGGGATTCTTTAATCCCACCACAAACGGTGAAAGTATTTTGTCCCAGTAATTTTATGTCTTGTTTTTCTTTGTTTCTTTGTTTCTTATTTTATTAAACAATCCATATATTATATATCTAATATATTTATAAATTACCTAAAAAATACTAATTTTCTTTGAAATATTTAAAAATAATATTAAAAGGTAATAATTTTAATATGGATTACAAAAATTACTTTATTAAAATTAATTGAAAATGATTTTATATTAAAAATAATTTAAATATATTATTTAATAAAAATTTAATATAATATAAATTATTTGAACAATTTTTTAAGAAATTATTTTTTATTTTTTAAAAAAATTATTTTAAATGGTTTTATTTTATTAAAATAATTTTATATAATTAACCTCATACTATATTATACCTAAAATATAATGATTTTTTTGTCCAATTCTATACTACACCAAATAAGAGATTTTAATCCAATCCTATCATAAGGAGTGATTTGTTTTTATCACTTTTCACTTAATAAATATCAATTCTATTAAGTAATTTTTGTTGATTATCTTAAGTGGTTAAACCACTTAAAATCACCTAAAATCTTTGAAAAAAAAAAATTACAATTTTTTACTTTTAATTGAATGTCAAATTACTTAATGATTTTCTAAATATATTATTTTAAGTCTATCATTCTCAAAATAACATATTTTCTAATTTGTCCTAATTTTATATTATACATATTTCATTTAATGTTATTTTTATTAAAATATATAACAATAGTAATTCAACTTAACACCGATTTATTTACTTTTATTTAAATATATAAATTTAATTTACTTTACTATAATAATTTATTTATGTATATATAATTTTTCAAAAATAATACATTACTATAATAATAAATAATATTTTAATTATGAATGAAAATATTATTAATATATACATAAAAATGTTTTAGTATTTGCTAAATAATTTATTATAATCATTTGTATTATATTAAATGAAGTTACATAATAACTAATAGTTAAATAATCTAAATGTCAAATTACTAGTTTTCAGACAATTTTAGTTTTAAAAAACAAACAAGATTTTTACATTCAGGAATAAGAGAAAAAAAAAAAAAAACAAATATATTTTTAAGATTTTGAGTTTTAGGAGGGTGTATTCAATCATAACTATAAAAAAATTTTATAAACTTCTTTTAGTGAATGACTTTTATAAAATTTCATAAACTTTTAATGACTTCACAAATTCGTGAAAAACTTTTAGAGACTTTTATAAATTTTTTTAAAAAAACTTTCATTAACTTGTATAAATTGTTATAGACTTCTAAAAAAAATAATATCAAAAACTTTCATAGATTTCCAATAGACTTTCATAGACATTAATAGACTTTCACTAATTAATATAAATTTACTTTATAAGTTAGTAAAATTATATTCATCATATCGATAATTGATTAAAAAATATGACACATAAAATAAAAGTATAGTCTATTTCAAAATTATAATAATAATAATAATAATAAAAGTATAGTCACTTCAACTACATAAACAGATAACCAAAACATCAAGTATTTCATTATTCAATTTATATCTTTTATGAAAAATAAAATATTTAATGTCCGTTATTGTTAATAATCTCAACATTGTTCCACATATTAACAGCTATAATAGTCTTTTATTCATTAGCATGTTCTTTTTTTTTGTTTTTAATTCTCAAAAAATGAATTGAAATCGTCTTATATATTAACTAGTAATGATGATCAAGATAAAAAAGATTCATAGATATTAATAAACTTTTATAAATTTTCATTTACTTTTAAAATAAAAATATTTTTCTTTAATAAACTCGTGCAAATTACACACTTTATAAGTTATATTTTTTTATCTCAATGAAAATATTTTTCTTTTGACATAATGTAAATAAACAGGTGAAAAACAACTATCAAAACTAATGTTTTACAAAATTCAAACTAATTAATTTTATAATATTTTACAAATATTAAAATTGATTATTCTACTCCAAATATTAAATAATCAAAAGTAATATGCATAAAAATTGAAAAAAAAATCACATGTATAATTATAATTAAATAATTAAATTTAAAATTTTAATTTTCTTAATTAACCACTAACTAAAAAATCATCAACTATTAATTTTTTTCCTCTTTTAATTGAAATAGAGGTTTTTTTTCTTTTATTTTGTAATATAAAAAATAAAGATTCCATTGATTAATTTAATTATTAAAATAATGAAATTTTTATTTATACAATATGAATTATATTTTCATCATTTATATACAAAAAATACTAAACCGTTAGCTTACAATATAATTGTTAATAATAATTATATTGTTTATTATAAGAATAATGAGATAATTTATATCAATATTCATCTAAACATTTTTTTTTTTAATGATTTAGATCCATATTCATCTAAACATTTTTTTTTTTGTATTGTATTTATATAAATATAAATTATAATATATATATTTTAATTTAGTTTGCCAAGATCTAACTCCTCAATTTTGATTCAAACTTGAAATCTTTTACAAAATAATAAATTGATGTCCTTTGAAAAAGAAGAGGTTTAATAAGATTTAAAAAGCTAAAAAGCTAACAGTTTGAACATAGGAAGAAAAATATTGACCATTATAATTCATAATAAAATAGGAGTGAAATATATATATGTGTGTGTATTATTAAAATAAGTGAAATATTTTTATTTATGAGAGATTTAAATGTAAAAGTGATGATGAGATTTGCTTCTGTAATAAAAAACAAAAGTCTACAAAATTTTTTAAGGGAAGTGGAGGAAAACTTGTGAAACTTGATTGTTATAAATTTAACATAAAAGTCTACAAAAGTCATTAAAATTTTAAATTTTATAAAAGTCATTGACATTTTGAATACCTCATAGTTTTTATAAGCTCTTAAAAATTTTTGATTAAATACATCTTAACTTTTATAGATTTTATAAAAATCTTTAAAAGTCTATATTGAATATCAGATGACTTTTACAGAGTCTTTAAAAGTCTGTATTGAATACATTCAAACTTTTAAACTCTATAAAAATTATTAAAAGTTTAAATTGGATACACCTCCTTAGTCACTATTCAGTATTTGATATTTAACAGTATTATTTAGTCTTTATATAAAAAAAATAAATGATCAATTGCTACATGAAATATATCTTAATATTAATTTAATTTAATTTAATCTAATCTAATTTAGTCTTACCTTTTATGGTTGGATTTGAAACCTCGGCAATTTGGTTGGTGGGATAGGGAGAAAAAAAAATTCTTTTCCCACCGTTGCCCATGTTTGGACAAAGGAGAGCAAGGGAAAATCATCTTTTGGGCCTACACATTGGGAACTGTCAAATCCCCAATTGATATGATTTATAAACCCTAGATATACGGGTGTTTTCAAAATCCAATCAACTGGTATATTTGTTTTGTTTTATTTATTAAAGTATAATAAAAAATTTATGATTATAAATTTATTTAAAATTATTTTATAAATTTAAAATTAAAAAAATAAAATTTATTTTTATTTATATTAAATATTATTTTATTAAAAAATCATATTTCATTCAATCTCATCTTATCCGATTATGTTACTTTTCATTCCTATCTGATTATGTTACATTCCATTCTATTCGACCCCTTGTATCAAATGGTAAAAGTTTGAAAATAGGATAGGACTTGAATCCCCTGTCTTAATGGTGTAAACATAAGAAATATAATTATTTGTTAAAATATAAAGATTTAGTAAGTGATTGAGAAAATTTTGTTTTGTTTAAAAAAAAGGAAAAGGAATTATATCATAACATATTTAAGGCCATATCATTGATTATGTAATAATTATAGATTGATAGTTCAATACATTCATTCATTGAAAGAATTTTGATGTTCTACACATTTACTGGGCTTTGAACTCTTTAAGTAATTAATTAAAAATAAAACTAAGACAACTTAAAATATGTTCTCTTTCTACTCTGTTTAGGCAAAATTCTGTTTGGCTCTTTCCTTCACTTTTCTTGACGAGGACCCCACTTGTAAAACCAAACAAACAGGGACGAAAAGGTAGTAGCTTCCTTCTAACATAAGTCAAACAATCAAACAAAATTACTTTCCAAAAGAAATTTCAAACTGTTTTAGTTGCTCATTTTCCGTTTTAATGGTCTACAATGAAGAGAACATCTAGACTGGGTTTATACGAAAAAAAATTAAAAAAAAAAAAACACAATTAATACGAAACTAAAATTTTATAATAATAACATTTAAAAATTCTTGGCATCTGCAAACTCAGACCCACTTACAGGCCCTCTGTCTATATATATGCAGATACAAAACACACGTATATATAAAAAAGAAAAAAAAAGACCGCTCTCCCTTGCTCAGCCTTTAGAACAAAACAGAAGTGCAATGGAGGGACAGGTGCATGTGATGTTTGTCTTGTTAAATGTGCTTGGTATGTTGTTGGGTGGTGCGAGCGGGAAAGAGTATGTCTCGGCGGTGGGAGACCCCGGCATGAGAAGAGATGGCTTGAGAGTTGGGTTTGAAGCTTGGAACTTTTGCAATGAAGTTGGCCATGAAACTCCTCGGATGGGCAGCCCCAGAGCTGCTGATTGTTTTGATCTTTCAAGTAAGCACAGCCACAATAACCATAGACATAAAAGAAAGCAGAGATTTTTAAACAGTACTTACTGTGATCGTCTTTCCTTTTAGTTTGTTTTCATCTTTTTCATGAATCTTTGGAAATGATTGAAATATCATTGAAATGGGTGTGTTTTATTGATGGTGTTGTAAATGTATGTGTTTGTTTTAGCTATTTTTTAATTGAATGACAAAGATTGGTTTTTGATTGGTTGTGTACGAATTTGGGAGAATGTTATTATTTTGTTTTTGTTTTTGGTTCTAACTTTACTAAATTTTGAGGTTTTGTGTTTGTAATGATGGAGCAGATTCTTCCCTTGTACACAAAGTATCAGAAGCTGATAACAAGCTTGGGGTAGGCAAGCCGTTTCCTGGGATAAAGCCAGCAGCTTTAAACAATCCAGACCTTTATGCGGCAGAGAAGGAGAAATATCTGGGTTCTTTGTGTCAAGTTGAAGACAAGCCAAAACCATGGCAGTTTTGGATGGTTATGTTGAAAAATGGGAACTATGATACCAAGTCTGGTTTGTGTCCTCAGAATGGGAAAAAGGTGCCACCTTTTAAACCAGGAAGGTTTCCTTGCTTTGGAGATGGTTGTATGAATCAGCCCATTTTGTATCACCAGCCGACTCAGCTATTGGAAGATGGTACAATGAGAGGAAGCTTTAGTGGCACATTTGATTTGGATGATAAGACTGGGGATGGAACTGGTGGGAATTCTTTCTATGAGGTGGTTTGGGAGAAGAAAGTAGGTGTCGGCGGTTGGGTTTTTAAACATAAGCTCCAGACTTCAAAGAAGTATCCATGGTTAATGCTCTATCTCAGAGCTGATGCAACCAATGGATTCTCTGGAGGCTACCATTATGACACCAGAGGAATGCTCAAAACTGTGAGTAGATTCAGTTTTTGAATCCGTTTTTGTTTTCTTACATTTAGTCCATTTACTTTAATTTTGTTTTTTTGATTATCTGAAATGAGAGTTTTTGTCTGGTTCAATTTCTCACTTTCTGTACATGAATAATTGCCTTACTTCTAAAGTAAAATAAGAGGGAGATTAGTCTTATTACTTGTCTTAGTAACGCAATTGTATTCTCTAATTGGCAGATGGTGATGTCATTTTTTTTTGGTTATTGTGAAAATTAGTCATTTGATAGATAATGATTAATGAAAGATACATAATCGGAAGGTTAAGCCATTTCCCCAACTGCAAATTACAACTTTTATCAATTCAGGGGTAACTTTAAAGTTGGGGCAATGCATAATTAATTAATCTTTCATTGTCCCTTTCCCTGGTATAGATTAAAATCTGTTCTTTTCAATTGGAAGTTCCTGTCTAACAAGCTCTAATATCTCTTGATATATGAACAAAATCGATTCAACAAGTGTGTCGACAATAGGCTTGGAAACAGATTCAGGATAGGTCACAAGGTTATTATTCTTTCTAGGTAACAAGAGCCTGATGGATATGAGCCAATATTCGGTTTAGAGTGCCTCCTAGCGTCAACGTTTTAGGTCACTGGCACCAACCTTGGGATAATATATTATATCCCAACTAACAGCAAGAAGAATTAATATAAGATCAGAGGACCAATCGTCATTCACATTTGTTTAAGCCTGTAAGGTCTTAAAACATGTGAAATAGCATAGAATTTTAGATTTGATTGGAGAAGACTCTGTTTATGGTCTTTGCTATTATTAAACTACATCACCTTATATTAAGTTGTGATGATATTACATTTTTTCTATTGTTTTTGTAGGTGAACTAATAGACAGTTACTTTTGACATAATGTTCATATTGTTGTTGATTATCTGGCAAGGAAATCGAGACCTCTTCATTGCCATCTCTGTGTTGCTCTTGCACCATCTACAAATATACAAAATTAACAAATGGGTTGTTTTTCAGCTTCCAGAGTCACCTAA
This sequence comes from Dimocarpus longan, assembly GCA_022984855.1. Taxonomy (NCBI): domain Eukaryota; kingdom Viridiplantae; phylum Streptophyta; class Magnoliopsida; order Sapindales; family Sapindaceae; genus Dimocarpus; species Dimocarpus longan. Next base: position 23,905,365 of record CM041015.1, read on the forward strand.
TTTCAAGGTCAAAGTGACTTTAGATATCAAGAAAGGGGGAGGACGCAAGAGCCAATTCTACCTTGTAGATATCGGCAGCTGCTGGAAGAATGATGGCCGACCATGTAATGGAGATGTGCTTTCAGACGTAACCCGATACAGTGAGATGATCATTAACCCTGCAACTGCTGCTTGGTGCGGCCCCACATCTCAGAAGAATTGCCCTCCATATCACATTACTCCAGACAACACCAAGATTTACAGGAATGATACCGCCAAATTTCCATATGGCGCCTATCACTACTACTGTGCTCCTGGCAATGCTCAGCATTTGGAGTTACCGGTTGACACTTGTGATCCCTACAGCAATCCTCAGGCACAAGAGATTGTTCAGTTGCTGCCTCACCCCATATGGGCTGAATACGGCTATCCAACCAAAAAAGGTGATGGTTGGGAAGGCGATGGAAGAACTTGGGAGCTAGATGTTGGTGGCCTATCAAGTAGACTGTACTTCTATCAGGTTAGTACTATGAAAACAAAAAATTATACTGTTGCCTAGTAATGTGTTAAAATATTATCTAATTGATAGTTTTATAACTTCATATAGCCTTTCTTCTTGTAATAGGATCCAGGTACCATTCCTGCTAGAAGAATATGGACATCAATTGACATGGGTACCGAAATTTTTGTTAGTGACAAAGATGAAATCGCAGAGTGGAGTCTTAGTGACTTAGATGTTCTTCTAACATAACTCAGAATCACGTTTAGTTCTAGCTGTGTTTTTTTCCCCCTTTTTTTTAAGAAAACAACAAAGTAAAATCTCTGTCAGGCAAGAAAAAAGTGAAAGAAGGAAAGAAAAGAAAAGAAAGATATGTCAATGATATTTAGGATATATATAGTGCCAGTATTGAGAAGCCGAACAAGCCCACAAGGGCAGGGCATCCTCATCCTGGAGGTTTATCGTAATTGTATTATTTCGCAACATCATGAGCAGATCACAGATCGTAGAAATAAATTCACAATTTCAATGTCGAAACTCTATTAGGAATCTGTAGCTATATGCTTGATATATTCAATTCAATTTTGTTAAATGAAGTAAAAGCCAAGAGGTAACTTTGTAATGCTATACAAAGGCTTCAGTTAAAATCTTTGACTAATTGCTCAGTCTGTTTCTCAGTTACCAACTTATCAATGCACAATTCTTGCCATAATCATCTGCATTTGGCCAAAAGTTGATGTAGTGATTGGACATCAGTGTTGATAGAGTTGAGTGGTCCTACCATGTGGTCGACCACCTACCTACCATGTAATGTCCAAACAAAAAGACTAAATAGCTTCACGGGATTCGGCGAATTCATTAAAATTGTTGGTTAACAAATCACATAAAGAACTAAATGTTATGCTTTCCAACCAATCCTTTGGTTTTTCTGCAATGGGAAGCTGGTTCTTCACAGGCTCATGATTGTGTCATCGTACTTTATTAACAATAGATTACACACAAAGAAAAAAGGGTATTGGTTCCAGCAGGTTTGCACCATGCATTTGCATTGTACCATTGTAGTAGATGTATGTGCGCACGTCCTCATACATCTAACGGTTTTTTTTCCCCTTTAAATATAGGAATTAAAATATATGGTATAATTACTTGAACCTCAAATATTATTGGATTGAATTGGCACATTCTACCACCAAAGCATATTATATGTAGTTCGCCTAAAGTTATTCTAAGCATCCACCAATGAAAGAGGAACAAAAAAGCACTTTTTCTTTTTTAAGGCAATGCTGTGAGAAGTGCTTTTGGTAGTAAAGAAGTGGAAACGAGAGAAAAAAGCTTAAACGAAAAATGAGTGGGTCATTGAAGGTGGAATCAGGCCCAGTGAAACCAAAAATGATTAGAAACAGGAGCAATGATATTTCCAGCCCTTTAGAATTATAGGTACGCATCTTTAACAAGTACACACCATCACTAGTTCAAAAAAAAAAAAAATGTACACACTATCACATATTTTTTTTAAAAAATTTGTTAAATTTATTTATAAATATATGAACCATGATGGCCTGTCTTGAAAACCAATGAAGACTTGATTGGGATCATGACAGTCATAGTTTGGGTGACCTCTGAACAACATGCAGCTGTGAACTTTGACCAGTACACATATGGAGGCTGTTAACTTCGGCCAGTACACATATGGAGACAATTTCCCTAATAGGCCCACCGTTACCAGAAGCAACATGCTTGATGAAGACCCAACTGCGAAAACCTGGAAGCTTTTCACGAAAAAGCCAAAATATGTGCTTTTAAATAGCTTACTTTCACAAATTCAAGGCACGAAAGTAATGGTTGTTTTTGATACTCTGTCGAATCATTCATCGGACGAGGAGTATTAGGCGATGTAGCGCAACCATCATGGAAGAAGATCCGATTATAAATGCTGCTTTGGAAAGGTTCAGCGGAAGGTTGAAGGAGTTTGAAGGGATCGTTGATGACAGAAATGCAAGCCTGGAGAGTGCGCTTTGCAAGAGGAGTGTACATACAATTTTAGTGGGTATAAATACCACCACTCTAAAATAGTCTAGGGGCTGTCTGTTGGGCTCTATCAACCCAGGAATGGCAAACCATTCTGAAAGCACATGATGCGTGTGCAAGTCTGTGCACCCCAAGTACTAGTCACGTGTCGGAATACAATAAACAAGGGACCCCACACTATTTTATTCTATTTTTGGGAAAGATTCACACATTCCCTGCAGTTTACGATAATCCATAACATACCCCCTATTGCCCTTTTTATTATTTTCCCTTGTGTTTTTGAAATACACCCCCTTTTTTCATACTGCACTAAAAAACTACTTCTAATATGGATTAAGAGTAATATTAAGTTTTTTTAAATATTTTATTTAAATTTATACTTAAATGATGTGACTATAAATTATTAATATCTTATAAATCATGAAATAATATGATAATTAATAGAATATTGACAATTCACATTTTACTTCATTTTAGTATAAATTTGGGTAAAACATTTAGAAACTCTAGTTCAGGAGTCTCCCAACTTGCAGCATAGATAATTTGAAGAAATACCAAAGAAAATTCACTAGCTAGTATAAAGCTTTCAAGAGGCAGCTCGCGCCACCTTACCACCTCGCTATAGTCTTCCAACAATAAAACGAATCGTTAAAAGACTAGATTACCAAATTCAGGCACGAAGTCAACAATGTGGAGAATTCTTCAGACGAAAGTGTCTTAACTACAATCTCAGCTGGGCTTCGCAATGATGGAAAGCTCTATGAAGGCATATACAAATCCCTAGTAAAGGATCTGTGCGAGTTCTATGAGCGAGCTGCAAAAGAAATTAGATGGAAGGCGGCCTTCGGCCCCGTAAAATCTAGCTAGGAAGGTGAAACAGGTAGTTCACACCAATTGAAGAAAAAAAATAATGGTGAGAATGAAGGCGGAGGTCGATACAATGGCCGAAACAGTTAAATTACTAAGAAGGTCATGAAAGAGCCAAGAAATGAGCGAGCACCTTGTCAAATACATAAGATAAAATCTTTGCAATAGAAAATGATAGGGAAGATTTCGGGATGTCCACTTCCATGAGGACCCCCGTTCACCATAGGAACCAGAACAAGTTTTGTTCCTATCACAATGAGGTCAACCACAACACCTCAGTTTGTAGGGAATTAATGATGTTACTAAAGAACTAATAAAGCGAGGTCGTTTGAGAGAGTATGTTGTGTGACCAGCGAGCTAGCAACCTCAACTATCTCAATGGCCTGCAAAAAAACGGCATCTCAGCAAGCTCTCAATTAACAGTATGAACCCATAGTATGAACCGTCTTCACAATCCATAGTGACCCTCACCTCACGGGAGCATCCCCATACTCCGTAACCTTTTGAGCACATATCTTTAATATCAAATTTAATATTAATAAATGTTTCAAATTTTCCATATCATTGTGTCATAACTGCTTTCTTTGCTGATCTCTTTATTAAATTACTTTGGCCAAAAATGGAATAACTCGAGCTATGTTACCGGGTGACGACCTTCTAGACATAGCTCGTAATCTATTATGCTGGTACCGGGTGATGACCTACTGGACATAGTTTGCTATCTATTATGCTGTTATCGGGTGATGACCTACTGAACAGCTCAACCTATTATACCGTATCAGCTTGGGTTTCGACTCTTGAAACATAGTTGAGGTTCCCACTCCTTCAACTTCCGTTATGTAATCCGGCTTTCGATCCTCTGTGCATAACTCGAAAGGTTTATTACGCTGTATCAGCTCGAGTTTCGACCCTTTGAACACAGCCAAGGTTTAGACATCTATAACTTTCGCTATGTAATCTGGGTTCCGACCATTTGGGTATAGCTTGAAAGATTTATTATGCTATATCAACTTGGGTTCCGACCCTTTGAGCATAGTCAAGGTTTCAACCTCCACAACTTACAATTTTCACTATGTAATTCGGGTTCCGACCCTCTGGGAATAGCTCGAAAGGTTTATTATGTTATATCAGCTCAGGTTCCGACCTTTTGAGCACAGTTGAGGTTCCAACCTCTACAACTTTCGATATATAATGCGGGTTCCGACCATCTGGGCATAGCTCGAAAGGTTTGATACGCTGTATCAGCTTGGGTTCTGACCCTTTGAGCACAGTCGAGGTTCTTACCTCCACAACTTTCGGGTTCCGACACCCTCTGGGCATAACTTGAAAGGTTTGTTTTGCTGCTAACCGAGACTCCGACCTTAAAATTTCACTGAGCTCACAAGCTCGCATCAGGTATTACTACCACTAATTTTTATGCACAGATAACTTTATTTTTCAGTCTACAGAAAATTCAATGACTTAGTGGAATAAAAGCACAAAGCAAGCAGATTCCAAGAAAAATCAGGCGACCTGCCCCCAATGCTTCTCCATTTCGGCTTCCTTTTTAGCCCCGACAACCTGCACTTTAATCTCCTGATTAACAAAAGCGACCTCCTTTTCAACAGCCGAAGCTCATTGTATCATCGATTCCATAACGCTCTTCGCTCTCCTCACTTTTAAAAAGCTTAAAGTCTAACTTTGCAACTGTATGAACACTTTTCTCGCAAGTCAAAATGATTCAGACAAATTTTGAAAGGGCAGTGCGATGATTCAAAACACATAAGCTTTTATCAGTGAGCTTAAACTCTCAGTCTGCAGAACGCATTGGAAGCTAGGGGGCTAATATTGTGGATAAATTTAAGGTTGCACAAATGGCCTGGTAACAACCTAATGATTTAGCCTAACGGATGAACCAAATGGACAAATACCCAGTCAAATCAGTATCCAGCTTGCAAAAATAAGCTCTTAGATCATAAGACACTGAGCTCGCATGGAGAAACTCTCAGTTCGCTAACCTCAGGTCGTCTAGCTCATAGAAAAGAGCTCACTCTCAGGTCGCTGTTCAATCATAGTCAGAGCTGTTAATACCTAGCTTTAGCTCACCCAGAATAAGATCCAGTTCGTGACGTGACGTGCACGTTGAGTCTTTCCAAAATGGCAGTAGCCCAATTTAAAGAAAACTCAACTACCCAGTATGGAGATAATGTTAAATCCTATTTTTATGGGATTTGACCATACTCTAAAGGGCACCAATTTTGAAATGTGTGATTAATATTAAATTATTTATTATTTGCATTGTACACAAATTCTAGCACCTCTCTCTCTCTATAAATTGGGATTAAAGCTCATTATAAAAGGGAAGAAGACACACAAGAGAGACACTAATAAAATACTGTTACTCTGTTTCAGAGAAAGCAGTCGTGGATGTAGGCACATTCCGATCGAACCACGTAAAAATCTCTTTGCATTCTCTATTCTTCCTCTTTCTTTTCTCTTATTTTTGCTTTGTTTTCTATTGATTACAGTATTGAGCTTCAAGAACCTGGGTTGACTGAATTCCAACATCAACATTAACTAAGATGATTGTTCTTGAAGAACAATTTACGTAAATGGCAACAAATAAATTATTTATTATACACAGAAGTGTGAAAAATAAATTTTGTTGTAAAGTTATTATTCTTTGATGTAAATAATAAAAGATTATGATTATTTTAAAGATTATGCTCGAGCTATGTATATAATCCTCATTATATAAATAACGACTCTTGAAAAGTTAAATATTTTTGAAGAAATAGAACTTTTTTATGTAATCTCCCTCTATGAAACTCACAAAAGAGATCTTAATTGCATCAGAAAAAGTGCATATACTCAAACTATGGATGTTATAGTTGCCCTAAGAATATGTGAAAATCTATAGTAGTCCCTGAAGAGGCATATGTACTGAAGACTTAATAAAAAAAGTAAATAAGATCTAATATTTTGTTGCTCACATATTACAGAAAAATGATGAGGATGTTGAATAACATATTGTAGATAAATGTTGACAAAAAAATTATTAATCAAAACAAAAGTAGAGCTATACTTATGTAATTGTATTAAACTTATCATATGGACGCTTGAAGACGTCATATATTGTGATCAAAATAATTCTCATGAAAATTGAGACAGTGAGATATAATTGTATTTTAAAGGTTTATTACAGAAACCTAATATTAATAATATGAAAATAAATTATCTTATAATTATTTTCATATAATGAGAATTAACAACCAATGCAAAGACTAGTGCAGAAGAAGTGATATAATCTTTTGAAGAAATACAATATCTTATAAATACAAAAACTTCTTTAGAGAACTATGGAGTTATGATTATAAGTGATAATTATGAACGACATAGTATTAATAAGTGTTGAAAAAGACAAGATTGACTTAAGTGGAATGAAACAATTTAAGCAGAATTGGTTTCATTAGCCAAACATGATGTATTTGGACCAAAGTGTAGACGGTTGAAGAGGTCAAACCTGTTGGATATAAATGGGTATTTGTTTGAAAACGTAATAAGATGAAACATTTTCATCTGTGATAAATTCAATTACGTTTTGATTTTTAATTAGTCTGGTAGTTTCTGAAAGACTTGAAATGTATCTTATAAATGTGGTAACGACGTATTTCAATGGGTCATTAGATACCAATATATATATATATATATATATGTGAAAATCCTAGAAGGAATTTAATGCCATAAACAAATAATTCAAATTTCCGTAACTTATATTCAATAAAATTATAATAGTCTTTATATGGTTTAAAGCAATCCGGATGAATGTCATATAATCATTTCAGTGACTGCCTCATAAAGGAATGATATATTAATGATTTATATGTCATTAAAAAAAGTCAAAATCTGGATTTGCAATTGTAGTACTATATGTTGATGATATGAATTTAATTGGAACTTCTAAAAAACTCATAAGAACTGTTGAATATTTGAAAAGAGAATTTAAGATGTAATATTTGAGAAAACAATATATTGTCTCAGCCTGAAGATCGAGCACAAATAAGAGAAAATACCAATCCATCAACTCAAAGACATTAGTTTTCCTTATAAGATTTTTAACGAAACAATTCCTTTAAACATGTCTAAATACTATTGAATTCAAAAAATTATTACATTTTTTATCCAACAGATTATGAAATATCTTTTACCTTCATTAAAGGAATATGTCATCTCTTTTTAGACTTTTATATCCTGTATTCTTTTTTCGTTTCAACTAGTTTTTATTTCATTGGGTTTTACTTTCAAGATTTTTAATAATACAATATTTGTGCATGTCTAAGAATCTCGAAGAGTATTATCAAGCGGTATACGCACAATGATGAGTATTATGAATATATGGTTTTAACTCAATTTCCTTTTTTATAATATTCTTGGCCTTGGACTTATATTGTAACCATTTGGAATACATATCAATTGGATGATTTTCTCTCTTTCTCTTTTACTTTTGCTTGTTCTCTTTTATTTGATTATTATTTTATATTCATTGCTTTTAGGTCATGCTTTCTAACATATTTATAATTAATAATTGATTTTTTTTTTAACGATTTTTCACGTTTATGACTTTATCATGCATAATGATTTTATATTGGTTGAACTTTTATCATGCATTATGATTTAAATAAGATGATTGTAACTGTTTTATAATGATGTGAATTTTGTATATCGAAATGTTATAGATTTAATATGTTAAAATACTATAAAATTATTTTATGAATTATATTTTTGATTATATATTTTTTAATTTTGGGTCAAATAAGATAAAAACAGATGTAGGAAATCGAGGAATGAGGATGATGATGAAGGAATCCACTGCCAAATACCTCAATCCCCATTTTCTTCAAATAGGGGATTTGGGTGGGGATGGAGAAGGGTGAACCCATAAAGATGGGAACGGGGGAATCCAACTTCATCCCCGTTTGCCCCGGTTAACATCTCTAAAAATCAGAGGTTAAAATAATATAGTTTTGAACTAGTCCTGCTATTTTCGTAAATAATGAAAAACGTTGTAAAATCGTAAAACCGTAGGGAGTTTCGTGAAAATTTATCGTACATTTGGAGCCAGGATGAAACAAAAAGAAAATTACATTTTGGAACCCTCTGAAGCCACACTCGACGACTCGTTTTCTTCCAAATTGGTTTCGGTGAATAATGGGCAAAACCTCCAAATTCCAAAAACCCTAACTCGTTAGAGCTCGTCGCTTTCAATCTCCGTACCTCAATATCTCGATCTCCACCACCGGAGCTCTGAAAGCCGCGCAATCTCGATCGATCTAGGGTTTCTGGATTAGGTTTCTTCTCACTTTCCTTTTTATATTTTCTCCCAATTATCTCAATTTTTTGTACTTTGATTTCATATGTTGACCAAGTTTTTTCATCTTTATAACTCGAAGAAGAAATAGTTGTACTTAAATAAAACTACTTTGGCTTGCATGTACATTGTGGTTTTGTCTATAAATTGTTGGTTGATTGGTTGATGTATGATCTTTTGAGTGTTTACATTCTGGAGATTAAAAGAAATTGAACCCAATTTATTAAAATTCAAATTCTGAGATAGTTATAGATTCACTTATTATATTCAACTATATTGTGCATTGAAGAAAAATTTGACCTGGAGGATTTTTTTGTCAAAGTATTTTTTGTTTTTCTATTAATTGAACGTTATCACGATAACTTGCTCGTGGAATTGTTGTTTTGTGATGCTCTATCGATTGTTAAATTAAAGAGTATGTGGAGAAACAGCTCTTGATTTAATTGTGTTGTCAACAGGGGAATGGACTGGGAGAACTAGAAGGCATGAATGTATATGTATATGGAGTCAGATTGCATGATGTGCATAAGTTTTGTAGATCAGACCTATCGTACATCTATGTTAGGATTTACTTTTCCGGATGATTTAATCATTTCGTATGATTATGGCTGGATTTCTATAAGTTTTAAGAAACTTAAAACTTGGCGGGTGTAGTTAGTATGTTGAGTGGAGAAGTTATAGTTTCTTTTTACATATCTTCCTGTAGGAAAATATTGAGTTGTGTGTATATATGTGAGCTTGGTAGATATGGCTTTGATATTTGATGGGTATTTTGTTGTATAATTGTGGTTAGAATTTAATGAGTTGTGTGTGTGTATGGCGGTATGAGCTTGCTGTGTGAGATAGCTTTGATGATTGATGAGAGCGTATTCTTTGTTGTTGTACTAATTTGATTTTTTTTTTTTTTTCCAACAGATATTGGCTCTCACATTGAAGCCATGGCTAAGGGAAGTCTTATTGCTATATGTCAGTCGGGTGGAAAGTTTACTACAGGTAGTGATGGTTCATTATCCTACTCAGGTGGGGATGCTCATGCTATTGGTATAAGCCATGAAACTAAGTTCAATGAATTGAAATCAGAGCTGGCAGACATGTGGAAATATACTCCAGATAACTTGAGTATCAAATATTTCCTCCCAAACAACAAGAAGACTCTCATCACAATATCTAGCAACAAAGACATAAAACGGATGATTGACTTTCATAAAGGCTCTGGAACTGTTGATGTTTATGTAACCATTGGCGAGAATCCAACAAATAATGTCTCACCTGTGCCTTGCAGTAGGTAGTGTGAATTGGTTTGGAGTTTGGTTTAGGAAAAATTATGCTGTTTTTTATGTTTAATGCTTCACCTTCCTTGTCTTCATAACCTGGTTCAAGTTCATGGTAGGACTCTATGGGCCACCGGTCCAGCTTTGATTAGTGATGGCAACCTGAAAAGGATGCTATTGACCCATCTGTGTATGTAGGATTTTTGGTCGGTGTAGGAGATATATTTTATTGTCACTGTGCCTTGATTTTTCACGGAAACTTGGTCTTGCAGGTCGAGCAGGACAACAGTGGCTGAGTCTGTCACTCCTCTCTATAATCTTTTTCCTGTTTCTTCAGTTTCTGGTGAGTCCGGACAACTCAACACTGTGACTCCAACAGGACAACTCAACACTGTGGCTCCGCCAGGACAACTCAACACTGTGACTCCGACAGGACAAATCAACACTGTGACTCCGACTACTCTTGCTGATGGCAACACTGCACAACCTAATAGCTTCAATCTGACAATTTGTGATGCTGGGGACGCTGGGCAGCAGAAACTTCTCAAACAATGGAAGAATGCCATCACTGGAGTGCAGCAGAAGTTTAAAAATGTTCATGAATTTCGTGATGCTTTACGTAAATATGCTACTGCTAATGGCTTCACATACGTATTTAAGAAAAATGAATGTACGCGTGTTACCGCTAAATGCAAAGGTGAAGGTTGCTCCTGGCGGATTCATGCATCACGGGTGCCTACAACACAGTTATTTCAAATTAAAACAATGAATTCAACACATACATGTAGAACTAGTCCTGATGCAGCTAAGTGTCCCTCAGCCTCTAGAAAATTGGTGGCGTGCATAGTAAAGGAAAAGTTGCTTGAAACGCCAACTTCGAAACCAAGAGATATTGCTGAGCAAATCCAAAGGAATTTTGGAATCGAACTGAAATATTCACAAGCTTGGCGTGGAATAGAGACAGCCAAGGAGGAGCTTCAAGGATCATGCAAGGAATCATATAACCGGTTACCGTGGTTATGTCAGAAGATAGAGGAGACGAATCCGGGTAGCGTAATCACTCTAATTACTAGGGAGGACTCAAGCTTTCATCGTTTGTTTGTTGCTTTTCATGCCTCCTTATGTGGTTTCCAGAATGGTTGTCGCCCCCTTATTTTCCTTGATTCTTTGTCTCTAAAGTCAAAGTATCAGTCAGAGCTTCTAACTGCTACAGCTTTGGATGGGGATGATGGAATTTTTCCAGTTGCTTTTGCTGTGGTTGATGTTTTGAATGATGATAATTGGCATTGGTTTTTGGTGCAGTTGAAATCTGCAATATCAACATGCCAAACAATTACATTTGTGGCTGACAGACAGAGGGGATTAAGACAGTCTATCTTCATGGTATTTGAGAATTCTTACCATGCTTATTGCCTCCATTGTCTGATAGAGGAGTTAAAAAGGGATCTCCAGGGCTCATGTACAGATGAAGATGTCAATTTGATTGTTACTCATTTATGTGAAGCTGCCCATGCAGGCACCCTTGAAGGATTTAGAAAAAGCATCGGGAACATTAAACAGATTTCATCTCATGCTTGTGAATGGATTTTGTTAAGTGAACCTGAATGCTGGGCAAATGCACTTTTTGAAGGTTCACGATACAACCACACCTCATCAGTCATTGCTGAGTCATTTTATAGTTGGGTCACTGAGCTTCCTATCTTACCAATAGTACAGATTATTGATACTATTCGCCGAAAAATTATGGAGCTAATTTACTCTCGCAGGATGGACTCAAATCGGTGGGCAACAAGATTAACTCCATCTTTGGAAGAAAAACTACAAAAAGAGATTGTCAAAGCACAGTCTCTCCAAGTTCAATTAGGACTTAATAGTGCTTTTGAGGTTTGTGATAGTATGGGTGTAGTTAATGTTGTGAACATTGATCTTGGGAAGTGTAGTTGTGGAGATTGGCAGCTGAATGGCTATCCATGTTTTCATGCTGTGGCTGTCCTTCAGCGTATGGCTGAGGATTTGTATAATTATTGCTCCAAGTATTATACGACCGAAACTTTCCAGTCCACATATTCAGAATCCATCAATCCACTTCCCCCGGTGGATAAGCTGCCTTTGGATAGTGAAGCTGAACAAGTATTCCCTCCACCTCTTCGTCGTGCATCTGGCCCACCTAAGAAGAGAAGAATCCGAAACAAAGGGGTTGCTAAGAGACCACTGCGCTGTAGCAAGTGTAAGGGAGTAGGGCATAACAGAGCAACATGTCATGTATATGCATAGGTGCATTGTGTTTCATGGGATTGTAGATTAATTGCACAGTAGCGACATTGGTGAATATGGAGCTGTGGCCCTTCAGACCTAGGACTGGGATAGATGTAGTAGTGTGTCTAACTCTGATGCAAATACTGGGAGAATTTATTTTCAGGTGGGATGAGTATGCTCTGCTTTGGCACAGCTACTGCCTGATGTTGATGACTGCCAGCGATCCACAGGCATCAACAGCATGCTTTTCTTGCTGTAGGCTTGTTTTATGTATAGAGTTGGATTGTATCTCTAAACTGTCTTTTTTGAACTTAGTTTGTAGTGGCTGGCCAAAAATATTTTATCTTTTACTTGTTTTTTAAATTAGCTGTTTCATAATGAAGCTTATCAATCTTATTTCTCTTTCTCGAAGGGAGAAAAGGGGATATATTTATTTATATTTCTTCTTTGGTTTCATAGGATTTATAGTTAGTGTTAGAGCATCTCCAATGCAAATATGGATTGTCTTTTAAAAAAAATGGACACATCATCAATGTCAAGGAAATGTGCATCATATGTGGCATAAATATTAATTGATAGACACTCAAGTCTAAAAGGGCTCTCCAATGCTAGTCTATTCATTTCAATAATGAATAGTCAAAGAATAATATATCATTAAAGTAAATTATTATAAAATATTATTTTATGGAAGTTTTAATTATTTATTGCTGACATGGCTGTCAAGGAGGCTCTCTAGAAATAGACATTGAGGTTGACACCCTCTATTTTTTTTTTTGCCACGTCAGCTTGATAGTAGTTATAGAAATTTGCATTGGAGAGCTTAATTTTAACACTCTATCAATTTATCCTACGTGGCATTCCATTTTTTCACAATTCATACTTGCATTGGAGATGCTCTTAGTTATCAGTTCACTGTTTAGTTGTGTTTTTCTGTAGTTGAGAATTTTTTTTATTCATTAAGGTGTTGAGAATTTAATTTTTCATAAAATGCATTATAAAACTTTGTGTAAGTGAGCCGCTATCTAGTTGGATCAGTTTTCGGGGAAAAATAACAAGTTGCGTGTTTCCTTGTGACAAAATTAAATGTCAAAGCACCAACAGATTTTTGTGTGATTTGATGGTTGGTTCGGTTGTCCAAGCTGATAATGATTGATGGTAAAGATGAGCCAGCTCATGAAGAAGTTGTTGTTGTGGACCCATGAGCACGCTTTGGCTCATCACCATCTTTCGTATTTTTCTAATTTTATTCTTCAAGCCACTGCAATTCACCAAATATTTATTGCGTCATCTGTGTAAAACCTATGAAGGGATATTTTCGTCCTGAAAGATGGAAAATATTTAATTAATACTCTTTTTTCTTTGGGTTCTGCAAATCCTCGACGGGATTACTAATTACACTAATATTGTTTATGGAAAGATACGACAACACGCTGTTAAGACTTCGTTTAGTACCCTAATTGAGAAGTAGTACAAGTTAGCGTTGTAGTACATACATCCTCTCCAAAGAAAATTCAATCCTGGGATGACTTTCTTTTTCTCTAAAAAATAATTAGCAAACAAAATAGGTAGTACATGGTTCGCGAGAATTGGATAGTACATATGTGTACTATAAACTCTTTTGGTCATTTATGGGATATATACTCTCAATCACAATCTCATTCTCCATACATACCGTAGTTGTTTGCAAGTTTAAGTGATGGAGGTGACATTTTTGTGGAAGGAAACGTGGGGCAGTGAAAGTTGAAGGTAAGTTAAGATTAAAAAAAATGGGAAGAGTGAGTAAAAGAGCAGCAAGAGACAAAGACGGGGAACAGGCAGAGCATGGATGCAACTATTAACAGTCTTTTAACTGTTTTGGCTTCACCCATGCACTGCCTCTTCCCTGGCTCTGGCTCCTTCTTCTCCTCTTTCTTTATAAATTTTGTTCACGGTTTCAGGCATGATTTAAGTTTTTCATTTATTTTTACTAACTATGCACTTTTGGTTTAGTTTTCATGCTCTTATGTTCCCTTCATTGTGCGTATATCAAGTCTCAATTGTGATTTAGACATTGACTGCTGGATGTCTAGCAACTGATGACTGGGTGAGTGAAAAAGAGAACAGATCATGCAATAATGTGGTTTTGGCTAATTTCTAGAAGGAGACCGGCAAAGGAAAATCATGGTTGAATTCGTTTAAACTATGAAATTGTGTAGACAGAAATGCAGGTTCATTTTTTTTTTATTGTAATTGGCTTATGAGCCTCAGTTGTTATCAAATGGTTGTAACTATATTTGCTGTGGAATAAAACTTGCTACTTATTAAACTATAAAGTTGAAAAAAAAAATGAAAAAGAAAAAACCCTCTCACTGTATCTTTATCGTTTATTGGCTATTATTCCGTTTTGGTCACCAACTCACCGTTGAAAATGTGTGGCAACTGCTGAGCCACTTTATGTGGGCAGAACAAACTTGATAACTCTTTTCAGATGTCGAGATTTCCGCTTTAAACCTGAACTCATTTATTTCGGTTTTCAATTTTTGTTTAAAGTCCAAACTCGGCCAGATGCTTTATACCCGCTCGGCCTCTCCATTTTAACTTAATTCATTTAATAAAAGGAATGTTTAAGGGAAAAAAAAAAAAACAAACAGACCTTTTGAATTCGTCAAAAAAACAACCCAACTTATAATTAAATCATCAAACAACACCCTTCCGTTAACAACTTTACTGGAAAACGTGGAAGGGTAACAACGTAAATGAACTTGCATTAGTAAATATCAATTATTAAAGTAAAAATATAATAAAAAATAAATGTCAACATGATTTTGGTAAGTCTCAAATAGTTCTATGTACAAATTTAGATTTTTTTTTCCTTTGTTTTTGACTATGATAAGAATTTACAACTGTTAAATGTATTTTATCTACAGAGAAACGACGTGCAGAGGCTGAAAGAATCAGAGAGAAATACCCAGATAGAATTCCTGTGAGAATTCAACTTTAACTTCAATCTTTGCTCTTAATTAATTGTTCTTTTATTAGTATTAACTTGCTATTTTTGAACCTCTTTTGTTAGTTTAAAAGGTAGATTCTTTTGATTATGGTTTCTAGTTGGATCATTTAAAATTTGGATTAGAATGTGAGGAATAGGTTTATATACGAAGATGATTAAACCATGTTATTATACATTCCGTCTTCTATGTGATGAATTTCCAAATTGATCGGTGTAAAGTAAATTGTTTGCTTTGCTTGCATTGATGAGTAAGTTATCAAATAGTTATTGTTTTTACAGAGACGAGTTTTGTTTGGACATTTTGCCTTGATTAGCTCTTTCATGTACAACCTCTTTGAGCATTAGAAATCTGATTTTGTCCGCTGTTGGGTGGGTTCCCTCTAATATAGAAGTCCAACAAGTCTTAACAAGTTAATTGAGCCTATATAAGAATTCTAATGTAATTAGAAATCATAACTCTATTTAAGTTTGATTTTTTTGATTAATTAGATGCAAGGGGTTTTGTGGCTATAAGAGTTAAGAGTTTTTTGAGGCAGGAAAAAAAAAAAAAAACTCAAATGATTTGATTATGATTTCCCGGAGAGAAGAGCGACACAATCCAGAACGTTCTACTGAGTTTGTGTTTTCTCTTTACTTGTTATTTAAAATTTAAATTTGTGTTATTAGGGAACCTAGATAATTGCTGCTCAGTCTTGATTCCTATTTGATGTTAAAAACAGTTTGTTATTCTCATATTTGATTATCAATGGAGATTTTTGAGTGGACTACGTCCCGTGATTTTTACTCCTCCCATTGGAGAGGTTTTCTATGTAAAAATTGGTTTATGTTATTCGTACATGTGTAGTGATTTTATTTGCTTATTATTTGATTATTGGTAATACATATACATATATATTATAGTGGATTTGTGCATTACTTAATGGTATTTCATAAGATTCATTTAAGGGAAGAAAGAGTTTCGCTGTGTGATTTGTTTGTGTTTGTTTTTCTTCCATCAATAGGATGATTTTATATAACTTCTTAAGTACATTCCTTTGAGAATGGAATTCTCTAGCACATTGCTTTATCATACGACTTCTCAAGTGCATGATTTTATAAATCATGTTGATATTTATTTTGGGTGTAAAGTATCTAATTACGAAACTATGGGGTGTTTTTTAACGGTTTCGGTAAATGTTGAGGCTTTTTTTTTAAAAAAAATAAATAAATGTCACTTCAATAAAAATATTTATCTTATAACATACAATAATATAAGTTTTAACGTACACTTATCATTTGAGACTACACTTATATTTACAAATATACTCTTAAATTCAATACATATTTAAATTTATACATAAATTTGAATTCAAATTAATTATGATTAATATGGTGTCAATTTATAACAAAATTAAATAGATAAAATAATAAATAAAAAACTGGAAAGTGTTTAACCTAAATAAAAATAAATAAATAAATAATATTTAACCCAAACTTGAAATCGAGTCAAAATTTTTCGATTCAAATCTGATTTGATATCCAATTTCAATGTTCTAAATCTATCAATCGCGTTCCCATCGGTTTGTGGTGGATAGGGATTTTTGCCAATTCTCATCAAAAGCACCGATACTTCTCCAAATATTTTACAAACTTTCACTATCCGAAAAGGGGTATCTCATGTCTGTGCATCTACTCACATTTGCCCTCAATGCCCGGACAGCACTAGAGCTTCCGGTTTGTTGCTAGAACACAAATCAATAGATGCCATGGTTTTTAACTGAAGTTCAAACAAAAGGGCAGAGTTGTGTTGTGTGCTTAAACGCAGTTTAGTTAATCCAATGTGATTCTGTTTCTATAGTTTCATTACTACATAATCCAATTCAGCCGCTGCTCACGTGCATATGTGCAGTCTATTTACTTTTCCCATTTGGTGAAACGTAGATTTGATGATTGAGACAACAGCATTATTGAGAAAACAGAATGATTCTGGACCGGCTACGAGATTCTGAAAACCAAGTGGGAAGCCACAGAGTGGCTTATATTACTACTTGGGAAGTTGAAAAACAAACTTTATTTACGGTTTGGAAGGTCAATTAATCTAACATTTCATGACATCTTCCAGTTTGCGAGGTAGAGATTGATTACTAACAAAGGATTGATAGAGCTCTAGAATTCATAAAATTAAACAAAACAATCAGCTTGGTCTCCACATGTGTTCTTACTAGGCATGAGCTTTCATAAAATCAATTTGCTTCGATAAGTTACTGCACACCCTGGAGATCATCAATTTATGTTCAGTTGAACCAGCAAGCTGTAAGCAGAGACTTCATAAGTACCAGAAATTATAATATCGGAATATCAATCTCAGTGTTTTGATTATGCAAACGCCTAGACGACCATAATCTTTATCGATATGATGCACAATGTCTATCATACAGGAAGAAAATCTGTCTAAGATTATAACTAAACCTTCATGTAAAGTTCATGTTCCTATGTCTGTAGAGAAAACTTATTTGTGGTAGTAAATTAGACACTAGCAATGAAGAAGCAGTTTTTGTTACACACATAGTATGCCAAGCATAGAAATAAGCACACATCAGTCATGGAGCAATATTTGCTACAAACGCGAATATCACGTGCATAGACACAGACATATATGTGTAATGTCTTAACTCTGAACAGTTTCAAGCCTTCGTCTAATAGGATCATCATTTGATGGTAATGAAGTTTTCAATTTAATAAACACTGGAGTTGAAATAAAGAGCTAGAAATTAACTTGTCTCCAGTATCCAACAACATTCATGACAACAATTCTCAGTTCTGATCAGATATCAAATAGTACTAGAGATGGTTCCAATTCTTCAAGCACACTCACTCTGAGCCTGTCCATGTTTCAGAGGAGATAGTTTAAGAAAGTAAATTTCAAAAATTTCTGTTGCTTTTGCTATAGAAAGAGTTTCTCAATCGGAATTTTGCACCAGAGGTCTATCGTTTTAATTATCGTCAGTGGGATCAAATTCTTTTGTGGAACAACAAAGAGAGAATCTTCTTAAAATGTCTCCGAGGATGAAAAACAAGTCCGATGGACCGACTATTTTCCGTTTGATTGACCAAGATTGCAAAACTAAGATTCAAAGAATTGGCACCTAATAGTATGCCATATTGAGTTAAAACGGGAACTCTACCAATATGTTCGTCCATTATCTACTTGTTCTTCCACTGACTTTACATGCCTGCTAATTAAGTGCATGTGCTGATTAACTTAAAGTAGTTCAGGACCAGAAATGCATGTAAACAAAGGACTATATATGTGAATTAAAGTTAAGTTACATAAATTCCTCCTCTAATATGACTCAATGTGGTTGATGCATCAATAAAGACCAGAAACGGAAATGTTTTTTCATGAACCATGATAGACAAGAATATATAGTCTATAGATGAGCAAAGGAAAGCATAGTCAATAAAAGGGGAAAAAAAAGAAAGCAACCAGAGATACTGAATTGCAAAAAGAAAGATTACATACTTGTTATCTTCATCTGTCCAGCAGAGAGATTGGGTACAGTCAACTTGAACACAAGGCTGAGGCTGAGATTCTTCAAGTTTATGGTCTAGTTTACCAGACTCTATAAACTTTACATCCTCCAGAAGGATCACATAATGTTTCTGCACATCCTCTGCACTCTTGTGGCCTCCAACCATTGCAGCAACAACTTCCCAGCGATCCGGGTCCTGTTCATCTACCACTGCTAAAGCCAGCTCGAACAGCTTGTTCTCCTCCCAACTCCACCCACACAACACTTTTGGAAACTCATCCATGTCTTGGGTTGGTTGTTTCAGGAAAATTGGAATGACCCTTTTGTTTGTCAATTCAATTACATTCTAGAAGGAAATGGATGGAAGGTGAGAATCTTCGGCAGGTATCTCCCTGTTTGATTCTCTTGACCAGATTCTTTAACGCCCCTCAGTTTGGGGAGGTGTCAGATATGTGTGTTTGGAGCTGCAAATCTTCTCTTTTTGTCTGTTTTTAAGGTGGCCTTGTGTCAGACAACAGTTTTCTGCTCAGAGTCCAGATCCGACCGCAGTTAAAAGGAAAATTACATTATGTATTAGAATGAGACCATAAGCCCTGCATAGAAGAATAGAAATTTAATCTTCTTGGTCTAAAACAGGAAACCAATTATCAAAAAAGGACAAAGCCAGATACTTCAATAACCAAATCTTGCAAGACCAAGAATCTCTTTTATTTCCAATTCAAGCATTGGATTCCAATTGCTGTTAGATCCGGAAATATAGTATTAAATGTAAATTTTACTGTAGATTAAAGATTACAATAATAATGGTGCCACCATCACAATAGGTTTCTTTTGGACCTGATTAGATCATATAACGTACGCGTGATCTAGATAACTACTCGCACATAAATAATTATATTGTTACATTTATATTTAGACAGCGAGAGAGGTGAGGTGCTCAACCAACCCAATGGTGTCTAGGCATATTTCGTTTTGAAAGGAATTTTTTTTTAGAAAAAAAAAAAAAACAAGAAAGGAAAATTTTATCTTCAACCCGTAAAAAAATTTTCTAAATCTTTACCTTGCGAGAAAAGAAAGAGACTTTTGTGGGCAGTATTAGACGTTAGCTGATTTTTATTCATATTTTAAAGCAATCACAATCCACTGCTGGGTCATTTTCAAGGACTTTTTTTATAAGTAGAAAGACTTAGGGTGTGGGAAAGTTAATTGAGAAGACTCACGAGATAAATGGACTTAGGCGTTGGTGGCTTATCTATGAATTTCCTTGATTTGATTACTTTGGCAAGTGAAAATCACCCAGAACCAACTTTTTTTCTTTTTCTTGCATCAAGTTTCAGGGTAATGTTGTTTTTGTTATCTTTGTTAATCTGTCTCCTTCAATCCGGACAGTTTGGGACCCAGAGGATCTTCACCATATCTTTGGCCTTCAATTGTAAGCCATACATAATTCATCACACCTGTCTTTATGAGTCCTACATGTCGATATAATTGAGGGAGGTTATGCTAGCACGATTTTTCTTTAATTTTGCAATAAATTTCTTTACTTCAACAAAAAGCAATTTAAAGAAAATGAAAAAAATGGGGAAAACAAATTCTGAAGCAAATTCATTTGGTAATAAAGAAAATAATTATAAAAAAAAAAAAAAGGAGAAATCTCCAGAATGGGTTGTTGAGCTTTTGATTTTTAACTCGGAAGCACAAAAACCAAACTCCATAAGAAAAAGTTGCAACATATTTATTTCAAGTCAACTTCGTAACCCACATCATACGACACTCTAAAATCGAAAAAGGCCAAGAAAGAAATGTGCCAGACCCCACAATTGAATTCTCTTTCTTTCAAGCTTTTTAGCATTATTGATTTTAAGATTATACATCTAATCATAAAACTTATCATCTTTACTATGCACAGCTAATCTTGATATTTATCTTCAACCGTTTTCTGAAGAGTCCAGGGATAACATAATCATCATTATAGCACCCCACTTGGCTGTGATGTGGGGGCACCGCTTCTCTTGATGAGGCCTCGATGACGCCCCCAATGACAGCTGCAGTTAGTGGGTCAATAACAGATTTACCTAATTAAGACAATTAGCAACCCTAGGCCACCTAATTGGATGCTTTTCAGTTTAATGATCAGTAACCATTAAAACCATACCTGTCAACCACTTTTGCCAGCATTTGAAAGGCAACCCATATCTGTTCCCTATACTGACACTGAACCTAATCCGGTTTCTTACAAGAAATATTATAACGTTAGACACACCCATTCTAAGGCTAATCAATTGACAGGTAAAGTAAACCTACAAAACATGGAACACTGTAAAGAAATACTATAAAAAAGAAGGCCCTTGTTGAAGTATTGGTGACCACCATCAGTTCGTAGAACTGAAAGATGCCATTGCATCCAATTCCTGCTGTAAAAGTAGAGCATCAACAAAAATATCCAGATTTTCTCCCTGCATCATATCATCTATTGCATGATTGGTGATGCCAACTCGATGATCTGTCACTCGCCCTTGAGGGAAGTTGTAAGTACGGATACGCTCAGATCTATCTCCACTCCCAATCTGTTTAAGATAACAAGAGCTCTTCACCATTCAAGAAAAAAAGAAACAATAAAATTAGTAGACTTGTTTATCATCACTCAGCTTCAAATTTACCTGCTCTGATCGAAGTCTTGATCGACTCATCTGAATTCTAGACCTTTCCATTTCATAAAGTTTTGCACAAAGCACCTTAAGCGCTTTGGCTTTGTTCTGTGAAAAAAGATCCAAAAATCGACGAACCAAAAGTGAGAGAAGAAAAAGCCAAAACGGGTAAAACATAAAACACGTGCAGATTACCATATATGACTTGCATAAAACAGGTGCTTCGCTATACAACATATATAATATTTTGCATTTGCAGTTGCAGATAAATGGAAAGAATCCAACAATCATAGCAGTATAAAACTTCATCACACAAAGTTCAGATACACCAACACAAAATGATTACATACGAGCAAAAAAAATATATGAATAAGAACATACACAAAAGGGACTTAATCATTCATTCTCAATTTTAAACATTGTCTATTAAGTATGACTCGGTTAACGTAACATGAGCAAATTTCTTAAGTAACTGAGTAATTTACACAAGTTAAAATTACTAGACTTTCTTTTTTTGGGGGACATTTATATTACTAGAAACTTGAAGCTTCAATATTGATAATTAAAAAAGTCATCTACAAAGAAATTTAGTAACATAGCACAAAAAAGAGAAAAACCTGATCCAGAAATGTAGTCTTTACTATTGGCAATAATAATAATAATACAATTTTACATCAAGATAACCAATTATTTATGAGGGATTATTTCTGTTCAGCTGTCAAGATCATTTAGTCACAAATGAAACTAGAGGGAATGCAAATGCAACGTATATAAATTTGTGTCTGTAATAAAAATTCTTAAATAAAGAAGAAAAGCCAAATCAATTACAAACTTTAAGATCACCATAAGCCTCTAAGAATGCAGAATGCAGAATGAAGAATCTTTTTACCATATGTTGAGATCGTTCATCTTGGATGGACACAGTAATCCCAGTTGGAATATGAGTTACTCTGACGGCACTATTGGTGGTATTTGCATGCTGACCACCTGAACCACCAGATCTGAAGGTATCAATTCTCAGATCTTCATTCCTTAATTGTACGTCTACCTGCAACGTCTCAAAAATACAATCAGATTGAGCATCATAGAAGATGTAATATTTCAAAATAAACATAGTAAACCAAACAGAAAATAAACATAAGTTCATGGAAATGGCATCAAATGCCATAATTCCAATGAACTTCTGTCTGAACACCAAAGTTCTGAACACAAATCTTTAACAGTACCAGATCTAAAAATCTTTAAAATGGCATATCATTTAATATCAGTTGACATAGTTTCACACCTCATCAGCCTGAGGAAGGATAGCAACAGACACTGCACTAGTGTGAATTCGTCCAGACTTCTCTGTCACAGGAACACGCTGCAAAAAGAAAATTTGTTTATAGTTTCTGATAAAATATATATAGTATGTCAGAGTGCAAATGATGAGACCTGAACTCTGTGAATCCCGCTCTCAAATTTAAGTTTCCCATAAACACCAATGCCTGAGATTGCTGCACTAGCTTCCTGGCAAGCATTATAAATCAAAGATTTGTAAAATGGGCAAAAGATAATTCATAGTGGTAAAGAAAATATGGCAGGGTAATCGCCATAAACCTAACAACAAACAGTATTATATAAGATGAGGCATATAAGAAGAGGAACATAGACATCCAGAGAGGGTGGAGGACAAACCTTGTATCCTCTCAGATCAGACTCTGTTACATCTACAACCTCAAATTTCCATCCCTTTGTCTGTGAGTATCTCTCATACCTGTTGCAATTTAAATAAGGTCATGACTCTCAAAAGGAACCTAATATTCAAGATTTACGACTGAAGATGCTTACCAAATTGTAGAAACTTACATTTTAAATATGTCCATTGCAAACAAAGAGGCTTCTTCCCCTCCCGTTCCTGATCAAAACATAATCAGACGAAAAGAAAAGGAGAGGGAAATGCCTGAAAAAACAAGCACGTATTGGCAGCAAAACATATAAAGCAGTAAAAATCGCATTCAGAAGGCCATCCCTACAGTCATCACTTACCAGCCCTCACCTCCAAAATACAGCCCCTCTCATCAGCATCATCCTTAGGAAGTAATGACTTGAGCAGCAAACTCTGCAATCTTTTCTCTTCATCAATGGCTTGTCCCAATTCATCGTTTGCCATATCAAGCATATCTTTATCTTCAGGGCATTCGGCCATCAGTGACTTCAACCCTTCAATCTCCTACACAATATCAACTGACCAAATTAAGACATCAACCAAAGAATGAAAAAGTTTCCACCTTTCAGACAGATATAACCTGTATGACCTCAACTAGCCAAAAATTACACAGAATAGTTTGTCAACGAATCACATCTCCTTGATCATTGTCACGTTGCAGTATGTTCACATAAATACACAGATAGCCACAAGGTTCTGCAGCAGCAACATCACCTTCTGTTTGATCCGCATCTTGTTTATAAGCTCCATCAATCCCCTGAGTTTCCGAAGCTCTTTATTAGCCCTAGAATACTCTGCCGGGGAGGCTTCCGGCTGTCTTCAACCAACATCACAAGCGGAAAACATCAAAGAATGCACTCATTGACCATTTTAACTCCAGAAAGAAAACAAAACACACGGCATAATTAAGAATTCTAGAGTATAAAACAACCACAATTACCAAATTTACAAGATTCTCCAGACAAGAACTCCTGCGCTCAATAGCCAACATCCTTTGTTCCATTATTCTGACAAGGTCAGTCGACAACTGAGGTTGTGTTTCTGCCATCATTATCACCATCCAACTACCGTAGTTACTCCAAAATCTATTTTGAATGCAATACATAAAATACATATTTGATTTTTCTCGTCATTGTTGCTCATTTTTAACTTCAACAACTTATGACTATCCATTCTAGATTATACAATTGTTGGTCATAATTAATAGATCAAACTTCTATCAGCAGATTTTTTTTACAGTGGAAAAAGTTAGGGTTTAAGAAGAAGTATATGAAAAATATTGATACGATTAAGTAATCAAAACATTTTAAGAAATAAAAAAGCGAGACAACTCACCGGCTGAATAAGACCGAAAAACGGAGAGCGAAGCTATGGCGATTGCTGATTGGATAGGCGATCTTTGATTAAAATGATGTGTACGTGAAATTGCAGAGATAGAGTTTAGCTTCTTTAGCGCCCAAAACAGAGGACTCCGCATTTTGTTCCTCCACTGAGTTTTTCTTATTTTTCTCTGCAGTTTCGAGTTTCGACAATTAGAGCGAGTGCTCGAGTATAACAGGCTAGTACACGAGTTGAGGTTTTGGTTGTCTAACAGCAAACTTTGAAACGCTGCGTTTTATTTCAAATACCGTTTAAACGCATTTTCTCTGACCGTTTTGTGTTGCAGTAATGTGAAATGCGTGCTTTTGCCACCGTTTTTCTCCCTTTGCGCGCCTCAGCTGGAAGTCCGAAATGCATTTGCCTCTTTTGAAAAGAAAATACTAACTTTTTAAAAAAAAAAAATTCAAACTACAAAAAAAATATATATATATAATAGTTTTGGTTGCACGCACAAGTATTTGAAGTTATATTTGTTTTTCTTATCAAATAGATCTTAAAGTTAAAATAATTAAATAATATTATTTATAATTTATAATTGAATGTTTAGAATTAACTATCAGATTAACAATTTTTTTTTACTCAAATTATTATCATATATATATAATGTGATTAATAATAATTCTAAGTTTAATTGTAAATAAATTTTCTCTTTATTATGCTTATTTATTTATTTAACTGTAAATAAGTTTTCTTTTTATTATGCTTATTTATTTAATTACTTAATTCTAAGTATGAAATATTTCATGTAATTTTTATATATTCATGTAATTCTTATAATCGCTCAATTTTATTAATGTATAGGATAAAAATGTATTAAATATTTATTTTTGGTTTATAATTAAATTAAGAATTAAATATAGAATACCCCCTCCCGGTTTGCTTAAAAACAAAGGAAACACATTTATCATTTTATTATACCAAACCCCTATACTTAACTTTCAATTTTTTATGTTTTTTTTATTCACTTTAATTTAATTTATTTATATTTTTTATTTACTTTCCATTTAATTTTTTTCTATTGATTTGATCCTCGCTATTTTTAATGTTTTATTTATTTTTAATGTCAAGTGCTTATGTCATCATTCCACTAATAGTACATGTATCAGGTGAAAGGACTAAAATGTCCTTCACTTAGTTAATATTGACAAAAATCAATATTAAATGTGAGGATTTGATGTAATAAAATGATAAATGTGTTTCTTTTTGTTTTTAAGCAAACCTGAAGGGGTTACCGTGTATTTAACTCTTAAATTAAACATTACAGTTAAACTTTATGATAATAATTTAAATAAAAAAATATTGTTAATCTTCTGATTATTTAAGTAATAACAGTTCGATAATAATAAAATCTTTGATATAAAGAGATATACTTACGTTGATAATAACTAAACTTTTGATTTGTTCAAAAACAAAAAGCTAAACCTTTGATATAATTAAACCTTATGATAATAGATATTATTAAGCATTTTATCCCCTATTGTTATAAATAGGTGAAAAAACTAACAATCTAATGTTAACTCATGGTGAAAAGACCCAATTAACCCTTCGACAATAATAGAATTATGAAAAGATTCATTTGCCCTCCAAATATTATTATACTTATCATTATGTTTAAAGATACTTTAAAATTCAATAAATAAAATATTAAAATCAATAAATAAAATATGAGATATTATCATTTTACCCCATGAAATGAAAATTAATATCAATCACTCTTGATTTCCAAACTATTATCTAAAATAAACAAAACGTTAGTGAATTGATGTTTTTCATGTGGAAAATGACGGATCTGGTAGATGTAAAGGCATTTAAGTAATTACATATTATATTTAATTTTTAATTTAATATTAAATAAAAATAAAATGAACTGGATAAAAGACACTTGACATTGATCTATAAAATTGATGGACGTATTGGATGAAAACACTTGGCATCCATATAACCTACCTATATAAATAGCATAATTTCATCATCACTCTTATCTCACCAACTATTTCCATTCATTTATCACCACCCAACCACCAACACCATCACTTAACCTGTCGTTATCCCCTTCTACCTTCCATCATCTCTCTCTCTTCCCTCTCCCCCCTCAGACATCATTATTTCTTCCATCTCCACCCTTCGACGTCGTTCTCTCTTCCCTCTCCCCTCTCCGACGTCGCTCTCTTCCCTCTCACCCTCCGACATCGTTCTCTTCCCTCTCACCCTTCGACCCCTCTTTTGCATGTCTATCAAATATTTTTGGATCCACTGGATCCATCTTCTAGATTCAGATATAGACCTATCATGTATATATTTTTTAATTTTTTTAATTTTATTATTAAATGATAATAAATTTAATTGAATTGATTTAGTTTGATGATTGTTGAAAGGTCTAAACTCGACTCCTCTCGCTAGTCCAATGAAAACTGGGATCTTTCTGATTGAAATCTAAAATTTAATGAAAATTGTTTAGAAAAAAACAAATGAAAAAATTTTACATTTCTTGTGTTGGACTCATATACTGAATATATAAAATATATTCATAAAATATATGGAAAGATATTTTATTTCCAAAACTATTTTCGAAATACATTTATAAAATCTTATTAATTAAAATTAATATACACGGATGTAAAATATTTATACTTAAAAATAATATGAATGCATTTGGTCATCATCATGTGACTTTTCTCATGTTATGTATTAATTTGTATGAACTTGCAACAGATACATAAAAAAAATAAGTTTTATAAAAGAATAAACGCTAACGCCTAGTAAATAAATATAATTTTTCTAAAATATTTATATTAAAATTAAACTACTCAGAAAAATCTATCATACGTGATGGAAATACTTAATATGCACGTAAAATGAGAGATGACATCCGTCATGCACGTGTTGGATAACTCAATGACTCCTCAAACATCTGTCATATATATGTTGGGCGAATCTCTCGGACTTATATACGTGAAATCTACTTGATCATTGGAGAGGAGGGTACATTTTGGTTTCTAAATGTCTCATTTCAATCGTTTTCAAATCTCAAATTATTTTCATATATAAATTATATAATTCTATTTCTGAATATAAATATAATTCTTAATAAATATTATTCTCAAACATAAATAAATAATACTTAAATTAGTACGAAACTTTTCATATAATAAACTCAAGCTGGAAAACAATAAATCCTGATTGGAGTTTCAAATACGTAAACATATATACGTATACAATTAAATTCTAATTTTAAACATACAGTAAAGTTAATAATTCAAGAAATTAATTAACTAACAAATAACTCATTTCTAATTATCCATAATTAATAAAATCTAAAATATAATTATAAATAATTAATTTAAAATAAATAAATCGATCCACTCACATCACTCCTTTACTCAAATCTGAATCTAAAACATATTCTCATTTGATTCCTCATAATCCTGAATCCACCCTAAAATCACATAAACTAAATTTAAAATTTATTGTAAAATTTACTAATTTCCTAAACTTCAAATTTCATTGAAAAAAAAATTATTTATCTAAATAAACTGGACGTCCAAATATTTAGATTACCCATATATAATTTTCTCTTATTTTTCTTCTCTTTTCTTCTTCTTTCTCTTCTTTTCTTGTTATTGAACTCATCTTCTATGTGTTTGGTTCTATGAAAGCTTTATACATACATATATAATACTAATCATCCCAGTAATTTTCAATTTAATTTTTTTTAATAAAAATAATATTTACTCATTTTACTATCATATATTCCATTCTCTTTTAAAACAAAAACCACCTACCATTTCGCCCTACGTCAACCACCATATTTCTTACAACATATGACTTGTAAATTTGTATTTTGCAATATTTTTGCCATGACCTTTTTCCTTTTACATCTTCTTTTTTTGAGTTCTTTCAAAAATATCCACAAAGAAGATATTTGTCTATATATCATTTTATTTTTAAAATTTCAGTAGAATCAATTTAATAACAATAAACTAGATTTCAATTATTCTCTTGGGTCAACTTGTATTGGGACTTTGCAATTGTTGCGTATGATGAATGATGATGACGATGGTTTAGTGTTTGGTGGTGTAAGTGATAGGTGTTGAACACCAATAATAGGTGATGATGAACAATAGTGGTGTTATTGGATTGGAGGCGAAGAATGAATTGTGAAGAAAACCAAATTATTTATTATTTTTAATTTTTAATTTTATCTTTTTTTGGATCATATATGAATCTCAAATAATTTTAAAAAGTGGATGTTCATCTGTTTATTAGTGAGTCAATGAGAAGGGTAAAGATATAATTATCTTTCCAAACAAAATCCAGGGTGTGGAATTTCTGCACTGTTCACACTCACTTCACACTTTTTATACATACGGTAAGATATATGATTTCAGAAGGCTCTATAACAGAAGTTTTTTAAAATGAACCATTTAAAAGTTCTTTTTAGTTATGTGAGTACATTTTGAAAACTAATTTTTTTTATTTGGAAGCAACTTTTACCAAATCAATTCACTATTTATTATGAAATTTTCATATATAATCTAATAAATAAAATTTTAAAGAATAATGTCGCTTTGCTGACAACTTTGCTGACATACGTTGCCTTGATAATTACCAAATTGATTATTGGAATTCCATTTCAACACATGCAAATAAATTATATATGAAATAAAAAAAAAAAAATCAATTATATCTTTTATAGCATTTCCAAAATCCAAGGTCCGTATATCTATATAACAAATTTTGGTTTTTCTTGGAGTGCCTAATTAAAATATAACGGATGATAATGAAGTTCGGTTTCGAACAATGGTAATGCAGCTGACAGTATCATACGTTCTTTTGGAGACATATAGATATAGATATAATAATTATAATTCACCCGTTCAATTATTCTGATACATGAATCCAAATAAAAGAATTTCAATCGAATTATGAGAACAAAGTGAATCAAATACAACCTAAATCATATAAAGTACAAGACACTATTTTTTTATTTTTTTTTGGGTTTCATGAGGTAATACTGAGAGAACCTAAAAGAGAGTAGTACGAGAGAATTCAATCACACCACCTTATTTCCATGTCATGATCATCCAAACTCACCGCAGATGCAAATGCCATATCATACTGTACAATAAACATGCACATATGTACGTATCCTTTAAATTTCTTTTCTTTTTTTTTGATAGTTTTTTTTTTATCCTCCTATTTTAATGTTCTTCTCTATCTCCCCATCTCTAGGGTTCTCCAGGATTGAAAGCTCTAATGCATGAGCCCAGGAGTGAAAGGAACTTTGCTGTGTCTCAAGTATTTGTCGAAGCCCTTCAATAACATAGAAACGGTGTATTTTTCAGCCTCGGCTTTGCTGATGACCTTGACATTCGGCCACTTGACCCTCTTGTTGGTATATGAACCAGGGCCACGATTGTTGTACTCGTAGTACATGCAAGTATCCATGTTATTGCTTCCAGTCCAAGGCATATATCCATCGGTTTGGATGAAATCGCCTAAGGTGCTTTCCATGAAAACAGTCAAAGCCTGGGGCCTCCATGGCCTGCCTAGGTATGTTTTGATTTTGAACCTGTCGTACCAGAGAGCCTTGTCTGGGACGACCGTGCAGTTTTGGAGGATCAAACCACTGAACTCCCGCTTCAAGTCCCTGCCCTGAGCAGTAATCGTGTTTTGTTGGTTATCATTTGGCCTCCTCACGATGATTGTGGAGCTTTGAATAATTGCGGTCCCATCACCGAAGATGAAATCTATAGTCCCGGAAATGATACAGTTACGGTAGAATTGACGGAAGGCTTGAGTGTACAACGTGTCTTGGTACCCATCAATCCTGCAGTTAAAGATAGCTGCCATGTCTCCTTGTATGCGGAGAGCTACTGCCTGGTGTCCATCAGGACCAGCCGTGTTGGCAAATGCCATGTTCTTGGCAATGAACCCAGTTCCAATAACGGCTGCATGCACCATTTAAATATATCATAAATTATCAAACTAGTGATCATTATTATTATAAGGAGTGAATTAATTAATTTTTATAGAATTTGAGATCTTACAGAAGGAGGCGGTCCTCCAGGTATTGAAACCTTTGGTGAAGCTCTTGCTACCAGTGACAATGGTCTTGTCGTTTCCATCCCCATACATGAACACATTGACTTGTTGTTTGGTCACGGTAATGTACTCATCATAGACTCCTGCCTTAACGTAGATGATGTATCGACTTTGTAAGTTTTTAGGGTAGGCATCAAGAGCTGCTTGGATGGTCTTGTATTGTCCACTGCCATCCTTAGCCACAACAGCATTTGGAGTGAGATGGCCCTTTCGACGACCTGCCAAAAGCCTACGATCCGCAGCCGAGAACCACGAAGGGTACCCCTCGTTGTCAACTTGAAGAAGTCGGCGACGGTTGTTGGGGGATTCGGCAACATTGACTTGCAGACCCAGTGACTTGAGGATATTGGACAACTCTGATAGAACAGCCAAAGCATTGCTGGTGAGTTCTCTCGAATCCTCCATATTGTCTCTTAAGGTGGTCTGGAAAGTGTTGTTGTCTCCTTTGAACCCCTCCATGCAAGTGGTTTCAAAAGAAATAACTGCGCTCACCCAAACCGATAGCTCGTTCACGCGATCATTCAAAGCGTTTACGTCGCTCTCGTTCACAGCCCCCAACGTTGTCTGGAGCGCATCCACTGCGAAATCCATCAACTCCTTGCATTCCTCCAGGGCCACCTTTGAGCTGTTGTCGCTGTTCTTGCTTGCTTCAGCGATCAACGTGTCGGACAAGTTGTTCAGCTTCTTGATGGCATCTTGTGGAGCTAAGATCACGGACTTCAAAAGCTCCTTTGGATCATTTGTATTGGTTGAGTTCAGACTCTTGATGCAAGCGTCCTTGTAATCAGTTGCTGAACAAAATTGGGACACCGCCTTCATGCTAGCCGACACTTTCTCCGTACTGTCTTTGTTTCCATTACTGTTATTCACCGCAGCAATCACACCGATAACTACTCCCACAACAAGAATAAGGGAGAACCCTGTGACAACTAGTTTGCCTTTGCCACCTACCATTTTTTATAAAAATTTTTTGGGAAGATCTCTCCCTCCGTGACAGGTCCTGGACGGGATGGGGACTCAAATCGACGGAGAGAAAGAAGGTTTTTTCATGCTTTTTGGGTGTGGATGATGTGCTTTTGCATGGAAGCTCTTATAGGGTTGGACTTGTCTAAATCTGGATCATCATTGTGTGGATAGATAATGTTTTTAACAGCTTTTGAGTAACTAAATTGGACATTGTGGCTGAGGATCAGGCTGTCAAATGGGTGGTTACTTACAAACTTACAATTATCAACTAAATTTGGTAAATAAATGCAAACGTGGATATATATGTGGAAATTATTGAATTCTATTAACTTTTGAAATGTCAATAGATTTATATTGTCTGTTTCCAATAAGGTTATTGACTGAGAGCTAGCAGGTTAATTCTGCTAGATTCTGGTATCCCTAATTTCAGTACATAATCTTTGGAGTTAGTTTTACGTAAATTTAGTTTGTTGAGCTTACCATGAGTACGATGTATATAGGGTTATTATCAATTTGTCCCATAAAATTAAAAATAATATCAAACCACCACTAGTTTTGAAAATAATAGCTAAAACGGTCCAACCATTAATTAACATAGTAAATCCATCAATAAACTAACAAATCCGTCAATTTGAAGGGTAAAAAGGTAAGTTGGGGTTGACATGTTAAATGGATTCTAGCTGTTTCCAATATATAATTTGTTAATTAAAAGAAAAGATAAAAATAAATTAAGGACCACCCAGAATGTGCTACATGTGACGGTGGTTTCCATACCCATCCATGCCCCTTCACCATCACCACTCATTACTCTCTTCCATCCATACCTCTCTGCCATTACTCTCTTTACAAACCAAAACCCTCCCACCGACTTTCTACAAACCAAAACCCACCTCAGTTTCTTTTTCTCAGTCGTCAATCTCTCACGCCCTACTATTGTTGCTCTCGGTTTCTACAACTCAAATTCTTCTTCTTAACCGTCAAGCTCGATGGTGTTCTGCTGCTACTCAGCCGTCTATCTTGGTGGTGTTCTGCTACGACATTCTACTTCAATCCTCAGTCGTCAATCTTTTACACTGGCGGTGTTCTGATGCTGCTTTCGATGGCGGGGTGACGGTGTTCTTCATCATGGGCTCTCGGTGGCATCTTCATCATGTGCTCTCGATGGCGACGGAGGTGGTGTTCTACTGTTGCTCCTCTCCAGATCTTCGAGCTCTATACTCCGACGCCGTCTCTATCTCTAGATCTTCTTATTGGTTTTTTTTTAATCATGTGCTCTCAATAGCGGCGAAGGCGATGTTTTACTACTGCTTATCTTCGAATCTTCGAGCTCCATACTCCGACGCTGTCTCTATGAGACATCTTCTTGTTTTTTTTTTTTTTTTAATTTTCAATTATTTGTTTTTTTTTTCCATTTTTTTTTATTCGTGTAGATTTATTTGATATTTATTTGGGTAACAAGATGAAGAAGATTGTTATGGGTTTTGGTTTGTTTAATTGAGGTGGGTTTTGGTTGCAAAAGGTTTGATGATTCGAACTAGTGGTTGAAGAAGAAATTTTTTTGTTTTTACTTATTTTAATTTCATTATGATTGAATTTAAATAAGAATTCAAATTGGATTTATGTTGGTGAAGACTATGGGTTTGGTTTGAATATAAGAATATGAACCTTTTTATTTTTATTTTTTAATTATTAATTAATTATTTATTTATTTTAATCTTAGTGTATTATTTTTTAATTTTTAATATTTTTTCAAATTTATCTCCACCATCTATTGAGATGGATGGTGGAGATCTGATGAATTTTTTTAATTTTTATTTTTTTAAATTAATATATTTAATTTTTAAATTTTGTTTTTTCAAATGAGATCTGCTATAAATTTTTTTATTTAATTTTTAGTTAATAATAAATATTATTTCAATTATTTAGAATTATAATTTATTTTTATATAAATTTAATTGAAAATTAAATTTTTTTTATTTGTTTTATTATTATTTTTTTGGTTATGAAATGATAGTTAGGTAATTGATTAATTTATTTTATTTTTTATTTTTTTATTTTTCAATATAATAAAGGTATTTTGGTCTTTTAATGCTTTTATCACAAAATCACTACAAATTTGGATGGAAATAGCTTTTGGTGGACGGTAGGAGGTTTTTTAGCTAATATTTTGAAAAGTTTGGATAAACTGATGTTATTTTTCAATTCATGGGGTTTTGTTAGATTTTTCTCATGTATATATGTAACAGTGTAATACGTTGTGTATTTTGGCTTCGATGCAAAATTGTTGTTATCATTGTACGGAGAGCCAAAATGGAAATTAAAATTTAGAATACATAATATTTATTCTTAAATAACTTAGTTATAATTTATTCATGAAAGTAAGTCAAGTTAACTTTGAGAGTATCACGTTAACTTATAACTCAATTAGCTAGTATATATTGAATCTTAACATATATATTATTATATAGAGAAAATTTTTTTCCCTTATTATGAGATACATACCACTTGATATTATTGATAATAAATTTTCAAGTTGTATATATAGTATTTTATTTTATATATTAGAAAAAAAAAGAGATATCTATATTTATTTTTTGTTAACGTCCGAATTTGACTCTCTAGTCAACGAAATTCGTTTTGGGCCCAAGCTGTAGTTCCGAATAGCTGATAAGGACTATATGAAATAGAAAGGGAATAATAAGAAGAGATCAGAGGCGAGGAGCAGAGACACAAAAAGATTTTTAGAGTGATTTGGCCCAAAAAGATGCCTACATCTATTGTTCACTCTCTCACTATTTCAGCAAAGTAACGACACTTCAAAAAGTTTTTTTTTTTTTTTTTTTTACAATGAAAATCCTCCTCTATTTATAGAGAAAGGGGAGGAGCTACAATAAAATAAATTAAGACAAAAGTATACAGTAAACAGAAAGCACAATAATGGGTCGTATTTAATGCGCCGGGATTTCAATTAATGTGGCTGACAGCGCATTAAATACGGTCGAGTATATATTAAATGCGGCCGAAACTGTTGCTTCGGAGGTCTGTCCAAGAGAAATTTCAGGTGGCTGATTAGTATGGGTCATGAATGGCTACCGAAGTCTTAACTGTAGTCCATGGCAGAAATGGCGTGCATGGCACGTTTGGTGTTATATTCTGCATGGCTCTTTTGACCTCTGTTGGCTCGCGATCCTAAGAGGGGCGATTGAGATGGACTTTTCAGTGGGCAGAACCTGCAGATCTACTGGCGGGCAGATGAGCTTTTGAAGAATCATACAACTCAAGAGTTGGGTATGCAGATGAGGGATCAGCACTTCCTTGACTGGTCATAGTATTGGGCAAGTACTCTTGTAAATGAACAGAAACATTAGCGCATCCAGGGGTCACCGAAAGGTTCGAACGAGTAATTTTGGACGCACATGTCTGATGATCACCCTTCGACTGGTAACTCAAACGAACAGGTATAATGGACAGGTTGGGCGAACAGAACCGGAGATAAGCTTAGGCGAACAGATCTGATTGGACAGAATCAGCGAACAGCCTGGACGATCAGAATAGGCAGACAGCCCGGACGATCACTCTGGGCGAAAAGATTTGGAGACCGGGTCGAGCGAACAGATCAAGCGAACAATCCTGAGAGCTCACGCTCAACGGACAGCCCGAGCGCACCGAAATGACAATCATGATATCAATTCCCATACACAAATAGATCGACGATCATGAGAGAAACTTGAGTCACGTTAAGGATGAATGGTAGGTATACCGAATCGAGTCCCCCGTTGGGACGGTGGTCCAGGAAAATGACAGGTTGTTGGGCCTTTGGGCTATTGGGCCTGCATTGCGGATCTTCTCTGGCCCAACTAATTTGATCGTTAAATTTCCCACAACACTTTTATACAAGTACTCTCTTATGATTATAAAACATCAAAATGTGAAAAAAAGTGAAGAATAAAAGGTGAAAAACATGTTTAAAATAAATTGAAAAGTAATAAGTACAGTGACATAATGATAAAATTTTAACTTTTTTTTTTTTAATACAAATGACTATTAGGACTGAGATTGAGCATTAATAATGCGGTTTGAATTACTATTTTCATCAGGAGATGATTGCTCTTACAGGAGAAGACTCCTACATTCAAGGAGATGACTACTTCCACTAAAGAAGACTCACACTCATATCATGATTACTTTTATAATCGGGAGATGACTATCCCTACAAGAAGAGACTTTTCATAATTATTACTTCTACAAGATAAAACTCTCAAAATCATAAAAATGATTACTCATACAAGAGAAAACTCATAAGTCACACTCACACCTTATGTTTTCATTAAACAATGATGGGAACAAAAACTCTTGATCTCTTCTAATCAAGAGAAGTACTCAACTACTACTACTAAGGGATGGTGTGTAATGAATTATGAAAGTTAAGATAGTAATTCAGTCTAATAAGAATAATATCAAAATTGGAGTTGGTTAATAATAATTATTAACTTTTATTTTAGTATGCTGTGGATTGCTCACCACCTGACTTTCTCTAATATATCTCTACATCAAAAATAAGTGAGTAGGTATAATTATATAAAATTATATTATTTGCTATTGATTTATTTTTAGAGAACCCAAATAACTTCTATTCACCTTCTCAAAGAAAACCATTCATTTTCTATTTATAGGCAACTAATTAGGGTTTTAATTAATCAAAAATAATATAAAATCTCAAGTTTATTAAAATTAAACTTTTACTCCATATAACATAATTAATTCGAAATTAATTTATGTTATATTGTGAAATTGAATTTGTGACTTTTAATAAATTAATTCATAATTAATTTATGCCACAGTCACAACTGATAATCGAATTCAAAATCTTAAAAATCAATTAAATAATTATTAATTCATAATTAATAATAACTAATTAATTATTAAATAATTTGAATAATAAATATTATTTAATTACTAAGTGAACACAGATTTGCTACACACGTAACAATTGTAATTGGATGGTCAAATTATAATATTTTGTATACATATTTCTTATAGTGAAATAAGTTATTAATGAGACCTGATAGACCTACAATTTTGAGCTTCAATAACATTAAAATTATTAATTAAACTCTTTAATTAAACAATTCACTATTATTAACCTTAAAGTTATTCAACTAAAAATCTAAAATTGTACTCTCAAAACTGCAAATGTTTTTATAAAATCTGAAATTTTTCATGTCCACTGATTTAATCATTATATATAATTTGATCATCCACAAATAGTTCATAATTAAAGTTAGGTAAAAAATATCCATTTTAACCCCGCTAATTATATCTTGATCCTTAAGTACCATTGATTCTCTAATGAACAATATATTCATAACAATTTATGAATTTATTTTTCTATTTACATATGAATGGAAAATTGAGTGATCTTTTTGTTCAAGATCTGAATCAACATTTAAGGGAACTACTTCTCTACTTTTCGTAAAAAGGAGTGAATTCCTTTATTGTATAAAATATTCTCGGCTACTTACTAATTCATATCCAAAAAATATGAAGTTATTAATTGAACATCTACACCGATCTTACTTATGTAAATTAAAGGATAAATCTTAACAAACAGGAGTCCAAAATACACTCAGGATTATGATTAATTCATATATGATTATCTAGTCGATAAATATAAATCTCTAAGTTTAATAGATAATAATTAGAGATTCATGTTTATCGTAATTCAGTCTTATATAATCTTTATTATATAAAGTGTCTCCATTTCTATGCTACTACATGAATAAGACTACCGTACCAAATATGAAATAGACAGTAACTATAGATTATTACAAACAAAGTACATGGTTTCATTTGCTTTTTACGGACTCTTTAGATTATTTATTTCAAATTAAATCAATTTGTATATAATACTCGTATATTTAGTTTGAAATTACATCAGTAATCAATGATATTACTTATGATAAATACAATTTTTGTAAATATATATATAAATTGAATAAAATGAATTCTTTATCAACATTAATAAAATTGTTTACATAATTAGCAACTTTTGGGGCACAAATTTCAACATATGCATGTATATATATATATTTAAAGTAAACATCGAACAAATCAAATGTCTGTTAGAACTTGTCTTGATTAAACAATTTACATGGTTCGAATATTCATTTTGATATACATAAGACAATTACTCCTACAATAAGGATGAACACCTGCATAGACTTTAAACCACGTTTAGTTGAGTCAAACCCTTAATACCTTAGTGAATAAGGATATGAATATACTATATATGCTAAAAGGTGATGTGCTTGTTGACTACAAAATTGAAACTTTATTATTCCTCGGTAAAAATTCATATAGTTAGAAACTTCAATACTTACTTTTAGTTTGACGTATGTATTTTATCCTTTTTAACTATTATAATTTTAAAAGTTATGATGGATGGATGTAACTTGATTCATAATTTTTTTTTTTTTTTGTTTCTAGTTTGAAAATTTGTCATTTCACTTATTTTATACACTACAATTTAAGTGCACATTTGTAAATAAAACAATGTGATTATGTTTATAAAAAACACGTTTTCGAATGAGTCAAAATTTTATCATAACTTGTTGATATTAAACCCTATAAGAATGTCAAATATTTGCTTTAAATTAATTTCAAACAAATCAAGATCCTACCGCAACTTGCCGATATCAAATTTTATATGAACATCAAATTATATCATAAATAAATCTTTTCATGTACGCATAATATAATCTGAACCCTCGGTGGAAACATGATGGTAGAGGATACAATCGGACGTGTGGAAGAGTGCATCGATATATCAAGAGTAATGTTATAAAAATGCTGTTTGTGGTCAACTCATCTAACCGGCACAAACAATAGTAAACGATGAAGTCAACAAGCCCAATCTTTGTAAATACACAGCATGACGGAATCCCAAATTGAAATTCCATCAGATGATAATCACTTCGACATCCATCCCAGCAACAAAGCAACACGTGTCCTACGACTGGCACCAAAAACTTTCCCAATATTAATTTGAATATAAAAATAAAACTCACACGAAAAAAGATGGGACCTAACACAACCCGTAACAAAATTTGACAGCAATGCAGGGCGATGAAGCCAGGGTCTTGCTAGGCTTCCCTCCGGACTCTCAACCCTCTCCTTCTCAGGTTCCTCTCTCTCTATCTCTTTCGTTTATTTCCGATAATTGATGAAGTTAGGGTCTGTAGATTTTGAAATTTTGAATCAAATGTTAACGTCCAGGGATCGAATTGATTTCGAGTTATTGAGCTGGTTGGGGGTTGATTTGATTGATGCGATTTTGATATAATTGTTTGAAGTGATATTATTGATTTTGTTTTTTGTTTCTGTTTAAAGAAGAATTTTCTTGGTAGGTTAAAGCGGCTTATAAGAAGAAGGTATGGGAGTCTCATCCTGACCTCTTTCCAGTTGACAAGAAGCCTCATGCCGAGTCTCGCTTCAAATTGGTGAGTGAAGGTTTTTGATTTCTTCTTTATGGTATGATCTGGATTCAATTATAGTTGAAACTAGGAGTTTCGGTTGTGATATTCATGGATGTGTAATTTTCTTCCTTGAATGGTGCAGAAAATGTTGACTCCACATGTTTTTTTTTTTTTTTTTGTGGAAAATTTGTTGTCGAATTTAATATTGTTGTATGAGCATGATATTAGGATGAGTCTGACTCTGATTTGTGCATTTGCTACAGATTTCAGAAGCATACACTTGCCTGCTGTCTGGTAATTTTCATGTCTTTGTTTATTGATAGAAAGTTCAATATAGTATTCCGAAGAATCATGGTTTGTGAACTGCCGAATGGACTTAGGAAGTTATTGCACAATTGGGTCACGTTTAACTAACAGTCTGCTAATATAGCATGACGCGGTCAAGACATTTGTAAAACAACTGTCTGTGAGTTTAGCACTAGTGATACTGGGCTGTTTTGTCCGTGAGATGTGTTGATGATCTTCATTTTGAGAATCTGTAGTTCACTTTCTTTTCTAAAGTTGTTTATTTGTTGTCTGATTGCCTTTTTCTTTTTTTTGTTCCCCTTAAAAAAAAAAAAGGGTTCTTGACTTACCTGTTACTGTAGTGTTGGTAATTAGTTCAGGCTTCATTTGATACTGTTGAGGAAGATTTATAAGCCACCTTAGACTGTGAAGCGTGGGACTGTTGATTTGTGCATGTCAAAGAATTTCTGACGCGTCAACCAGGCAAATTCATTGTACGAATTAAAGTTCTTTGTTCCTGTTTTCCTGGTGTTGCTTTGTTGTTTATTTTTACCATGCACCTGTGAGCTACGGAATGAAAAGTTTTGACCATTTGTGATTTTCCTTTTCAATGCCTTGTGCCTGTTTCCTCATTTTTATCTTTTCAATCATATAACAGAACAATAAAGTAGAAAATACCGCAATTGTGAAATACTTGTCATATGGTTGAAGAGATGGCCCCGCTGCGGTCCACATATATTGATCCTGGATGGGAGCATGGCGTTGCTCAAGATGAAAGGAAAAAGAAAGTTAAATGTAACTATTGTGGGAAAGTGGTTAGTGGTGGAATATTTAGATTGAAGCAACATCTAGCTAGAATGTCTGGTGAAGTTACTCACTGTGAAAAGGTTCCAGATGAAGTATGCTTGAATATGAGAAAAAACCTGGAAGGATGTCGTTCTGGTAGGAAAAGAAGGCAATCTGAATATGAACAGGCATCTTTAAGTTGCCATTCTAGTGAGTATAATGACACAGAAGAGGGACTTGCTGGTTATAAACATAAAGGCAAGAAAGTGATAGGTGACAAGAACTTGGTTATACGATTTGCGCCTCTTCGATCATTAGGATATGTGGATCCTGGATGGGAACATTGTGTTGCACAAGACGAAAAGAAGAAAAGGGTAAAATGCAATTATTGTGAAAAAATAATTAGTGGAGGCATAAATCGATTTAAACAACATCTAGCTAGGATCCCTGGAGAAGTTGCATATTGTGAGAAGGCACCTGAAGATGTGTATCTTAAAATTAAGGAGAACATGAAATGGCACCGTACTGGCAGAAGGCATCGAAAACCGGATACTAAGGAAATATCTGCTTTCTACATGCATTCAGATAATGAAGATGAAGAGGAAGAACAGGATGATAGGTTTCTACAATGTGTAAGTAAAGACATGGTGACTTTTGATGATAAAGTTTCAGACAGTGACATTAGGTATAATGTCAAGGGTAGGTCTTCTAGTAGCAGTGGCAATGGTGCTGAACCACTAATGAGAAGATCAAGATTGGATTCCGTGTTTCTGAAGACACTTAAAAGTCAGACATCACCACACCACAGGCAAGTGAAAGCAAAGATGAATATTGAGAGAAAAACTCGCAAGGAGGTGTTATCTGCCATTTGCAAGTTTTTTTATCATGCTGGAATTCCTTCAAATGCCGCAAGCTCCCCATATTTCCACAAAATGCTGGAGCTAGTTGGTCAATACGGGCCAGGTTTGCAAGGCCCTTCAAGTCGACAGATATCTGGTCGATTCCTTCAGGATGAGATCTATACAATTAAGGAGAACTTAGCAGAGCTTAAGGCATCTTGGTCAATCACTGGTTGTTCTGTCATGGCTGATAGTTGGAATGATTTGCAGGGTAGGACATTAATAAACTTTTTGGTCTCTTGCCCTCGTGGTCTATATTTTGAGTCTACCATTGATGCCACCGATATGATAGAAGATGCTGCAAACCTTTTCAAGTTGTTAGACAAAGTAGTGGAAGAGATTGGTGAGGAGAATGTTGTCCAGGTAGTGGAATATTTCACTTTAGTCTTACCACAGAGCATCCTTTTATCTCTACTTGATTAGCCACTTTCTAAGCTGTTTCAACTCTCATGACAGGTAATTACTAAGAACACTGCTAGTTTCAAGAATGCTGGGAAAATGCTTGAAGAGAAAAGAAGAAATTTATTTTGGACGCCATGCGCTGTCTACTGCATTGATCGAATGGTTGAGGATATTCTGAATATAAAGTGGGTGGGAGAATGCGTAGATAAAGCAAAAAAAACCACAAGGTTTATTTATAACAGTACATGGTTGTTGAATTTTATGAAGAAAGAATTCACAAAGGGACAGGAACTTCTTAGGCCTGCCACAACAAAGTTCGCCACTAGTTTTTACACATTACAGAGTTTGTTGGATCACAAGATTGGTCTTAAAAGATTGTTCCAATCAAACAAATGGCTTTCTTCCCGCATTGCCAAGTCAGATGAAGGTAAAGAAATTGAGAAAGTTATTTTAAATGTCACATTCTGGAGAAAGTTGCAGTACGCCAAGAAATCTTTAGAACCAATTGCACAAGTTCTTCAAAGGATAGAGAGTGATGAAAGCCGGTCAGTTTCATTTGTCTATAATGACATGTATCGAGCCAAGCTTGCGATAAAAGCCATTCATGGTGATGATGTGAGAAAATATGGACCATTCTGGAACGTGATCGACAACCATTGGAACTCATTATTCCACCACCCGCTTCATGTAGCTGCTTACTTTCTCAATCCATCATATCGATATCGTCCTGATTTCATAATGGTATGAAATTAGCGAATTGAAATTCAATTTATTTTGCTCTCTCTCTCTCTCATATGTATATATATGATTGTGTTAAAATAAAATTTTAATTTTTTATTATTTCTCTGTAATTGTAGCATCCTGAGGTAATACGTGGTCTAAATGAATGCATTGTTCGACTAGAAGCAGATAATGGGAAAAGGATTTCTGCATCTATGCAGGTATTGGTTTTTCATGTCGTTCGTGTTTTACTTATGACGGAAGTTGAAAGGCTAATTTTAGAACAATTTGGCTGGTTGGTATCCCAAGCTTAAAATGCCCTTCAGCTCACCAGGCAGCCATAAAAGCATCCAAAAGAGCTCTGTCAATATTGTCATTGTTGATGTTGCTATATTTACTGAAATTGTTGTTGGTGTTCTGTCATTCTGTTATCAGATACCTGATTTTGTGTCTGCTAGAACTGATTTTGGAACTGACTTGGCCATAAGTACTAGAATGGAGCTTGATCCAGGTGATTCGGCTGGGATGCCTTGCAAATTTATTTGATTAAAAAATTTTGTACCCAGTCATGCAATATTTAGAATGGTGCACCAAATACGTGATGATATAAGTTTCTGTTTATTGCTGTCTTACTAGCTGCATGGTGGCAACAACATGGGATAAGTTGCTTGGAGCTACAACGGATTGCCATACGCATATTAAGCCAGACATGCTCATCTGTTGGATGTGAGCATGCTTGGAGTCCTTATGATCAAGTGCACAGCAAAAGGCGTAACTGTCTGTCTCGAAAGAGATGGAATGATCTTACCTATGTTCACTACAACGTGAGACTTAGGGAACGCCAATTGGGAAGAAAGTTCGATGATGCAATCTCTTTTGACTGTGCCTTGCTGGAAAGTATACTGGACGACTGGATAGTGGAGTCAGAAAAACCAACCATACAAGAAGATGAGGTATTTGGCGAACTTACATGCTTCTTTTGCTACAAGTTTCACTTATCTTTAAACTTGCTTGGATTCTGCTCTGAACATCCTTGTGTGGAATTCCTAATTTCTTTGACCTGTTTCAGGAGATCCTTTATAACGAGATGGAACAATTTTATGGAGATGAAGTGGATGACAATGAGAGTGAAGAAAGGAGACCTGCAGATATGGTCTCATTGGCTGGTTTGGTCGAACCTTTGGAAGTTAATCCTGCTGCTGGAGGTGTTACTACTGATGATGATGGTCTTGACTTTTTTGATGATGATTTGACAGATTAGTCGAAAATATGTGGCCCTTCAGGCTTGGCGTAAGCAGTGAGATCCCCGTATGCAGTAACTGATTATTAATAGCAAGTAATGTGATGTTATCAGAGATCAATTCTCATCTTGTAATCTGTGTTGTGAAATGTCATTATTGAGGTATTTATATATTGCCCATTGACTCTGAGCTACATGTTCTGAATTTCTCTTTTCCTCTGTTGATAACTATCATTTGGTAGGTAAGATATTCTGCGGACTGCCTTGTATCATCCTATCTTGCCCTTACTTTTTTACGTTGGTTATAAAGAGAAAGTATCTCACCTATAATCTCTCTTCTTTTTTTTTTCTGCATTTCTGAGTGACTTATTTGTTTGCTCGATATCTGTTTTTAACTTGTTAATTTGCTGCTTAGATCGAATATATGAGTATCTTTTGTATTAATGAAATAACATTCTGCTTGGTTATTATAATAGCTTTTTTCACTCACAGACATAGTTATTTATCTTTTTTGTTGACATATATGAAAATGTCACATCAAATTTAAGACTTATTGGTTTCCAAGTTATCTTGTTGTCCTTATAGATGCTGAGTCCATGGACTCTGGTAGATCATCCAAACGTGACTTAGATATACAGGGAGGGGGAGAGGGATAATGACAAGTCAGTAATAGGTTGTCCAATAACCCTTAGTTGATTTGGTTTTTAGTTTGCAAACCATGATAGGAATGCTAATTATATGCTCTGCGGAGGTATAAGATTTTAAATTGATAACGACTTGACATAATCCATGTATCCATCATCACAGGTGCAAGGGGAGAAGGTCTGGCCTCAGGTAACTTAATTCTTACATTTTGTGCAGTGGTTCTTTTAGCAATTTTTTTTTCTAAAATTTTTTTCTGCCATTTAACATAATCCTCTCTCCTCATTAGCTACAAACGTGCGAG
Source organism: Dimocarpus longan (assembly GCA_022984855.1). Classification (NCBI taxonomy): domain Eukaryota; kingdom Viridiplantae; phylum Streptophyta; class Magnoliopsida; order Sapindales; family Sapindaceae; genus Dimocarpus; species Dimocarpus longan. The sequence continues at coordinate 23,949,673 of CM041015.1, forward strand.
TTTATAGAACTGGAGTTCCAAGTGCAAATGGGGGAAGAAAGAATCATGCTTTGATTGGGATTCCCTTCCTTCTAATTATCTTGGGAACTCTTGGACTTGGGGGTTTGAATGCTGCCAGGTGAATAGCAGAGTCAATCCGAAATTGTGGTTATTTTATAATGTTAGAGGCATGATTTTAGAGGTTTTGAATGGCTATATTTATATATTTTAATACTAATATTATTATTATTTCTTCTCAGGGCCTATAAAAAGCAAAAAGAATCATATCCTTCTCACAATCCTTTCCTTCCTTGATAAAAATTCTAGTTGGAAACAATACTTGATCCGACATTTTGGGAGGTATACGTATCTGCATCACATGTTTTACTAGTAATTCAACATACCTCTGCAGTATGGCATAGTGTATCATGCTCTAAATCTTAATACACACTTTCATTCAGATATTAAACTATAAAGACATTTGTAATTTCCCTCATTTGCTCAAGAGTCTTTCTGAATATGTTTTCAAGACTGCTGGTTCTCTTTTTGCTTGTCCTGTTGCTTATTTTATGAGAAAATGGAAAGAATATAGGCTGTATAATGGTGCCTCGACTCCCATTATGTCAATAGAAGTTTTGAAATGTCGTGCTTAGCCACTAAATTTCAGTTATCCAATGACCGGCGATGTTTAATGTAAGCCTGATATTGAAGGGAGTCGAGCACAAATTAACATTTCCGTGGTAAGGAGTTGAGCTCCTTATTAGAATATGCCGGACAACTAATGTCCTTAAACAAATTACTTAAGGTTAATTAGTGGCAATGCATCATGTGTAAATCAGTGGCTATCAGATCGGCAACCATTTCAAATTGCTAAGATATACAGGGGCTCAAGCTGGGCCACAAACTCATGAAACTGTCGGGCATCGAATTTTGAAGTTTAATTTGATGTATGTTAGGGTTGGAATTCAAATGACATCCATCCGGTCTCTGACACCGCGTCTGCTATTACACAATATATGCAAGATGCTAATTATTAATTGGATGTCCTTTTTACAATTGAAAATCGAGCCAACAAATTGTTTTTATCGGGCTTATATTGACTTGCGCTGGGTGATTTTGTTTGTCCAATTCAAAAATGATGTTCATAGAGCCATGTGTTTTCTCAAAATTTTCCAACGAAAAGGACTATTATCTGACCGATTCGCCGCTGCGTATTTGGACAGGAATTAAAGACCATTCAAAGTCAAATGTTTACCTGTCATAATCTTCAAGCACCACCACAACTGCAATCAGCAACTGCAACCGCCACCAACTCAATAACATATCATGTAATTGATTTATAACTACTAGTATAGCATTAATAGAGACAAAGAGGACAGATTGATTTTCAAATATTATCTATAAAAACCAGGAGACTCGGCACTTCTGTTCTGGAGGAAGATAACAAATTACAACTTAAATCAATCAATTCATCAATAACCATTCAGATTTGAAACAAAAGAAAATGACGCAACCTCGACCTAATTCTGAGAGCAGAACAAATTCCAAGATACAACATATTGTGCAGCATACATTACATTATTTATGATATCAATGCTCCACCAGAACTTTTGTTCCGAACAAGATTACGGATCCAACATTTCCAAAGTTGAAAAGACATGCAGTTTTAACAATCGAACTCCACCATTTAAGTACAGATTTATGACATTGTCCTCCATGATCCACAAACAGCATATGTATGGCGATATGGATACCCACCCCTTGCCATATTTTCCTCAACCTGTATTGCCAAGAGATTAGTTGATTCTGATAAGAGATACCTTCCTGCAAGAACATACCTTCACAAGCTTCATTAACGTCAATGTAGTTGCTTCAATCTTTTTCCTCCGTTAAACTTTGTTTCCATACAAAAGTAAACTATTGAGTAACATGTTGAGCCACTGACAAAGAACGCATCCACAGGACCACTAGGTCTCAGTCCAAAACAATCTTTAACAGAACCAATCTCCATGAGTGCTGTGTAGCGTATTGGGGCCAGCCACCCCGCAGATGGTACAGACATATTGAAACTAACACCTGATCCGCAGCTACACAGTTTCCTTACATGTATAAGAGATGAAATTACAGATCTCTACTACATCCTGGCACTGCCACACTTGACACGATCTACTGTGTGTGACAATGACTAGCTTAATTCTAATTAAGCAGTTTCCACAGACGTCTAATGGATGACTGCATTAGGTCAAATCTTCTTTATGCAAATACCAACCACCTTTAAACTAGGCTCAGGTCCAGCAAGCAAAGTTACTACTGCAACCCTGCCTCCACAAACCTCAATACTTAGACCATACCTAAAAAGTCTTATGCTACTTCTTTCTGCAGACATCCATCAGATGTTCCCGAATACGATAATAAAAGAAAGGAAAAGAAAAGAGGAGAAAAAAGCCTACTTCATTCACGGTTTATCTATCCTGCTGACCATTCGTTTCTATACGCAATCATTGTTGTTCTAAGTGACCCATTTCTGGGCCCAAAATCCAATATGTTGACATACTTTAGCAGCTATGACCATTTAGGGCCATTTCTTGATACCAAAACTGATTCTAATTAAATCATGCGTCAGTTTCAGTAGTGTTTTCACTTTTAGTCTCTGCAAGGGTAATAGTAATTGGTTGCCATCCTGAATGGTGATGAACAATCCATTTCCTCATGCCAATTGCCATATTCAAGATTTGGAGTACTTCACCAAGAGCAAGCTCTTTCAAGCATGCTTTTTTGAGAGACAAAGCTGCTTCATATCTGTAAAGTAAAGGGAAAACCCGTTGCAAAGGTTCCACAATTAGAATATTCAATTCCAGAAAGCTAACATAACCAAAAACTGACATTATGACATATTTACCTGCATTGCGAAGCCATTATTGTCAATCGTCCCGATGAGGAAGTAAGGAACTTTTGTATTTCATCCCACATTTCTTTTGGGTACTGATTAGGATTACCACCAATAGGGTTTATGCACTTCCACAGTTTGTCATTTTTACGAACATAGAACTGCATTGCACCAAGGTTTTGTTTCACCACCATTTGTTGCTCAATCGCAAAATTCAAAGCCTTTTTTACATCAGTATTGCAGTGTTTTGAATCTCCATATCGAATGCAATCAGTTATATTTGCTTCATTGGGCATAACCTTTTCATTTTTCAGGGTGTTTAAGGCAAGCAAGATAACTCCAATAAGGCCCTGTACATATTCAGAAGGTTGTGAGAGTCCTTGAGTTCCCCAAGTACCATTACTAGAAGCAGGTGTAGAACCCATTGAAGATGATGATGGAGGTGGGATTTCTGGACCACGGGGTTGCCTATTGTTTAGAGTATCACGAAGATTTGCTTGGCTGCCACTATACATCACGTGGCCTTTTTGTGGTGCATTTAAGCTACCTGGATTTGGAGACTCAACAACAGAGCCTAATCTAAATTCTTCTCCACTTTGAGGAATGAAATTAGGACGATTTGGACCGTAATTGGGATATTCAGACATACTTAGCTTACCAATATCAGGCACATTTGTGACTGGTACGGAAGGAAACCTAGGACCATTGGAGCTGGGCGGCATCGGGCGAAAACCATGATTATGAGAATTTGGAGGTCGAAAATTATCCTGTGCAAAAGTAGGTGGCGGCATTGGGAAGTTATTCGGCCTCAAAGACTGCGGATATGCATTCTGAAAATTTCCTACGAAATTATTTGCATTACTCCCTATAGGGTCAGGATTGTTAGGGAAGAAATTGGGACTAGACCTAGTTGCAGGTAGAACAGGTTCACCATTGCCACCAAAGAACTCATGTGGGGCTTTCTTAAACTGCTTTGCTTGAGAGTAATCATTGTTCTTATTATCTTGAAGGTTGAAAGGCACACTCAACGCTCTTGATATGTTAGGCTGATTTGGGTTCTTTCTGATATATTTCCCTTTAGATTTACTATCACCAACCCTTCCGGCATTCGCGCCGAAAGGCATTGGTTGGCTTACTTGCCCAGGTTCAGAAACCGGGAGATTCACTATTTCAGGGTTAAAACTAGTAAAACCATTAGCAAGTAGTGAAGATTCACCATTCGAAAGAGGCGGTCCTCCTGCCAAAAGGGTGGTCCAAAGCCAAACACTCTTCGCAGCTGCAACTAGCGGCGCTGATGCCTTCTGTGGTTGCGCCAAAAGAATATTATACCTTCTCATTCGCAACTGATGAAGAGCGTTTGAAAAATCTCTGTCACCCGAAATCAGCAAATAATTAGACGGAGCAGGATTATCCACCGCCCAAAACAGCATATCAACTAAAATCTTCTTGTCACTCGCATCTTTAACACCTGCTCATCAAAACTTAACACATCAATTAACACAATCCGCAACCACATAATCCAGATCTTAGCTTAAATAAACAACAACGCAAACAAAGTCTCTCACATATAATTATTTCATTAAAATCTGTCACTTAGTAGCTAATTACACTAACTGACTAACAAATTTGCCCTTATAAAATTACATTAAACTAGCAATATAAATCAATTTTGTTAAAGATCGAAACAGAAAAAAACCCCAACTCCTCCATCCACGAATAGATCTATAACCGTTAATTCATATATGATCTAATTAACAGAATCAAATAATAAATTAACAATTAAAAATAACATTCTATATTTTCAAAAATGGAGGACAGGTAGGCAATAAAAAGTCAAAAATTAGGTCAGGAAGATGGATCGATGATAAGGAGAGAGAGAGAGAAAAGGAGGTACCGGCAGGGACGTGATTGAGAGCGATGCCGGTGCTGGAGAGGGCTTGCTGGACGGTGGAGGGAATGCGATTGGTGTCGCCGTAGGCGGAGATGGAGACGGGCCCACAGTAGTTCATCTTCACCAAGGCCGAGCTTATGTTCTGCGCGATCGCGTGCGGATCGCACCCTTTCGGGACATGGCAGTTCTCTATGTCCCACCATACCGACGTCTTCGCCGTCACGTACTGCGGCTCCGCGTATGCCAATTGAGGCGGCGGCGCCGCTACTGCGACCGCGGGGTTGCTGGCGCTTCCAGTCACATCTCCTCCCATCTGCGATTAACGATTGCGTCGATTAAGCGGATTGCATCAATTTCGGGTAGGTCTCTTTGTGGACTCTCTGTTTACTTGCGCCGATGTCGGTTTTTTTTTTTTTTAATCTCTCTCTTTGATTCGATGGTCTCTCTGCTCCCGTCGGACCATCTCATTATATGGGAAATTATTTTGGTTCATTTACCATTTTGTCCTTACGCAACATTACTGGCTGTGTTATACGAAGGGTAGTATTGGTACAAAATAATTGACCTCCCCAGTTGAGCTAACCAAATCTTCCAACGTGAGCACCGGGATCTGAGACCCGGTTCGTCTAGGTCCGCCTGTTTTCCTTTTTCTAACGCGTATGAGTTGGTAAGTGGAGGGACCAGTAATTTTAAAAAGGGTAGGGACCAGTATATTTACCAAAAACTTGGAATCATTTATTCAATTTACCGATTGAATAAATTTATATCTATAGAAATCTTAAATCGGTTATAACGATGATTATCGAAGAATATGAGTTGCTATTTTTGAATAAGTTTGAATGAAATCTATAAAGTCGGTATTTTTTTAGTACGTCTAGATTTTATTGGATTTTATATAAATTTGAATTGAATACATCTTAATTTTATTAGAATTCATATAATATAAATTAAATACATATAAATTTTAATGGATTCCAAACAATTCTATATTAAATACATCTACATTTCAATGAAATTCATTCAAATATAAATTAATAAAATACACCCAACCTTTTATAAACTTTTAAATTTCAATAAAATTTTAAATTGGATACACTACCCTAAATTGTAATTTATACCTCTTTATATGATAGATATCAACCACAAAAATATTGGAAATCATCTCTCAAAAAAATATTGGAAATCACTTTGATCTAGATGTAGTTCATGTAACACCCTGAATCCCTCATCGATAGAGTACAGATCCGGAAAAGATCGTATAAGTGGGATGACTTGGAGATTTGTTGAGGCGCCTTTTAGAATATCGTTTCAAATGACAAAACCGTGAGGTTGTATGAGGCAATCTCGGACCAAAGTGGATAATACATTGGTAAGGGGCCCAGGTTGTCACATTTAGTTAGACATGACCACGGTTTGGTTCAAAATCGGGTTCGGTTCGAACTCATCCGATTCGAACCGAACCGAGTCAATTGAACTAGAACCAGAACATAAGGTTTCGGTTCCGGTTTCTGTTCAGAATCGAACCGAAACAGCTACTGTAACGGTTTCGGTTCCGGTTCTGAACCTAAAGGAACCGGAATCGCCTTGAACAGACGGTTCCGGTTAAGTTCTGGTTTTTTTCCGTAGAACTTGACATGTGACTATTGGTCTTTTTTTTTTTTTTTTACATTTTACCTCCTCATTTAATTTTTGTTTTAACCCCTCTCTTTTCTCTATAAATACCCATCTCATTCTTAATTTTTTCTCACATTTATCTCCCTTAATCTCAACTCTCTTTCTCTCCATTAATCTCAACACTCTCTCAATTTCAAAATATTCTTTTAATTCTCAATCTTAATTTTCTTTATTTTTTTTAATTATATCTATAAATTATAATTTTCAATTTATTGTTTGAAGTTTTAAATTCCTAATTTATTATTTTTAAATTTCAAAATCTTAAATTTCTTATTTCTTTTGTGTATAGATTTATTTTTTTAATATCAAAATATAGTATAATATTAATTTTTAAATTTTATTTTTATTTAAAAAAAGGTTCCAGAACCGGAATCGAAACTATTATAGAACCGGAATCGAAACCGGAATCATTACAGAACCGACGGTTTCAGAATCGAATCGAAACTGTTTTATCTCGGTTAAGGTTCCGGTTCTAGTTTTTTTAGAACCGAAATCGTCGGTTTGGAACCGAACCGTGGTCATGTCTATATTTAGTATCAGAGCCGGAGACGACTCTACGCGATGGTGGGGGGATTTGTAACACCTCGAATCCCACATTGATAGAGTATAGATCCGGGGAAGGCCATATAAGTGGGATAATTTGGAGACTTGTTGAGGTGCTTTTTGGAATATCGTTTCAAAGGACAAAATCGTGAGACTGTACGTGACAATCTCGGGCCAAAGCGGACAATACCTCGGCAGGGGACCCAGATTGTCACAGTTCATATTTTTCTTTTATGAAAAATAATCAACCAAAATGATATTTGAAATTAATTTATAGTTCAATAATGATTTTCAATTAGTATAATATAATTTTGAGTCATGAAAAATTATTTAAATATAATTTCATTAAAATATTATTAAATAATTTTGATGAGATTTTTACGAACATTATAAGAAAGTTAAATAATTCATATAAAAAAAATAATTGAAAAATTTTTGGATCCATGAACTATTTTTCTGACATTTCATGAATCCAAAAAAATTTTAAGTGTTTTGCAAATGTATTATTTAATTGTTTTATGCATATAAAAACCGCATCAAACTAATTAAAATTATTTTTTGAAATGAAATTATATTAAATCATGTGAAGCATACAAATCAAAAGGTCTAACTCATTAAAAAAAAAAAAAATCTAACTAATTATATAAATTATGTGAACCATACGCAGCGGAGGAAGATTGCCCATTAAATATATTATAGTTTGTATGAACAGTTTTTTCTTTCACGTGGAAGTAATTATCTCTTATTCATAGAAATAAAATATTAAGTCTCAACATTTATTTTAATAATTATATAATTAGTATTCAAGTGACCTTTTTTCTAATTAAAGTAAGATTAAGGAAAGAATTGGATTCTGTAATGTTTGAAATTGCTTCTACAATTATTTCATAATAAAAAGTTAATAATATCCTTATTTTAAAATAATTTCATATTATTAAAATAATAATATTATTGATTTTTTATTATAAAATAAGTGATTATTTCATAAATGAAAGTAACATTAGGTGCACAAGTATCACTTTTGATAAAATATCTTTCTACTTTCCATAAGAGAAAAATAAGTGGAAGTTGAGTTACCTCGGCATTAGGCACTTTTTTTATTGAGAAAATGGACAAAATGACTCCTTTCAACGGCTGTTTGGAAAACTAACCTTTTAGTTTTTGTACGTACAAAAAAGAGCCTGAATGGACAAGAATGCCCTTAATGATCCCTTTCCTTTTCAATGATATATTGACTAGGGCTGTGCTGCAGTTTTTGTTCTGCCCCTCCAACCTCTCCTGCCTTTCAGTTGTGCTGCAGTAGTCAACCTCTCCCGCCAACCAGCCTCTCCTGCCTTTCAGTTGTGCTGCAGTCTCCTCCCACTGATCGGCCTTACATTCTGTCACTTCCGACGGGCAACACGTCTACTAACTTGGTAAGCTCTTATGCGAAATGTGTATGCTACTCTGTTCTCATATCCCGCGGCCACCATTCCGTCTGTCTTCCGTTGCTTAAGAAGGCAAGGACCGTGAATTTTTGGACCGTCGAAGAACTTTGCTTCTCTGCTGCTGGTTTGCTTCTCTGCGGGTGGTTTGCTTCTCTGCGGGGGACTGGTTATGGTTGGATTGGGTAGATGAAAATGGTGATATGAACGGAGAATAGGGTAATGAAAATGGGTTTTCGACTATTCGGTGAAAATGGTTGTGTGTGTGTGTGGGTATGCTGAGAATATGAGAGTGAGATTGTTGGTTTAGGGAATGTGAATATGAAATTTGATTGTTACGGGTTTGTAACTTAGGGTGAGAAGAGTTTTGGGGTGAAGGGTTTATGTAAAGGGTACGAATCTTTTAGGTCAGGAATCTGGACTTTGAGGTTGGCATTCCAAACTTGTTAAATAGGAAGCTGAATCTGAAATTGAGATTCCAAACCTTCAGTTGGGAATATCATACCTTATAGTTGAGAATCTCAATTAAAAGTTGGGAATGTCATACCTTGGAGTTGCGAATCTGAACGAGAGGTTGGGATTGCCATGCTTGGGTTGCCATCAAGTTGAGTATCCCATGTTGCAGGTTGGGAATCCCAACACTGATATTCAACCAAAGTTGGGATTCCTACCTAAAGGTTGCACTTCCCAACCTTAAGGTTGAGAATCCCAACGCTGAGGTAGATTGTCCAAACGTGGATTGAGATTCCTAACCGTGAGGCTGGGATTTTGTTGTAATTCGAAATGTTGAGTTTAATACATCGTTGAGAGTCTCGTCCGTAAGGTTAAGATTTCAAATAGGCATGTTGAACCTAGGTTATTCCCAACCTTTAGGATGTGCTTCACAACCTGTATGTTGAGAATAGTGGATTGTCGAATTGTTGTGATTCCTGACTACAAGTTATGTATTCCCAACCTATAGGATGTGATCACAACCTATAGGTTAGGATCACAACCTATAGGTTGTGTCATGAATTTAGAATGCCGAAAAGTTAGAGTCTGTCTTTTGTTGCATTTATGAATGTAATTGATGTGATATATTTTTTGGTTTCGATTTACATATTCATGTAGTTGTTGATTGATGTTGTTTATTCAAGGTTTGGTGGCCATGGTAACTGGATAGTGATTGTTATCGTTGAAATATATGCTATACATATGGAAAAACAAAAATGAACTGATACATTGTCGTATTAGATTGATTGTGGAGTATAAGTGTTTGTTTGTTTGTCACAAAGTTGAAGTTCGCAATGTTTTGATATATACTGATAAGACTGACTTTATTTGACAGGTTGAATGATATGGATAAAATTTGAATCCCACTTCGATATGATGGTGCGTGGACGATGAATAGTGGAGGAAATGTGTTGTACGAAGGTGGCAAGACGAAAGGAATTTTATTAGTGAAGAATGCATCTTATGAAGAATTACATTTTGCTGTGGTGCGTGCACTTGATATTAATCCTGCTGAATTTGCAGTTACGATGATGTTCAAATGTAAAACGTGTGATCCCAACCCACCAATGGAAGTGATGAATGATTGTGATGTTGAGTTCTTTATTGCCGAAGTAAGTGATGTATCAACGAGGAATCCTTTATGCATTACAGTGGAACGTAAGTGTGAGGGGACAGAAGGCTTGTTAGTTGGTGAGGAAGAACGTGCAACAAATAATGCATTAAAAGTTGGTGTAAATAAATATTTAGGTAGGCAAAGTCCGGTTCAGCTGGAAAGCACAATAACCGAAGAAGATGTGCTGGGGTTTAAAAATTATGCAGACGACATATATGATCATTGTGGTTTCGAACCTGTAGATGTATGTACATCTCCTGCAGGTCCTAAAGAAGCATCAGTCCTTCCCATGGACGACGGATTGAAGTGGAATAAGTTGAAATCAGAAATAGACGAACAGGATTGTCAACCTCCAACAACATCTTTGATTCCTGTGGGGATAAATGGTGGGCATATTGACAGTGTGTTCAACATTGTGAAAGATGTTCGAGCTGGTGATATATGCTCTACTAAGGATGAGCTACAACTGAAGATAAGAATGTTAGCTGTTGCTAGACAATTCAACGTAAGAGTGAAGAAGTCCACCAAAGACTTATTGGTTTTGGCTTGTGTGCAGAAAGGTTGCAAGTGGTGGCTGCGTGCAACGAAACTTGTGGGCTCAGAAGCTTTTCGCGTGACGAAGTACATCCCAGAGCATACATGTTCGCTTGATTCGCTCGTTTTTCACCGTCCGCAAGCAACAAGTAAATTGATTGGTCATTGTTTTAAATGGAAGTATGAGGGTGCTTCTCAGAGTTATCGACCAAATGACATAGTTCAGGACATGAAGAAAAGGTATGGGATGACTTGTACTTATGATAAAGCATGGAGGGCTAGAGAGGTTGCTATGACGCTAGCTAGAGGATCACCCGAACAGTCTTATAGTGTGCTTCCGTTGTATTGTGCCATGTTGGAAATGAAAAATCCGGGGACTATTACTCAAGTTGAATGTGATGTTTCTAATCGATTCAAGTACTTTTTCATGGCAATAGGAGGTTGTATTGCTGGATTTAGATCTTGCATTCGGCCCGTTATAGCTGTGGACGGAACTTTTCTGAAATGCAAATATAAAGGTACCCTATTTATTGCGACCTGCATGGATGGAAATAACCAAGTGTACCCATTAGCTTTTGGCATTGGAGATTCAGAAAATGATGATGCATGGATTTGGTTTATGGGCAAGTTGCATGGGTGTATTGGAGAAGTTGATGATGTAGTGTTTATTTCTGACCGAAACACAAGTATAGCAACGGCTATTGCACATTCATTTCCAAGGGCTTTGCATGGAATATGTATGTATCACCTAGGGCAAAATATGAAAGCCAATTGTAAATGTCCTAGTTTTCTGCATAAGTTGTTTTACAAGGCTGCGAAAGCATACCGGGTTTCCTTGTTCAATGAAGTCATGTCCCAAATCGCTGGTGTTAATATTAAGGCAGCTGAGTATTTGATTCTTGCGGAACCTACAAAATGGGCTAGATGTCAGTTTCCGGGTAGAAGATATTCCATCATGACAACAAACATTGTCGAGTGTTTGAATGCCATTTTGAAGGAGGCACGAGAGCTACCAATAATGAAGTTAATAGAGCATATACGTGGGGTACTTCAAAGATGGTTCTGGGAAAGGCGGGAGGAAGCTGCAAAAATGACAACACCGATGACAACATGGGTTGAAGCCAAGTTGAGACAGAGGATGAATAAAGCTTCTTCTTATCCAGTGCGTGCCGTTGACGTACATAAGTACCTTGTCATCGATGAACTTTTGAACCCGGTTGTGAACCTAGAAACTAGAACATGTGATTGCAAAAAATTTCAGCTGGACCAACTGCCATGTGCCCATGCATTAGCAGTGTGTATTAGTCGCCATCTATCTTGTTACGACTACTGTGCGGCCTATTACAGCACGAAAGCACTAGCAGCAGCGTATGCAGCTTCCATCCATCCCGTTGGCCCTGAAGATGAGTGGATTTGGCCAGAACTTCTTGATGTTCCTGTTGTCCTACCACCTGAAGGTCGTAAGCCTCGTGGACGACCTGCTACAAAAAGAAAACTTTCTAAAGGTGAAGGTAAGCAGCAAACCAAGTGCAGTAGATGTGGTGGCTTCGGACACAATAGACAAAAGTGTAGGACACCAATTCCAGTTAGGACATCTGCTGCATAGAAATCGTTTGGCGCTTGGGGAAACGGTTACCCGTTAACAGCTTCCATAATAATAACATATGGACGGGGAACAATGTATATTTTTGTGAAATCAACTTCCATAGGGGGCCTCGCGTTATTTGATTATATATTTCTGTTATGTTTTGTGGCTTCTTACAAATACATTCAACAATTTATTAAATTAGTTTTTGGCCTCTGATAACCAAATCACAAATCCAATTTCAGGAAATTGTGAGACATTGTAATTTTAACACTCCAGTTGCATAAAATCATGCTGCTGTCGTCCAAGCTTAGAAGTGATTTTCGTTTATGATCTAATTGAAATATATGATAAATAAACACGAACAATGAGGTTCTCCATACAGCATCTATGATGGGCACATAATATATTTGAAGAATGACTGCTTATATTATATGGATGGAGCAACATGCGTGACAGGAAACTGAAGAACTCTAATACGATGACCTGTAACTTCCTTCTCAGTTGTCAATGAAGTATTCTTGGTATTGAACTTATCCAAACCAACCATAGCCTTGTTATTGGCACAGGCCATAGCATTCTTGGTAACGAACTTATCATTAGGCTACAGCAAACATAGCACCATTGGGCAACTCCAAAACAACAAACCAACAAAAAATTAATGTGCCACAATAAATGAACACCAGCAGACGCAACACAATACTGTCCCCAAAATTGACAAATTAAAAAATAAAACAACAAACAACCGACAATAAATAAACATACAAGCAGAACTCACTATCTACCACGAGAAATCCAACATTAGTGCAAAAATTTGAAGCTTTATTAATAATAAAACACAAGTCACATATACAGTAAATCTCGTGCCAAGTCATCCACAAGTTCACCAATAGTTGGTTAACAAAATGTTATTTGGGTTACTATACACTTCATTGGACGTTGGTGGTAAGGTTTCAATATATAGGACATAGGAATTCTTTTCAGTAGTTCGTCAAGCCGTGTTTGGATGCCATCAGCATGTTCCTACGAAGGTGGAAACAAACTGGACTATGGTAGAAGTTTTCGGAAGACCTCAAGCTAATTAGTCATTGTTAACTACGTAGCTGAAGAGCACCACCCACACTGTCACCCAGTATTTTGACAATTGCCTGATACAGTTCCATTTTTTTCTCCTGCAAAAGGACAAGCCCAATATAACACATTTACATAATGTCCCCATAAACAAAGCATATGATAAATTAAAAGCTTAATGATATAAGGAGATTCCTTTCGACAATAAGCAATAAGCAACAATAAACAATACCATTTTCTCCAGTTGGTCAACAGCCCATAAACAGAAAACATAATAAAAAATCAAGAAAGACTGAACAACATAATTTGAACAATGAGGTCAAATTTATTGATTTCCATTCTCTCAAAACAAAGAATTAATAAGCAATGATAAAATTAATCTGGTGATATGCAAAATATATCATGTAATACCTGGTAACATTTATGTAATTGTAAAAATCAACACTTAGCATAAATAAATTGGGAAAAGATTGCCTTTGGTAGAGCCGGGAAATAGCTATGCTACACTGAGATAAGATGAAGTGCCAGCCACAAACAATTGTATAATTCGCAGAATTAATGAGGGATGCAGTAAATTTAGACTTGTATCACCAAAGACCTATGCATAAACAATAATGCATGCTTTAAACTGAGAATACCTGTACTGCACAGAATGTGCCTTTTTTCCTCCTTCAGTTGCATCTTTAAGCTTTGCATTCAGTGAATCATGTTCCTCTTTGCTAAGTTGATCCACAAGATGTTTTTCAAGTGATGGAACTTTGCGCTTTTGCGGATGAGTGGGTTGAGGAAGTCTATCCATTTGTGGAACAGGACCTGACATTGGTGGCTTTCAAGTAGCGGGTCTTGGAGCTTGTGGTTGTTGAAAACCTATTCAAGAGTTTCCCCCCTATAAAGCTGAATACACCAATAACAGGAGCAATAAACATATAAAAAAAATGTTTTTAAAGTGAACAAGAAAACCAACCTGCAACTGGGACAACTCTTGCAAATGCTGCAACTTTTATCTGCTTCAGTTGCAGCAGCGGTGGCATGACGTACGTCGGGGATTCAGTCACCTGGTCAAAAGCCCGCAAAGATGGAACAGCAACGGTGAATACGTCTGAATGCAACAACATAATAATATGAAAGACGTATAATATTTACAGAGGCAGCGGAACCAGTTTCAATTTACCCCCCAAAAACTGACTGGACCATTTCCAAAGGTTCACCGCTAGCTCCTCCCGAAAATAGGATATGTCTGTCTGGTTGAATGAGTCCACCGGCATACCATTCGCCAAGCGTTCCACCAACTTTATTAAAAACATCCCACAATCACCGCTACTACATAACAGAAGATAAGACAGCAATTAGCAAATAACATACACTTCATTGGAAAACCAGAAACTTCTCAACCGTCTAACAATGCATTACAGTGGTCCTTGTTGTGGTGTGTCCCTGCAATGATGTAGTGTCCATCCCTCCTGCCTATACCACAAGTATATCATGTCTGGATGTTGTGCATAGTGATCGGTCTTTTGAAGGAGCAATGGCAATAGTGTTGCGAGGGGCTGCAAAAACCTGGTGCAATTGCGTATGGTGCTCATCGAGTCATACAGAGTTATGGATCGGTCATTAAAGTTTGCTTTTGCGAGGACCCAATGTGAACCCCTGTGATTTAGTGGGATGTATAGCTAGGCACAGCACAAGTATATGGGGAACCACAAGTAAGTCGCAGTATATGACATCAAAGACATAATGACAAAAAGGTTTCAACTAGTCCAAGCATGATACCGTAGTAAGTCCTGCCCAGAGACGATAGGCTACATCCCTTGCTGCGTTAGAACTGCCCCCCACCTCCCCCTTTGCGTATCGTACACAGATGTCATCGTCAGCCCAAGTGTATTTTTTCTTTGTATATGCCTCCCATTTACTCTGAAGGTGTTGCTGCAAATATTCAAACAAGTACAGTAATTAGTATCGAAAAAATGTCTCCTACTTGAATGGCTAAGTTGCTCGGACCTATCAAAAATTACTTACAGCAAACAGAACATCGGTTGTTGTGAACGCATCCAGCTTGTTTGTGGGGAAAGTCATTGCCTTCCATCGAAAGAAGCATAAAGCTGCATCTATATGCTGCAAAACGTGAAGCACAAGCAACTTAAAAAAACCAACTCAACGTAGAAGCAGTAAACAAATAACGGCTAACGGCTATCCATCTTGTTAATACAAACCGAATCTGTCAACCAGAAGTTGTCAGTACACAAATCCTTGAACCACTTCCGAGAACAGTCTCCTGTTGGCAACCGGATCGGTGGTCTGCAAGGGTCAAAAATTTACTGACATTATGTTATATAATAAACATATTTAACGTACATGTATAACGAAAAAAATACAAGGAGTAAGAGTGACGGAAACATACAACTCATTAGGCACATCAGTCTCCCGCCACGCTTTAAATGCCTTTATCTCGATATCGGACGGTTTCCGAAAAAGCTCAAATCTAGTGCGCTTTCTTGGAACCACTTCAAATTGTTGAAATGGTGAGGAAATTTGTGGCCCCTTTTTACGCTGTCGCTTGAAAAATTTGGTTTCCGTTATGATCTTCAGACTTACATCAGAACCGTGCGATGGCGACCCTACCATTGTTTGTCGTGGCGGGATGGGGTCTAAAATCATTTTCCCCATGATTCTGTCTACTGTCGCCGGTCTGACTTCCGCACTCCCCTCTACTGGATTGGGCGACGATGTTGCCGCACAGTTTTGGCCTCTGACTGCAGACCGTGTTACAATGGAGGGAATTTGTGCACCCCTGTCTCGCTTTCGGCCAACAACAGTGGTTTCTGGCCTCAGCTTCACACTACCATATGAACCAATGGAAGGCGACCCCATATTTGGATCAGCTGGGAGGTCGGACGCCATTTTGTCACCAAAGCTGTCAATGTCATCATGTGTGGCTTCTGGACGTGTATCAGCCGCATCCGGCAAGGAGCCTTCCGACCCAGAACTATCTTCGAGGGTTTGACCTTTAACGTCATAGTTATCCTACAGAAAGACAATCAACCAAAATAATAACATGTTGAAACATATTACTAGTAACTGTCACCATCAGTTGGTTAAGTTTACCTTCGATGCAGGTGTGTTCTGCTGTGGAAAAACAGCATTATTTCTATATAAAAAGTCGATAATCATATCAACTTTCTTGTTTGTTTGCTGTACCAGAGCGTGTGTTTCCTTGATCTCAAGCCTTGTGGCTTGAAGGTTCTGGTCCGTGTGTTGTCGTAAGATGACCAATTCTTCATTCAGCTGGTCCAACCGTGCATGGATGGCTTTAATATCATCACCATGTTTGGAGCTGTTGCTGTCTTTGCCAGCCTGCAGACAAGTTAATCAGTTGAAAGTCAGTGTATACTAAAAAATTAAGAAAATTAGCCTTATTATAAACACAGAACGATTGTACCAGAGCACGCGGTCCTCTTCCAGCAGGCAGCGACTTCTCAACCGCAGCATCACTGCGCTTCTGAATTTTCTCGACCCTATGACTGGCAGAGCCAACACCACCAGTACACACCCGGGCTGCACCCTCGCTCTGACAGATGAAATAAGTGCAATAGTCCTCCTTTCCCTCTTCCGGCGTCGGCTCCAACATCGGGTCGGCTTCAAGCTACAAAGACATGCAAAACAAAATTATGACAAATGTTGAACATCTTTCACCAGGTTGCGCATCTATTAAAGGCACTAATGATTGTACATACATCGGACCGATGTAACAATGTAACTATTGCTCCTGATTTTGGGATTGAAGTTGAACTCCAACTGAGAATACGGGGCACCAAATCACTGGATTTTACTGCAATTTGCAGGCCAATGGTCGGAATTGCTTCGCATGCCCATATCTACCAATGCAAACAAAATAAAGGTACGTTAGCAGCAGCGAAAAATGAAGCGACTGTTACAAAATCAGTAAACAAAAAACTTGTACCTGAAATGCATATGGGAAACCAGACAGCGAGTAGAAGGTAGCATCTGCCTTATGGCCTTTTTTTCGATTGCCCACGTTCGCAGCCATTTTCTTGAAATCTTTTTTCATGCCACGCAAGGTCATATCGTACGAGCGACGACCCCATGGGAAATTGTTGAATGCATTCATATCATCCAACTTGCGAATATTCTCCATTTGAATCTGATTCTTCGGATCCTTACCAAGTAACACCGTCTCTAAAAAGTACAACAATGCAAGTTTGACGATGTCCTCGTCGTTGTCCGAAGAAGCACCCCTAAACATGATGTCTAACTGTTTGTTGGAAACCTTGCGATAATCTGAAAACATTCTGTGGCTGAACGTCTCCGCGGATGTATGCTGCTGACCTGAGTCCTCTTTTGGATACGGCCGACAATCTAGGCCTGTCACAATGGCAAACTCTTGCATAGAGAACCGAATGACATTGCCATTCGGAAGTGCAAACCATAGCTCCTCGGAAACATCACTTTCCACTTGTCGGAGCAGCAAATTATGTACAACCTGCCCAGCGAACCTAAGCTCATTCATTTCCAGAAGTTTTCCAAAGCACGATGTTTTAAAAATCTCCATTTGATGCTCAGTTAACTTGTCCCGTATAACCTTTATGGCTTGCAACTTCGAAAAGCAAGTTACTTTCGAACTAAAATGCTGCACGTCCGTTACCTTGTAATTTACTGGAGCGTCCATCTGCAATATGACCTGCAATTAACACCAAAACCCTTTAAATATTGTTGTCCAACATTTAACAATTCAATTATGACATAACATAGACTATATCAGTACATTTTCCGTGTAAACGAAAGTGCTTTATCAGTCAAGTAATGGATTTTTGCATAAAACAGATTATAACACCTTATACACAATTATCAACACTACCAAAATGTCATTAACCAACCACTGACTTTAAGCAAAGGGTTGACAAATCAACCTCAAACATCCCACAAGCAACACTGATTTTGTAACCAAAAGTTGTTATGCAAAATTCCTCATCCCAACCTTAAGGTTGGGAATCGATTGGTATTCCCAACCTTAAGGTTGATAATCACAACCTTAAGGTTGGGAATAAAAACCTTAAGGTTGGGATTTGCCTACAATCTGCTGTCAAACCCGATTTCAAAGCTACAATCCCCCCAAGTTGACATTCCCAACAAGAATATTCAGATCACAACCTTCAGGTTGGGTAGCTTAAAATATCTCACCACGGTTGGATAAGTTGTTGGCAATTATAGGTTGGGATTCCCAACCACGCGTTACATTACCAACCCCCATGTTAGAAATCCCAACCTATAATTGTCAATCCCTACCTAAAGCTTGCACATCCCTACCTAATGCTTCAAAATCCCAATTATAGGTTGCGAATCCCAGTCATCAGGTTGAGACCCCACATTTCATCCCAATATCGAAGTTGGGAATCTCAATTCTGGCAAACCACCTCGCAGGTAGCTTTCAAATGAAGTTCACAAAACAAATAAAATAAAAAATAGGAAAACCCACAACAGAATCGATTTTATATAGATATGTGTATGTGTTCATTCAACCAAAACTTATAAATCCCAACGTACAGATTGGGTTTCAAACATTATTCCCATTCTCACTTCCCCACCCAATTTAGACAATCCCAGCCAGGTTGGGAACCTCAACCAGCAGATTGCCAATCCCAACCTTCATGTTTCCAATCTCATCTTCAAGGTTGGTTTCAACTTTCGCTGGGAATCCCAACCTTCAGCTGTTTACAATACGGGTAGACTACACGAATATGAATTTTTAGAAACTTCATTACAGAAACTCACCAAATACTACCAACAACTAACTTTTTATGCGACAATAACATACAACCACTAAACAAACAACAACAGAAATACCCCACAACAAACTTTTTATGCGACAATAACATGCAACCACTAAACAAACAACAACAGAAATACCCCACAACAAACTTTTTATGCGACAATAACATACAACCACTAAACAAACGACAATAAAAACACCCCACAAGTAATGTGTTCTTACTGTGGAGTATACTTTCAAACTTTTGCCGCTGTCAGTCAGTCAACCTCTGGACACTCTTCTGCTTTCAAGTTTTTGCCTTTTGCACCATCGACTTCTTCCTTCTTCCTTCTTCCGTCTTCTTCGTCTTCTTCGTCTTCTCGTTCGGATGCTCGGTGGCTGGAATCGACCTCAGAGTCGTAACTAACTGTCAGTCGGTGCGTCGCCTTTTGTTCCGACACTGACGGTGGTGGACCGAGGAGCGGTCAGGACGGGAGGTTAGGGTTTCCTTCACCAATAATAACGTACCAGGCTAACAGACAGACAGAATGACGGTGGGTACGTCGCTGGTTGAGGTCGGCAATGACTGGCAGACGAGGGTGATGACAGTGATGACGGGTACAGTGAGAGACACTCGAAGGTTGGGAATTTGAGAGACAGAGAACGGTTTTGGACGGTTCGGTTTTGGTAGGGTTAAAGTCACCGACAGTTCAAAACATGTGGGACAGGGGCAGTATCGTCCAAAAAAGGATAGTGTCCGGTGCTTTAAAAAAAAAGGGTCGTTTCCCAAACGGGTCATCCAAAATGGGTCATTTTTCCAAAAAACCCGGTTAGTGCTCTTAGGTTGAATTGATCCCTTCGTTTTGGTAATTGATTCCAACTCTTTACTTCATATCACAACCACCCAAATTTACGGGATTTGACTCCTTGACTGTTCTAGCTGTTTAAGGGAAGAAAAATCACTTTGATTATATGACAAAAATTACTGTTGTAAATCCATAAAATTATTAAATAAATCTATTATATAATTCCTTTATATTAAAAAAACATACAGTATCAAAATGATATTTCTTAATCATCTGTCGCAGGTGATGACAATTTTTTATTTTTCCTTGGAAGATAGTGCTTTTCCACATATTAGCTTTAAGGATTGTTTATTTAAAGTGTCCAACATCTGCTTTAATAATTGCTTATTAAACTAGCGTTAGGAATGACCCCAAAAGATGGAAAGGTAAACAAAAACCTCATTACCTAATGTTTCAAGCACTTATTCATTTTTATTTTTTTAAATTTCTTTGTTCACATATGTTTGCCCTTGGCCATCTGTAAAGTCATCTTCGATAGCATTTTAAACAATACAGAATCACTTCAGAATCAAGAAAAACAAAGACAAGACAAAGAGGTATAGAATCCACCAACCCTTTGCATGTACATCAAAATGTTTGTCAAGACAACCACTTCATTATTATCATAATCCCACACCAAAAGTAAGAATTGTACCTTTCCTCTTTTGGTCATTTACTCATAACAAGTAATGATGATTTTAAGCCTAGCAAGACCATATTGTAAAATAAAGAATCCTACACTAGAAATTTCAGCCAATTCCTTCACTGCCATCTGATTGTCATTTACGCTTTTGCAAGCACAAACTATGCTTTGTCAATGAAACTCCCTCTGAAACTTCTAATGCAGAGATGCTTAGCTGAATATAAGGGTATGCTACCAGATATTTCGGTGTATAAAGAATTGGAGTGTATACTTTGTCCGGGTTCTTTACAGATTCGCTAATAAGCTGAGTATGTCACCTAAGGTGAGGCATCCTAGAAGAAGGAATTAGTTCTTCTTTTTCATCAGCATCTGAATATCGAGACGAAACATCCCATTAATTTCCTCCAACACTGTTGTTGTAATCAATCATATCAGGTAAGTTCATATTAGATGACTTTCTTTCCATGAACTCCTGCAGTCAGAAAAAAGCAGGGAAAAAGTAAAACATATGAGCCTCTGATAACTGTTGACAATAGCCACATATACCAACATAAAAGAAGAAATTAGGTAGGCAGCCACTTTGAATTGGGGATTCACATTTTTCTAATTACCTAACAAACTTGCTGAAACTGATGTGAAAAAGCTAGTTAACAACTCTAAGTGAATGTTGAATACGACAGTTGACAACAAATCACATCATGGAAAAGAAATGGCTTTATAATTCTCTGAAAGAATCAATGGTTGTAGACTTAAGAGGTTATTTGCTTTGAACTTTCTTTTCCTAATAACAGAAAATATGGTTCCTGACTGGGTCATACAGGTTTCACGCAACGGTCTGACTTTCAAATTTTCACAGCTGAAATTGACTAAAATATTTAGAAATAGAATAAAAACTTAAAATGTTATAAGGATAACAAAGAAGATTGACCTTTGCTGCTCGATCATTGAAACTTTGAGTAGGAAGTAGAGATGCACGAACTTCCGTTACTTTCAAGTAGTTATAGATTACAACACCACATAAAGCTGAAAAGAAGAAATCAATTCTAGCTCACACGCACAAAATATACATTAAACAATTTGAAGATCATTGAAGAATAACATGCACCTATTGTGTAGCCAATGATATTGAGTCCAGTAACTATTGACTCAGGAAATAGAACAGTTGAAAGAGAAATCAGTATCCAGTCTTTCAAAACAGCAGCAACTCGAACGGTTACTGCTCCTGTTCGGCCAATTGCTAATAAAGTTGACAAATTCAAGGCTAGAGCACAAAGAGAATTTGAAAAGAATATCCAGATATTTAACAGAATCCCTTCAACTTCAATTTGAGATATCTCCAGAAAACACCAGGGAATACTCAAGAATACAAAGCTGCACGTGACAATGGAAAAATAGTAAGCAATCATAGTATAATTTCACATGTCAAAGCATTGGGGTATTGCCTAATGAAAAGCAAAGTACTTGTTCTCAGGAATTATAACCCAGATTTTTTTCCCATCTTTTCTTACAACGGGTACATTTTTATTAGAACCCTTTGTGCCTTAGTTTTCCCACTAGTTCACTTGGAAGGACTCAGCTGCTTAAGCTGAGCTGCCAAAGAAGCATAAAAGGCAGGTGTGTGGAACAAGAGAGTGACTCATTTTCATGATTATGTAAGGTCATAGATCAAAACCATGCGGAGGAGAATAAGATAATCAACAACAAAAGGTCAAGGCCACCTGATAATAGACATTTCAGCATAACAATTTCTTTGAACCAGATATGTAGTATTAATTTAATAATAAATTTTTGATACCTGCAGGGTGCTAGGTAATATAAGCTGGTAATAGGATTTAATGCTAAGCCTTTCTCCTGGAGGAGAATTTGTGTTAACACAAGCTTGAGAGCTTCAGTGAATATTCCTGAAACTTGAAAAACCGTTCCCAGTACATTGAAATTAATTTCTCCGTATGAGGAAACGATGACTCCAAAACTGATCAGCAGCACATTCAACAACACATCACCCCGTGGTTTGTCAGTGCCACAAACAACAGCTGTGAAGAATGTTGCCACTGGCACTGTAAAATATAAAATAAAATATATGCTTACACATTTGATAATTTACCCGAGCAACACCAAAATGCAGAGCATAATACACAATATATTATTAACCTACTTAGAGCTTTGAGCATCTGAATAAAGGCCACAGAGATATGCAAATACGCAGTATTCCCAAACCTGTATAAACACATATAATGCTTAGAGAACTTGAAATAGACATTAAACATGACAAAATCATCAATCCTCCAGTAAGAACATGTGGAACTATCATTTACTCATGACCAAATTAGGTGGATATTTAAATTCGAACTCATGTAAATACAAGAGTAACCAGTGATTAGCTAGCATGAAATGATGATAACTGTTTATAAACCACACATTACATTTGTGACAAAAAATGATGAATGCAAGCAGGTTAGTTCTGTACTTCTGTTAACATGAAGATTGCATCCTGAAATTGCACAGGACATGAATATCACATACAATAGCCAAATCTGAAATACCGTTGCACAAGTCATATTAGTAAAATTTAGAACATGAGTTGCTTACCATAGACTCAATGCAGAAAATGCACTTATAGGAACCACGGATGTCAAGTATCTGCAAAGCCAAGAATTCAGTCAACGGAACCAAAATTTAGGATGCAACAGAAAAAAAAGAAAGCAAAAATGAAAATCAAGTGTCAGTAAAAATCATACAGTTTATATGTCATCTTGATTGGAGGTACAACCTGCACAAATTAGAAGAGAAAAATAAACAGTTTGGCCAAGCACAGTACTCATATATAGTGAAAAAAATTCATGATAGTAAACATAAAAAAGCGGGCAAATCAATCAAAAACAGATATTACTAAACAAAGAGAAAGCAAATGACGTATAAAGGTGAGAACAAAGATATCCAGCACATCATGCTCTTTCTACACAACTTTCTTATGTCTACATTCAGCAATGCCGTAACTGAAATCTAAATCTTGATTAATACAAGTTGGCACATGACAGAACAATTACACAAATAGCAAGAGTCAAGCATTTTATATATTGGAACAATGCACATACAAATAATACAATTCAACACAACAAAAAAGTGAAGGCATCAAAAGCTTCAACAGGAGCATACCTTAAAAACCCGGATGAGAAAGAATGCCACCACAGCAGAGAAACCCATATGAGTCATAGTGAGAGTTATTGGATACGGAAAATTTAAGTAGCTAGTCGAAAGGATCCACTGCAAATGACAAAAGTAAATGCATATTATTTACTCCACAATTACAATTACAAAAGTAGGTTCATTTATATAGCAATGTACATTCTAAAAGTAACAATGTCAATTCATATAGTGAAAATCAAAAGCAGTCCTTACCTTGTTATACAAAATAACACCAGCCGAAAGTAACACGTAAACTAGAAGGTAAAAATACGTCAAGAGATGCTGCTTGCTGATCATCTTGTCAGCTAAATCATTCCTATACTATGATCCCATCCAAATATATTTGGTTAGCATCATAATTTCACAACATTTTTTGCAATATAACAAACTGCAGGCAAAACAGTATTGTAGGTGCAACAATATTATTGAAAGCGTTACATGATGGCATATTATCAGAAGAAACAAAATGATTAAATGTACGATAAATGAAAATTAGCATAATAAGAATGGATTATGAATTTAATTTACCAATATGTTGATAATGCGTGTGTGTACAAGAAAATTAAAAAAAAAAAAAAAAAAAAAGAATAATGGAGGAGATGTGGAGAATAGAAAAAGAGAAGTGATACCTGAGAAAAGCGAAATTGGTAGAGAAGAAACCTAGAACGACAGATTCTGAATTTATGGTGTGAGTGGAAAGTGGAGATTTACGTTTTTTATTTTTTATTTTATTTTCATTTCATTTGTTGCCTCAACGGGAAATATTTTGCCCGGGATTCATTTCATTATGCTTTCTTATTCTCCTTCTTTCCGTTAGTGCACACTTCACACACTCGTTGGAATACGACGTCGTTCGTCTTGTGTCATTATTGACCAAGCCTTTCTTTGAAAAAAGGAAAAATCTTTAATTGTTATTTTGTTATGCATACATATA
Source organism: Dimocarpus longan (assembly GCA_022984855.1). Lineage (NCBI taxonomy): Eukaryota > Viridiplantae > Streptophyta > Magnoliopsida > Sapindales > Sapindaceae > Dimocarpus > Dimocarpus longan. Next base: position 23,974,239 of record CM041015.1, read on the forward strand.
TGTAGAAATATTTCAACCAAATCACTTAAAATAGTATTATGCAATATGAATAACCATTCTTATAAAAGATACATGTGACTTGATATAATGTAGATGATTTGAACCTTTATACTAAGGGGCATTGAAATTTAAAGCATTTTCTTCCCATTTGTAAACTATAAGCCTAAAAGTAATATGGCATAGGCATAGATAAATGTTGATTAAATGGTATTTTAACACTGTAATCAGGTTCGAGTCGCTCATATATCTTTAAGAAAAAAAAATTGAATGGGCATTAAAAAGATTAGGTGGACCACCTGACTTGATTCAGCATACTCCGTAAGGCAAGTTGTCCTAGTTTGAAACCATATTTCTAGCTTCTACAGAGAGGAATTTTCTTCCCATTTGTAAACTAGAAGCCTATAAGTAACATGGGCATAAACAAAAGTTGATTAAAAAAATATTTTAACACTATAATCAAATCATTCATGTATTTTAAAAATAAAAACAAATAAAAACAAAAAACTTTGAAAGAGCATCAAAAAAATTAAGTGGACACATGACTTGATTTAGCATACTCCATAAGGTAAGTTGTCCTAGTATGAAACCATATTTCTAGCTTCTAAAGAGAGGAAAAAAACTAATAAATGCTTCAATTCAAAGACTTGGACTTAGACAGTAAAAAAGCAGTAGATTGGGTAGAACATTCCAATTAACAATCGAATAGCAAGGGTGAGTAACTATGTATTGATTTACCAATTTTTGTAACGACCACACCTAGGTCCCTATAGTAGAGGCTCTCTAACAGGCAGACGAATGAGACACTTTGCATGTGTTAGTTTCCATGTGTTTGTTAGTGTTAGGAAAATGATATCAATGTTACATTGAAAACAAAATAAAGGAGAGTGGATTTTGAAAGCTATAAAAGAAGCTCAATGTTTTGGTTTCAAATCGTTCCAATTAAATACACTTTAAACATTGTATTTGACTCTAATTAAAATTCCTTTTTTGTTCTTTTTATTTTAAAGTATAAAAAGGTGTGAGTCGGTATATGCTTTGAAGACTATAAGTGTATTGAGATTGTAGGTTATGAGAAAATAGTCTGTGTGATTGTAATAATTTTTTACATAGTAAGTTTCTCTTTGAAAGCCATGATTTTTTCTTCTATTTTGGAGTTTCCACGTAAATTCTTGTATTGTAGTGATCGTTATTATTTTTTATTTTATTTTTCTGATATTTCTGATATTCTAATAAGAGGCAGGTCTTTAGAGGAAGTTTTTGGTGGTGAATTTTTCTTCTCAACAATTGGTATCAGAGTCCAGTTACCTAGTTGGTATTGTTTAGATGTTTTAGAAAATTTTTAATATGCTTTGTGATTGCAGCATTGTCTGATCTTCCATATTATAAAAGAATATTGCTTCGTGAGGTTACTATTCATATAAATAGTAAATTCGTAAATAGTAAATTTTCTCGACTGTGTTTTAGGAACTTGGTGATAACCTAAGGAAATTCTGTCTGGAAACTGAATTTTAAATGAGACCGTTATGATCCTCCCAATCTTTCATGATAATTTTCTAAAATTCTGTCTTAGGAGGTTGGGTTTTAAATGGGACTATTGTGACCTCTCCAATCTTTCCTGAAAACTTTCTTAACTGTTTAAAGTGTATGTGGAATTTTACAACATTTTGCAAAAATCCTATGGAGATAGATTGAAGTGGGAGTGATGGTAGCGGACGAAGGAAAAAACATCAAAATTGAGAAATTCAATGGTAAAGATTTTAGTTTCTGAAAGATGCAGATTGAAATTATCTATATCAGAAAGACATGTATTTTTCTCTTTCGAGGAAAAAGTCAAAAGACATGAAGGATGCAAACTTGACTCTTCTAAATAGGCAGACACTTGGTATTATCTGATTAACGATATCTGGCAATGTCGCTTTCAATATAGTGAAGGAGAAAACTATGACAGGTCTTATAGCAACTCTTTCTTATATGTATGCAAAGCAAGCCACTTGAAATAAAATGCGTTTGATAAGATGCTTATTTAATTTGCGAATGACAAAAGGCGTGTCAGTAGCAGTTCACATCAACAAATTTAGCACGATCATAACATAATTAAGTTTGGTGGAAATCAATTTCGACGATGAAGTTTGAGTGTTAATCCTTCTATCCTCTTTACTGAAAAGTTAGAACACAATGGTAACGACAGTAAGCAATTCTTTTGGGAGTAAGAAGATGATATTTAAAGATATTCGAGATCTAATTCTAAGCAATGAGATACGTAGGAGAGAATTAGGAGAAACATAAGGTTTTGTTTACAACACCGAATCCAGAGGTAGATGTAAAGATAGAAACTCAAATTGAAGCAAATCGAAATCAAGAGAGAGTAAGTCTAGATCTAGAAAGAAAGAGTACAACTGTTGGAACTGTGACAAAATTTGTCACTTGAAAAAGGATTGCAAAGCACTGAAGAAGAATAATGGCAATGCAAAAGAATCCGTAAATATGACTGAAAATAATGGAGATGCTCTAATCCTGAGTGTCAATAATCAAATTAAATCATGGATTTTGGATTCTGAGGCATCGTTTTACTGTACCTCGCATCGAAAAATCATGGGGAATTATGTCAGCGGTGATTTCGGGAATATTAATCTGACTGATGATAAGACCTTAAAGATTTTAGGGAAAGGCGATATCCATATAAAAGTTGCCAAATCTAACTATATGGAAGTTGAAGGATGTGACATTTATTCTTGGTTTGAAAAGGAATTTAATCTTGATAGGTCAACTTGATCAAGAAAGTTATTGTACAACCTTTGTAGTTAGTAAATGAAAGATCACCAAAGGATTTATGATTGTAGCTCATAGAAAAAAGAATGATACTCTCTATGTTACTTCTAACATAGAAAATATTGTAGCTGTTGCAAAATCAGATGACAATTTTAAAATCTAACACTAAAGACTCGATCATATGAACGAGAAATAATTGAATGTTCTTGTTTCAAAGAGGAAGTTATCAGATCTGAAGTCTATAGATGTTGGTTTGAAAAGGAATTTAATCTTGATAGGTCAACTTGATCAAGAAAGTTATTGTACAACCTTTGTAGTTAGTAAATGAAAGATCACCAAAGGATTTATGATTGTAGCTCATAGAAAAAAGAATGATACTCTCTATGTTACTTCTAACATAGAAAATATTGTAGCTGTTGCAAAATCAGATGACAATTTTAAAATCTAACACTAAAGACTCGGTCATATGAACGAGAAATAATTGAATGTTCTTGTTTCAAAGAGGAAGTTATCAGATCTGAAGTCTATAGATGTTGGTCTATATGAGGACTATATTTTTGATAAATAGAAAAGAGTCAATTTCTCAAAGATCAACAAGCCACCTAGAGTAAAGAAATTAGAGCTGGTTCATAAAGAGTGTGGGGACCATCACCGGTTCCATCCATTAGAGACTCATTGTTCTATGTATCCTTCATTGATGACTCTACAAGGAAAGTATGAATTTATTTTCTACAAAGGAAACTTGAGGTGTGTGATGTTTTTAGAAAATGAAAAGTCATAATAGAAAATAGGACGGGTTTGAAAGTAAAGCAGTTAAGGTTTAACAATAGAGAAGAGTATGGAGACGAGAACGTAAGGAGTTTTGTATGGCTAGTATAATTAAGCTAGAAAATATTACTCTCAAAACACCTCAACATAATAGTGTAACAGAGCATATGAACAGAATTTTGAATGAACGTGCCAGAAGTATGAGAATACATGCAGGCTTACCCAAGATATTTTGGGTTGAAGCCGTTAGTACAGTGACTTATCATATCAACCATGGGCCCTCTGTGCCTCTCGAAGAGAAGTTATCTGAGGAAGTATGGACTGATAAAAAGGTAAACTTTTCACATTTGAGAGTATTTGATTGTATTTCTTATATTCATATTGATTCATCTGAAAGGAGCAAGCTCGACCCAAAGTCTAAGAAATATGCTTGCATTGGTTGTGACATTGATGAGTTTGGCCACCGATTTTGGGATTTTGAAAGTCAAAAAATCATCAGAAGTAAGGATGTCATTTTTAATGAGAAGACAATGTACAAAGATAGATTATCTACAAAATCTATTAGCTCAAAAGTTGAAGCTGAAAAGAATGAGTTTGTTGAGTTTGAAGAGAACTCTGAGAAAGAAGTACAATCAGGGGACCAACAGAGTCTTGAAAATGAAATCTCTCCAGGAAAACCACACACTCCTATAGTAGAAGTGAGTCGTTCCTCTAAAACTCTTAAATCGATACAACGTTATTCACCTTATTTGCATTATTTACTATTAATTGACAATGACAAACCAAAGTGTTATGATGAAACAGTAGTTCAGGTTAAAGATTCGATCAAATAGGAGTCTGCTATGAAAGATGAGATAGACTCACTATTATTAAATTAGACGTGAGAGTTGACCAAACTACCAGAAAAGAAGAAAGCTTTACATAACAAATGAGTCTTCAGGATCAAAGAAGAGCATGATGAAAAGTAAACGTTACAAAACTAGGTTAGTGGTCAAAGGTTTTCAGCAGAAAGCAAGCATAGACTACACTGAGATTATCTCTCCAGTAGTGAAGCTAACGATGATCAAGTTGGTACTAAATATGGTAGCTGTAAAGAATTTACATCTTGAACAGTTAGATGTCAAGACAACATTCCTTCATGACAATTTGGAGGAAGAGATTTATATAAAACAACCAAAAGGCTTTATGATAGCAAGCAAAAAAAAAAAAAAAAAAAAAATTGGTGTGCAAGCTAAAAAAGAGTCTCTATGGTCTGAAACAGACTCCAAGATAGTAGTATAAAAAGTTCGACAGCTTCATAGGTAGCAACGGTTTCACAATATATCAATCAGATCATTGTTGTTATATTAAGTGGTTTAAAAATAACTTTATCATCTTACTTTTGTATGTAGATAATATGCTTATTGCAGGTTTTGATATGCAAGAGATAAGTAATTTGAAGTGAGAATTGTCAGAAATAAGTAATTTGAAGCGAGAATTGTCAAAATAGTTTGCAATGAAACATTTTGTGTTGTAAAGTATATTCTTGGAATGAGAATTACGAGACAGAGAGGCAGGAACTTTGATATTGTCACAGGCAGAGTTAGTCAACAAAGTACTCTTCAGATTCAACATGTAGAATGTTAAACCAGTGAGCACTCCTTTAGGTGTCCATTTTAAACTTTCTAAGGATAATTCACCGAAGACTGAGGAAAAATGTGATCATATGAAAAAGGTTCCTTATCCCTCAACTATTGGAAGTTTGATGTATGTCATGGTTTGTATCAGACTAGATATTACATAAGCAATAGAGGTGGTGAGTAGGGACATGAACAATCCTGGCAAAATGCATTGGAAATCAATTAAATGAATCCTCGGATATCTACGAAGTACCATAAAAATAACATTCTATTTTAAAAGTGAAGATATGAAACTAGAAAGTTTTGTTGATGCTGACCTAGCTGGAGATGTCGATAATAGAAAAAGCACTATGGGATACGTGTATACACTTAAAGGAACTACGGTGAGTTAGATTACTCAACTGCAGAAAGTTGTAGCTCTCTCCACTACCAAGACATAATATATTACAGTTAAAGAAACAAATAAAGAGATGATTTGATTTCAAAGTTTCTTGAAATAATTGAGAAAGAAAAAAGAGTATAATATTCTTTATTCTGACAATCAGAGTGCAATCTATTTAGCAAAGAATCCATATTCTCATGCCAGAACGAACTATATTCAGACGAAGTATTATTTCATTCAATCTCTTTTGGAGGACAAAACTCTAAAATTTAAGAAGATTCGTGAAAATGAAAACCCTGCAGATATGCTAATGAAGACGGTGACGAAAAACAAACTGAAGTTATGTTCAACTTGAGTTGGTCTGTAAGTGTAAAAAATGAGAGATGAGCTGCTGAATTAATCTCGTGAAAACATGATTGAAGTAAGTCTTCAAGTGAGAGATTATTAGTTTCTAAGTGTTTGTTAGTGTTAGGAAAATTATGTCAATCCCACATTGAAAAGAAAACAAAGGAGGGTAGATTTTAAGGCTATAAAAGGAGTCCAATGCCTTAGTTTCTGTTATAGATGATTTAGCGATCAGGAGGATCGGGCCCAGAAAGATCTACAGTACGGGCTCAATGGCCCAAGGGCTCAATAATCCGCCATACTTCCAGTCAACCTAATTGGCAAGGGGCCTATTTATGACTGCTGATCCTGAGCGCTGGGTGTGACCGCTGATCCTGAACGCAGGGTGTGACCGCTGATCCTCTTCGCTCAATCAAATCTGATGGCTCTGTCCGTTGACCGATGGCTCTGTCCGCTGTCTGATGGTCCTAACCACTGACCGCTGATCCTCTTTGCTCAGTTAATCCACTGGGCACTGACCGCTGGTCCTCGCCGCTTGGTCTATCCATTAGTTCTGTTCGCCATATCTATTCCCAAGTCTTGCTCGCTCAAGGTTATCCCCCTGGTTGATCGATGATTTCTGGGCGTACTTGCATACCTACTTATTTATAAGATTGACTACCTATCATTGTAACCGGTCGCAGAGGTATCCATTCATAATCTGTCTTCCCAACTTCCCAGATGTCCGGCCCATTAGAAGCTCATCTGTTTGCCCAGCTGATTAGGTATCTCGGCTGTTGAAAAGTCCATCTCCGCCATACTCCTCAGAATCGTGAGTCAACAGAAGTCAAATGTGTCATGCAGAACACAGCTCCAAAACGTGCCATGCACACCATCCCTACCAGAGACCACAGCTAAGATTTCGGTAACCACTCATGACCCGTACAGATCAGCCACCTGAGATCTCGTTTGAGAAGATCCCAGAAGTGACGGGTTCGACCGCATGAAATGTATATTCGACCGCATTTAATGCACTGTCAACCGCATTAATTGTAATCCCGATGCATTAAATGCGGTCCATCATTGCAACTGTAGCTTACTGTAAGCATTTGTTTTATTCTATTTTGCTGTAGCGCCTCCCCTTCTCTATAAATAGGGGAGAATTTTCATTGTAAAAGGATCCGGATTCTGAGCGATGTTATTCTGCCTAAATAGTGAGAGAATGAACAGTGGGCGTAGACATCTTTTTGGGCCGAACCACTCTAAAATCCCTTTGTGTCTCTGCTCCTCGCCTTTGATCTCTCCTTCACATTCTATTTGCTTCGCATGCATCACGCAATCCACACGAAACTGCAGCTTAGGCCCGAAAACAACCTCGTTGACTAAGGATCCATTTTCCGACGTTAACAATTTTAAATTGCCCTAATCAAATACACTTTAAGTATTATATTTGACTCTAATTAAAATTCCTTTTTTGTTCTTATTTTTTAGTATAGAAAGGTGTAAGTCGACATATGCTTTGGAGAATATGAGTGTATTGGGATTGTGAGTTGTAAGAAAATAGTCTGTTTGATTGTAATAATTGTTCATATAGTGAGTTTATCTCTGAGAGCCGTGATTTTTTCTCCTATTTTGAAGTTTTCACATAAATTCTTGTGTTGTGGTGATTATTATTATTTTATATTTTATTTCTTTGATATTTCTTATATTCTTACAGGAAAGTTTTTAGAGGAGGTCTTGGGAGACAAATTTTTCTTCCCAACAGCATGCACTCTAGCTGGTCAAGTCTCCACTTGAATGCCTCAGCCAAAGTGAACGCTATCCAGACCAAAGTGTTTCCTTTCACTTACATTTGTATAATTGTATTCCCACTGCCTTTTGCCAACTTAAACGAAGAATGGTGTAAAAATCCACCACATAGGAAAGTGATAGCATTTCAATTATTTATGCCAATTACACCTGTTTGGTTGCACTTGAACTTGGTTGAGAATGATGGGTTTCTCCATATTCTACTCTGATGTCTTCCCTTTCATCTCCAAAATCAATGATCAGATCAGTCAGTCAACTGAAAATGCTTGGTTTGCTTCCGTTTGATTTCTTCAACAAAGACTGTTCAACTAACGAAGTCACATAACGATTAAGAGTGCTTGTCACATCACTACATTTATTATATAATGGCTTAACTGAAATATACGCAAATGTTTATAGAATTGAAAGGTCACTCCTAGGACGGACACGATTGATATTTCCTTATCTAAGAACCATTTTTAGTTTAACGTAAAACATGAATACTCGACTTGCAATAAGAGAGTGACCATTTATGAGGGTCAACGAAAGTGGATAACCACATAATAGCAATTGAGAAAAATAACAGGAGCCAGACGTGAGAAGGAAACAATCTCACACATTATGAACAAATCAGATACACAGTACAACATATTGAAGCTCAAATACACAATATACTACTGCCTTTTAAAACAATCCCTATGTTATATTTTGCAAGTTTTGTATGTGCTGACATTTCCTCGCACAGGCACAGAGAGAGAGAGAGAGAGAGATAATTAGCTTGCAGTTTCACCAGCAGGTCCAGGCCGGGCATTTAACAGGGGCTGCAGGGCTTTGACGACAATACTCATATTTGGCCGGAAATCAGCCTCATATTGCACGCACAGGGCAGCTACAGCAGCCATCTGTAATCAAACAATACAAGCTTTATATGATTAGATGCCTTTCAGTTTTCAGCCCAATTTGTCCTAGGAGGTAAGGTGGAGTTTTAAAAGCTTATAACATTAAAACAAAACTCATGTCTTAGCACCTGCATTAACTTTTACCCTTACCAAAATGGAAAAAGTTCAATCACGCATGCATTGTAGAATCTCTATGCTAAATCAGGACAAATATAGATATCGTAATTTTAAGCACAAAACATCGCATACAAACATTTCATAACCTAACTGGACATGTGCCAACATCTTGTTTTCTTCACGTAACTATATCCAATCCCATATTCATTCTAAATACCTAATTTTCAAAGCACGGAAAACAGAGATGCTTGCTCCTTAGTTCATAAGTCCCCTTTCCCTTGTCCCCCAATCCTAAAAGGAAAATGCAAGAAAGAAGCAGAATACATACCTTTGCAACAGCCTTGGGAGGATATTCTCCTCCTAATCTTGCATCAACACACTGCCTAACTTTGTCTTCACTAAGTTTTGGTGTAGCCTAACACAACCAAATATTCTACAAATAATCAGTGTGTAGAAGAAAAAGAAAATAGTTGTGTCTCTCAGAAGCTTGAGAACAATAGCACATGCACTAGAAACAAGAATAGAAAAAAGCAATAGTTTTGTACCCATGTCACTAGACTCTGCTGTCCACGTGGTAATGTATGATCAACAGGTTTCCGTCCCGTCAGAAGCTCAAGCAAGACAACACCAAAACTGTACACATCACTTTTAGCATTCAGCTGTCCAGTCATTGCGTATCTGCCAACCACAGGAACAGGATGATGATTGTCCATTGTTCAAGCCTCAAGTTATGCATGCCCAAATAAAGCTTATTAAATCAGTACAGTATAGTGAATTCCATTTATACTCAGTTTGATTAGCAATACTACCACTGATAACCAAACCTACTCTTATGACATATTTTGATTCTGCAGCTATGGTAACATCCAATCATTGTGTTTCTTCTCTGAAATATCTGAACACTTAGATGGAAAATCACTCTATTTAAGGTGCCAAAGTGCATTTCATAGCATAGTTGTTGAACAAACTTCCCTTGTAGTCAGAATTTAAACAATAATCAAAACAGCATTTGAAAATACATGGACACAATATGATTGCCAAAAATAGAATTGATAAATGGCTTACTCAGGAGCATGATAACCAAAGGTTCCAAGAACACGTGTCGAATGAAGGCGTGCTGCCATGTCAGGAGCTTGATTAGATAAATCAAAGTCGGCAATCTTTGCTACATCATCATCAAAAATTAACACATTGCTGGATTTAATATCACGATGAATTATGTGAGGAGCTGCCTTTTCATGCAAGTATTCAAGCCCTTTAGCAGCTCCAACAGCAATTTTTACTCGTTGATGCCATGACAAAACGGGACCAGGCTGTGCTCCTTTAACACCTTTTCTCCCTACATTAGAAAATACAAAACAATATTTATAATTATATCCTGTTTTCCTTTTAAGGGACTTGGACGGTCAAGGGAAGATTTAACAATGACATTCAAACATTATAAATTATCTTTGCAAAGCAGTATGTCTCTCCTAGATCCAACACACAACAAAGGTTGGTCCTAAACAATCAGCAAATAGTAAACATATCAGCAGCATTCAAATTATTTCAGAAAGTCACGCTTTATCACGGCACTCAAGCTTCAGCCTAACCATATACCATATAATTCCACTTGATCTGCATGCCACATTTATACAAATGCCAAACAATACAATACAACCCTAGTAAGAAAATTGGAGTTCTATAAACAGAAATTGTGGACATGGCAGCTACCAATTTTTTCAGACCACATGAATCCATATTCATCAGAACTGATTTTTTAGTGGCTATACAAGGGCATATTTGTCCTCTCTCATAATTTTTAAACCAGTAGACATTTTCAATTTCTGCCTAAACGGTCCAATCAAGGTATTTTGGTTTTTTAGTGTTTTTGTCGCGAAACCAATAAAAGTTTGGATGGAAACCACTTTTCACTGACGGTAGGGGTTTTTTGGCTAATATTTTCAAAAGTTAGGGTCAACTGACCATACTTTCTGTTTCATGTGGTTTTTAGATTTTTCCCCATTAATTTTCCAAGAATCAAACAAGACCATGCAGCTGGCAACATCAAATGTAGGACAGCATTTCAACTTGGATCAACTGAAGCATTGTAGCATACCATGAAGAATATCATGAAGAGATCCATTAGAAGCAAACTCATAGGCAAGTATACGAGAGGTTCCATCAACACAGTAACCAAGCAGTTGCACAAAGTTTTCATGCTTCAACCTTGATACCATGGAAACCTATATATTGGACATCAACCAACATGTAAATCAGAATATATGAAAAGATAATAAGTTGCATTTAGAAAAATAAAAGTTACAGCTCCCAACAAAACCTGAGCTAAAAACTCCTCATCAGGTTGCTTGCTGGCATCTAACTTTTTTATTGCTGCAGCCTGCTCACTTTTAAGAACCCCATAATATACTCTTCCATACGAACCTTCCCCAATCAAAGCATTTGTCCCAAAGTTCTCTGTAACTTCCTTCAGTTCATCTACTGAAATAGCAGGGACTTCAATAGGCTGGACTTTCACAGTTTGAGCACCCTTAGGTGCTGCTTCTGATGCATGATAACCTCCATCGTTTCCTGTTTATTGAAATTCAATTCCTTTATATCGATTAAGAAGGGGAAGTAGTAAACTCAATTAAGTGCAAATTAAAACACCCAAAGGGTTAATAAATATTAAACAACAGACAGAAAAGAAAAGACGAATGACGAATGATCGCATAAAATCCACATATAATAGCCTTGCCAATAACAATCCCGCCACCAAAATAAGGAAAAGTTGTGACACAACAATGGGTTACTTGAATATATCATCCTTAAAATAGCTGTGACAAAAGGATTACCTGCTGAACTTTTGACAACGTATGCATTTCCACTGTCAGCAGCTTTATGCATTTCATCTTCTTCACAACAGCAGCTGAAGCAGCTCATGATTCAATCCACCAAGAACTATCCTCTCTGATTCCAAAAATCTTTAATTTCATTTAGTTTAAGTTCCTCTTCTTACTTCATATAATATCAGAGTAAGGGAACAACAAAAGACAACATAAATCATACCATTTTGTTTTGCAAATCCTCCCTTTTTTTTTAAAAAAAAAAAAGAAAAAGAAAAGAACAATTCCACACATTCATCTCGAAAGGCGTCTGGTCTCAACATTTATTAGAAACATTTACTTACCCATCGAAAATCCAACATGTCCTATCAGGTCGAATTTGAAGGTACGATTCTAAATAAATTGGAGTCATCATTTCAAATTTCTATCACCGAGGGGCTGCCATTATGGACCGAATTCTCATACAAAAAAAATATTATAAATTCTTTACAATCTATCCACCTGAATTACAACCTCCTTCAATCACACCCAAAATTAATCAAACTTAGAACATAGCAAACATACTCATACAATCTTTGCATCAACAACTGAACACAAAAATTCCACATATTTGCAGCACCAACAAGCCAAAAACAACAGCACGCGATAGTCCTAAAAACTGCATCTTATAGCACTGTATAAAAGCTATCAAACTACAGTTCCGTTACACTCCAAATCAGCCACCGAAATTCTAGATCGAACCAATATACCACATACAAACAAAATTCAGTTCATGAAAAACACTAAAAACCAACAATTCAATTCCAGCTTCGCGTCAATAAAACAACATTACATTTCTCAATAATAACAATAACAACAGTTAAATCTACACCTGACAACTGAAGCAAAAGTCTTATCATAAAACAAACGTTCACTTTTCAATTCAAAAATTGATCACATCGATGTTCACTTTCAAAATTTGCAAAAAAAATAAAAGTAACAAACAAGAGAAATGAAAGAGCTCAGGAGGTGGAGATCCGTACACGAAAGAAAAATCTGAGCAGTTGAATGAATCAGTAAGGAGAGAGTTGGCGAGTGTGCGGCGGCGGGAGATCTATGGAGCCGGCGAGAGGTGCGCAGGATAAGGAGAGGAGGGGTGCGCAGGATGAGGTAACGTATTGAGGGTCTTGACTTTGTTTGTTGATGCCTTGTCTCTGTCCCGGACAAATTGAATTCAACAAATAGGATTTCTGTTATGTAACTTTTTTTTTTTTTATATATATATTTTTAATTTTTAATTTTATATATTTTGTTGGTTTTCAATTCTGGTTCGGCGAGCTAGCCAGAATGGACTGACTACTGCTACTGAGGTTGATTTTCAAGAGAGGGGGCCCATAGGAGGGTTTGCAGTCGCCTTGTTTGACTACGTGTCTGTTTGTAATTGGTTTTTCTTTGAAAAAGTCAAAGGATTGAGAAGACTTTTATGGTTAGACGAAACCTGATGGTGTTGCCAGGTCGGCTCACATGCCGTCGAAGACTTTTTTTTTTTTGAAATATAATTCGTCATCTTTGTACAGTTTTTTACAATTTTACTTTTGGGGTTAACTGGTAAATTCTTCGTTTCTGGGTAAATTCCAAAATGGCTTTTATGGTACAAAATCTTTTAATAAATATCTAGATTTTTTCTTTTTTTTTTTTTAAATATATATTTATACTAACTAAGATCCATGGTTGTTGTTCCGGTTATTTTACGGTGCAGGAATCATTTTGTCTAAAGCTATAAAAAGTATTTGTGCAATGTCTGATGGTATGATTAGTGTTTTATTATTATTAAGCTTTTGAGATTCTAAAGAGAGATTTGTCAAATTGGAGGGGATTGGAGCGAGAACGATTCTCCATGGCATGAAAGATTGTGTGAGCAAAACAGACAAAATATAATTAATTTTCAAATGGGAATTGCAATCCTGGGTGTATGTTTTTTGGAGTGAGTTACAGTGGATAGTATCTGAATGGTTTTGATTGGACTTGGAGGCTCATGGCATGTGGGTGGTTATGGTTATAGACAGGTCGGAAGTGTAATCAGATGTAGAAGAGGGTTGTGGGTCGATCTCCTTTTTTGGATTCGTGGGCTCATGTGGCCACTACCTACCCATAACCCACGCCATATAATAACCAGCATAATCAGTGAGAACAACAAATCAAAGGCTAATCTTTTTTTTTTTCAAAAGAAAAGAGAGATTGCCTATTAACTCCATATATATTGTATTGCATTTGTATCATTCATAGCATTGCTACTTTGTTTGATGAGATTGGTATAATGATATATTTTTCATACTTACACTATTAAATTTAAGAGTTCAAATCATGTTTCATTTTCTGAATTTCTAAATTATTTATAATAATTAAAAGAAAATTATTTGGTTCAAAAGCTTTTCAAAAACTTCAATATAGGAAGAATATGAGTATCGAGGCAGAATAAGGTAACGCTATACTTTTTACATGTAATGTTATACGAGTTGTCCACTTTGATGCACTTCTAATGCTTAAATTATATTAGAAATTCCTGATTAACTTATATGTTAAGTTATATTTATCGAATGCGCGCACTATTAACCTTTCATAAAAAAATAAAACATCAAAATGTTTCGAAGAGGTATTGTAGTTTAAAAGAGGTTGTGATCCTTATCCAAAATCTATAGATATTAAATGTCTTGATAAGTAATTTTTCATGAGGGGAATATTAAAACTGTTACAAAATAATAGAACTAGAAGTATTAATTGATATGAGCTGATATATAAAAGAGAGGATTTTATGTGGTCCATGAAATTCTCTTTTTAGCAGTTCATAAATAGCTGCATGAATCCATGTGACTTCCGGTTGTTTGTCTTGTTTCCCTATTGTTTATTTCGGTTTATTCTCTTCATGAGATTTAGCATAATCGTCAAAATTTCATCACGGTTCAAATTGCTTTGTTTGGTTTCTGATTTGGAGTTGAGTTCTCAAATATAAAATGTTATGATTGAAGTACTTTTTATATTAAAAAACACACTAGATTTCAAATTAGAAAATTAATAATGTAACAGTACATGTAATGTTGTCTTTTGAACATGAAGCAAAATTATATGATGGATTTCTTGATGTTTTTTACTTAAAACAGAATCTTTCTTGTTTTTAGGATATTTCGAAAATTATATTTAGCATTCATTTTTCATGAAATTTATGTCAGCTAAACAAATTTTTTTCGTAAAAAATATAAAAATTCTTGCTACTTTACCCAAGTAAAATTTTATCAAGACCATTTAAAATTGTCTATAAAAGATGTTGTGAAATTGAAGGATAAATAATAAAGTATAAAGAAGAAAAAAAAAAAAACAAAAAATTGCAATGGTTTGATGGTATATTTACATATATTATTACAAAAATATACCGTACTGTGCCGCGAGGGTTTCGCCCTCACACTCCCTACTTATCCCCGAAGACAACTGACTGGTACTCAATTATTGTATGGATAAGATTCAATTACTACAGCTTCTTTATTGTCTCGATAAATTGATTAAATCATAATTTTTAATGATTATTTATCTCGATAATAAAATATAATGAATTGCATTGGTAACTAGAGATCAGAAGCCAAATGTAATAACAAAAAAAAATAAAAAAAAAAATCAGTTCGTAACATAACAAATTAGCATAACAATAAAAAAATCAATCCACATTGGTTGATGTATTTAATCCAAACGGAAGTGTTGAGGATTTCCTCTATTTTAACTTAATGCATATCATAATTCTTTGTCAAAAACGAAAAAAATAAATCCATAATACAACAATTTTATTTATTTGATTGATATGTGAATATACATCCAGTTTACTATAATTCAAATATCTAATATTATTGACGTGCAAATCGTAACCGTTAACACCCGAATGATTTGCGTGGGGCCAATCCGAAATCGTTGAACCACTTTTGGTCTCGGAGGGTCGCGTCCGGAGTTGCACAACTCCTAACTTGGTGGTAGAAGTTGTGCAACCTAAAACATTTATAAGGTTACAGGTTCAACTCTGAACGAGATATTTTGGGACCAAAAGTGGTTCAACGATTCGGGATCAACCCCACGCAAATCGTTCGGGTGTTGACGGTTACGGTTTGCACATCAACAAATATCATCATATTGCTTGCATTATATATTTATTTTATTTTATTTTTCGAATTCAATTGCATGTGAAAATGTAGATACTATTGGACGGCAATGGATGATAAGTCCAGTGACCAACCCAAGCCCAACAAATTTGGGTGAAATATAGCATCCGGGCACGAAGATAAAAGGCCACAAAAAGCGGTGGCTGTTTCTGTAGCAAGAAGAGACGACTACCGGCGGACTCATCTTTAACAAGAAGAGACGACTGGAGGACTACCTGCGGACTCATTAGTCTGACCAATGGCTCTCCAATCTCCATGACTTCAGAGTTGGAAGTCAACAATAAATTTGTTTGTTTGTTGGATGATCCGACAGTTTTTCTTCCACTTGTTTTGATTGCTTTCAGACATTATTGTATGCTGGTGCACCGAATCAGTCCCATATTTCCATTTCCATCCGTGTACCTATGACTTTGGGCAATACTAATATATCTACTTTATTTTTCTTTTTCCTTTTTCATCATTGATTTCTTTGTTTTCTAGTTGTGGCAGGTAGATCCACCATGTCTAACTCAAAACGTTAACAATTATTAACTTACATTTTTATTTTTAAATACAAAATATATCATTTGACAAAATTTATACATAACTAAAGTTAAAATGGGATAAATTTATTTCCAAACCAAACAAGAAAAAATTATTCACTTTTGGTTCAAAAACAAAAGCTATACATATTTAGCTCTAAACAAAATTTAAACTAATTATAGTCATTTTCAATCCACTAAAACATTTCTTGTGCAATATTGTACATGAAATAGAATAATTAAAATTACATTTGGAATTAAAAATGAATAATTTTATTTTTAAATTATTTTTTCAATTATCCGTTATATTTCTATAAAATTTTTGAATTATTACAATAAATTTTTGATTTAAATAAGAAAATACTTGGAACTCACGATGTGTTACAAAATATCAGTGAAATACGATAGACCTATCTAATGCGGTCATAATTTACACAGATTATAAATATATTACACCAAAATTTATTCTTAAAAAAAAAATGTAGAAGGATAAACATTAAAAAAAAAAAAAAAAGTGAAAATACAGTGGTCCTAGTAAACCGGTTGCCAAACTCGGAGCAACAATGGGGATCTCTCACACTTTATCAATTATCATCTATCACACGTTGGATTTGCCTGATCCAGTTATAGATCAACACTATTTCTTTTTATTTTTTATTTTCAAAAAACACAGGTTTGGTTGTGTGTGTCCCGCTGCAGAGTCACAGTGCACCGAAATATCTAGTAGTTTCATGAAGTCAAATACTCAGTGTCCAGGATCATAAATTATTAATTATTCCGATAATGACATCCCCACCAATGAAAACGACACTGACTCCTTATCAAAATGCGCGAAGCAGCGGATCCTCACTCTCACAGCAGAGCCAAAACTCAAAAAGAGGGAGAGAGGGTGGGGCATCTTTTTGTCGTCCTTTTTACTATTTATTATTATTTAATTTATTTTAATCCTGTGCGAGAGAGGGGACACGCGGTGTGGTGGATGTGGGACCCACCATTTAGTGCTGGTTGTACTGTGCTGATTAAAATTTACTCTCTCCTATGGGCACCATACCATATCGTATCATATCATTTCACTCACTCAACAAAAAACTTAACACGTTCACATCAGCATCATCAGACAACCATTTTCATCTACTACTTGTCTCGGCCTCGGTGCCCATTTTCCGGCAGCCTTTTCTGTTCAGTGTTTGGCAAGTATTTATTGCTGTTCAAGTTTTAAATTTTTTTGTGTTTTTTTTTTGGGTTAATTGTAAGTTTGTTTGTGTGGGTCTAAATGTTGGATGTGGAAAGGTCAATGGGTGAAATTTAGAATTGAATGATTAGAGAGTTTTGATAGGTGATTTGGGAGGGTTTGGTAGTTGATTTTAATTTTACTGTTATGTGGGTTGCTCTTAATTGGAACCATGGGTATGTTGGTGTACTGTTTTTGGACTTTTGGGGAAGAAGTGAAGCTGATTAGGGTTTCCTTTCGGGGTTTTTTTTTAGCTCTGGTCTGTCACTTGAATTAGCTGTGGTTTTCTGGGTTTTTTGCTGATTTTGTGTGATATTGAGCTCAATTGCTGGATTTGGATCTTTGAATTGTGTTATCTGGGTTTGATCAATGGAGACTAGATTGAGAAGTGAAGGTAATCATTTTTATGGTATGAATTCGATGGATTTACGGGCTGTTGGTAAGAGAACTCTAGAGTGGGACTTGAATGATTGGAATTGGGATGGTGATCTGTTTATGGCCAACCCATTGAATCCGGTGCCTAACAATAAGATGGGTCAGCAATTTTTTCCAGTTGTGGTGGGGAACTCATCGAATAGTTCTTCATCTTGTTCTGATGAAGTGAATCTGGGAATTGAGAAGGGGAAGAGGGAATTGGAGAAGAAAAGGAGGGTTGTTGTAGTTGAAGATCATCATTCGTATGAAGAGGGTGGACTTGCTTTGAAGCTTGGTGGGAATGGTTTTCCGGTCAGTGAGAGGGAGGTGGGGAAATGGGTGGGAACTAGTGGGAAGAAGACTAAGTTTGGTGGAGGTACTTCGAATCGTGCAATTTGTCAGGTGGAGGATTGTGGGGCTGATTTGAGCAGTGCCAAGGATTATCATAGGCGGCATAAGGTGTGCGAGATGCATTCCAAGGCCAGTAGGGCACTCGTGGGAAATGTTATGCAGCGGTTTTGTCAGCAATGTAGCAGGTGAGTGCTTGTTTGTCCCGTCATTTGATTTTGTATTAGATATTTATCGTGTAATGGAGAAATGGTTTTGGTAATTTATATTTGATAAGATAGCTTATATGATCTGATGTCCTGTTAAATGGAGCATGCGCTGGCTGCTCATCTAGAGCATACAAACTGTAAAATACTTATACATGGCCTTAAACAGGTCTAGATGATATTTTGTTGAAACTTTTGGCAGGTTTCACGTACTTCAGGAGTTTGATGAGGGAAAGAGAAGTTGTCGCAGACGTTTGGCAGGCCATAATAAACGCAGGAGGAAAACAAATCCTGATGCTGTTGCCAATGGGAATTCACTAAATGATGATCAGACTAGTGGTTATCTGTTGATAACTCTTTTAAGAATACTTTCCAATATGCATGGTAAGTAGCTTACCTCTTTCCAAGATGATCATGAAACTTATTCGTATGTAAATTTTTATGTGTTTTTGTTATATTACCATGAGGTGTATCTAAATGTCATGGAATTTCTTGACCCATTATTTTCCTGCTTGTGCATATTTTTTCATCATTCCCATGGGATTAGATTGAGACGACATCTTTGTTTTTCTATAAGATAAAATAGAACATGTCTGTAGCATAGATTCAATAAGAATATATGGTACTTTGTTTCTCAGATTTGTGCTTGTGTTGTGCCTGTAAAGAATTTTGCAATGTATGCTGGGAAGATTCTAAATTAGCATCATATTTAATGTAAAAATCTGCAAGGATAATGATAAAAGGCCTGCCTGGTTTGTCAAAATCCAATCCATGTCAAATATCTGATTTGAAAGCTTTTTCACTTCATAAGTTTTGTTCCCGTAGGGAAGGGAATGGAAGGTGTTGAGAGAAGAAGTGCAAGATCTGAGATATTAATTTTGTTATTTTAATTGAAATGTTTCTGCCTGGATTCTTGTTATTTTTTTTTGTTTTTTGGAGTGTAATTGCTACATTGTTTGGTTGAGTAATCTTGCCTTCAATTGCAGCCAATGGTTCAGACCAGAAAACAGATCAGGATCTGCTATCTCATCTTCTAAGGAGCCTTGCAAGCCCAGCTGGTGAACATGGAGGAAGGAACATCTCTGGGCTTTTGCAGGAACCTCAAGATACCTTGAATGGTGGCACTTCTGTTGGCAATTCCGAAGTAGTTTCGGCTTTGCTATCACATGGTCAAGGTCCTCCTAGGCCATTTAGACGACATCTCTCTGAACCTGTGTCTGAGATGCCACAGCAAGGGGCACATGCCCATGGTGCAAGGGGCGTGGAAGTCCAAGATGGTACCGCAGGGCGGGCAAAAATGAACAATTTTGATTTAAATGATATATATATAGACTCAGATGATGGCACAGATGATGTAGAGAGATCACCCAACCCTGTGAATTTGGGAACCAGCTCCCTTGATTGCCCTTCATGGATACAACAAGACTCGCAGCAGTCAAGTCCACCTCAGACAAGTGGGAACTCAGATTCAGCATCAGCCCAGTCACCTTCTAGTTCCAGCGGATATGCTCAGGTAAATGCTGCAGAATGCACATGTTATTTGCCTGATTGAAATCATCTATATTCTACTGAGATAGAACTCGTTTATGACATAGCTGACTGAGGCATTCGGTCACGTGTTAGTTTGTCAATAAATCGTCTTTGTATAGAATATATGCATTATATCATGAAGTCGCTTGATTTTTAACAAATTATACTTTGTTGCTTTGACCATTTCAGAGTCGTACAGATCGAATTGTGTTTAAGCTATTTGGAAAAGAACCAAATGATTTTCCTCTTGTTTTACGAGCACAGGTACTTTTAGCTTTAAAATCAATTGAATGCATTTGGGGATATTGGTAAGAATATTTACTCGAAATCTTTGAACTTCCAGATTCTTGACTGGTTATCTCACAGTCCTACTGACATGGAGAGCTATATTAGGCCTGGCTGTGTCATTCTGACTATATATCTTCGCCAGGCTGAAGCTGCATGGGAGGAAGTAAGCTTTGCCTGCATGAAATTCTATACATCGATCTTTTTGTTTCTGCTTTTGTTTTCTCTTCTTCTTAACATTTTATTCTGAGAAATGGTTTTTGGACTTACTGCTCTTGCCTGCCTGTTGCAGCTTTGCAGTGATCTGAGTTTCGGTTTGAGTAGGCTTCTGAACCTTTCGGATGACTCTTTCTGGACAACTGGATGGGTTTATGTTAGGGTGCAGAGTCAGATAGCATTCATTTATAATGGTTTGCTTGTCTTGTCATTTTTTTATATTTGTATTTCCTTATTTACATTGATTTTATGACTAATAGTTGAAAAGTGGAAGTGCTACTATGTGGAAGTCTAAGAATTTTTATGAACCGTTTTCATGTTGCAGGTCAGGTTATTGTTGACACAACCTTGCCTCTTAGAAGTAACTACAGTAGAATTCTAAGTGTCAAACCAATAGCAATATCTGCATCAGAGAGGGCTCAATTTTTAGTTCAAGGCATCAACTTGGCTCGACCAGCTACAAGGTCTGTTGTCCATCCTAGAATGAATGTTTCATGCATCATTTTGACACTTCAATCAGTATAGAACTACATATGAAAAAATATTTAGTTTAAATGTCTTCTGTTGTTTTTATTGGTTTGCTGCTTTGCTGTCTCTTCTATTTCTGAAACCTCATTTTCCAGGTTACTCTGTGCTGTAGAAGGAAAGTATATGGTTCAGGAAACTACTCACGAGTTAATGGATGATGTTGATAGCTCCAAGGAGCATGATGAGCTCCAGTGTGTCAACTTTTCTTGCTCAATACCTACAGTGACTGGAAGAGGATTCATGGAGGTGAGTTTTGTTTTGTTTCTCATTACATAATTTCATTTTCCCCTCCCTTTCCCATTTGTGTTTTCATGGGGGGATTTTGCAATACATTAGCATAAAATCTATTAATTTTTGTACATTTGGATGCGGTTTTATGTTTTAGTCTCTGTCTTTGACGCAAATATGGTACTATTGTATCAATTTGGATATATTGCTCTCTGGAATTATTTATGCAATGTAACTAGTGTAACTTGGAGCCAGCTTTAGTACTTTTAGTAGTTGATAGCAACAATAATTCTATCTTATTAATTTATTATTGTTATATGGTATTCAAGCATTGTTCTACAAGTATAGATGATCCTGTCTTCTTGCCATTCTTCCATGCATGTTTGTCAGACTACATTGTCTTTTTGCTGATTAGAATCTTAACTTTGTCACTGCATATGTGAGATAGGTGGTGAAACCTTCAGGTTTAAAGTTCTTCTGCAAGTGTGCTATGTTGATTAAGAAAGCTAGGCAAGGAGTACATTAAAAGTGTCCTGACTTTTTTTGTTTTGTTCTTCACGGTTGGCTGTAGTACTTTGTAATGGAAGAGGTGTAAGAAAAAGATGAAAGATCAGTGCTCTTGCTCTTCTTGTCGTAGTTTGATTGTTTATCTTTATACTCTTTACATTGAGTTCTTAACATATAGAAAACACTATGATATCCGTCTTTCTCTGATCTGTCTTGTCTGTTTAGCATTTTTGTGGTCCTCTGTTTTTGTGCAGTCTCATGCATACTCAGTTTGATTAACTCTGGCAATATGCTAAATTCTATTTAGGTACACTCTGATTGTAATTCTGGAGAATGTTAATTCCTGAGTTGGGCTCATTTTACTTTATTTATGTGTATATTCTGAAATTCATCATATGTTGTTTGTGAAAGATGTATACCTTCTTTAGTTTTCCTTTCTGTAACCAAGTCTAATTTTTGCTCAACTTTGTCAGATTGAAGATCATGGTTTCAGCAGCAGTTTCTTTCCTTTTATAGTTGCAGAGGAGGATGTTTGTTCAGAGATCCGTTCACTTGAAAATGCACTGGAGTTTACTGAGACTGATGTAGCTGTTGAGCAAACTGTCAAAACAGAATCTAGAAACCAAGCCATGGACTTTATTCATGAAATTGGTTGGCTCTTTCACAGAAGTCAATTAAGATCTAGACTTGGCAACATAGATCCTAATACAGACCTGTATCCATTAGGACGGTTCAAATGGCTGGTAGAATTCTCGATGGACCATGAATGGTGTGCTGTAGTAAAGAAACTTTTAAATATTTTGCTTGATGGAACTGTGGGTTCTGGGGAGCACCCTTCTCTGGACCTTGCATTGTCCGAGCTGGGACTCCTTCACAGAGCTGTGAGGAAAAATTGTCGGCCTCTGGTGGATCTCCTTTTGAAATATGTTCCTGAAAAAGTTTCAGACAAATTAGGATCTGAAAACAATGCTCAGGCTGATAATGGTCATGAAAGCTTTCTGTTTAGACCTGATGTCACAGGCCCTGCAGGTTTGACACCTCTTCACATTGCAGCTGGTAAAGATGGCTCTGAGGATGTACTGGATGCATTAACAGATGATCCTGGAATGGTAATTTGTCTAATTCTTCTGTACATAATGGGAAAAAGATAATTGCATAATTAAAGTTTTTATCGTAGAGCCATGTTTGGTAAATTGAATTCATATTTAGTCGGTTCAAGCTTCAAATGGGTCATTTGCAAACCTTAAGTTATAGAGAAGATGTTGTGGACATGGGCAGGTTAACCTTAGAAACACTTGACCAACCTTGTGTTTTATACTCCCATATTTTACAATATTGTTTACAAATTTGTATTGGATAGGTTGGTGTTGGGGGTGGGTGGTTTTGATAGATTTGTAAGTGAGCATATGTAATCTCTTACGCTTAATCCTGTCTGATCTGTTTGGTGATTCTTCTAGCTTTCTTACTGTGCTGGTGCATTTTGGGTTTATCATATCGGTTGTCACTTGTATTTCACTGTTATATAAAATAAGTGGTCGCTGTTTCCTGTAGAGCATAAATTCCTTGTTTTCTCTTTGTGAAAATTTATAGATTTAGGAATCACAAGCATTTATGCGCAATTGAGAATATGGTGAATTGTGATGATAAGATATGCACTATTTTAAACATCCTTATTGGTCTATCTGTTTTAGGTGGGAATTGAAGCATGGAAGAGTGCTTGTGACAGCACAGGTTCCACACCTGAGGATTATGCTCGCTTGCGTGGGCACTATTCGTACATCCACCTTGTACAGAGGAAGATTAATAAGAGACCAGGTGCTGAGCATGTGGTACTTGACATGCCCAGCATTATTGCAGAATCTAACACTAACCAGAAGCAAAATGATGAGTTGACAACCAGCTTTGAGATCGGACGGACAGCAGTAGGGCCCAGCAAACGTCCCTGCCAGCTTTGCCATCGGAAGCTGGCTCATGGAACCGCAAGCAGGTCCATGGTTTACAGACCTGCAATGCTGTCAATGGTTGCCATTGCTGCAGTCTGTGTTTGCGTAGCTCTGCTATTTAAGAGTTGCCCAGAAGTTCTGTTTGTGTTCCGCCCATTCAGGTGGGAGATGCTGGATTTTGGAACAAGCTAAAATCCATGAAACTCCCACATTGATAATAACAGCATATAGGTGGTTATATGTATTTGTATGACCTTAATAGATTATTGTAAAGTTGAGTCGCTGTATAACCTCTGTTTGGAACATATTTTTGGATTCAGTAATATTATTGACATAATTATTTTTGTTAACTTGTAAGCATTCTGCAAATGCACAGCTGGCTCTTTAGGTTGATTTTATAGGGGAAAGTTCACTATTTCAGTGCCAAACCAAACAACTTTTTGCTTGTTTCCATATACCTATAATAAACACATCGTAAACCACGTGTACGAAGCAGGGTGGGTGTATCCGATTTTTAAGGTTGTGGAATAACGATAAGATCTTTGTAGAAAGGAGGAGATATATTCTGATGAATGTCAAATGTGATTTGGTTATAAAAGTTGGTCGGTTACCATTTAATATGATTTGATAGTGAAGATTATTCATTCAATCTATTAATATTTTGGGTTCAATTAATCTATAGTAGGTGTTATATTAAAAGAATAATGTTAGATTTTTTAAAATTATTTGTGTCCAATTTCATGTTTAAATAATATGAAATATGAGTTATTAACATTTTATAGATCATAAAACAATGTGATAATTAATATAATATTAATAATTCATATGTTATATTATTTGATATAAAAAATTTAGGATGTCTAACATTACTCTTATTAAAAATATAATTTGGATATCTGACAATTATTTATATCTTTGATTAAAAGAGAAAACAGAATAATATATATTAAGAAGTTCATGGTGAAATAAAAAACCCAAAAGAAGTCATCAGGTCAACCAAATTACTCTTTTTTTTTTTTTTTTTTTTTTGGGTTTCTCTTTCAATTTGCCTTTCTCATCTGATGTATTGTTAGGACTTAATATCATATTTTAATATCATACTTTAATTAAATGGATTAATTATAATATTATGTAATTTTTTATTATAATATACAGTTTTTTTTAATATCAAATTAAAAACTGTACATTACAATTAAAAAAAAATATATTACATATTATTTTAATAGTCCACTATGGTAATTAAAACATTGATGATAAAAAACAAATAATGTATAGTTTTTTATTATAATATGTATTTTTTTTAATATCAAATAAAAAATTATACATTAAAATTAAAAAAAAAAAACTATAAATTATTTCAATAGTCCACTATGATAATTAAGAAATTGGTGATGAAAAACAAATGGTGTATAGTTTTTTATCATAATATGCAGTTTTTTTTTTTAATATCAAATAAAATTGTTTCTTTATTTTTTAAAGAAGGGTATAAGAGACTTTTCGTCTTGGTAAAAGGAATGGGAATGAAATTCCTAATGGTGTGTTTACTTCCTGGATTAAACAAAGGGAATGGGGAATGAGATTGATTGATGTTGTTTACTTGCTTAAAATCCATTCCGTAATGGGAATGAAAATGTGGGCCCCACATCAATTTGGAGTTGTGGAATGGGAATCCCATTCCCCCCAACCCACTTGGGAATCCCATTCCCATTCCCTTTGTCAAAATAAAATGTCTCTTATACCCCTTTTTAAAAAAATAAAGAAAAATCTATTTATTTGATGTTAAAAAAAAAAAAAAACTACATATTGTAATAAAAAATTGCGCACTATTAATTTTTCATCACCAATTTCTTAATTATCATGATGGACTAATAAAATAATATGTAATTTTTTTTATTATTATATGTAGTTTTTTATTTAATATTAAAAAAAATTACATATTATAATAAAAAAATACACACAAAGTTAGTAAACTATTAAAATAATATTAAGTTTTTTTATTATAATATGTAGTTTTTTATTTGATATTAAAAAAAGAGCATATTATAATAAAAAAATACACATTATTATAATTAATCCATAATTTTAATTAAGGGTATTTTTGTAACTTATAATTAATTCATTTCGATTCCAAAGTAAAGTAAACAGTTTAATGGAAATAATATTGATTCCGATTCCGATTCCTGTAGTTGAAGTAAACAACTTATATGATTCCGATACTTCATTCCGATTCCAAGTCATTCCGATTCCAGATCATTCCGATTCCTATTCCGATTCCTCCAAGTGAAGTAAACGCACCATTAAGTAGGTTGGGAGAATGAAATTCCCATTCCACAATCCCAAATTGATGCGGGACTCACACTTTCATTCCCATTATGGAATGTATTTTAAGCAAGTAAACACTATCAATCAATCCTATTTCTCATTTTTATTCCCCAATCCATGAAGTAAACACACTCTTAGTGTCGTATGTTCAAAAACCATATTCTTTCTTTAATTATTATTTCGTTAAAAGAACATGTGAATCGATACTTAACGTATCCATTCAGCTGGAATTTTGTCACTACTGATAACCGTGTCAAAGGAATAGTATTTCATAACAGTGAAAAGTGAAGAAGATAGAGGGTGCTTTGTTTTATTGTGATTCAAAGCATCTATGTTAGGCCCTTAAATTATTTGTCCAACAGCCCGGCAAGGGTGGTATCGTAATCAAATCACATTCAAGTTTTAGTACAAAAAGGTGTAGATCGAATCTTGCCCTTCTAATACAATTGCCAGTTGAGGATGGAATGGATGCCAAGTCAGGATTTGACCTGTCAACCACTTTATATAGGTTCTTGTATATGGAAAAGCAGAATTGTAATACTTGAATAGACAATACTTTTTATGTAGAGACCAAAGGATTTGATTGGATTGGCCATATAAAATTTGTGAAAATTTAGAAAATTAAGACATTAGATTAGGTTTGCAAGTGGATTTGATGTTAAATAGCATTATGTTTATCCCTTAATTTTTGTTTAGTACGATGAATTAATACTTTGATTATAGAATGTGCTCACACTGTTAGAGAAATTTTTTAAATAAATAAAGTTCGAAAATCTTTTACTGAAGGTTGTATTTGTAAAATTTGAAATGGTAGTAATGCTAGTTAATGATCTCAAGAAAATCTATATATATGTGTGCCTAAACTAGTGTAAAGTTATATCTATGACATTTTTCATTATTTTCTTATCAAATAACTTTTGTTTTTCAAGAAAAAATTTAACAGTATTATACTGAAGAAGAAAATTGTTAACATTAGACTTGTTATTATTCAACGGTGTTATGATTTGTCTTCATTGGTACACATCACAGGCAAATAAAGACTTTGTTGTATCTTAGAGGCATATTTGTAACTTGATGTATCACAAAATTGATGGAGGTAAATAACTGTCTTAAAGATAGCCACTTTGTTATCCACCTTGGAACCATTCATCTATAATTTTCTACACTTTTGGGGACTTTTCTATTTTATGCAGGTATCTTTTGTTGTTTGTGCAGAATATGGTGATTTTTTCTGATGGTTTTGCGTGTAATACAAGGCTGATTCTGGCTGATCTGGGACAACAAAATTCTGCACCATTCGGCTTAATATTACAGCAAAACAATGCAGAATTTTCCTTCACTTTCTGAACCGTTTTTTCATCACTTTGATGTTGACAGTATAACCAACATATTTAGCATGATGTTGACAGTATAACCAACATATTAATGGAAAAGCTTCGTCTGACTAAATTTACCAATGTTAGACAGACAAGAATAGCAGAATTTAGCTACTCTAAAAGCAGATTAGATAACCACCGATAGGCAGTGACATTGTGAAAGCTGTCCGATAGGTCTTAAAGAATTTGTTAGTCCAATAATAAGGAATAAAGTTTTGAGTATCAATTAGAGGATCAATTCTTTAGAAATGTACAATGAACTTGAAAACAGGAGCTTAATTACTGTGGGAATGAAGTTGCAGAAAATTTTGAAAGACTTGAAGACTCAGATGAATTCATATTATTACCTTTTTTGAAAGTTCAGTTTTGATATCGCGCAAACAAAAGCAAAAACAAAAAATAATGGAAATGCAAGAAGTACGATAGCTACAACAGGTAAATCATTATATCTATAACCATAATGACTTTCTAAGAAGAAATTGATTGCTTGGCGCTCTCCATATATCATAGCTTCCTCCTTTATATCTCCATATTGTGAAGTGAAAAAACCTTTTAGAGACCATGCTGTCGGGCATATCCAATAAGCCCATACCCACCATTTAGGTATTTTCTGCAACCAAAATGCATAGCATTTGAATCAATCAATTAATATGTATTACATTCATTCCAAAAATATGCACGTTTATGAAAACAACTGAATTTGAGGAACTTATAGTTTATCATAATATATATGAAATGTTATAATAAAATTTAATGAGGTATTCAGGATGAATCATCACTTACAATAAAAATGACCATATTGCAATTTCTAACTTAATAGATATATTTTGTTTGAAATGAAGTACCTTATTAGTAATTTGAGCACAAATTTTCCTGAGTAAATAAAAGATAGGTTGCACTTACAGGTCCAGGTATGAGAAACCCCGCAAATAAATTCAACATGGTGTAGCCGAAATATTCACATATTGTAGCCACTTGGTAGGTTGGGGTCAGTGAAACAACCAGCATGCCGAAGTAATTGAAGAAGAGCATGGTACAAAACATGGTGTAGAAATACATGAATATTTTGTATGTTGACCAGTAGAAATTTATTGCTGGATATGTGATAATTGTAAACAAAACCGCTTGAAGGAATGAGTATGGTACTTCAATTATCACCTACAGCATACAAAAGAAAATATTTATAGTAAAGACTTTACACTTAGAACGTAAATATGATTGTTTAGAAAATTAATAGAGGCTATGTGAAGTTTTCTCTACCTGTGCAAGTGAATACGCCCACGAGGAATACATTCCTGCAAACCTTTCTCTATAGACAATGTTGCGCTCTTTGGCAATAAATGGAATAAGTGCTGAACAATTATTAATTCCCATGGTTTGCTGGAAGATGTACATAGCTCCCAGTACATTGAGAAAATCCTGCTCACCATCTCTGCGGATGTAGAATTATCACATATCGTTATGTAGGATATATATCATCTTGAAACATTTAGTGGTTAGTTACTTATTGCACGTTCAATGCATTCATCGATTTAGAAATTAAAAAAATTAGTATTTTATGCTTGCATTAGTTAGATCTGGTACTTAAGCTCATCAATTTTGAAGTTCTACAACGTTAAAGAAGTGCTAAAAGATCATACGAGTATACGTAATTTATCTACAACTAGCTTATTTCTTGTGAAAAATTGGCTGCAACAAGATATATATAAATTGAGTCAGTATGTTTTTGTGGAAAGTTATGTCTTTCATTGTTTGTTAAGAAATTGAATATTATAAATTGGACGGTATTAACATGTGTTCTAAGAACATAAATTAACAAACAAAAATTTTAAAAAATAATTTATATTTATTCTTTTAATCATTATATAATTTGTTATCTCGTAAAAATAAATATTTTTTTGTTTCACCTTTTCAAATCTTAACATATATTCTAAGGTACATGTTAATATTTTTACTATAAAAATATAAAATTATTGTACGGTGACTTACATCTTTTGTCCTTTCTGCCAAAGAAGTGCTGCAACCAACATGGAAGATACAGTAATAGTTATCAACCTCACCAGGTTATACTTGGGACTTCTCCAGTATGTGAGATGTTGTTTCCAAAGGCATGCTTTCAATTGCTCCCATCCATTTTGAGAAAATCTTGTAGGAAAACAGAGTTGCTTTGAACCTTGTGTTGGAAGGCTCAATTCTTTGACTAGTTCTTTGTTTTTTCTACATAAATAAGAGAACACAAATTACTTTGTTTCATGGAGTTGCACAGTTTAAGCATTGTTGACCAAAGCTGTCTTTACTCAGTTATTAACGTAAACAGGTGGGAAAAATCTTGGCATCTTGATAGTGCATTTGACTCTTTGTCAAGGAAAACTTACTGGCACAAAGAGGATTTTTTATAGAGATGGGCAAAATCCAAACCAAGTTGAGCTTCTGTTGAAGGACATGTGACCTCCAACATCCATGTTGCTGGATTGTAATTTTGTTTTATTTTTGGCACCCCGGGAATTCCCTGCAAGAGAGTATTTTATGTTGGATTATCATGATTTCTTATAGCTATAGATGACAAACTGATGGCAGATTTATTTTTGTCTTTGCAGCTTGCCTGTTGAGAGTCTTGCATCTTTTTTACATAATTGAGTGAGGGAACTCACAGCAGTAAATTAAGATTCTTTTACAAATAAACTTACTTCAAAATATTCAATAAGCTTGCTTGAATGCTGACCCAGCTCTCCAGAATATATCATTTGTCCTCCTCTTTTCATTAAAATCAGCTGCAAAATGTATTTCAATTGGTATTTTTAGTTCAAAATGCATTGCACGCCATGCTACATGTTTCTAACATATAATTTCATCATAAAATTCTTAAAACGTGATGAAATATCCCAGTGATAAAAATACTACTTAAATGCTACACTTTGAATTTAATTATAAGAACCTGACAGATTATTTCATGCACAGGAATAGACTACTTCATTACCTCATCGAAAGCCTCAAATATGTCAATACTTGGCTGGTGAATGGTGCATACCACAGTCCTCTGAGTAAGAACAATATTCTTTACAACTCGCATGACAATTGCAGCTGCTCTGGCATCTAGACCTGAGGTGGGTTCATCCATGAATATGATGGATGGATTTGAAACAAGCTCCACAGCTATAGTCAGCCGTTTACGCTGCTCATTTGATATACCACTAACACCAGGTAGACCAACTAATGCATCTTTAATTTCATCAAGCTCAATCAATTGAAGAACTTCTTGTACAAATGCCTGTTGGATGGATCAATTCAAACATTCAAAAGCAGCTTAGTTCTATAAGTAGAGGACATGTTTTGTTGACCATAGTCTTCATTTTTAATTGTTGGATATGTTTTTTGCTTGCAACATCATATGAGAATTAGCATTTTTATAGTCAAGTGAAGCACACTGAATGATCAAATCTTTAATTATTCCACTACATGCATTATAAAAAGTTTTGAGGATATCTTACAGATTTTGTGTCTCTATCAATATGAGCCGGCAACCGTAACCAAGCTGAGAATATCACTGATTCTTCAATTGTAATTTGTGGAGAATGTATGTCAGTTTGCTCGCAGTATCCCGATACTCTTGCATATGTCTCTTGGACCTTAGGGTACCCGCCAACTCTTATCTCCCCTTCAATAGTACCGCCAGTCTTTCTTCCAGAAAGAACATCCATCAGTGTTGTTTTCCCAGCTCCACTAACTCCCATCAAAGCCGTAAGATTTCCTGGTCTAAATGCACCAGTAATATCTTGAAGAAGTTGTAGTTTTTTTTCTGCAAAACCTGTATCTCTCAATTTCTGGAAAATGCATGGAAGAACTTGGTTAACTAATAATTATAACAACATTCTAGGGAAATCAGACTACGATAAATAATGTGATTACCTTTGGAGTATCAACAAAATACTTCACGTTCTCAAATGTTAACGTTATAGGCTCAAAAGGTAAAACCATTCCTGTGTTTCACATGTATAAATTAAGTCACTATTGATCCTGCATTATTTACAAACACTAGAAGCTGAACTACCATACTTGTGAAGTGTATATGTTTAATTGAAATCTAGAGTGTAATATCAATAAATCTTATTAGATTATTATTCGTCATTCTGTAGCTTCTCACCTGTGGTTTTTGTTTCTACGGCACACTCTAGAATATCAACAGAACACGAATCTTTTTCTCCAGATATATTGCTGAAATTATCTTTTCCTTTCAAATAGGATAGCCGTTCATGTGAAATGACAGCTCGAGAACTTCCTGGTGCTGCAAATATTTCATTTTTAGGCAGAGATAGGTTAGTACTAGAAGAATTGTTTCTTTACCTAAGATAACTTTTTCTGATGCCTTACATTTCAGATAGGTAAGTGCCAAGGTGAATCCAACGTTAAAAATTATCCAGAATCCAAATAGTGCTCCAAGTGATACCCAGTAGAAGTCATCACGGAAGTCCAATCCATGTTTTTTGAGAACTTGATGTCCTAAGGTTGTGGTATTTGAAGATAGATTCTGCAAGCACAATTTCCAGGAACATTGGGTTAGTATAGATAAAGATATAAATATTTCAGTCATTTAATTCAGCATCTATGTTAGTGGTTGAGGTTTCACCTGTTGCCACCTTGGAGAAAGGAATTCATTGACAGAAAAACCTATTTCCCCATATGTAAGAGGGGAAGTCCAAAAACCCCACTTCAACCAAGCAGGTAGAGAAGCTGCAGAAAGGTAAGGTTAGGTAGTTACGCTTCTGTTGAAAGGATCATATCAGTATAATTCTTGTTACAAGTCATGAACAGCCTTACTATATGGAATTAAGAAGCCACCAAGAAGAAACATCACCAAGGTTGTGAAATGACCACAGCTTACTGAAACAGGTGGATCGCGAACTAGTGAAGCAACTAGGCGGAAGAGAGATATTGACACTTGATGTAAGAAGAAAAGAACAAGAAAATGTCGAAAGAACCTGACGAACATTGATAACAATTGGTCTTACAAATAGATAGAGCATAATTTATAATATATACAGGATTACAGCAATGAAAGAATATCTCTGTGTCTTGTAGGACTTACCTTTCGGGTTCAGGACTATAACCAATGACATAATAGGTAAGAGCTGTCCATATAAAAGCATCTAGCATTGAAAATGGAACTTTCAAAAGGATAGATGGAATGGAACAAGCCCATGCAGGATAAAAGTAGAGATCTCTTTGCTTGTACAAAATTGGGAGTCTAGAAACTGTCATTGCCAGTTCTGCAATCCCATTGGTGACAAGTCTAATGAGAGCATAGAACAAAGACCCCATGTAGTAATTCGCGTCCTCTGCATCAGTTTTCATCTGAGTACGCATGAATACCGTCATTGTTATCAGTGCAATGACCGCAAGCTGCATATTTCAAAAACATTCAGGTGTGTCTGAGAATTTATTGTTTCAGATTGTTAATTACTTTGATGATAACGCTTGTCACAATTGACTATTACCTGTGAAGATTTAAACACATAAACAAATGAGTTACGTTTCATAAGAAGCCATTCCCTAGCCAAGCATGCTCTGAATAGTTCCCACTTTCTCATTGAGTATATACTAAATGACAAAGCATTATGATGGCACTCAGATTTGTTGAATGGCTTTGATAACTCATCGTCTAGTTGCTGTCCCACATGAAATTCCTGGAACATATTGATAAACTTGTCCACAGAAATGTAAGAATATGGTAGGTGCTTATGATACCAATATTGTGCTTGATCCTTTCTAGAAACCACCTGAAGAAAAACCACAGCAGAAGATCAGTTCAAGGCAATCATTCTGAACTTGCTACGTACATTAACCAGGGTCACATACTTCTTGGAGGAAGTCAGCCACGCCTTTTCGAGGTGGGCACCTAAAACCACAATGCTCAAAGAACTCTATAACATAACCGCGAGGTCCATGGTACACAATCTTTCCCTCTGCCATTAATATAACGTCATCAAACAGATCAAAAGTCTCAGGTGCTGGCTGAAGAAGTGAAACCAAAATAGTTGAATCTGTAATATGTGTCAATTGCTGCAGGTAGGTAACAATCTGAAAGGTGGTGGAGCTGTCTAAGCCATTTGATATTTCATCCATAAAAAGAGCTCTTGTTGGTCCAATTATCATTTCCCCTGGTAGAAGAAGGCATCAAATAGAGTTTATAATCATTATGAAAACAATAATTTACATGTACCTATAGCAAATTAAAATTAATCTACACAACCTGTTGTCAATCTTTTCTTTTCGCCGCCTGAAATTCCTCTCTTCATTGCATCACCAACAATTGTATCAGCACAATTATCTAGTCCCAGGATCTGAACAGGCACAATAATTAAGAAAAAAAAAAAATTTCCGTAAATTATAGTTTTTGGATCTCGAACTTTTTTAGGTCGAAGAGAACTCACCTTCAATATATAGTCTGTCAGGAGAGTTCTTTTTAATCCTTCAACTGATATGGCCTGTTAGTAAAATATATATGTTTATGAGAAGTAGGCTGGAAAAAAATTATGAAAATGAACCTAAGCTGCTTTTACTTCAGGACATAGTAGAAAATTCAAGTGCTTCTGGCAAGTTGTTTACCTTCATGTAGGTGTCTATATCAGCTTCTGGGATAATACTGGCTTGTTTCTCCCTTCTATTGACTTCTTTCATGATATCTTCAGTGGCAAACAGTTTCTATTTCAATACCATTTTTATGCAGAATATGATTGTGCCTGTTAAATGCACAACAGAACTTACCTGCTCTATTTCCGGTACCCTGACAACGAGCTGAGAAGTCAAGTGTTTCCCTCACAGTCATTTCAGATATATGCAGGTCATGTTGGCTTATATAAGCTGAAGTTTTCTGAGGATTAAACTCGGTTAACTTGTAACCATTATACGAGATTTCCCCTGTCACCTGAAATTTAAATTTTCAAAAATGATTGAAATTTCTGTCAAAACTTATATTCACTTCTTATTGATTGCCAGATTTTCCAGATGTTTCTTTGACAAGACTTAGAAGCATAAGTTCAAAAACCTTGAGAGATTGATTTAGCTTCCCTGCAAGTGCCTGTAATAAAGTGGTTTTCCCACAACCTGGAGGGCCAAGCAATAGAGTCATCCTGTAAGGAGAAAGTAAGCTCAAAATGTGAGCAACTTTTTTTCATACAATGTATGCCTTTCATTTCTAATAATTAACTTTAGTCTGTACCTTGAAGGCTTGATGATGCCACTGACTTCTTTGAGTATTTTTATTTTATTTCCTTCAGGCTTCCCAATAATATTTACCATAACCTGTTCAACATTAGACATTATATTCCACACAAATTATCTACATATGTAGAGCTAACAGAAATGTTAAATTAGTGAAAAGGTGTAAATGAAGAATTCAAGCGATAGTGGTAAATTATCAGCATGATATCAGTCATTTGATTATCAAGTGCAGTTCAGCTGCACTTGTCTTCAAACCAAAGCTAAAAAAAATTCTTGTAGGATATTTCACTTTTGCCGGATTACGTTGCCCCCAAATTCCAACACATGAAGAACAGAAAAAGAAAAAAAGGAGGAAAGAACACTTACTAAGAATATATTTTTTATACTGTTCCAAAGAGTAGGAAGGGGCTTTCCATGAACTACTTTGCATTCTGCTTCAACAGACAAATTCCGGAATCTAACTTCCAAGGTTGGCAATTCCAGGCCCACCCTGTATATCGCATCAAATGTCAGTTTCCGATTACGTAAAGTCATTGGTATAATATGTATATTAGTATTTTGATACTTATATCCAGATAAAATGCATCCACTTATATCCAGCAGAACTTGTGTATGAAATAGGTCTGTGTATGTATATACTCCAGCATGCATGCATATATAATGAATGCAGTCAAACATTAAATGAAAAGAGATGAGATTCTTACTTTTCAATTCTTTGTTTAAGTTTCTGTAGGAGGTGGCGATTGTCATCTTCAATTTTTGTTATAAGTTGCTCAATGAAAGCGCGCCGTTCCAAAGCTCCAAGCTTAGTAACATCAACTAGAGTCTTTCCTTCCTCTTCTTTGCAATCATTTAAAAGCTTATGGTCCACTAAAGATGTTCTAAGCCTTCTAAATGTTGGTAATCTTTCAATTGCAGCCCATTGCAATTCAACTTCATCATCATTTCTCTCCATCTCCATGGAGCTTGATGATGCCTGTTGATGGAATGAGGAGCTGAAGCTTCTTCTTATGTCTCCCATTTCCGTCGAAGACTCTAATGCAGCTTTTCCTATGAACTTGGCTTTATATATATATATATTAGTGGAATCATCGACGTGTCACTTCTTATGAGATTCACAGATTCGCTTAGATTATTCAACAAACATATTTCCATCCCATATGCTTCGACATTAATGTTTTGAATTAAACAAGCAATTGGCTGTGAAGGTTATTGAAAAAAGAATTTCCTTTTGTATGACTCTCGAGTTGCTACATTTATTATAGGTGGACTCTCCCCCGCTCAAAGGCTCTACTTCTCATATAATATGTTAAGAAAAGTTCGAAGTAGGTTCTCTTAGATCATTTTTGATATGCTTTTTGGTTTCAGTTTTTTGTTGGTCATTTTTGAAGTAGAACAGAAACTCAGTTTGTCATGATCAGAACGTGATAACAACATCTAGAAATGAGTTACCTCCAGTATCAACAAATGTCAGTCGATTTTATTTGTTATCGGAACTGCCAAGTCAGCTTTGCATTTGAATTGCGCTATTAAGTGTTAGAGGTGTAAGCTATCTCTGTGATGAACCAATGACATAAACTAGTAGTGGATCCGAGGTTGTTGTCCTATTGAGACTATAATACAGTATGAAGAAGAAAAGAACAACACAAATAATAATTATAGTGATTTAATAGTATGCCTACATCTACTTACGTACTGTTAAAAAAAAAAAAAAAATTAACTAAACTCTTAATAAGGTTACTTACTTAAGTTATTTATATCAAAACCCTAATCTTGAAAGCATTCTTTCCCTCTCTGCTCCATCATTTAATCCCACATAATACATATATATAAATATGACCTATATAATCAACATAAGTGTCTTTTATAGAAAATAAATTTTCTATGTTCTTCTATTTAAATCTAACCAAGCATAGCTTTTCCTGGTACATGTATAGAAACCCAACAATAAATGCAAGAACCATGTGTTGTCCGAACATGACGGCTAGTTCCTGCCATAAGATCTCAAATTGTGTTGGAAAACTAAAGACCACTTTCACAAGCTTTAGGAAGTGCTTACTTTTTTTTCACAAAAATTATATAGGTTTAAAGTTTAAACTCAACAGAAGTTTTAAAATCTGAATGAAATATTTATTTTTTATTTATGGTATTTGAATGCCAATACCTAACAACTAATGATGAAATAATTATGTCTTTATAACTGATAATGAATTTATGTATTTTTATTTAATATAATTTTGTTGTTCATATTTAAATAAGTTGAAACACTGCAACTTACAAAAGAAATCCAATGGAAAAAAATCTATAGGGTGTGCAAGTAATAATAGGCTAGGCATGAAGAAGCACTGAACCAGCAGTCCACAGATCATAAATCATAGTTGATGTGAATTTCTTACATATTTACCAGCCCAACCTTAGTAGATTTTCCATCTTCATGAGATGAGGTCACACTTTATCATGATCAGTTGGCAACAAGTTATCATTAGTTTGTAATAAACGTGTAAAGTGGTTGCACAGTGGACACATTTCATATACTCCACCTAATTACCTTTCATATTTCATATATGGGATAGCTGTTTTTGTAAGATTTTTCACTTTTCTTTGATTTTTGTTTTTATATTGAAAAAAAAAAAAAAAATTAGAGAAGGAATGTAGTAGCTCCATTAAAATTAGAATGGAAGAGTGAAAATTTTGGAAGTTCAAAGTTGACTATATAGAATAAACGCATGATACCCATAGAAATGCACGTAATGATAATGTCAATCAGATTCAGATGCATACCAAGCCATATATATATATATATATATATATATTATTGCTTTATGGATCTTGACCATGATAATGTTGCTACAGTTGTCTTGCTTATTTGCCTCCTTTTTGACTAGGATTATTATTTTATGCTTACTTTATATATATATGGACCTCTCTTTTGTAACTAGTAATACATAATATTGACCATAATAATGACGATTTAAGTACACAAGAAATATTGAAAGGTTAATTAGTCAAAGGTCAGCATAGGCACAAGGTTAATTAGTCAAAGGTGCATCATATCTTATAGCCGTTCTTCATTGGTGTGATTTGGTTCTAAAATAAGACCTCAAAACAAGGCAGCCTGCACCCGAAAACGTGAGTAAGGTTCAGTGAGAAATTTTAGCAATTTCACGAAAATCATGGATGTTTTATTTATTAATAAATTGTGAGAACAGTATGTTTTGACTAGCCTCGTCTTCTTTGATGTACTCAGAATAGATCACCAAGATCAACTATCAATAAAATGTTCCTTAGCTAAACCCTTTTTTCCTGTCCTAGACACTCCTTAGTAAAAATAGTGAGATATTTTAAAATACTGAGATAAGAAAAGAAATCACCTGATTTTTATCTTTATTCTAATTTTTTATTAGCTTAGTATTAATTCAGTGAACTGTAATTTGTTTAAGTGCAAATTTAAATAAATATCACAATAACATAAATTTACCTTCCAAACAGTTGAGTGATGTCAACATTGATTACGTTAGTCAATAATTGACTAACGGTAGTCATTATACATTGTTATTTATGATATTTTTTTATTTTTGAAAAGATAAATTTTTTATTATTATTACTAATGAAAAGGAAAAACATCAACCCTAATATTTTAAATTAATTAAAATCAACCAACTAAATTTTAATAAAAGAAAATTATCTCACATTATCCAAACCAAGAAAGAAAATAAATAAATAAAATTATGGCACCTGACTTCATATTCATCTTCATCACCCGTTTCAAAAAACAACAAAAAACAAAAAGATCTGGGTTTGATGACCCAGAACTAGACGGTTCTGGATCGTTGACGAACCCAGAACCAGATTCGTCAAATCATTTGGTTCTGGGTTTGTCGACGACCCAGAACTAGATGGTTTTGGGTCGTCGATGACCCAAAACATCTGATTCTGGGTTGTCAACAAACCCAGAACCGTCAAACCTAGAACCAGATGGTTTTGGGTTCGAATAGAACCTTGTTATGTTTTTTATTATTATTATTATTATTTAATATGTTAATGTTATGATGTTTGGTAATGTTGTTGTGAGAGATGATGATGTTGATGAATTAGATAAATGATGTTGATGAACTATGGGTTCATAATATTGAATTGTGAGAGATATGATATTGTTTTGAATCATGGTTTTTGATGATGAATTGTGGGGATGATGTTTGTTTTTTGTTTCTTTTTTAATTTTTTATAAAATTAATTTTATATAATAAAAAAATTAAATCAATTTTATTCTAATCCAATCTCAATCTACATTAAACATGATATGATATTATTTTTAATCCAATCCCAAGTTCTACCAAATATAGGATGATGATTTTTCATTCCAATCAAATTCATTTCATTCCAATCCCGCGTGCCAAACGGAGCCCATGTGTTATTATGAAATTTTCGAGATTTGAATGTAATTATATATGTAGTCAATGTAAGTTTGCGCAATTTGGCCTTAGTTTAATTTTCTTGAAGAGTATATCGAGGATACGTCGAGGAATGTCAGTCAATCCCGCTACAATTTACTCAATGTAAATAAAAAAATTAATTACGCCAAATGGGTTTATATATGTGTATATACATATATATATATATATATGAGGTCACTATATGTGCGTTGCTGGTCTAGGAGTATAACCATGTAAGTGAATTAATATTTTTTGTAGATTGCTCCGATAAACACTGCTACACGTTAAGCAACTGCAATATTATAATGTTTTTCTTTTTCATTAATCGTGAAATGAATCAATGAGGTTAGATACGCTGAGATTTGCAATGTGCTTCAAAGTCCCAAATTTACGATCTGTTTTGGATTTGTAGTCTTATTTTTCCTTTTATTCATTTGGTTTTAATTACAACATTTAATAGTATTTGTTATGCCACCTATGAACTATTAGCATGTTTGATCAAATGTAACTACGGAACAATTAACAATAGGGGTAGATATTATCATCCATAATTATGATTTCCACATCTAAATTATTAATTTACCTATTAATTAAATTTAAAAATTTTAATATTAATATAAGCACTCATAAATATACCAACATTAATCATATTTAAATAACATTAATTATATTCATTGAAAATAAAAATCTATCTTTACTAGAAGAAGTCATATTTGAATGTCGAATTCACCAAATTTTTCATTAAGTGTGACTTTATTTTATATTTAATCAATCTTTATTGTTTCAATGAATAAAAAATAAAATAAAATTTAAAAATTGTGCTTTGTATTTAAAAAATCTAAAAAATCATTTGATATATGTAAGATTGATTTTTTTTTTTTTCAAAAAGATTTATGAATTTAGCTTATCCTAATTTGACATTAGTGGTATGTTTACTTCAATTGCAGGAATCAAAATAATAATCGGAATGATCTGGAATCAGAATAATACATTAGAATCAGAATAAATTATTTATTTCAATTGCAGGAATCGGAATATAAATTAACAATATTCCTATTCAACTATTTAGTTTGTTTTAGAATCAGAATTGATTAATTATAAGTTACAAAAATATCATTGATTAACAATATTTTATACTCCATAACAGAAATAAACTTTCTTAACAATATTATTATAACTATATTATGTATCTATAGTTTACTTTTTATTTTTGTTAATGTTAAAGAATTTCAAACTATTCATATTATATGAAATCACATTATAATTTTTTTTATTATTATTTTTAAGCACAAATTTTATAATATTATATTAATTTTCGAATAAGAATATAATGATCATTTTTATTTTTCATATATATATAAACCTTCCTTGTAAGAGTTATACTAAACTCTATCACTGTAGTTGCTATGATTATTGATTATGTAATTATTTCTAAACTTTCATATAACCCAACAATATTGTAAAAATAAGCAATTTTATTTAATAACAATATATATCATGTAATTTATAAACAAAAAAGAATAAAATAATAACTTCTAAAAAAGTTTCACAACCCCATTTAATGTGAGATCTAAAACTCTTATTCCTTATTCTCATTCCCTAATTTAGTAAGTAAACACACCCTAGAAGTATATTGATCTTCCCTCACTAACCGAATACTTTTGTTTGTTTTGTTTGTTTCTTTAATTTAGAATTAAAAAAGAAAAATTATTTCAAGTTTTATAAGTAAACAATGTGTTTGTTCTTCTTTATAGTTTTATTTAAGATAATTTTTTCATTTAATATTTTTTAAAAAATGGGTGTTTAAATCATTTTTATGTGAGACAAATAACTCCACCCTTGACAATAATATTAACACACATTTACTCATAGTCAAAGTGGTTAATACACTTCATTTTTCATATCTTTTATACATGTTTGAGTTTTACCATGCATATTTACTAACTTGTTCAAGGAATTTTTGTTTCAATGTTATAAAAATAGATTTTCAACTTGCATATAGTGTTTATTTTATATATTGTTATGAGTGATTTAGCGATTAGATTAGACGAGCCCAGGAAGATCTACAGTGAAGGCCCGATAGCCCAAAGGCTCAGTGATCCGCCCTCTCTCTGGTCCACCTTTCCAACAGAGGACCCGATTCGGTAGACCTACTATCCATTTTTCTTCAACATAACCCAAGTCTTCCCATTTCTTATTCTTTTGGGATTGCAAAATCCCACTCAAAACCATATCTTTGGATGGGATGAGATTTCTCATTTCCCATCTCCCATCTTCTTTGTCTTCTCATCTCTTTCTCTTACCTTTTTTAATTCACTTAGAATCTCTCTATCCTGTCTTCTTCTTCTTATTTTGACCAAGGATTGCCCCGAACCAGATGGTTTTGGGTTCGATGACCCAGAACTAGACGGTTCTGGGTCGTTGACGAACCCAGAACCAGATTCGTCAAGTCATTTGGTTTTGGGTTTGTCGACAACCCAAAACCAAAACCAGATGGTTTTGGCTCGCCAATGACCCAAAAACGTCTTATTCTGGGTCGTCAACGAACCCAGAATCGTCAAACCTAGAACCAGATGGTTTTGTTTTGGGTTCGAACAGAACCTTGTTATGTTTTTTTTTTTTAATATGTTAATGTTATGATATTTGGTGATGTTGTTGTGAGAGATGATGATGTTGATGAATTAGATGAATGATATTGATGAACTATGAGTTCATAATATTGAATTGTGAGAGATATGATATTGACGAATCGTGGTTTTTAATGATGAATTGTGGGGATGATGTTTGTTTTTTGTTTCTTTTTTAATTTTTTGTAAAATTAATTTTATATAATAAAAAAATTAAATAAATTTTATTCTAATCTAATCTCAATCTACATTAAACGTGATATGATATTATTTTTAATCCAATCCTAAGTTCTATCAAATATAGGATGATGATTTTTCATTCCAATCAAATCCATTTCATTCTAATCCCGCGTGCCAAACGAAGCCTACGTGGTGTTATTATGAAATTTTCGAGATTTGAATGTAATTATATATGTAGTCAATGTAAGTTTGCGTAATTTGGCCTTAGTTTAATTTTCTTGAAGAGTATATCGAGGATACGTCGAGGAATGTCAGTCATATATATATATATATATATATATATATATATATATATATATATGTATATGAGGTCACTATATGTCTATATGTGCGTTGCCGGTCTAGGAGTATAACCATGTAAGTGAATTAATATTTTTTGTAGATTGCTCCGATAAACACTGCTACACGTTAAGCAACTGCAATATTATAATGTTTTTCATTTTCATTAATCGTGAAATGAATCAATGAGGTTAGATACGCTGAGATTTGCAATGTGCTTCAAAGTCCCAAATTTACGATCTGTTTTGGATTTGTAGTCTTATTTTTCCTTTTATTCATTTGGTTTTAATTACAACATTTAATAGTATTTGTTATGCCACCTATGAACTATTAGCATGTTTGATCAAATGTAACGACGGAACAATTAACAATAGGGGTAGATATTATCATCCATAATTATGATTTTCACATCTAAATTATTAATTTACCTATTAATTAAATTTAAAAATGTTAATATTAATATAAGCACTCATAAATGTACCAACACTAATCATATTTAAATAACATTAATTATATTCATTGAAAATAAAAATCTATCTTTACTAGAAGAAGTCATATTTGAATGTCGAATTCACCAAATTTTTCATTAAGTGTGACTTTATTTTATATTTAATCAATCTTTATTGTTTCAATGAATAAAAAAAAATAAAATTTAAAACTTGTGCTTTGTATTTAAAAAATCTAAAAAATCATTTGATATATGTAAGATTGATTTTTTTTTTTTTCAAAAATATTTATGAATTTAGTTTATTCTAATTTGACATTAGTGATATGTTTACTTCAATTGCAGGAATCAGAATAATAATTGGAATGATCTGGAATCAGAATGATACATTAGAATCAGAATAAATTATTTATTTCAATTGCAGGAATCGGAATATAAATCAACAATATTCCTATTCAACTATTTAGTTTGCTTTAGAATCAGAATTGATTAATTATAAATTTCAAAAATATCATTGATTAACAATATTTTATACTTCATAACAGAAATAAACTTTCTTAACAATATTATTATAAGTATATTATGTATCTATAGTTTACTTTTTATTTTTGTTAATGTTAAAGAATTTCAAACTATTCATATTATATGAAATCACATTATAATTTTTTTTATTATTATTTTCAAGCACAAATTTTATAATATTATATTAATTTTCGAATAAGAATATAATAATCATTTTTATTTTTCATATATCTATTAACCTTCATTGTAAGAGTTATACTAAACTCCATCACTGTAGCTGCTATGATTATTGATTATGTAATTATTTCTAAACTTTCATATAACTCAACAATATTGTAAAAATAAGCAATTTTATTTAATAGCAATATATATCATGTATTCTATAAACAAAAAAGAATAAAATAATAACTTCTAAAAAAGTTTCACAACCCCATTTAATATGAGATATAAAACTCTTATTCCTTATTCTCATTTCCCAATTTAGCAAGTAAACACACCTAGAAGTATATTGATCTTCCCTCACTAACCAAATGCTTTTGTTTGTTTTGTTTGTTTCTTTAATTTAGAATTAAAAAAGAAAAATTATTTCAAGTTTTATAAGTAAACAATGTGTTTGTTCTTCTTTATAGTTTTATTTAAGAAAATTTTTTCATTTAATATTTTAAAAAAAAATGGGTGTTTAAATCATTTTTATGTGAGACAAATAAGTCCACCGTTGACAATAATATTAACACACATTTTCTGATAGTCCAAGTGGTTAATACACTTCATTTTTCATATCTTTTATACATGTTTGAGTTTAT
The DNA here is from genome assembly GCA_022984855.1 of Dimocarpus longan. Taxonomy (NCBI): domain Eukaryota; kingdom Viridiplantae; phylum Streptophyta; class Magnoliopsida; order Sapindales; family Sapindaceae; genus Dimocarpus; species Dimocarpus longan. Next base: position 24,018,130 of record CM041015.1, read on the forward strand.
TATGCATATTTACTAACTTGTTCAAGGAGTTTTTGTTTCAATGTTATAAAAATAGATTTTCAACTTGCATATAGTGTTTATTTTATATATATATATATATATACTGAGATACCACTTATAGTAAAATCAACTCAAATATAAGACATTATCAAGTTGAATAAACATATTCTATCATCAAACCATATTGGATGATGATGCATATTACTTAATCTTAGTAGGTCCTTGTAGAATCCTATTTGATTGATATAAGTAATTTTTATTCCTTATGTATAAAAGAAAATAAAGTTAAACAAATTAAATATTGTGAGATTAGTTTACTGAAATATTATATTGAGTACACGATTAATTATAAATTTACAATCCTCCGTTGCATGTCAGTTTTTAAAAATCAAGACTGGGGAAGTTCCACCAAATAAGTTAGTATTGGTAAAAGAGTTCCTTAGAATTAAAGAAATTTTCACATGGGTATTGGCCATCTATGTTTGTGATAAATAGAAAAGATTACAAATAATCGGGAGGCATTACCATTAATTAGCAAACACTTTGATCAGGACATTAGATTAGTCTTGCACTCTTGCTCGTAGATTTAATGTTAAATGGCATCATCAATAGTTCTTAAATAACATGATCAGATAAGTCTTGCTAGTACATTTGATGTTAAATGGCATCATCAATAGTTCTTAAATAACACTTTGTTTGTGGAATGTCCTCACACGATATCAGCTCCACAAATATGCTAGTTATACTGTCTTTAGAATATAATTTACATTGAACTTGTATGGGGAAGCTTACTTATTGTAGGAATGAAGTTATCCAAAAGACTGCAAGAACTCGGATGGATTCATGTTATTATCTCTTCTGAAAGTTCAGTTTTGATATCGCGCAAGCAAATGTAAAAGTTAAAAATAATGGAAATGCAAGAACTACTATAGCTACAACAGGTAAATCACTATATCTATAACCATAATGACTTTCTAAGAAGACATTAATAGCTTGGCGCTCTCCATTGATTATTGTTTCTTCCTTTATATCTCCATATTGTGAAGTAAATAAACCTTTTAAAAATCATGCTGTCGGGCAAATCCAATAAACTCATATCCACCATTTAGGTATTTTCTGCAAGCAAAACATAGCATTTAAATCAATTGATTCGAACTTTTTCCCTGTATAAAGAGGATGAAATCTCATGTGAGTTCTGTTATGTCCCATCGTTCCAAATTAAATGGTCCATAAGAAAAACAACTAAACTTGAGGAACCCATGGTTTTTCATCTTTTCTCGTAATATTTGTTAAAATGTAAGTATAAAGTCATATAACTTAATGAGTTTTTCAAATTGGATCACTTGCACTAAAATGATCATATTGCAATTTCTAATTTAATAGATAAGCTTTGTGTGATCTAAGTGGTGGATTAGTAATTTTGAGCATAAACTGTACTAAGCAAGAAAAGATAGTACTGTCCACTTACTGGTCCAGGTATGAAAAACCCTGCATTTAAATTCAACATGGTGTAGCCAAAATTTGCACATACTGTAGCCACCTGGTAAGTTGGGGTCAGTGAAACAAGCAGCATGCCGAAGTAGTTGCAGAAGAGGAAGGTACAAAAGATTGTGTACAAATGCATAAATATTTTGTACGCTAGCTGACCAGTAGAAATTTAATTATTGCCGTGTATTTGATAGTTGAAAACAAAACTGCTTGGACGAATGAATATGGTAATTCAATTATCACCTACAACATGCAAAAGATAGATGTTTATTGTAAAGACTGTTCGCTTAAAAATTAATTATGATCATCTAAAAGGCTAACAGACGCTTTGTGAGTTTTTCTTTACCTGTGCAAATGAATATGCCCGGGAGGAATACAGATGATTCAATTTTGAATATTTTTATATGAATAGATAATAAACAATGGTAAAAAAGGGAACGTAGTACATGTCTTGATTATAAGATTGATATATATATATATATATTTATACACACACATCAGAAGATTCGTCAACGATGAGAAAAGCTCATATAAATCTTACAGCTCTGCTTGAAACAGAAAACCCGGGGAAGGTACGCGGAGGATCACAGGGAAAGCTGGAGATTTTGAGTAGTCAACAGCTATTATATCCTGGATGTATTATTAATTGATAAATTTATGATGATACCGTATCTACGCCATGCGATGTTGTCTCCATGGGCAGCCTCTCTAGTTAATTTTCAACCTTTTCTTTTCTCAGTCAACATTGCTACACTAACTATAAAAATTGATTGTTTCAAAAAAATATATATACAGTTTATTCAAGCTATTTTAATTTAAATTTTTACTTCATTATATAATTTTTCATATATATATATATATATTTAATCCACTGATGGTGATAATTAATTATTAAGGTGATATCCATTTTCGACTTACAAATTAATTGAAAACAAATATTGAATGATGAAGTTAAAATTTTAAACAATATAAGTTGGCTTAATTTAATCCTAAAAAATTTAATCATGTCTCAATTAAGAAAAAATCTTTTTTATGACTGTGTCGCCGTTGATGTAGTTAAATCAAATAATATTATTTTTTTTTTAATCATTTAACCCATCTTTCATTTTTCTTTCATCATTTTTATTCATCCGTTTTGTCAATGACGAAAAAGTTTCCATCAAATAGGTTAGATACGTGGGCTGCTTGGCCTGTGAATGTGCACGTTAAGCCATTAATATGGCTTGTAAACCGCTGTGGAAAATACTGCTAGCACGTGAAGCAGCTTCAATATTAGCAGGCACGTGTTGCTGAAAGATCTATGAAAATTGTATACGCATCGAGATCAGACAAGCGAAGTGTGCTTCAAAATCCCAAATAAACGATTTGCAATCTTCGATTTATAATTATTTGGTTTAATAATGTATTTAACCCAAATAATAAATTTTGTCTACCTCGACTAATTAATAACCCATCCGCACGTTTCCACCAAATCAAACTACCATATCTAAATAATCTAATGGGGAGATAGAAAGAAAACGACCACTTAAATTAAACAGTAGCGCCAATTCCAAGAGTGTTGTTCCATTTTTTTTTAAAAAAGTTTTCCAACAGTTATATTATAATTATAGTGTACATGCATGTATGTTAACTAAATAATTAATACTCACAGAATTGTGTTAAAAAAGGAATAACCTCACTTTTCCTCTTTAGTTTGTTATAAACACAAATTAACTTCGGCTCATTTTCTATAATCTTATTTTACTCTTTACTGTTACAATTATTACAGAAAATTGCATTCTAACATATACAAGGATGAAAAAGACCAAATTACCATTGTTTAATAGAGAATGGTGTGAAAATGCCCTCATATCTAATGCAAAGAAAAATTATATAAACATTTAATAAAAAACTAATAAAACTTAATAAACATAAATTAAAATGTAATTAAAAATAAAAAATATTAATAATATTCTAAAAATACCATGAGATTTCCATCATCTATCATATTGATGCATGAAAAATATCATTTTAAAAATAATAAAAAAGAAAATTAAAAAAACTTTAAGAATTAAAAAAAAAAAAATCTTTTGAGGCCCACCACCTATAAAAAATAATGAATGATGGAGATCAAATCTCCACCTGGAATCAAACATCATCAATACAACATCTCATTCATCACTATCATCAATATCATCTCATTCACCACCATCATCAATATTGTCAGCATCAACATAAATTCATCACCACCAACAACATTGTCAACGTTTGGAATTGGTCGACCCAAGTTCTTAATTCAATATCTACAAATAAGAAAAAATAGAAGAGAAAAAAATAGTAGGAAGAGGAAAAACACTGTTGCAAAGAGATTTTAAAGTGGTTTGGTCCAAAAAGATATCCATATCCACGACTGTTTTCTGGTTATTTTGACAGAGAGACAATATGTTATTAATTTATTGTGTGTGTCTACAATAAGGTTTTACCTCTATTTATAGTGTAAAGTGTGTTACAGTTTGAGTACATTTAAAACAGGAAAGAAATCTATATTAATTAAACTTTCAAAACTGACGCATCAATTTAAGGATAAATCTAGTAAAAATGGTAACTTGATTCTGCTTTCAATTCTGGTAATTAACTTTTCCTCAAATTAGAATGTTTCTTTTATGGAATGATTCATTTTATAAACGCTTCGAGCTGCAAGTTGCGAGCTATACCTCGTTCTGCGAGTTGCGAACTGTACCTGGTTCTACGAGCTGGATCCTGCTCTGAGCGAGCTGAACTATACTCTAGGAGATCTATAGCTGAGCATAAGGCAGCCTTAATTATGATTGATTAGCAATCTGAAAGCTGCAATAGCAAACTGGAAGCTCGTTTGTATGAGCTAAATGCTGATAGACTGGGTTTTTGTCCATTGGGTCGATCTATTGGACCAGTTCATTAGGTTTTTATCAGCTCAGTTATGCAGTTCTAAAAATATCCATAACAAATATTAACTTAATTTGTTTTAAAACAAATTCTAAAAAAAAGAAAAAAAAAATCTTCATCTTGCTAAAAATACCCAAATGAAAATCAAGATCGTGCAAAATAAACTCATATTAACCCGGTGGTTGTTCGAAGCCGAACGAACCCAGGTCACTTGGGTTTGTTTAACTTTTAGAAAGGGAAGAGAAAGAAAAAGGTGTCACGAGAGAGAGATAAAGAAGAAAGAGAAGACAAAGGTGGATGATGATGGGTGTGGTTTAGTTTTTTATAGAGAAAAAGCTATTGAGGTGGATGATGATAGGTCTAGTCTAATGGGAGGATGATGATTTTGGGTTGTTCACCGATTGGAAGAGAAGATTCAATCTTCAGATTGGATCTTCACCATCGATCCATCAAATGGATGAAATGTGGTTCTTAAAATAATTTTGTTTAAGTTTTTTTAATTTTTTGAACAAAATGATTTCACTATTCATCACATAATGAACGGTGGAGATCTTATAATAGGTTTTTAAATAAAATTATAAATAATTTTCTTTATTTTAATTAAAGTTTAAATTTATTTTTATTAAGATTTATTAAATTTTAATTTTGATCTTCATTATCAATATTAGAGATGGACTGTAAAGATTTTTATTTGTTCAATTTTTTTAAAAAAAATTTAAATTTTCTTTTATTAAATATTAATATTTTTATATTTTATCTTCCTTTAACAGTTTTGTCATTCCACACTAATGGTTAAACCTTTATTTTTGACGTTAACTTTAACGACAATAGGCTTTTTGGTTATTTTCATGAACTATAGAAGGGGTGTTTTATTTATTTCATAAATTATTAAAGGAGATCTTAACAATTTCTCAAAATATTGGGATTTTAACTATTATCTCAAACTACAAGGGAGAAACAAGGATTATACCGATTAAAAGTTATGGAAAGATTTTTTTTTCTTTTTTCTTTTTGTTAAAAATTGGGACTGACCCAGGAGATTACGAAGACCTACCAAAATAAAAATACTAATGGTATGGTCCGAAAATCTGTTCTCAAATGAGAGAGATCCACCCATACGAAGATGAGAGAGAGACTCACATAATTTTGAGGGGATAACTCACACATAAAGTGAGATAACAAATTTATTGACTTACCCTTAGTGTCAAACCTTGCTATTGGCTAGAGGCAGCTGGTGGTTATACCAACGGCACCAATTGTCAAGTGATAGGCATGGAAAAATTTGATATAACTTTATGAATCCCTTTGAAAACTCAATGTGCATACGTTTTCTAATGTGAAGTCATCATGAGATAAGAACTGGAATTTTGACCAATACTTCAAAGAATGTTGTAGTAGTTGAATTTTTTGGGCTGTTTTAAAAGTATAACGAGGGTTATGACTTACGATCAGTGTTGCTCTATGGGCACTCAATCTAAAGCGTAGATAATCAAAATCTTCTGTAGAAATTTAAGTTGGACATTTTTGACTAAATCATATAACATTCTTAAGTTGGTCAAATAATGACAGTATCTAAATTTTATGAGATTTATTTGTATAGTTTAATTACGTGAGGTTATCCGATGGTGGCTTCTCTGTTCCTAGTTTCCTGTTTACTATAATTAAGAGTGTCATTTAAAAATAAAAAATAAAACTATTGTTTATATAATTAGGGTAATTTTATTGCCACCAAAATATTTCTCTCTACATCTATTAAATCAATATGGTTTTTATTATTGAAATATCCTGATGTAAATTGTATAGAAACTCCTTTCTACTTTATCTTTCAGTAAGTTTTAATGGCTCATGTACAGAAGTTCAGATATTATCTCTATATCATGTATTACATTTTAGTGAGTTTTTGAAATGCTGTGAAAAATCTCAGGTTAGCAGTCCATTATTTAGTTTTTATTTTCTATTTTGACATGTCAAATTAGCACTATGAGATTGAGTTCACATATTTTATTTGGAAAATAGAAAAAGAAAAAGAAAAATGAGGAAGAAACACGATTGGCCCGAAGAAAAAAGAAAGTAGGGAGCGAAATGAATAGGAAAAATCTATAAAGGTGTAATTACACCAAGGGAAAAGAAGAAACAATAGAATATCGAAAAATGAAGGAACCATAAAATTCAAATCCAAGGTGTAATAGTCATTAACCTATTGTCTACAATCAACGTTGAAAATTGAGGAAGCAAATGAAATCATTACTTAACACGTTTGGATAAGTCTATAAAAAGTCTTATTAAAATGTGATTGAATTGGTTTCGTCGTGGAGAAACAGAGTGCAAAACTTTCAATCCTGCATTTTTTTATTAAATTATCTCTTATTATTTTAATATTTAATTTTAAATAAAATAATTTAAAATTTTAATCAAACTCTTTTTTCATTATTTTAATATTAATGTTTAACCAAAATAGAGAAAAGCTCTCTCTTCTGTTATTCTAATATTAATATTTAATTAAAAAAGAGAATGACTGTAATGACTTACTTAAAATTTACATGCTAAAATAGATTTTTTTATTATTTTAATAAAAATTTAAATAAAATTTAGAAACTATGATGGGAAATGCTCTAGACTTCTAAGAGACATTTCATTTTACTTTTATTTTGGTCTTGTATAGTATGTTTGCCCTTGTCTTCATAATCATAAACATCCTCAGTATCCTAATTTTCTTAGAAGCAAAATTAGGCCTCTGGTGTGAGCCTGCAATCGGATTTGAAATTTGTTCGAGTAAACTAATAAGAAGACACAATAACCCAAAAACAAGTGGAGCCAATGGTACCCGCCCATTTCTTCGCGGCCCCATCTTAAATCATATTCTAATCAACCTAAACTATATTCCATTTCAAAAAATGAACCGTTACTAAATCAACAAATTAAAAAAAAAAAAAAAAAAGCGAGAAACAGTCTTTGCATTGGAAAGATGAAAGTGAGAGGCTGCATGAATGACAACTTCGCAAGAAAAATCTGCTTCTTTTGTCTGCTGTGTTGTCCGGTCCGATTTATTTATTATTATTATTTTTTTAAAACTAATTATAACAACGGAAGCCCTATTCAAGAGAAAAATTACCCTTAATACCTTGAAGAGCCTTAACTGCAATTAACCCACAAACACGAAAGGGCCATGCGGTAAATATTTGTATTACTGCAGATGACACTCAAATTTGTACACTCTCATGGGGTGTAGATGTGCTGAGCACAGCAACTTGGAGATTTTAATGTTTTTAATTCCTTACAGCTTTGTTAGTTCAAAACGGAACCAATACAAGGGGCTCTTTTTCACCAAAAATCCATTCATTTTTAACGCATCATCACCATAATGCCCCTCCTCTTTGATCCAACTGTAATATTGGGAGGGCTATTTTTGATATTTTACTTTCTACCTCCCTGTAACTCACCCTCTAAATTCATTATAAATAATGTACACGTCTCCACTCTCCAGATAACAAAGAGTTTCGTTTTCTGAGTTGACTCCATTACTGTGCTTGCTTGTGACCTTGAAAATGGAGAGCGGAACACATCCTCTGGGCTTTCTTTTTCTGGCCTTGGCTCTGCTTTTCTCTTTTGCTGCTCATGTTGGTGAGTTAGGTTCTACTATACTTAAAACTATTCTTGCATTATTTGCTATATACTAACCAACCATTGTTTCTATGCATTTAAAATCGTTGGTATAGACCATGGAGAGTCAAGTAGACGTCCTGATGAAATAGAAATAGATCTGAGACAAAAGGTGATTACTCTTCCAAATTGATAGTGATGTGTTCTTTTATTCTTTTGTTTATTTATTTTATTGGTCTTTTGGATTTTAGTTTTGGTATTAAATGTCAGTCAACCAAATGTTCTGTAGAGAAACAATGGGGTTGTAACATGGTGCATTGCAAAGCCATCCACAGACAATGACAGACTTAACCTCAACATAGAGTACAGCTGCGGGCAAAAAGGAGTGGATTGTAGGCCAATTCAACCTGGTGGTGCCTGCTTTAAACCTGACAATTTCATATCGCACGCTTCTTATGCTATGAATCTCTTTTACAAGTCAGCTGGGAAGAATTTTTGGAACTGTCATTTTAATGGCACTGGTCTTATCGTTAGTCAGGACCCATGTAAGTGTCTCTAGTGAATTCATTTCTATGTGGCTTTTAGTTGCTTCCTTGTTTTAGTTCTAACCATTTGTGTCTTTGATGTGTATATTTTGGCAGCCTTGAGCCCCTGTTACTTTCCAGCGTGAAGAAAAGGACAGTTTAAATTTGTTGGATATTGGGTTTCTGTTTCTAGGGCCATACTGTAATAAATGCTTGGAAGCCTGGGGACTCATCATGTTCACCTATTGTAATCAATGAAAGCGAGTGCAATGTTTGATTTCATTTGCGTTGGCACTAATTTTTGTTTTTCAAAGCATAGGAAGGTTTTGTCCACACACGTGGATGGATTGCCACAACTTATAAACAATAGATAGCAAAAGAAAACGACATTCAAATATGTTGTGAAATGGAAGATGGTAAGGTAAACAAGGCCACAACGTTAGTTGATACTGTTGGAACGAAATTGTAGGACGTCTTTTAATCACATTACGACACACTAGCTGATGGTTTTGGAGCTTTTTGACATGCCGACATACAAAAACTTCAAAATAGAGACGTATCAAAAGCGCCATTTGCGGGGTTAATACCATAACTCTAATTTTCAAAACCAGGATGTGGATTGTGCTTCAAGAGTTGAGACAGATTAACAATGCAACAAACAATGTGCAATTAAGAAACATTTATACATGCATCCAGGCAAAACAGAGACGACACCAGTATTTTTAGAGGGGCAGAGGGAGAGCAGTAATTGAAACGATTATAATTTGTTTCAGAGTACAGATTAATCAATACATTTTGCTGCTGCCATCTACGTTTACTAGTGCCACCAATTGGAGCAAAATTCCCAATTCATTATATAACAGCAACACTTGTAACAAGACACAATAAATCAAAACCAAAAGAAAAAGAAAAATGCAAAACAAAGGAATTGAATAGGGCATACGTTAAGAGATGGGAACATTAGGGATTGATGGGGGTATTAAAAAGCAGCAGCGGCAGAACCTTCAAATTATTCATCCAATACCAATGAAGTAGGCATTGAATAGCGGGGACAAATTTAATAACAATCTCAAGCTTGAGGCTTTTCCCACTTGAGGGGCTTCACAACCTCCCAGGTGAAGTCTGCGTCATCCCTTCCAAAGTGTCCATAAGCTGCTGTCTTCAAGAATCGACTGTTACCACCCCTCTTGAGATCCAAATTGATGGTGATCATTCCAGGCCTAAAGTCGAAGTTCTCCTTCACAATCTTGAGGATTTCCTTGTCAGGAATCTTGCCAGTTCCATATGTGTCCACAAATACGGACAAGGGTTCAGGAACACCAATGGCGTAGGAAACTTGGACAATGCACCTGCGTGCAAGCCCATTTGCTACAATACTCTTAGCGGCCTGCCTAACAATGTAGGCACCACTCCTGTCCACCTTCGTAGGGTCTTTCCCGGAGAAAGCACCTCCACCATGGGCTCCCCAGCCACCATAAGTGTCAATGATGATCTTACGACCAGTGAGACCTGCATCACCGTGAGGACCACCAATGACAAAACGGCCAGATGGGTTAAGGTGGAAGATGGTCTTCTCATCAAGGTACTTCTCTGGGATGACAGACTTAATGACGTGCTCCTTAAGATCAGCAGCAATTTCATCGTTGGTGACAGTCTCATCATGCTGGGTGGAAATGAGGACAGTATGGACACGGACTGGAACCATGGCACCATTGTCATTGTAATACTCAACGGTGACCTGGGTCTTACCATCAGGTCTTAGCCAAGGGCAGGTACCGTTCTTCCTGACCTCTGTAAGGCGGGCACCAAGCTTGGTTGCAAGAACATGGCTCAAGGGCATGAATTCAGGGGTCTCATCAGTGGCATAACCAAACATATGGCCCTGGTCACCAGCTCCAATTTCCTCTGGGCGCTTGGTAAAGTGTCCATGGACACCCTGGGCAATATCAGGGCTTTGTTGCTCAATGTTGACTAAGACCTTGCAGTTGTCGGCATCAAGACCCACATCTTCAGAAACAAATCCGATGGATCGGCATGTATCACGAACAATCTTCTCATAGTCTACCTTGGCCTTAGTGGTAATTTCTCCAAAGACCATGACCATGTTGGTCTTGGAGCATGTCTCACAGGCAACCTTGCTGTCAGGATCCTGCTCGAGGCAAGCGTCAAGCACTGCATCGGAGATCTGATCGCACAACTTGTCAGGGTGTCCCTCGTTTACAGATTCAGATGTGAATAGGAAGGTCTCCATAGTATCAAGCTACAATACAGAATCACACATATAAACAGTCGGAATAATATAAATATAAATTCGACTAAAATTATTGGTAAGATAAGAAAAGTCTCTATATGTTATAGAATATAATAAAAACAACAGAGTCCAAAATTGATTTCAATTCCTCATTATTTTACAAAAAGACGAATCCAACCAAAATCATCTAACTTATATTCTGAAAGAACAATCATTCAGGGAATAAAGAAAAACCAGATTCCAAAAGAACCTCATACCACATAAAGTGGAAAAGAATCTAATTCACAGTAACAAAATAGACAAAAGAAAATCTTAATAACAAAATCCACTTCCAAGACAAATCCATTCAATATACTCCGCAACTAATTGCACAATCTTTCCTTTCCATTAGTGTTAAAATTATATTATAAACTAACAATTAGAGCAGCCTACAATATCTTGCAAGATTTCTTGTATCCAAATCAAACTATGAAGCAGCGATAGCATATACAAATTCAAGGGCCAGATTTACTAACACACTCTCCTTATTTACTCCATTCATTTAAGATCCAAAACAACAATCTCTATATATCGTACACGTATATTTAGTCATCATATGCAGGCACATGTGATCTTTGAAAACATGAAAGAGTACTTATTCACACTGGACCACAAAATCAAAAGGTTACTTAAACGAAAAAGACATCAACATACAAGATCTAGTAAATCGAAGACACGTAGAGATGCCGACAGATGGCAGCCCGTAAGCATTTACAACATCAACCATGATGAAAAATAAAACAGAAAGTGACAAATCTACCAATCAATATTCAACAGCAAGAACATATTACTCCACCAACACAAATGAAAAAATAATATTTGCAAAAACCCAAAAACAGCATCAGATCTACCAGATCCTAATCTGTTACCAGCATGTATAACGTTTCGAGACAACAGATTTTAGTTATTACAATAACTTTGATCAGACAAGACATGAAATAAACACGGACATGTTCAAAACCATAAAAACTTCATAGTTTCAAATCATTGACTTCGGACTCACACGAACTGACATGCAAAGTGAAGTATTAGACTTCAGATCTGTAAGCATTTTAGTATATATTTGCAACCATGAAGCGTTTCTTGGAACATAAATCTGAGCACCGACAAGAAAACGAGGAACAATGGAGCATGAAAAGAGAGAGAGAGAGAAAGAGAAATACCTGTGGGAGAGAGTTGCGGTGCAGATCTAGATTTTAGGTGTGCGAGGCAGAACTCCAAATACCAGACCTCAATTACTCGAGCAGGACCGGACGATTTCGACGATATCTCAGCTTTCAAAACCCTCTATTTATAGATAAAGGGGCCAACAACTTTCGGGGTACCGGGCTCGACGGTTCTGATTCCATGGGTTTGGTAGGAATCTAGATCTGGTGGATTTTAAACCGTTCGATGGGAAATGGTAGCCGTTGGATGACAGGGATAGATTGGTTGGGGTTGGTGAGGGAAGGGTATTTGCGCGTTTTGCCTTAATTTTAGATAATTATATTTGGTTGTTATTGTTGGATTTACTGGGAATTGCCGGTAACTCACCAACCCCAGTCGGTAAAACGGCTTGATGGCTTGAATGTTGGCTTGGCTCGTGTCTTGGAGCTACTCTTTGTAGTCAGATACTGGTAAATGCACGTGCCTTGTGTGCCCGGTAGCCTACACAATGGGACAGATTTGGCAAGGCCTGTGTTACAATGCAACTGTTTTCTGCCTTGATTTTAGATGCGTGAAATCTGGAGCCGTAGAATCATCAATCATTACCTTTGCAGATTCTTCTTTTAATTAGCGTTCAATGTTTTTTTCTCCTCACAAATTAAAATAAAATTTTTATTTCAAAATCAGAATTAAAAAATATATATATATTTTTTTTCACTTTATTTGTGCAAGGATAATGTCAGGCTTCCCATATTTTCTGTTTAAATTCATATTTAAATAATAAATATATGAATTATCAATATAATATTAACAACTTATATTCGTAAACTATATCATTTGAGTATGAATTTTGATAAAAAAATTTGAAAAACTTAACATTATATTTTGTATAATTTGTAACTCAATTTAAATAAGTATGCACTTCTTTTTCAAATATATAATAAGAATTTGTGTTTTAATAAATTCTAAGGACGGGTTTGAAATTGTTTTTGTGAAATTAAAATCTGTTAATTCAATAATTTTGATAGTGTTTTGTAAAATTTTCAAAAGTAATTATTTAATAATTGGAATAGATTTGATAACAGTTTCAAGTGTGAGTTATTTTTGTAAAATGATAATAAAATAATTTGTATAGTATTTATTAAATCTGTTGAATAGTCAAATCATACACATCATTTTTTTTTGACATACATACACATTAATTTTAATGAAAAATCATTTATATCCTAATCTTGATTATATTGAACTATATTTATACTAAATATAAATTAAAATATTTTATTTTCATATCTATTTTAGGTATTTTATAAATTTACAATAATTAACATAAAATTTATTGAATATAAATAGATTGTTTTTGATAGTTGTACGATAGGAATTAACTAAACATAAATCTGATTAATTTTACAACAGATTATTTTTTTTAACATAGTTATCAGTGATTATTTTTAATTCAATTAATGTGAAAACTTAAAACACTCTCTCAATATACTTTCTTTAAACACTCTCTATTTAGTATAAAACACGTGTACATATTGTGTGATGTAAATTTTATGTTAAAAAATGAATTTTGGATAAGTTTAATGTTTAAAATAAAGAAATATATATGTCTTATATTGAATTGAAAATGATTTAGTAGAGTATATCAAGCACCATCCTCGGATGGTGACTTACTGTCCCCGAATAAAACGATGACAAAATTCACATGGACCTAAACAATCAAATAAAATTTAAAATTTACTCGTAGGTTGTTTGGTCTGGTGCCAACCCACTTTTTGTAAGCTTTGGTTGGTCCGAGTACTGTGTCCTGTAGAAGTGGACATAACCCGTTTAGCCCGCTTAGACATGGGTAAATTACTTTCGCGGGACGTTCCAGTGTAACTCATTTATATATGGATAAATTAATCTACAATCTCTTTAATTAGATGACAATTTTTTCATTTACCGTGGATCGCTCTAACTCTACTATTAGGGAGTTGAGTTAAAATAGTGTTGTGTTACAAACTATTTTTTAGAGTTTTATCCCGATGGTTCAAGAGAGTTATAAGAGTATATAATTATACTTATAACTTCACCAACAAAAAAAACAAAAAAAGTTAAAACTTAAAATTTATGAGTGGTGCACCAAGGAGCTGTACGTGTCACGATAACAATAATTGCAACAGTGATTTTAACAATTCTTGATCATGGAGTTTTTTTATTTTCATCATGGACGGCTATTGATCTCGTGCTCTAAATCAATCCAAATCAATTATTCGCGCGAAGAGGAACCTGTGGGGACAAAGAACGACAATAAGCATGGCATATGATGAAATTACTGGATTGCCTCTGTCGGATGGCATCTAAAATGAGGATATTTCGGTCTGTTAAATGCTTTGCTACCGACAGTTGCAATGGGCACATTGATCTGGAAACCTAAAAGTTGAAAGAAACATCTTCTTTTGCCTTTTTTTTTTTTAAAAAAAAATATATATATATATATATTTTAGATAAAAATGCACCTTGAAGTTAATGGACATAAATGAAATTCCATCTGCACAAACAGAAACTGAATAAAGACGAGAAGAATGAAGAATAAAGTAGTTAGCATCGATTAACATCCATTGATAATTTATGTTACAACTTTTTATATCCAATAATGTATGGCATATGCTAATCTGGTAAGTCAAACCATACAGTTTTGCTCCACATTAGAATAATGGTAAAACTAGTTATGTTTTTGTATGAGATAAATTGATTTTAGACTGAGTCGGAGATTAAATTGACCTTTTCAATAATTTAAGATAAATAATTAATTATGTATATAATATAAGAAGATAATAGACTACATAATTTTGTATTCTTGTAGTCCTTTTTTTTTTTTTTTAAATAGTTAAAAGTCTGTTGGGACGTTAATCATTACTTGTACGAATGATATATACTTTCATAATCGGAACATAACAACTCTTACACCAAAGAAAAAAATTACTCACAAAAGTATGTAAAATATTGTTGTGGGTATTTTAGTAAAATGAATAAAGCCCAGGAACGAAGACCCATTGTATCACCTTGTAAAGAGAAGCCCGAAAAGGGTTGGTCAAAATAGACAGAAGTCAAAGGGAGATAGCAGTTAGCTTGTGTGCCCGAGAACACCTGATTACGCAGGTGGTCGTCTTAAAACGCCAAGTGTTAGGAAATTGAATGAAAGTTTAACTGGTAGACAAAGATTAAATATACTCTGCTCGAAATCAAAGGACTGTTCGATGAGTGCCCGTTAGAAGCCATCATAACGACCAGGAAGTCTGCTTGTCCGCTTGATAAATGGACAGTTAAGACTGCTCGTCTGTCCGACAGATGAGACATTAGACTAATGAAGCAGTCTGCTCGTTTGAGGCAACGTCTGATCGCTGAGCAAGTTATTCGCTTGGATTGACCGGTTGACCTTCTGGAAGGGAAATCAATTCAAAATAGGAAGGGTGACAGTTTGTGGAAATCAATTCAAAATAGGAAGGGTGACAGTTTGCCTATTCTCATGCAAATCAAATACTCTTGGAAATTGCTATATGTGCGGGAGAGATAATCTCGAAAGATATTATCCTAATTAATGTATATTATTTTTTACCTTATCTGTAAGATTTTTAAGCCTATTCTGATTGTAATATCTCCAATATAAATAGGAGATAGAATTCAATGTAAAGGACAGAGTGAAATAAGAATACAATTACTCCGAGAGTGAGAAGGGATAATTGTCGTGGATGTAGGCCATTATACTTGCCGAATCACGTAAAAATCTTGTTGCGTCTTGTTAGTTTTGGTCTTGGTATTGTGTATTTCGTGTGTGGTTTGTCGTATCGCTGGTATTGGGCTTGAAGAACCGAGTTGACCAAAATTAAGTGTCAACAAATATGTTATGAAAAATTGAACTTCCATCACAATAAATGAAAAGATACGCAATCACATATGTAATATATTAAGAGATAATGTGCAATATATTCTATAGGTTTTCCTTGAAACAACATATTTTATAGGCTTTGATCTCATTTTTTTTTTTTGGAAAGGGTTTTGATCTCCTTTTGACAACATTTTACGTCAAACTATACCTATTTTAGCCGTCAAATTTACAAAATATAATATCATTTATTATATAACGGTGAAACCTCACCTTCATACAGGTGCTTTGAATTAGCAAAATATTATTTATAATTGTGAGGATCTTTTTAATTCAGTCCCCCCCAAAAAATGAAAAATAAAGCAGCCCAGTCATTTTCTTCCTTTTGATTTTTCGTTCTCCAACATTCCAGTGAGGAGTCTTCATAGTCACGTCAATTTGGAGTCATCTAATCAGGCAATCAACCTCCAGTATCAAGGGTGGGGATATCTCCAAAGATGATTTGATAAGCTACTGGACACCTTTGGCAAATATTGCATTTTCAGTGAAGAAACCAGATTGACATTATTTCTTTCCTGCCTCCTCCATTAATTTAGTAGGTGAGATATTAAATTCAGAGAATAATCACGTTAATAGTAGTAACCCGAATAAATACCGGGCCCATCAATTGCGCAGCAGCCTTTTAGGTCATAATAATACCCATATGTTAAGCCAAACATGCATTCGAAAAATGAAAAATTGTATGGGCGAAAAATAGTGTATTCTATCGACCAATTCGAATAAAAAAGGTCAAGATTAATTCACTAATAGATAGAAAGTCTGATATAATTGAAACTTGAAATTATGATTCAAATTAAAATTTTATGCATCGAAATTGAAAGAGTTAAATACAATAATTAACTTTGAATAAAAATAAATAAAATTAGATTCATGTTTGAATAACGTGTGTCGTTTAATGTGATAAAAAAAATATAAATAGAACCGCTTTAATAATTAAGATATGCCATATACAAATAATTTGTAGAAAAGTCTATAAGCAAACCATGAGTTATATTAGTTGAATTGGTTAAAACTAATTGGCGGGGTGAGGGGTGGTTGTTGGTTGTCAAATTTGAACAACCTAAGTCTTACACAAGGTCATAACTAGGTGATAGTCAAACATCATGATAAAGATATTACGGTTCCTCCTTCAAATTTCAATGAAGTTAAGGCATGACTCATGAGTGGATATTGAAGCGTGTTTGGTCACCAACCAAATAAGCAATTAAAAAATCATTATAGTAATAATAGCAACAAGGCCAAGCTGCAGCCGAGAAAGTGAAGCCAGAAGTTAAAACGATGTAGCAACAATTAAAGTGAGTGGAGCAGTTGGGAGACAATAGAGGCAAAGCAATGTGCGCTACTGCACACAAAGATGCATCCCCATCGAACCCACCATTATAGCCATTTCCCAAAAGCTTGGGGGGCTCGCTATTTGGCACGTGCCAGTTGTCTATTGTTCCTGTGGTTGCTGCAATGACTTGTCCATCTACAGAGGCCAAAACTCTCGTATTCAAACACTTCAATTATTTTTTTAAGTTTTTCCATACGACCCAAAACAGCAAATTTCAATGGGTGGAACCCCCGGAAGTGAAAGAGGTGAAAACAAAATAAAATCACTTTCAAAATCAAGTGGAAATAAGGCTTTTGTTCTGGTTAGAATAATTGAAAAACAATAGTAGAAAAGGGGGCCAACAGAAGAGCATTATTATTATGCGGTGTGCATGGGTGTCTATGTTTTACTTGTCAGTACTTAATGCCCTCGTTTTATTTCTATGCATTTGTTTTTGTGTTTACTATACAACATTTTTGTACTTGTGGGGCTGGTCTAGCAAAAAGATCTTAGACGTGTTCGTCATGTACGACAATTTGCTTTAAATGATTGCCATCTTTAAATTCAAGAAATGTAATTTATTTTCATGTATTTATATATTTTTAGTTTGGTAAAGGTTTTGATATGAGAGCATGGTGCACCAATTCATGAACGAGGGTGACTAATGGCTATCCCTCTAAGAGTAAGCAGAAACGTCAATTTAATTAAATAATTATCTTGATTGTGCAACCATGGTCACATCCAAATTTTAATTAATTCTACATTAGCGTCAAATGCGTGGTTTGAAAGGGTGAGATGATTTTTTAATTTATCGTTAAGGGCGTATTTAGACAGTGATGACATTCAAGCAACAATCGCACGATCTATATAATATACTAGCTGCCATTAACGTTCTAAGGCCGGAATAGAAGCCGCCGAAAGTAATATAACAGCATAAATTACGTAGAAAAATATTTTAAAGATGGAACCAATTTACAAATTGTACGAGTTGAAAATGGATAAGAAATGCACGTAGCAAGTAGATATAGATATGTTGCTTTGTTAATATAGTCTCAAAATATTTCAAAACTTCAAAGAAAAGAAATGGACTCAAGAGCAGGAAAAAAAAATCGTTATCCTTTTGGTACATAGGTCTTAAGTGAAGCATTGTTTGCACGATAGTCACGTCTTGCATTGATTAAGAATTTAATAAGGCAGTCAAAGGATTGTTTTAAAACTGCTGGATATCTTGCTTGGGAATCGAACAGCACAAAGAATTAAAAACAAAAATACAAATGAAAATGGGACAGGCTGACAATATTTATTTGAGCAAGTCACATGAGAGGCAATAAACACGACGAGTTGCAAATTCATAAATTTTTTTGGTTCGTACAGCGAATGCGAAGCAATACAGAGGATTTATAAAAATGCCTGCCGTACATGCAACGAACCATTCAAGAAGATCCTTTTAATCAACTCTAAAAACATGATTAGATAACTGGTCAGACTTGTGTCTTCAAATTTGCACTATAAGCTAAGCCAACAGGTGTGGCCATTTGTTTTGAACCGGAAATGGCTCCCGGAGCGCATGATTCGTAACGGAGTTAATCCACCGGCACCGACCCATACGGAGAGCCCATAACCAATGCTACAATGCTCTTTTTTAACCCTCTCTGCCCACTAAGAATATAAAAGTACCGTAATAGTGCCAGAATTCTAATATTTAACTGTCCATTCTAAAGTCAAACTGCCAAAATTTTGAACAATTTCATAGTCTAGCTAAGAATCAAAGGTAACTGGGCTGACGAGTGTCCCATTATATAGGGACTTTCAGCCCGAGTATCAGAGTTGGGCCAACTCCAAGAGGATGATGTCCATGTATTAAATATCAAATATTGGGTATGTGATTCCGGCTTCGTACTTCTGATTCAAATCAAATCTGATTGTCGTGTGTGTCCATCGAGGCAACTCTAGCTTAACCTATCATATGATGGCCAAGCTAGAATCCATTTTCTATGGTACAGTCCACATTGATACAGAATTCGAAGATGGGTGCCAATATAAAGAAACAAGTTCAGTTGATACTCCAGTTAAAAAAAATAAATAAATAAAAAAGTTCACTTGGTGCGTGGTGGAACCAAAATCCCCGGCATGGCTATGAATCTGGTCAGGACAAAGGGGTCGGATATTTTGATATAGGTCATGGGAAGATTTGAATAAAATCTATAGAAAATTTCTTTGATTGGATGAGAGGGTCAGTCAGAATTTTGAACCTTTGCCATCACACTTGAGGAACCAATCAGGCGATGGGTGAAGATCCACATGGATAGGATTGTGGACCTCACCAGACCCTATATAAGAGTAACTCCCTTCAAACAACTCATTCACGTATCAAGCACAACAATACACAGCATGTCACTCTCTCTGCAAAGGTAGAAAAGAGGGTAGCCATGGCTCTCTCATCATCAATCACAGACAAGGCTGTTCCTTTAAATGCAGGGACAGAGTTTGTTTCCATCCACTGTCAAAAGTGGCATCAGTAGAATCTTAATGACGAAGACAGCAGGCAAGTCTGCTGCCTCCTCTGGAAGCCCCTGGTATGGCCCTGACAGTGTTAAGTACCTTGGACCATTCTCTGGTGAGCCTCCACCCTACCTAACTGGGGAATTCCCTGGTGACTATGGATGGGATACAGCAGGGCTATCGGCAGGCCCTGAAACCTTTGCCAAGAATCGGGAACTTTCATTCATTCCAGGTGGGCAATGCTAGGGGCTTTGGGATGTGTCTTCCCTGAACTCCTTCCTAGAAATGGAGTCAAGTTCGGAGAAGCAGTTTGGTTCAAAGCTGGTGCCCAGATCTTCAGTAAGGGCGGTCTTGACTAAATTGGAAACCCAAGCCAAATCCATGCTCAGAGCATTTCGGCCACCTGGGCCACCCAGGTTATACTTATGGGTGCTGTTGAAGGTTACCGTATTGCTGGAGGACCCCTTGGTGAGGTCACTGACCCCATTTACCCAGGTGGCAGCTTTGACCCCTTGGAACTAGCTGATGATCCAGACACATTTGCAGAGCTCAAGGTGAAGGAGCTTAAGAATGGGCGGCTGGCCATGTTCTCCATGTTTGGATTCTTTGCACGGGCTATTGCAACTGGGAAGGGACCTCTGGAGAACCTTGCTGATCATCTTGCTGACCCTGTGAACAACAACGCCTGGGCTTATGCTACCAACGTCGTCCCTGGAAAGTGAGATTATTAACTCATGCAGCAAAAATTTCATAGAAAAGATTATGTAATCTTGTATCTATGCTGAGAATTTATTGGATCAGTTATTCACTCTATTAATAATATAGGAGATTTCCACAAATTACTACAATAATTATTATTCATAAATTACACCAATCCATTAAGATTCAAAAGAAACCCTCGGCAGATCTAGAAGCAGTATGAAAGAAGAAACCATCATGCATTTTAAGTGGGGATTTTGTCCACCTTGTTACATGAAAGAAGAAAGTTGTCAATCAAGCCAGATTTGCAGGTCAACCCAGAACTTAAAAATTAGTTGACCAATATGCAATTTCAACATGAAGGCCAATTGTCTTTGATGATTATGACATACTCATTAATGATATAAGAAAAAGTTGAAACTTGCAGCTAAAAACCTGGTTATGCCGAAATAATTCTCCCTCATCAGCTCCCAATTACAAATAAGAAACACAATGACAAGAAACACTTCATTGCCCACCATCCATATCATGGGACGCAGAGAACTCAACCATTTGCATCCCTCTTCCAGCTACAGCAATCTGATAGTGATTCCTACAGAAGAAAGAAGATCACCCATTAGAGAAATCATCACAACCATAATTTGCGCAAAGCTTGATCATTCCTTCACAAGGGACTGCTGAGGATTTGAGTTGAATGTAAGCTGCTTCACTTACCTGCCACAGGCTCTAGCATCCACTGCCTCTGGCTCTGGCACACTAACAATTAAGTGAGCCTGCTCAGTCAGTTTACCATGCTGTTCAACGAGCCAGCACCTGACACGCTGATCAAGACCAGTAGAAAATACCCAGGTCCCATCTGTCCAAATGCCTTCATAAAGGAAAAAAAAAAAAAACAATTTTAACCATCAGAAGTTAAAAATTGTTTGCTTGAAAGACCTTTTGCTCAGACATTATAGGTCATCTACATTTGCTTTTTCAGGACAGCAGTAAACCTTTAGAAAGAATATAAGATCATAAACCTAAAAATTATTCATCTGACTATTATTAGAAAACTTTTGGATAGCTACCATGAATAGGATATCTCAATACTCAAATAGCAACACAATGATGTCTGACAAAACACAAGCAACCAAAACAATTGGAAAAAACAAAGGATTTATCAATATCCCCCTTTAATTATAAAATCTGTATTACAAGGGAATAGTAAGCATTGCCAAAGGCGAAACACGATAAGTACTAAATATTTTAGCCTAATTTGAAATAATAAGCCATTCGATCAATAAGTTTGAAAATTTCAATTAGCAGGGAAAATTATTTTACCTTTTATGGCAGAGCTATGAGCAGATGTGACACTGTAATGATTAAACAAACTGATTCCATAACATTGGTTCTGCTTTGGATCACTGTCAACCATGTTCTTTACATTTTCGGTTTCAGTGATAGACCTCATGACAGCTGGTTTTATAGTTTTTGAGAGTGCACCTAATGACACCAGTGACACATCAAATCCAAAAGAATGAATTGCTTGATCATCACCCCCACTTACTACACAAAACTGATGACCATAGTCAGTTTTTTGACAGTTCCTTATCTCTGAAACATGGAGACAGTTGACACCAGATTGGTGAACATTCTTCAACACATGTATAGGCTGAATTTCACATATCTCAGCAGCATAATCAACTGTATTCAATTCTAGCTCAGAAGCTTTATGTATTGGTTGTACTGTGCTGTTTTCTTCATCATTTGATTTTGTTGACATATCATTAGTATGCTCTGGAACATTGCAATTAGCTCCCCCTCCATTATCCGAAATGGCTGAATAACCACCCAGTTTTTTCTTTGGCCTGGCACTGCTTAAAGTTCTCCACCTTCTTCCGCCCTGACTTCCTCTTCCTGTTCGAGGCCGTTTCTGACAATCAATCAACTTCTCTAAATGAAGAGTAGATAATTGCCGCATAAAAGCCTCAACACTCTCAGTCAGATCCCAGATGGCAATGCTTCCATCAGTGGCTCCACTGATCACAAAATATACACTTCCAATTTGAACATCCTCTGCAAATCAAGATTATAATATAAATATCCAGGCAGGAGATGGAAACATTTGAAAGGAAGAATTAAAAAGCTTGGAGTAGATATTCAATCATGTTTACATGTGCTTTGTTTTCTTTTGGTGGTGTCACTAAAACATTTAAGCCATGAAGAGTCCCAAGACAGACCAGATTCTAGACTCTCAAAGTCAACAGCAAATAACCATCTTGTTAAAAAAGAAAAGGAATGGAAATAAGAAATGTTTCTTTGTTCTAAAAGGAATTGAAGCAGGCTACAACGATACAGTGACCTACAAGGTCCCAGATGAATTGGCTTCTTAAAAGCCTTATTCTTAGGATGGTTGATCTGCAGCTAATGAAGGCACTGATGACAGTTTATTTCACCATACCCTTGTATTTAATTTTTTTTGAATTTATATTTCAGTCAAACACATGCCTTTACTTTGACAGTTCTTCGTTGCCAAGACTTCCTACATATGTCTTAAGCCTTCTTATCCGAAACCAAATCAAATTAACATGCATTCAAAATTCAGAGACAAGAATTACAAAAAGAAGCCTTATTTTTTGAAGAATCACATGTTCATGTAAAATGCAACATTTATAGACCTTTAAATTTGAGATATATGACCTCAATAAGACTGCAATCGATTCCAAATTTAAGCGTTTGCAAGTTCCATGAGATTAAAAGAATGGGAGAATGTTTAAATCAAGCACTTGGGACAGAACTTGCCAATAAATTGAAAATACTGTTGTTAACTGGATGAGGGGTAAGAAACTGAATGGCTGGTTACAACTAATTCCAAGAAGGCAATTCTGTGTCAACATATTGCATGATTTCTGAGTTGCACCATGTATTAGTCATAAATAACAAAACTTTATAAAGATGATGGATGTACATGAGAAGGATGGTAATGGATGGTAGAAGCTTGGTCATATTCAAGGTATATTTAGTGGCAAAAACTTTCAATCGTCTCCAGAACACTTATTGCTAACACAATTTAAGTGTCTGATATTAGACTAACCCTTAGAAGGCAGATGTACAGGGACAGTGACACACTGCAGTGCCAACACCGGTGATGACATGGGAACCAACATAGCAACATCAAACCTGCAAGGAGGTAAAGAAAAATAAATCAAAATGCACAGGGAAAAAGAGTGCCTGTTAATAAAATTTCAGGAAAACCATTAAGTAAACCAAAAACTGTGAGCCAATTTGTATACCATAACCGGCGTGGTAAAATAAGAGCTCGTAATGCAAGTGTGGCATCTGAACAGGCAACAACAACAAAACAGACTGTTAACCTGAAAGGAAACACCATTTTTTAGTATACGTGCAATATTGGTAAAATAAAGTAAATATGAAATCAGCACAACAAATTAGAGTCTATGTCACCTGGAACCAGGTAGTTTAACAAGAAATGCAGTAACGGCCAGGTATCTCCAGTCGTCTTCATATTTAACCTCAAGATGAACATTTGACTCTGTCACCCGGCTTTCTAGAAAATTGGATTCAGTCTTTGCATTGACATTCACACTAGCAACATTTCCAGAGACACCTACCATTTTCTCAATGTCTTTTGTCTTTCCATGAATGCTAGAATTCTTGGTTGGCATGTCAGTTGAAAGCCATTGGAATGACAATGATGAGGATGCTCTGCCTGAAGGTTCATAGCAATGTCCAACTCTATCATGGAATTGTCCACGACTTGTTTCATCCATTTTTTCCATACTCCTATTTCTTAGCAGCCAAGAAGTTAAAACCCGCTTTGCACCAACAGAAATCAGTAAGAATGGATTATCCTTGTCTTCTGAATCAGATTTTTGTTTGCTCATCTCTGCATCTATGTTGTTCACAACTGAATGAACTACATGTATTTCAGACACAAAACAGATTGATTTCACAGCTGATCCACCAACATGCTCTCCAAGCAGTTTTGATGCAGACCAATTCTCAGCTCCAGGAGAATACCTAAGTCAACAATCAAGCCATTAGGTAGCTACCCAAGGGATTCAATACCAAATCCATCTCTGTGATAAGTTATTATACCACAATCAAATTGATTACTAGTTCATTTTTATAGCATGTTCTTAGTGGCAAATAGTAAAAGGCATACCTAGTCAACCTCACAGTTCCATCTTCACAGCCGGTAGCAATCCAACTAGATTTATCATAAGGACTCTTCTTCCCATTTGCTCCAACTTGCACGTTTTCAGAGATAAAGCATAAGGTATGAATTTCTCTTCCATGAAATTGCATACGCAAATTCTGGGGGAACATCTTCTTCTCACTTTTATGTATCCAGTGTCGATGAATATAGATAACTTCATCCTTGAAAAAGAAATTTGAACAAGGAGAAGGTAACAAAACTGAGAACTTGTATTTCAAGGGGTGCTATAAACATTATGCTTTTCAATCCAGAATATTACAAAGATTTAAATCAATTACAAAAAACAGCCATTTCGGGGCCTATGACAACTTTGTAGCTTCATAATTACAAGAATAGGCAACAGGACCATTGTAATATTGGTAAGAGTACTTCCTAGCATTTCAAAACCCTTAATTTAAGATGTATTAGTCATTTTAATTATTACTATTAGCAAGTTACATTTAATTTTGATGAAACAGAAAAACATAGCCTCGGTATGGGAGTTATACTCCATTGCAGCCTGCTTAAAGATGGTTTCAACTAGTAGGTGGCATTAGAGTTGGTATATATCACCATAATGACTTACAATTTTGAAGGCTTTTAGTTGTGTGTTCTGATGGTATTTAATCCTAAATCCATCATAAACTTTGCAAATGGGGAATGTTGTTGATTAAGATAACTTGCAAGAGCACAAATCTATTGGCTATATATATATATATATATATATACAAGTTCCGAGGTCAAACCCACAAAAATTGTTTGAAATTTAAAAGATAATCAAAACCTAAGTCTCCAATACAACCTAGTTAACCCATTGTGTTTTTAGTAGAAGAAATATTGGTGTCCACCACCATTAAATTCATAATTTTCAAATTATATATTCAGTAATTCCTAATTCAACAAATTCTGGAATATAATCTATTGCTTTTTCAACATAAATTATTTTACCACAGTAAAAACCAGTAATTCTGGAATCTACTTTGCTTTAAAATATAAACTCCAAGGCATTTTATTTACCCAATTAATTGAATACATAAAATCAAAGATAAGCAAACTTCACAATTCCACACATAGATCAATGAACATATTCTTCTTTTTAAGACATACAATTGAAATATTCTTAACAACCAAGATTCACAACAATTCTAGAAAACTTTGCATACAAGAAATTGATAAAATGAAATATAATTACCTTGACGTATGCGAAGCAGTTCTTTATCTCTGGTACGTCACCAAGAAGATAAGAATGAGGACGTCGCCACCCACCACATGGAATTTGCATAACCTGCCCCAACATGCATCCTTTAATATCAAAGGAACTAATAACAGAACAATTATATCACTTGTTTCTTTCTTTTTTTATTCTCTTTTCTTTCAGAGGTGACGTGTTTACCTTTGCCTCAGTTATTAAGTTCCATATTATGAAATCTGCAGATGCAAAACCAGATGCATAGTTGCAGCTAGCCAAATCGTCATCAAAGTTCTTATCAGAAGAGACAGACTGAATCAAACTTAATTCTTTCACTAACTTCATCCCTATAAATTCCAACTTTTCTTGATCACTGTCATACTTGAAATAGCAGATGCAGCCATCTCCTCCAGTCTGAACAAGAAAGAGAATAGTAATAGAAGTAGCACTTTGAAATTTTCGACCACATGTTTGATCAAGAGAAAAAGATGCATGCATGAACACACTTCTCAGCTAGAAGAATGTCAAGTCCAATAGTCTTAGTTAATGTAAGTCAGAAAAATGTCATCTCAGTTACTCCAATGACCTTGGTTTTGCCTTTATGCAAGCTTATATTAGTTTCTAAATACAAATGCGTTTGCATCTTTTTTCTTGTGTATGAAGGTAATGGATCATCAGAAGAAAAAAAGTACAATAAAAGAGAGAGTACATCAATTACTTCACAGCAAGATTTATGACCAATTAGTTTGCATATCTAAAAGGTTGGTTTCTGATCATACCGAGCGTATGTCAATTTGATCATCACTTAATCTACCAACTGAAACACTGGAGACAGTTGATATCCCATGAGCTCCTTTAAAGTAATTTAGAGAAGAGATCTTCACATCTGGCGCAGCAGATGTGATCCGCAACAGGTCCCTCGACAAAGGGAACAAAACCAGATTACCGTGTAGATCCCCACACACCAGAACCTGAAAATAGTCAACCACTGTTACTAATAAACAAAATTCTCTTTGAGCTCAAAAAGTGCATCAAGCCACATCCAGATTTCACCATGCCTAAGAATACCTTATAATTAAAGCTCCGTGTTTTTTTATTTATTTCAAAAATAATGTCATAAAAGACAAAACAAAAACTTTTCGAGACTCAGTTTATTTCAAAATCCTTTCTTAATCATCTTCTGTTGATTAAAATGCAATATAGAATTTTCATTAAGATAAATTATATATGCATGCTAAGATAAATATGTGTATACATGTAGAGAGAAAGAGAGGGAAAGAGAAAGATCGGGTTTAGTAACATGACTTTCTAACAATGTTTTGAATTAAATTTCCCATCACATAAGTCATCCAAATGATATGCTAAGAAAATATGAATATAGATACCTCATTCTCGAAAGACACATCCAAACACATTATTCGTACTCCAAAACATGAGGAGAATTCCGCAACAAGAGAGACATTGTTAGTTCTTAGAGATTCAACGCACACAGATAATGAAGGATCGCATAACTGCCAAAGCTTCAGAATTCCTCTAGGATCAGCAGTGAAGACAAACCTAGACACCAGGAATTGATTACATTTCAAGGATAAAGAAGAAGACCAAAATCTCTCACCTGACAATGGCAAGGCGGTAAGCATGACAGACTAGCATGTTGTCAAGCATTTTAGAACATGGTATAGCAGCTGTAATTTGAAAAACAATTTGGTTGGCTGTCAAGTGCAAAATGCTCTTTGGGGCCTAAAAATAAAATATTGGAAACAAAAGGGCCTAAATATATAATGGGATGGGTCATCCAGATCAACAGGTTCTAGACTCCACTGTCATGCATGTATCTATACACGACGTAGATAGACATACCTAGATATTAATAGGTAGAACATTCATTACCTGTATCCCAATGATCTGCACCAGTAGGTTCCCAAGAGTTGTCTCTCTATTCCAGCTGACCATGTAAGGGTGAAGCCCAATTTAGGAACACAAACATCACCCACAACTCCCACGATCGTCATATTTCCTTTGCCATCCCCAAGAGCAACCCAATCATCAACATGACAAGGGTCCTCAGGCACATTATTGAACAACAAATCCATACAAATTATCGGCACCCCTTCACTGACTTGGACAAGTTTAGTCCATCTCACATTATCCGTGTTATGCAATTTAGCATGGTACAGATAACCATGGTTTGTAGCAACATAAAGGGTATCTTCACGAGTGAAACGCAGACAACGTACATATTCACTTTTGCTGTAACCAACAATGTCAAAATTATAAATAGATAAGACACTCTAAGCACAAAGTAGACCAAAATAAAACAATAAGGCATATGAAGAGCATGAAGTTTGTGAAGTTCCATTTGTTTGGACACATTGCAGATGAGCCAACCCAACCAATTAAACATTTAACACCATCCAGTTCATTTTTACTTCTAGGAATAGAACATGGGGCATTCTGGATGTTGAGAGGCTGCTTTCGAGATTTACAATTGACATAAAAACATATTTACCTGTCCATGAACCCACTGTGCTCTGATAAATTTGGAATTTTCAATCTGAATACTTCAGTTCTGTCATTTAACTCATTTGCCTCAGGACGTGCCTGCAAGCTTCTAAACAAAGAAGCAGACAACTGATGCACTTTGATGGCAGAATCAAACCCAGCAGTAACAAGAAGAGAAGAGATTGGATCGTACAAGCATCGCCATATGCCTCTTCCTCTGTAAAAAAACCAAAACGTAATAAGATGAATTTTAAGATGTTCCCTTACATGGTTTAGATCAGTGATAATGAGAGACATATTCCACTAAAGGCCTTCTATATTCACTAATATTTGACTAGATATCCAGAATAGGTGTAATAATATGTAACAGAAAATTAATTCACATACAACAAAAAGCTCAGGTGCCACAGTTTCTCTCATTTTAGTGATAAATGAAACATGTAAAGAAGAATAATGAAGAGAGATGTGCAGAGATAGACATAATTAATTTTCCAAAATTTCACCAAATTAAAACAATTAAACTACATGATACACTCTTCCATTATTAATAGGGAACAGCTACATAATCAGAAAAACAATTTTTAAGAAAAACTAACAAAGGGGTACCAATAAGAATCTTCCCCCTTCTCTTTTACTGTACTCTTAAAATAAATAATATCCAAATGACCAGAAACAAAACCTGAATTAGAAACCTCTTGAGGAAATTGTTTATGGAAGTTAGAAACTGAAGGTCCACAACTACAGTTTGCTCTAGGTTGCTACAGATAACAAAGGATCTATTACAAACAAATTCTTGCTGGGATAATTGTAACATTATATCCAGAACTGATATCACATAGACACGATGGTTTCAAACCACTAAACATCAGAATTACGCTACAAGCAATCATTAATTCTCAACAACATTTTTAACTTACACATGTTCCTTAATCATCTTAAGCTGTTTACCATCTGATCCCCACACACGACATGTACAATCCTCACCAGCAGTGATAATAATCTGAAATAAATTAAAAAAAAAAATGCAGAACAGAGTCAGCTACAAGAACTCCCAAAGTCCATAAAACATGGGAAATATCAGCTTCACACATTAATTTCAAAATCTTATTTAAGAAAGCAAGAGGCAACAAGGATGTCAAATGGATCTAAAGCCAGTGCACATGGAAATAGTGATACAGAGGTCAATGTAGGCTCATAAAATAAAGGCTATGTGGCATATCTGCAATGAAAGCGATCTAGTACAAGGGAAGGAAAACCAATGCCAAAAAAAACAAATTCTTGTGAATGCGCTAGTGCACCATAGATGTCATCTCCATAGTCACATGAAACTTGATACAGATCACAAAATATCTTCTAGTTTATCACGGAGATCCAATCTCTTAACTGAATCAGTAGCAGACGTCCAATTACAAACAAAACAAAATGACTTACCACTCAGAAAAAGAAGAGATTAGAGAGAACTGATAGTCATAAATTTGGAAGTAAACATAATGGATTTCTTGGTGCTACAAAGAGATTGGATTAAGAATTTATAATATTATAGAGAATATCATTGAATCAGACTTTTAAAACAACATCATTATCTGTGTTCTTCTTTTCCACCAGATTTTCATACATTCAAAGATGAAAACCACAATCATCGTGGTTTTCTAAAAAAAAAAAAAAAAAGATCACGATTTTGTGAAGCTTACAGAATCAGTGAAACAGCAGTCCCAAACTCGAGCATTATGACCATATAGCACAGAGCTGACAACCTCTACACTATCAGAAACTTTCTGTTCAGCATGTACTGCCCAGATACGAGCACTGCACCAAAAAACATATTACTACATTAAACTATTCAAATATATATATATAACAAGGAATTAGAAAGTTATTCACCTACGATCATCAGACACAGAAACCAGTTTGGATCCACTTGAAGACCATTCTAAGCGAAGTATGGAACCTTCATGTCCTATGAGTCTAAATATATTAACAGCCTCATACTGCCGATGATGAAGCTTGACACATTCCAAAGCTGAACTGCACCTATTTGTGCGGTCTTCCTCCCCTGTTGAAAGTGGAGCACCATATCCTAAATCCACTTTCCACACAATAATCTACAGAAAATTGATTCATTTATCCAAACGACACCATGTTATTAATTATTCAATTGCAAGTTAAAAATACAATTTCAAAGTATTAATACCAATGCCATTGATATCTTAATATGTACACATCACAAACCTTTCGTTAAGAATTTGATAACCATCAAAAGAGAATCTATGCTCTCAAGTAAAATTACAAATGTTGACCTTGATGCAGTGGTTATTTAAATTTAATAGGAAAAAAAAAAAAAAAAAAATTTACACACCTCATTATAGATAGTACCAGATGCAATCTGGAGAGCTTCAAGATTGTCACCCCATAATCTCATGGAATAAAGAAGGGACTTTTCTATATAAACAAAAATAAAAATCTCTGTCATACTACATGTAAAAGATAGACCAACAGAGGAAAAATTCAGTGCAAGAAAAGAAAAGAAAACCTGGAGAATGAACTTGAAGAATGAGAGTAGAGTTAGAAATGTCCCAAACAGTTATGGAGTTATTGCTGCAACCTATGGCAAGACAATGGCTGTCACAGTCCTGAAACCGATAATAGCTAAGCAACATTAGATTACATTAGGAAACTAGTCAAGCAATGGTGTTGAATTGTCAGCTGACAATTACCTTCAAGAAGGAAACATCCAGAACCCAATGACTGAACCTAGGCAATGATTGAACGATACTCAGATTCACGACAACTTCCGTTTGGTTATGAGACTTGCCTGACAAGTCGAAGTTCAAGTCAAATAACTTGACTTTTTTTTCACCAAAGAAAGCAACCTTGAAAGCTGCGGTTGTGGACGCTGACCCTGATGTTTCTGAGGGATTGCAAGTAATTCCATGCAAACGGATTCCTTCAAAGACTTGAACCGACTTTTTCAATTTTGCAGCTTCTAGGTCATAGAGTAGCACTTGCGTGCCAGAACCTTCAAAACAGGGGAAAAAAAAAAAAAGAAAGAAAGACGCAAAATAAGAAGTGGATAGAAAAGTTGAAATGTTTAAGTAGAAGAGAAAGAGTACCGGCGAGGAGATAAGGAAGAGAGTGGAAGTGAGGAGGAAGATGGAGAAAAGAGAGAGCAGAGATTTCTCCCAAGTATTGGCTGCTCTGTTCAACCCATTCACTCCGATTTTTGTCCATAGCAGCGGCCTTCTGAGTTCAGCTGCTGCTGGCGGTTCTCTTTAAACAGTTTTTGTGTGGTTGCTTATGTTTGTTGTTGGGCAACCAGGTTATGAACAGACAGCTGAAGTATCCGTTTTCAATACTTGGGAGATGGGCCAGAAATTCAATTGGGCTTTAAACGAAAATGGACTATTATGATAAAAAAATGGATAATGTTGATGCGGTGAGCGTGGATCGAACACGCGACCTTCAGATCTTCAGTCTGACGCTCTCCCAACTGAGCTATCCCCGCGTAGTGCTTGGCTGATGTGATTTATTTTATAATTACTATATTTCTCCAGTTTACCTTAATTTCGATTTAATGTTCTAGTCTCTGCCAATTGCCATATTGATTTTTTTGAGTTCGTTTTTATAAGCTTTGTTTGCCACAAAGTATATATTTGAATGTATGTACATCAAAAGATTGCTTGGATGAAGGAATTCAAACAATTGATATAGTTACAACACAATATATTTTTTTAACTTTTGATGCCATATAAATTAACCCTCAAAGTCAAACTCATGAGCTCAAATTTTTTATACGTAAAAATATTATATCATTCCTATTAACACCCTGTATTTACTTTTTTAATATTGTGACATTATCATTGCTTTGTTTGAAGATAAGTCTTTCTTCAAAGTTAAACTAAAAGATACTGTTTATATTTGTATGACCTCTTCAGTGGCATTTTATGCTCCATCAAGCAGCCAACTACATGAAGTAAATGAATCTGATCATGAAACTAGTTGAAGATATGAAGTGAAATGCGCTAAAATTTTAATTGCTCTATAAACCAATTAAAAAGTAGTCAAAATTTTTACTTCAAAACAGTTGTCCAAATTCGATCTGTAGTGTGGTAGTGAGAGTTTGGAAAAGTCTATATGGGCCGTAGATAAGACCCAACCCAACCTAGACATGGGCTCAGTGGAATCATTAGAAGACTAATTAATTCACTTGATAAAATTACAAAAAATAGATTTGGTTTTTGAGACACGTAACCTCGGATTTTTCCATTTTTATCACAACTTGCGTTTTTCGTTCAAAGGTTGCTTGTACGGATTTTGCTTGTTTTCAACCATATCCTATCCGTTTGGTCTGGTTTTTGGTGTCTCACGCAGATGGGAAAGACAACATCTTTCAAGGACGACTTCACATTCGGTTGGTTTCATTCTCTGTTTAATAACTTTTCCACTCTACTGTTAACTATCATCTCATTTTCTCCTTTCAATTATACTATAACATCACAGAGCAGAGACTCGCTGAGTCACGAGAAATCACTGGACAATATCCCGACCGAGTCCCTGTAAGTCCACCGTTATAAATACCCGACTCTGTTTATTTGGTTTTTTCAAGTGAGAATACGTTGTTATCTACTATATATTAGTTAGAGTGTGTAATTCCTCTTGATGGGCATGCATATGTGATTCTTTTTGTTAATTTTGACTCTTTAAATTCTCAAAATTTTTAGCTTTTTATTGCTAATTTGTGATGGAATCTGTTTAAATTAGGACAAGCTGTCAATTATTTTTTATGTATATTTGCAGGTCATTGCTGAGAGATATTCAAAAACTGACCTTCCTGATATTGAGAAGAAGAAGTAAGCTTTTCAGCTTTGGCTCGACTTCCCTAATTTGACATGCGTCTTGGATGACATGTAGATTTGTATTATCACTTTAAGCATTCAATCAAATCTTTGTTTATTTTTTATTTAATTAATCACCTAAGACCTGTCTTATTAGGTAAATTGGTGTTTAACTAGGAGACGTTGGAGTTTTAAATGTAGTCCAGTTCTCATTAAAACAGATGGTTTCGTTGGTCATGTTTTGTTGAATTAAGATAGAAGTTAATTTATTGTAATTTTCGTTGGTTTCCTTTTTTCTCATGCTGTTATTAAGGTCATGGCAATGATCAAAAGGTAACCTTGTGGGAATAGATTATGTTGGGGGTAAGGACCAGCACTGTGGAAAGATGGTACATTTTGTAGAATTTAGATGTATGATGTATTATCTGAGTTGGGATGTACATTATCATCAAGTTTGTGAGAATTAAAGGTTCTTTTTAAGTTCGTATTGCCACCTTCATAAGACAGATAATTATGTGGTTTCCTAGTTAGAAGTCCGTGCTCATCGAATTCTTTGACTTTTGATAGTAATAATTATACTTATATGACTGGTTGCCTGACTTAAATGAATGTAATTTTGAATATTAGGTATTAATGTCACTGGCTGACCACCTCATATTTACTCACGCATGTTTAATTTGCTAAAACAAATTGTAATTGGGTTGAACAGTGTAGTTGGTCATAATTGGTATAGCGCCCAACTCCATGTTAAAGCGTGGCTTTCAATAGAGTAAAATTTCTAGTGGAAAGAACTTCTGGACCAAACAGTTGCTAGATTTCTTGGACATCTGATCTGCAAGACAGTTTCCTAAGCAAAGGCAAGGCTGAAGTAGTCCAAGCCTCTTGGGATATAATAGTTCTGGGTTCTTTGGGGTGGGGATAGGGAAAAGATAAGGTAGTATACACAGAAACTTGCATTCAAGAAACTAAAAAGTTGTAACTTAGAATTGGTTGCGTCACTGATGGGTGATTGCTGTACTACTTCTACATCTTTTGGAACTTTTAGTTGCATCTTTTTGTACTGTTTAATTTTTACTTTTTCGGGTTTGCACTTTCTTTTAGTCGCTGCTACTCTTAATAAACTACTTATCTGTTAAAAGAAAATTGGTGGAGCATTGCATGCACTGATGCCTTCTCATGGTCTTTGGTGTCCTTTTTTGCTTTTTCATGTATCTATTTTAATAATCTCAATCATGTGTTTCTTATTGTTATTCGATAATAGATTCCTGGTTCCCCGAGACATGTCTATCGGACAATTCATTCACATCTTAAGTAACAGGCTTTGTCTGACCCCTGGGAAAGCTCTATTTGTATTTGTAAAGGACACTTTACCTCAAACAGGTGAAGTCTGATAAACACAAGTAATATGTTCTGTTGAATGAAGTTATTTTTAACAGATAATCCACTGATATTTTAGATTATGACTGTTATGTACAGCCACTCTTATGGACTCGGTGTACGAATCCTTCAAGGATGAGGATGGATTTCTGTATCTGTGCTACAGCACTGAGAAAACATTTGGTTATGCTGGATTACAGACTAGTGAACATTGAACTTTGTACATTGTTATGAGTCACATGTACCTCTACTTGCCGCTGTGAATTTTGTGAATGATGAGTCTGGTATCGGAGCTCTGGCATCTGTGTCATCATCAATTATTCTTCAGGTTGTATAAAACATCAGAAATGTCAAAATGTTAGACCATGATTTATTCAAGTCTGCTTCTGTGTTGGACGCACATTTTGTTATGATTGATCCACGGAGTGAACTAAATCATCTATGAAAGCCACTACTACTACACTTTGGTCTCTGTGGGTTACTCTGCATTGCCATATAATTTAGTTATTATCAAGGTTTAATAATAAAGTTGATGTGGTGTTATTTGGTAACAACACGAGGATATCAAGTAGTTCCTTTTTCCTTTGACTTGGTGATTGATGGCTTCTTCTTCTATAAAGACAGCATGGGCAGTGAGCTAGTGAGGTGAGTCCAATAGAGCTACGCAAATTAGAGCCTCTAGTGTACCATCCCTTTGCCATTTCCCTGCAAATTTCTTGTATTGGGATGCCTGTTCTCTATGCTGCTTCATATGGTAGAGCTATTTTTCCGTTTATAAGAATACGTATTAATAAAAAGCCTAACATTATGGCACCTACCAAATAAAATTACAAAGTGCAGTAGAAAAAAAAAAAGAGAGAGAGAGAGAGAGAGAGAGAGAGAGAGAGAGAAAGATAGCTTAAAAGAACTAGGTGCACACCGCATGTGAGTCAAGTGACTAATGACTCTCTCCCTATCCATTTTAGTAATAGAGGTTCTATTCTCAAAATATAGGAGTAGGTAATTTTAAGATATAAGAGTAGGTATCGGAATCATTAACTCATCTCAAAAGTGATTTGTACAGTATACTGGATACCCAGTCGGGTATTCATTCATGTAGATACCCAGTTTTAGAACTCAGAATAAAATTCAAGTGCGGAGATAATCCAAAAACGGCCAAATCTAGGCAGCTGGCCGGGTACGTGTAAGGTTTTTTGCCATCCCCTAAAGAAAGATTTGAATAGCAATTAGACGTTAACACATCTCATTCTGATCACTTTTTTGAATACAGACTATACAGTTAATAAACTTGCCATCAGAACTGCTGTTAATTACAGCAGCGATTATTCATCTCTCCTCAAAGATATTCCATCAGTTAAGAAGGGCATCCGCAGATTTATTCTTAGAGATGGTTAAGGAAAAAGAGTAATATAAACAAAAATAAATCACAATTGGTGTGCCACACTATAACAAAGATAGTTATGAGACACAAGAACCAAATGCCAAAAGTTTTGTTCCATATTCTTAATCCTGTAGTGTATATGAACACTTGCAATTACTGCAAAACCATGTGAGATCGTAAACCAGTCAGGCAAATATAATTCTTGCTGCCAGGCCAACATATACAAAAAACCACAACCTAAAGTAGCTAAACCATATAACATAACCTAAAGATGACAACGGAAAGCTTCATGATTTGGAGACGGACAAAAGACATACAGCCAAAATTCATGATTCTTTTTAAGATTTCTTGAAATCATTACTTAAAAGAAGAGTTTGTGACCACCTTTCCGCCAAGCACCACGTATAGGCAATCCTTCATCAACATTCTGGTTGCCATCTTTCTTGTTGTCCAATGGGTCGGGATCAAGTTTGGGATCAGAATTTTTAAGATCCAAAATTGCTGCCATTGAGCCATCACCAAGTCGCGCCCTGTGGAACTTCGAGGTTTTCTTCCGTTGCTTACTGCCACCACCCCCATCTGATGTAGGTTGATTAACTCCACCTCCAGCTGATGACGAATCATTCTGATCACTCAGCTGCTCATCAACCAAGACCTTTGATTTGCCTTTACTACCTCGGTATCCATCTTTTGACAGCACCTCTACTTCTTCTTCTGAAGGCTTGTAACTTGACTGCAGTTCTCGAACAGTGCTTATAACACTATTTGCCAATGTATCCTTGGAGTTACTGTCTTCCACAGCCACAGACTTCCCTTTACCTCTTTTAGAGCCATTGCTGTCTTTCGACCGCACATGGACCTGGGCCCAACCATTCTCTTGCTGAAGATTGCCTTTCTTACTAGCGTTGTAGGTGTCAATCAGCTCCTTCTGTTTCTGAGTATCAGGACAGAGTCTAGCCAAATCAAGAACTAAATGGGACAAACCATATTGCCTCACATATGCCAGGTATCTTTTGGTGTCAATCAAACCCTGACGATACTGC
The DNA here is from genome assembly GCA_022984855.1 of Dimocarpus longan. Lineage (NCBI taxonomy): Eukaryota > Viridiplantae > Streptophyta > Magnoliopsida > Sapindales > Sapindaceae > Dimocarpus > Dimocarpus longan. The sequence continues at coordinate 24,055,045 of CM041015.1, forward strand.
CCAGATATGTCCTTAAAAGCATTGTATCTTTCTTCATCATGTTCGAGGGCAGCACGCATCTTTTCTACCAATGATCTGTTTGCGGCAAGAACATTCTCTGTGTTTGGAACTGGCTGGCTACTTGAAGGCAATTTGTGTGTTTGCACAGCGGTAACTGGAGGGAAATCAAAAGCAGAATGCTCTATGGATCCATTATCTGCAAGGTTCGGGGCCGATGCAGAATGACTTATTCTACCACTGTAGCCTGAGTTCCTCAAAGAACCAGATGCTGTAAATCCAGGAACTGCTGTTGGTCGAGCCTGACCCCAGGCCTGAGTAGAACTGGCATAATTTGATGGTGTAGGTCCACTACCAGAAGAACGTGAGACTACAGGTGAAACATTTGCTGCAGGCCTAAGTTGGCTTAAATTATTTAATAATTGCGCAGAACCAGACCCACGGTTTGTCGATGCCCAAGATTGACCTAAATTGAGGATATTTACGATTTGGTTGTTTTGGCGGCGAAGACGCGCTGCCATGGTGTTACTGGGCAGACCTTCAGAGTTCTGTCCAGGTTTTTGTTGACTGCTGCTCAGTCCTGTGGAAAGTGGAGGAAAGGAAGATTCTTCCAAAGGTGCTCTCCTCGAGTTTTGCCCCAAGGCTTGAAGGTATCTTGAAGATGCTTCAGAATCAGTTGTAGCCAACAATTCAAAATTCTGAATTACGGGGTCAACGTCGTCCATATCTCCATGATCAGAGACCACCTGTGCACTGGTTGATGATGGATCATGCGATGTGCCTGAAGCACCAGCAGAATCTAGACTTGCCTGAATGGCAATAGAAAGTTGATCATCAGAAGGTTCCTGATAAATTGGTCGCTCCCTTCCACGACGACGATTTTGTTCACTACTTCGACGATAACGAAAGCTGGTCGGTATCTAATACATTAGGAAAAAAATAATAAGAATAAAGCAGATAAAACAATATAACAGTACACAAGGTCAAAGATAATTAGAAAGATATACGTGCCTGAAGAACAGCATTGCGTTTGGCACGAGACAGACGCCCACCATGTTCGATAGCATTATGCCTCTGAAGAAGAAGAGGAAGAAAACGAAAATTCATGATTTAAAATACTTCGAAATCTGGGAAAGCAGAAAAATGGTAATACCCGAAGCACACGCATGCACAAACATATACACAAGTCACATGGCATCGCAACATTCGTAAGGTCTAAGAAATCACCTTCATTTCTGCTTCAGATTGAAAGACAATAAACTTTTTGGCAAGACAAGCTTCATCCTCGCATAGAAAATGTTCTCGACGGAAATGAATCTGCAATTGACAACTGATACATGTCGATAATGATATTCTTTGTTCAAAAGCAGTTATAAAGAAAAATAAACATCAAAATCCATTTACGACCACACAGTTAAAAAAAAAAAAAAAAAAATCTTGCCTCTAGGTCATCATAATTCTTATAATATTCATATTGCCCTGGATGCTGCCTGCATTGACAATAGACAGCGTAAAATCATTTAAGTGATTACTTATCTTAAATGTATAATGAAACAAAGTGTTATAATCCATTAAAATATCTTACCTTTGGCATATATGACAGGTATAGTGTTCTTGGGACATATGTGAGTACAGTTCATTATCCCCATAGAAAGGGGTTTTACAAAATTCACATATAGGATGCCCCATGAAACCACCTCTTTCACTCTCACTTCCATCCACCTCTGAGTCACCTGTGTTAATATGCTGATTCAATTGTGCTCTGGTATAAAGCTTTTGCTCACAGATAAATACCTGCCTCATAAAAATAAAATCAGTGATACAATTATGCACCCAACATGAAGAGGATCTAACAAATAAATATCTAGCTCTTTCAAGAAAAACTAGAAAGATCTTACAAACCCAAGGGAGAGAAGGAGTTAGCTTAACAGTTTATATATTCTTATCGGGAGCTGGGACAGAATTTAAAAGGTTTGTAATGATTAAGGTGCAACTACTGAGCATGTAGCAGATTCTGCTCACTCTTTCTTAGGATTATAATGTTCTTAATACAGGCTTTTGTAACACACCCATCCCATATTCCCACCTCCTCCTTCTCATCAAGAAGATATAAAAATAAATCCCTAAATGACACTGTCAAACTGAAGATGCATGCAACAATAATCTTCAGCATCATTTAAATTAAACTTAAAAGGAAAAAAAAAAAAAATTGACAAATATCACCTTCCGTCCTTCCAAACACAAACTGCACATAAGCAGTTTATGCTTATGAAATAAATGACCCTTCAACTGCTCCATGTTCCTAAACTTTCCCCGCCGCTTTGAACCATCATTGGGTTGATCCTCCATGTTGTCACACACGCTGCAGCAAAGCCGACACATTGCCTTGATCATCTTATACTGATCCACATCATCAAAAAATGCTTCTGTGTCCTCATGGTACCAGTATGGCCCCACTCGACCCTCCCTTAAATCGGTTGGCAAGACTGAAAAGTCATTTATCATCGTTGTATAGTCACCTAAAGCCTAAAACAGAGTAACAACGGAGGGTAAAAGTTAACAACTTGAGAGGTTAAATCTAATCTTTAAATCAATACCCAAAAGAGATGGTTGGTTCACCATATCATCTAAAACTATGAACCAAATAACATCACTAACATTAACACTATACATCATTACTTATTAAAGGTTTCACATAAACCACACTCTGCGACTGCGAATTTGATATTGTACTCTACAGCTTTAATTGTTTCTTTTCGTTTTATCAGACAAAAACAATATTATCAATCAATATGTACAGTTGAACACATATAGATTCGATAAACAGATAACACCGCTAAAGGAATAAGAAAAACCCTAACCTTGGTGACAAAAACAACATCGCAATCGGTCTTGCAGATGCAGCAGCGGCGATCCTGGCAAATGAATCGGAGGCGAGCGACGCAGGTGGCGCACACATCGCGATGACCGCACGGCCCGTAGGCCACCCATTCCAAAGCATCGGCACAGACCGCGCAGCTGTCGTCCATGTCTCTTGATCGAGACCTTGATTTTGCAGTGATTAAACTAGACCCTTAGTAATCCAAAACCAGACCTATAAACAGTCTGTGTATTTTAGGGTTTGTCCGATATACGAGGATTGCGGGATAGCGGTGGACAGAATCGGAGAAACAAAAGAGCCGTACGGACTGCGGATTCCAGCGATTGCTTGTGAGCAATTGAAATGATGTTGGTCACTTGGTCTACTTCAACTTATGACGCTTTTATGCAAATTTATTTTCTTTCCTTGCCCCAATAAAATTAACTTCTTTATTTATTTTTTTTTATTGGAAAGGAATTAACTGGCTGTTGGCTCTTGGTAATGGTGCTCCACAATTGTGTTTGATAACGAAACCCTGAATAACCTTTTTACTTTTAGGTGCTTTTTTAAAAAAAAAAAAAAATGGAAATGGAAGATATGTTTTTTTTTTAATGCAGATTTTATGATGAATTTATTAAATTAATGCCATACATTATACTGTAGTACGGAAGGCAATTGTGGACCGTAGCCACCGAACTAGTGGGTCAAAGTTAGGGACAAACTCTCCTTGCTCCCCAAGCATTCATTTCAATTTTTTATTTTTTTTCCTGAATAAAAGTATTCGGTTCAACTTTGTACCGTTTTTATAACAGCAAATGAATTAACTATTTTTTTTTTTCACATATATCAAAATCAAAATAATAATCAACAAAAGGAATTGATCAAGGTAATTTAGTAGTTGAGAGTTCTTATTAAGTTTATATATATATTATAATAGAATCTGTTGACGATTGAAATCAATCAATCTCTTGGTTTGGTGGTAAGAGTCTTACACCAAAAAAAACTTATAAAGTTGAGGTTCGATTCTGGACGTGGCCCTACAGGACCAAAATGGGTTCCTTATGATCGCAAGCTCTAGCTCGCAGTTCAGTCGTTCCGAGGTAGACCGATTTCAATCGTCAACATTAAAACGCGCGTGCTGGGGTGTAGTTACTGTTGGAGAGCATGGGGCTGTTACCCTCAAAGCGATTTGTAGGGTTGACCTGCGTATTAGAGCTCGCAATCGTAGTTAACCCTTTTTGGCCCCGTAGGATGGCGTCCGGAGTCAAACTCATCACCTTAAATAGTTTCTTAGGGCAAGACTCCTACCAAACGTCAACATTAAAACGCGCGTGCCGAGGTGTAACTATAGCTAGAGAGCATATGGTTGTTACCTTCAGAACGATTAATATGGAGTTGACCTGCGAGTTGGAGTTTGTGATCGTAGTCAACCCTTTATGACCCCGTAGGGTCGCGTTCAGAATCGAATCCTCAATCTTATAGGTTTTTTTAGATGTAGTAGAAGTTTTACATCCAAAAAATCCTATAAGGTTGACGGTTTGATTCCGGATATGATTCTACGGGGCCAAAATGGGTTGATTATAATCGCGAGCTCCAGCTCGCACGTCAACCTTATACAAATCGTTCCGAGGTTGATCGATTTTTATCGTCAACAGAATCTATATACAAAATCTCGCTATTATTTTAAATATTTAGTTAATAAATTTCTGCTGATAATATTAAAAAATAAATAAATACAATTCGTTATGCCGTGGGCGCAATGGACCGGGCCTAAAAGTGATCAATGAATTTGCTTAAATGGGATCGCCTTCTATTGCTATTTGTATGAATGTATAGATTGCGACATAACTCGCTTGGTAAAACGTGCATAAACTTTGTTGTTCATACATAATTTGTCATCGGTAAAAGTAGGTTACCTTCATTACTTATCATTGACTGTTAAAAATTAAAATCACAGCATGTAAAATTGATTGCATTCTCAATTTTATTAGTTATTTATCATTAGATAGATATTTGTGGAATCCAAGACATTTGACACCTGTCACAACTATCTTTCAAATGCAAAATTAATTGCAACTCTTGTTATAAATATTACATCATTGAACAAGATAAAATTAAATTTAAACTAAACAAATTTGATGGACATTATCTTGTATTTGTAAATTTATTTTTTATCGAGAAACAATTTTTATATATACTATAGATCACACGATAATCCTTACTAAATCAATGCAAGGAAAAAACCATAAATTAATTTAGACAAAACGTGCTAATTTTTATTAATTCAAAACTAGGAAAACACCATGCATTATTACCATAGCTCACACGCTAAATTACTCCAACCAACATTAGACATATAGTGGAACACAATTTCAATTCCATCAACAGGTTAAAGAAGTGTTGCCTTATATGTCACAAGAGATCCAGAGTGGCTCGTCGAACTGACCTTTAAGTTTATCCCCAATCTCATTTCCTAGACTCAAGCTTCCCAAATCTAGCTCACTCCCTGGGTGCCACGTTGGCGTCCCATTTTCGTACGCATTGCACGTCAGCCTCCTTAAGCCACTCCCATCCAATCTCACCACGTACAGATCTCCATATGGCTGAAATTGATTGGGAAACGACACCGGCTCTGCTATGACGCCCCCTAGATTAGCAGTGAACAACAGCCACTCCCCATCTTCACTGAAGCACACGTGATTGATTCTCTCCCTGTCCACGTCACTCGATCCTTCAGATCCCGCCACGTATATCCTCCTCAAATCAGAGCCGTCTGGCTTGATGACATATATACTAAACGTATTGACGTTATCTGGACTGTGTCTATTGGAAGAAAAAGCTATGAGATCGCCTTTAGGTGACCAACTAGGCATTGTATCTATCCACGGTCCCTCCGTTAGCTGACGGATACCACCGTTAAACTCACCCTTAACGGCGTCAAGTATGTATAAGTTCTTATGACCAGACCGTCCAGAACGAAAAACGAGAAACTTGCCATCTGGCGAGCACGAAGGGAAGGCGTTATTCCCCGTTTCTACTCTCGTTAGGATCTTTACATCACAGGGAATCTCTTCATCTGGGCCGTTCAAATTCGAAGGATGAAATGAAACGCGAGCAATCTGCACCGTCGCCATTACAGACTCAAAAATTGGGCCCAGAGAGGTATAAATAACGTGTTGCTCTGTGCGACTCCACGAGTTGTAGAAAGCTGTACGGTTTTTGATGAGGGTCCACCGATGAGAACCGTTGGATTTGACGATCTTCAGACCCCCGTTCAAGTCGAAATCATGATTGAGAGCAATGAACTTGCCGTCCGGAGAGAAAGACGGAAAAGCTCCGTCGAGTCTCAGCATACGGAGTTCCTTGATCGGAGACTGTACGGGGTCGAGATAAGGAACAACTGACTCGCCCTGAGCTGACTCACCGCGAAACCGGTGGTACCCAAGAAACCCGGAATCAGCAGAGACAAAGGGGTTATAATGGTGAAAACTCGGATTGAGTGACTGAGTCACTGGGTGAAACACCTTTGACTTGACATCGAAAATCTCAATGTGCCTGTAATTCTTATCCTTTCTCCGAGTTGCAACGGCGATTCGCTTGCCGTCGTGAAAAGCCGCTGGGGTGAAGCAGTGGACTCCCGGTGGAGTGACGCGGACGGGAGCGACTGGGAATCCAGACAATTCTAGATTTTCCGGGAAATCAACTCGGAAAATGCTCCACCATCCATCATCGGCTTGTCGATGGAAGTAAATGGTGGAGTCACCAGACCAAGTTGGCCAGCCACCTCGTTCACAAACAATTACCCGTTTATCAGGGTCGGATTCTTGGAAAACAACAATATCCGTATTGAGCTCGTGAAACTCACCAGCCCAAGGACGCGACTCATAGGAGGCGACAGCTATGAATTTACCGGTTTGAGAGATACTAGGACTGTAATCAACAACTCCATATGGGGACAATCTGGTCACTTTGTTTGATTTCAGATTGGCTGAGTAAAGAGCAGACCAGCTCTTGAAGAATTGATCAGGCTGTTCATGAGTCGAAACGAAGTACAGATTGTCATTTTTTATGATGGGGCGGTCGTGAAAGAGGCTGGTGGGTATATTAGGAAGCTGCTCCGTTTTGGATGAACCGGGTCGGGTCAGATAAACTCGGGGCGCGCCGGAACGCTCCGAAACAAAGGCAATGGTTTGATGTTTGTTATCAACAAACTGGGCATTGAAATTGACGGAAATGCCATCGGTGAGGCGGTGCTCACAAGAGTTTTGTAGATTGACGGAGAAAACATCGAAGCCATAGTAAGGCCTGCCTACTGCTGTGAAAATGATAGTGCCTCTTGGTTCCATTGCAAGCGTTGTGTCACTGTGTAGTATGTGTGAGCTTGTTGGAGAGAGTCCTGGGAGTTTGGGCTTCTTATATAAGTAGTGGTAAGTGACTAAAGCTTGGTGGATGCGTGAGTGATGACGCATCATTTTCGTTCTCGAGTGGATAAACAAGCATATGTTGTCGAGTATTTAAATATGTTTTGATCAGGACTACGGATTTGTTTGGCAAAACAATTTTGCTTGTTGACTGTAGATGGTTGCATCAGTGCATGCGCGAGGTCGACACCTCGCATCTACATTTTCTCTATTAATTTTATGCATTTGTCAATTATTACGGCGTTACTTTTTTTTTTTTTTTTTTGACATATTACATATTATAATGCATTAGTATTTCTTTTTGGCTTAAGTGGATTTGATGCTGTGACATTTCGTGCTAGAGCTGGATTAGCGTTCATTGCATGTAATCAAGAAAATGAAGTAATCAAGAAAAACAAAATTATATATACTTAGAACGTGCTATGAAAAGTAAATGTGAACATAATCTGTGATGGCATCCAATTATCTACCAATATCAATATTTTAGTTAAATGTTTCTTCTTCTATTATTTAATGCATCATTCTAATGATTGGTCTTACTCATCTATATTTTAATGAAGTTCTTGAATTTTGAAGTACTTGTATTTCAAAAAATAAATAAATAAAAATAAAGAACATGACATGTGAACATGTGACTATACAAATGTGCTCTGTTTTTTGTGAATTGGTTTTAATAACATAAATTCCTTATGTCATCCCCAATAGAGCATCATTTTGGTACTTTGCACCAATATTAGGCTCAAATGATGCTCAAATGGAGCACCATTATTATTTTTTCAACATCAAATTTGATGTTGGCTTGGTGTAGCACTGTAAATCAAGAAAATGAAGTAATCAAGAAAAACAAAATTATATATACTTAGAACGTGCTATGAAAAGTAAATGTGAACATAATCTGTGATGACATCCAATTATCTATCAATACCAATATTTTAGTTAAATGTTTCTTCTTCTATTATTTAATGCATCATTCTAATGATTGGTCTTACTCATCTATATTTTAATTAAGTTCTTGAATTTTGAAGTACTTGTATTTCAAAAAATAAATAAATAAAAATAAAGAACATGACATGTGAACATGTGACTATACAAATGTGCTCTGTTTTTTGTGAATTAGTTTTAATAACATAAATTCCTTATGTCATCCCCAATAGAGCATCATTTTGGTACTTTGCACCAATATTAGGCTCAAATGATGCTCAAATGGAGCACCATTATTATTTTTTCAACATCAAATTTGATGTTGGCTTGGTGTAGCACTGTAGCCAAGATTTCGTGCTAGAGCTGGATTAGCGTTCATTGCATGTAATCAAGAAAATGAAGTAATCAAGAAAAACAAAATTATATATACTTAGAACGTGCTATGAAAAGTAAATGTGAACATAATCTGTGATGGCATCCAATTATCTATCAATACCAATATTTTAGTTAAATGTTTCTTCTTCTATTATTTAATGCATCATTCTAATGATTGGTCTTACTCATCTATATTTTAATTAAGTTCTTGAATTTTGAAGTACTTGTATTTCAAAAAATAAATAAATAAAAATAAAGAACATGACATGTGAACATGTGACTATACAAATGTGCTCTGTTTTTTGTGAATTAGTTTTAATAACATAAATTCCTTATGTCATCCCCAATAGAGCATCATTTTGGTACTTTGCACCAATATTAGGCTCAAATGATGCTCAAATGGAGCACCATTATTATTTTTTCAACATCAAATTTGATGTTGGCTTGGTGTAGCACTGTAGCCAACACCAAATTTTGGCGTTGGTCCACGTGCCTTTTTTTTTATGAAAATTCTCATAATACTCATATTTATTTAATTAAAACCATATTTATTCATTTTGTATTTTTTAATATATTTAATATGTTTGTATAATTTGATTAATAATTAAATTATTATAAAAATATATATAACATTGAAAATATTTCATTAAGATTTTTAAAATGAGTATAATATTAAGTATATTTTAATATATTTAAAAATTTTTAATATATATTATAAATAGTATATTAATATAGAATCAACTAAAATTTTTAATATATAGAAAAAATTTATTATTTCAATAATGACTTGATAGAAAGGGTAATATTTTTAATGTAAAAACTCAAGAGTATAATAAAGGGATAATTCTAATATCTTCTTGTTGTTTGATCTAATCACTAATTACCTTATGTAGTTTAGATAAATCTCATTTTACCCCTTCGTTAACTCCATTACTGAAAAGTGGATTCTAACACTAATAGTGCACGAAAAGACTAAACTACCGCTTAGTTATAAAATTAACACTTAATATCATAACATTAAAATTTGTTAAAAATATGATACACTAAAATAAAATAAATTATTAACAATTTCTTTTAATCTTCACGGTTAATTTCAAATCATTTAAAAAAATAAAAATTTTAAAAAATGAAGATTTGAGTTAAACTCAGATCTTCAAATCATGACCAAATCAAAACTCAGAAGTTGTCACCAAATTAAAAAGTCAACCATACAAAAATGAAATCTAGAAACCATCACCAAATAAAAAACTCAACCATACACAAAAATCAAATTTTTTTTAAAAAAAAAATCCCTCTTCTTCTTTTGTTTCCTTAACAATGTTAACATAAATCTCACCCCTCCCCTACTGCCTCCCCGTTTCTTCTTCTACACTCTAACTCTTCCCCCACCATTCAAGACATTAGAGATTGAAAATGACAAGACCTTAGCCCTCACCTCATTTTTTTCACATCTTAAGTGTCAACATCATTGGAAACTCAAACACAATTAGAGACTATTGACGAGTCCCAATTAGCACCAAAGAGGTTAAAGGTGGTAGAGACATGGATGAGGACAACATCATCATCGAGATAGAGGTACTAGTTTACGGTCTAACTGACGGTGAAGACAAACTCATCTAATAGATCAACGGTAATGCCAATCTTGTAGCAAGTAAGAGAGGTGCGAGTAGGGGTGGTAAAAGAGGTAGAGAAAGCAGTGGTGGAGTGGTGGATTTTAATGGTAGAGAGAAAAGAGAAGAAGAAAAATAAGAGAAAAGAGAAGAAGAATACGAGACTGACGAAGAAAAGCTGAAGAAGAAGAAGAAGAGAACACAAAATACGAGAGTGAGAAAGAGAGAGAGAGATGTTCACTGATGAAGAATTTTGATTTTGCTTTTTTTTTTTTTTTTTAAATATATATATGTATATCGTCCATCATATTGATGGACGGTAGACATAATTTAATTTTTGTTGAGAAATAATTTTTAAAGAATATTATTAATTTTTTAAAGTTATTTTTTTAAAAAAAAATTATGTCCACCATCCATCATGTTGATGGATAGTGGACATAATTTTTTTGAAAATTTTATTTTAATTTTTAATTATTTTAAGTATTAATTATTTTAAAAAATATTTTGTTAATGATCTATATGAGTGTATACGTGGCATTCATCTATTTGTTTAAATTTTTTTAAATTTATTTTATAATGAATTAACGGTTTTGTTCTTCCCGATTAATAGTCAAATATTGATTTTTTACATTCAAATTGATATCAAGGAGTTTTTTTGGCTATTTTTATAAACTATAGGTGGTCTTTCGTGATTTTCTGAAGCCATAGAATTTTTTTGCTATTATACCAAACGATTGGAGAAAATTAGATTTATCCATATAATAAAAAAAAATAAAAATTATATATAGAATATTTTTTAAAGATACTATTTACACTAATTTGATGTAAAATATATTAAAGTATAAAAAAATGTGGTATGAATATATTTTTAACACTAAAATAGTATAAAATTTGGTGTAGAATGTGTTTGACATGCAAAATTAGAGTTTTAACAATATAAATTTCTTAGAGTGCATGTGGTACATGAAATTATTTTATGATATTGAATTAGACTAGATTGAATACAAATAACTATAACTCTACGTTATTTCGAGTAACCTACGGTACCACTGAAATAATGCGATCTTATGTTTGATTTGATTGGGGACTCGACTAAAAATGAAGTGATAAAATATTTGTTTGGTTTTGGTAGTTTTCAACATCAAATTTCACAATTACTTTTTCTGCTATATGTATTTTCCTAACTGTCAAAATCTCGTAGGGGATTTCCTAACAATTTTGTTTGGGTTTATGCGAGCTTGTTTTTGCTGATCTCTTGAGTCCGAGGGTCTTGAGATTTTTTTTTTTTTTTTTGGCATATTTTATTAAAGTTAATTTTGACAATAAATTGGTAAAACGGAAATGATATATTGGATTTTATATTTTTTTTACCTTGATAATTGTCAAGTATATTTAAAAATTAGTTTTATGAAATAAAGACATAGAAATATTTGGAAATGATGGAAATGATAAATATGTTCTAGTCTTTTTTAAAGGAATTGTTAGGCACCTACTCGTACAAGTGCAAGACTCGATTTCCAACCGCATTCACGTACGCAAGACGAGCGCTCGCACGCTTTCCAAACCTATAACTATTAACTAATCAGTGATTTGCAACCCCCCGCGCAGGAGAAAGAGCATACGTGCTGGACATGTTCACTAGCGCTTGAAAGCCAAACAAATATACACCTTATAAGCTTGTTCCATTATTTTATTTTTTCAATGCGAGACAAAACCTTACAATAGATGCACCTTAAACCTTTTCAATTTCTCATTCATTTAAGTATTATTTTTTGCACATGAATATATTATTTCAATGTTTTCATGAAGGAAAACACAAATTTATCTTGATACATCTCAATCAAAATCTCTAATCCAATAAAAATAGATCCTTAAAATGGATGTTTGTGGCCATTTTCCAAACAGGAATATGCTCTAATTATAAATATTTGAATTTTGTTAAAGAAATAAAAATCCTGTGATTTTGAAGAGATATGGATTCAAGCCATTTGTTTTTTTATTTTGAGTAGATACCTCTAATTAGACTTTTATTTTATTGATTCTTTCACAAATTAGATGATAATTACGTGGAATGAAACATCTTCGGAGTTAACAGTGTAATTGTTTGATTAATTATGATTCTATAACTATTGTAAGACTCAAAAATAGTTGGTAAGTTTTTTAGATTATAGCTGGTAAGTTTTATAGATTATAGCTGTCAATTATATATGATAACTAAAATTGATATAAAATTGATGTACATTACTTTTTACTTGTTAACCGTTAAATTTTACAAAATCTTCTGATCTCAGTTTTTTTTTTTTAAACTAGTTTTTCATTTAAAAAAAAAAATCTTTTTTATTACAAAAGTGGACATTATCTTCTTGTTTACAAAGTGGGCATGCCATTATTGTTTCAGCAAGTTTCCTTGGAAATTATCACCCGCTGGCTGCCCCCTCATTGTTGATATTGTTGTTGTTGCTGTTTATATAGATAATTTTTAACACAATTTAGGCGGTTGGGTCATATCTGTTCATGCATAACGTTTATTGGTGTTAATAATTTAATTTAATAGCTTTTTGATATTATATTTATTTTTACTTTTATTAGATGTAATTCGGTTATTAAAAAATCAAGAAATAAATAGTCAAAAATAATGATAACATTTTTTTATTAAAATGTTAGCGATTTAATTTTTGGCTAATGTTACAATTTTAAAAAGAGCAAATTACAATTTAACTACCCGGTTTAAACGCTTTCACAGGCGGAGCAAATGTTTCCATGTTATTACAATTTACCCCCCTCCCGTTAGTAAAATTCGTTATATTTGACGGTAAACGATGAAAAGACGAAATTATCCTTTGACTAAAGTTGACCAGTTGACCCAATATATATCTGGTCAACTCCTCACTCACTCACTCAGCTGTTCTCTCTCTCTTCCTTTCATCCTTCTTCTTCCGCTTCTCATCTTCTTCCGCTTCTTCTTCTTCCGCTTCTTCTTCTTCTTTCCTTCTTCTTCTTCTTCTTCTTCTTCTTCTTCTTTTCTTCTTCTTCTTCTTCTTCTTCTGTTGTTCTTCTTCCTCGGATCGTCTGGGTTCTCTCCGATCTGGGTTCGCTGACGAACCCAGCTGGGTTCGCTGTCGAACCCAGATCGGAGACCCAGACACTCCGATCTGGGTTCGCTGACGAACCCCGCTGGGTTCGTCACGAACCCAGATCTGGGTTCTCAGGAACCCAGATCTGGGTTCCTGACGAACCCAGCGGGGTTCGTCACGAACCCAGCTGGGTTCGTCACGAACCCAGCTGGGTTCGCTGCCCAGATGGGTTCGTCAGGAACCTAGTCTGGGTTCCTGACGAACCCATCTGGGTTCGTCACGAACCCAGCTGGGTTCGCTGACGAACCCAGATGGGTTCCTCAGCGAACCCAGCTGGGTTCTCAGGAACCCAGATCTGGGTTCCTGACGAACCCAGAACCTGGGTTCATCAGTGAACCCAGTCAGGGTTCACGAACGAACCCAGCTGGGTTCGTTCGTGAACCCTGACTGGGTTCACTGACGAACCCAGATTCTGGGTTCGTCAGTGAACCCAGACTGGGTTCACTGACGAACCCAGCTCTGGGTTCGTCAGTGAACCCAGTCTGGGTTCGTCCGATGAACCCAGAAATGTATTTTTTTCAGTTTGATGGTTTTGATTTCAGATGATATTGGGTTTGATGCTTTTGAGATTGATAATGTTGGGTTTGATGGATACATTTGAGGTCATTTTTTGGATTTTCAGAAGTTGTGATGTTGGCTAGTTGATTGAAGATGTTTGGAATCATTTTATGGTTGCTGGTTGACAATGGTTGCTGGTGATGATTTGCTGGGTGATGTTGCTGGTTGACAATGGTTGCTGGTGATGATTTGCTGGTGATGAACTTTGAATTGATGATAGATCGTATATTTTGGGATAAAATTTAAAATTAAAAAAAAAATTAATATGAAAAGACGATTTTACCCCTGGCTTAGTTAAATGTAACTGAATTCATTAACGGTAGGGGGGTAAATTGTAATAAAATGGAAACATTTGCTCCGCCTGAGAAAGCGTTTAAACCGGGTAGCTAAATTGTAATTTGCTCTTTTAAAAATTTATATAATTGGAAGCTCATAAATTTTGGAGGGGTGCTGACATCATCACTCTAACTACATTTTTTTTTTTTTTTTTTCAAATACGCTCTAAGTACTTATTATGTGGGCCAACAAAAGTAAATGGGTACTGTGTGTATACACTCAATGGGCCATAAGTTAGGCTGTTTTTTTTTTTTTTTTTTTACAATATAAGTTAGGCTGTTTAGGGTATTTAAAAAAAAAAAAAAAAAAGTTAGGCATTTAAATTTGTCATTTGATACATACATATATATATTTAAACCCAATGCGGGAACTTTCAACCACTTCAACACTCTTACAATGTTGTCAATCACAGACTTTCCAAAAGCATTCTCTTTGAATTGAAGCATCAGTATGGGGCTTCAAATTTAAAAGGTGTAACCATATTGTTACTTACTGAACTTAAATTCGATTTTACCGTAAAGCATTTGACTCTAACTTTATTCAACCTGGAGCTGGAGATCAGTCCCCTAAATTCAACGGATTTGATGCTACAAGGGTTGTGTTGATACTCAATTTCGATCAACTCGGTTCTCCAAGCCCAATACCTACGAAACAACAAACTACAAACGAAACTAGTATGACCAAGATCAAAGCAAATAGAACACGATGATTTTTTACGTGATTCGGCAAAAATAATGGTCTACGTTCACGACAATTACCCCTTCTCTCTCTCATAGTAATTGTATTTATTTTTTACTCTGTCCTTTACATTGAATTTTATCTCCTATTTATAGTGGAGATGTTACAATTGGAATAGGTTTAAGAATTTTACAAATAAAGCAAAAAATAATATACATTAATTGAGATAATATTTTTTAAAATTATCTCTATCGCATATATAGCAATTGCCAAGAATGTCGTGATTCGATTTGCATGAAAATAGGTAAGTTGACTCCTTTTCTGATTTGAATTGATTCGCCTTCCAGAAGGTCAACTGGTCAACTCTAGCGAATAACTTGTTCAACGATCAGATATTGCACCAAACGGGCAGACTGCTTTAGCGATCAGACGTTTCCACTATCAAACAAAAGAGCAGATTTCACTATACTTCCGAC
The DNA here is from genome assembly GCA_022984855.1 of Dimocarpus longan. NCBI lineage: Eukaryota > Viridiplantae > Streptophyta > Magnoliopsida > Sapindales > Sapindaceae > Dimocarpus > Dimocarpus longan. The sequence continues at coordinate 24,070,411 of CM041015.1, forward strand.
TATCGAGCAAACGAGAAAACTTCCTGATCGCTGCGATAACTTCTAAAGGGCACTTATCAAACAGCCTTTTGATCACGAGAAGATTATCTTTATGCTTTGTCAACCAATCAAACCTTTACACAGTGAATCTGGTTACTCAGCGATTTAAAGCGATTAACCACATAATCAGGTGTGCTCGGGTACACAGGCTAGCAGACGACTATATACTCTTTCCTTTGATCTCTGACCAGTGTGACCTATACTTTTTGGGTTTTTCCTTATAGAACGACACAATGAGCCTCATCCTTGGGCTTTTTCCATTTCTATCCATAAACACCAAAATACGCACAACAGGTTGGTATGAAGGCTTTGACTCCGCTTTGATGACAATAACAAAAGATTTCCTCTTGCTACTGGCGTGGTTGCCATGAATTCGGAAATAGAGTTTTCTTCTGAAATCAAGTATTGTCAAAAAAAAAAAAAAAAAAGAATTAGTCATGTGGTAATTTTTTGGTGGGCACACAGATGCTAGGTTTTCAATCAAAATTTAATGCATTTATTTCACTACAAACGTTTCCGAAACAATTACTTCTATATTGAAAATTTGACTTCACACCCTTCTTACAAGTAGTAATAACTAAATATATTTCTAAATAAATTAGGAAAGTTCAGAAATATATTAATGCTAACATATTAATTATACCGCATAATGAATAAAAAAATATTTTAATGGTGATTTATTAATTATAACATATAAAAAATAGTATTTAATAAGAAAGACTAGAACCACTTAATTTCTTCAAAAAATACTTATCAAAAGAAAGAAATATTTCGTTTATTTAACTAATTAATTGTAATAATATGTAGTTCTCTAGATAAAGAGGGATCCATAAAAGTATGCTTGATGAAAAGTGAAAAATCATTCAAAGAAAACATCAAGAAAAAGTTATTAGATTCAAAAAACACTTAATTCTGTATTAAAAGATTTTAAAAGCGGATTTTGTTTTGAAGTTCTTCATGTGACAAGGTCTCCTTGGTTCTCTAAGGTTCCTATAATACATTGATTGCTTGCATGATATCAAAATTCAAAACCAAATGAGACGTAAAACTAGCACAATTGTAACGTCCCGATATTTATTTCCATCCGATTAATATTCGTTGATTTCATAACTAATTTATTAAATGTGAATAAATCTGAATTTAACGAAATTCGCGCGATTGTAAAATGCTTTGATCGTTAATAGGTGAAATTTAATATTTTTGAAAATATTTTTCTCACGTAATAAATTATTTTTGAATTTAAATAAAATAAATAGCAGAATGGGAAGGTTAAGATAGTGAAATTGGATTGTATTGTAGGAGATAATTTTTGAGTTGAATAAAGAATTTATTATATAATGATTATTATTATTATTATTTTTCATTAAAATAAATTAATTATTTTTGGATAAAATAAGGTTATGGATAAGTTTGAATTAGATGGTAGAATGGTGAGTGGTAAGGGTGTCCAATGGCATAATGACAAGTGTCATTGGGGGTCAAATTACAAATAGAGAAAAGGTTGGGGCCAAAATATAAATAAAGAAAATTTTGGAGTAATTTCATAATTAAAGAAAGTTGATAGCTATATAAAGTGATGTGTCCGGTTTTTTTTTTTTTTTTTTTTTTTTGTTTTTTTTTTTTCCAGTTTCTCCATCAGTTGCTGTTGACAGTTCTTCTTCTTCTTGCCTTATGTTTCTTCTTCTTTTCTTCATTTTCTTTGTCATTTTCATCACTTATTATATCAAATCATCAAATCTTTCCATCATTTACTTATCTTTGGTCTTCAAAGTAATCAAATTCATCAATTTTTAAGTGGATTTTCGGATTTAAAAAGGGGTGCAATTTGAGGTATGCTCATGAGTTTTTATTTCTTGTGATGAGTATAAGTTAAAAATTGTTTAAACAATTTCTAGAACATATAAATTTAATTATTTTTGTATTTGATCAATTGTATGTGAACTTCTTTGTTGAGATTTATTTATTTTGAACCCTAGATGAGGGTTTGAATGCGTGAGGCTTTAGGGAAGGTTAGGGAGGCGTGAAAATTTCTCATTGAGTGTATAGAAAGTTAAAAAGCAAGTCCATAAGATTGGTGTATACATCTTTGAAAAATTTAGTTTTATTAGTTTGATATTAATATGTTAACTTGTCGGAAACTTGATTAATTTATTTTTGTTATGTGTTAAATGAGTTTGTATGTTATTGGTGTATTGTTTGCATGCTATTGGAATGAAAAATTGATTGAAAAATTGTTTCGAAAATAATTTCGAAAACAAAATATCTCCTAGGCCGAATAATAAGTGGAGTAGAACTTGGAGGCATTTTTGTCATTTCCTTTTTATTTGCATGTTATTTGAATGATATTTAAGTGGCTTTTAGGATGAAATAATGGTTAGAATGAAAATTTAAATTTATTAGTTTGATATCCATGTGTAAATCCCTTTGAAAATTGTTTGTTTTGATTCTACAAGATATCAAATGGTTCTAGGTGTTAAAAATATGACGATTGCATGCTATTGGATGAATGTTTGATGAAAAACGATTTTGAAAACGATTTCTTAACATAAACCCCCTTATGTACGAATTTGAAATATAAAGTGCTCTAGAGGTTTTTTTTATCTTTTTGCTTCCGTTTTGTGTTAGTTATATCATGTTTTAATGGTACGTATAACGAATTTGAAATCAAAAATGAAAAAGTTGATATTCTCCTCTTTTGAGGTTAAATTAGAACATAAAAAATGTGATAAATATTGTGTTAAAATGTGATATGAAAATTATGGGCAAAATGGTCATTTGAAATGGCCATAAGTGGTACCCTGAAGAAATTCGATGAATTGATTTAAATATGTAATAAAAAGTTTATGCAATTAAAATTTTTGTTTTAAATTGAAAATTTTGTAATCTTGAAAACTTAAAGGGCCCGCGTAAAACTAGTCACCGGTAGGTGGGGATTGATAGTTAGCTAGCCAATAAGATGATTATTAGCAGTACAGCACCGTTACGATTAATTATAGATATTGTATGACGGACCCTGAGAGGCGCTGAGTATCCAATCCCGAAACGGAAACAGATTGTAATATGCGACCTGGTGGATAATCACCGAGCGGCCGATGCCGGGGTTGCCGTTTAGTCTGACTGATGTCAGGAAACCCACTATTGATCCATGGTATTGTGATAGAATTTTACAAAGATAAAGAAAAAGGACAATATTGTAATTAGGTGTGACAACGAGATTTGAAATGATTAATGTTGAGATTTTTATTTATTAATTGATATTATATTATGAACTCTTCGATTAGTTATAATTTTTAAATGATTAGTTTATATATTACGAAAATATTATTGAAATTTGTATAGTGTATTTTTATTTTTATTTGATAATAACGTATTGGTTTCGAAAATATAATTAGGAATATGATAGGAAATTGAGTTGAAAGAATAATAGTGTAAATGTGTTTAATAACGGATTTCAGAAAAGTTTATGTAATTAAAGTTTATATTGAATCATGTTTGATAGATGTGTCTTTGAGAAATTGATAGTTTATGTATTTCGCTTGATTTGATTATAAGTTGATTAAAAGCTGGAAATGAATGACTTATTTATTTTGTCTATGTAATTATGATAAAGTGATTGATTAGTAACTTTAGACAAAAGTTTAAAAATGGCGTTAAAATATTAATTGAGAAAGTATGTGAATTGTAAATAGCTATAATAAATTTTTATAGGTTTTGCACTTGAAATTTTTAGTAAATTAGATCATTAGCGAAACTGATAATAGTTTAAAATTTTGTGTAATATTAATTGGTAACTGGTATTTCGAGAAATGAAAAGTATTAAACGAAATCGTGTTATGTGTATAAGAAAATACTAGAGAGATAGATATATATATACATATATATATGAAAAATGATTATTATGTATTTGATAAGTATCATTATTGGTAATATGTTTTTATCGAGATTTGTAATAAAAGTCTTACAAATAGACTAGATATGATTAATAATTAGTATGTATGTCAAGTATATAATTTTTTATATTTGAAACTTTTAATAAAGTGTCTTCGTTAAGATTTGTTATGAAAATTTAAAAGGAATATATATACATATATATAATTATATATATATATAATCGGATGTTACGTTTAATAACAAATTTTATGTGTTGTATATGTGAAATTATTTACAAACAGATGGAAAATGATTATTATGTAGTTGATATATGTAATTAATCATAAAATTCTTTCATATTGAGGTGTAAGAGAAATCTTACAGGTATAATTGACGTACCTAATAATAAATTGCATGTATTTTGTATGGGCAGTTATTAGTAAATTGATTCGATTGGGAGTTTTAGTAACGAAAAATATTTGGTGAAAATCGTTTCAAAATGCCGTCAAAAGTAAAAAGATATTGAAAAGTTCTATGAAATTACATTATAAGGAAATAAAGTTTTACGACATTTAAATTAAGTGTACACTCACTAAGTAGAAATACTTAGCGTGTTGGATTTACCGAGCCCAGGTAATTAAGTTGGGCTTGTTGCTGAGACGAAGATTAAGTCTCTACAGATTTTTCACAAGTCACATCTGTTGACGTCAAAATCTGGTCAGATAAGCCGGATCTCTAATCAACGAGATTCTTGAGCCCAATGCCGCAGATCAATGAAAAACAGAACAAAAAACAAGAGACCATAGGCAAAGAGGAAGCAGAAAAGAAGCAGAGAAGAAAAGAGAAAAGCACACAAATCTACGTGGTTCGGCCTTAAAAATGGCCTACGTCCACGGTGCCCCCACCGTTAGTGATGGCAGTCACTTTTATTGCTGTATTTTCTAGGTACAAAGAGAGAGAGAGCAGAGAAAAATCATCGTCCCCATTTACTAAGATTTTGCTCCTATTTATAGAGAGGGGGGAGGTGCTACAGTAATGGAAAAGCATTAAATGCATAATACAATTTCCAAAGCCTACTGTCAAGAAGTCTGAGTCTTCTGACATTACTCACGCTGTAGTGATTGAGTAAATCACGCTGCTACTGATCTGAAAGGGTTGACCGTGCACGTCACGTTATTGTACGAGCTAGAGCTGCGACCTGGAGCTCATCCAAAACGAGCTGAAGGAGCTCAGCGACCTGAAATAGCTCAGCGACCTTGAGAAGTTAGAGCCTGGTAAATTGGGTTTCTGCCTGCTGGGCCTTTGGGCTTTTACCAGCCCATTTGGGGTATCCCAAAAATACATATAACACAAGCCCCCCAGCTTCTAGTTCGTTCTGCGGACTAGGAGCTTGAACTTGCTGGTAAAAGTTGTTGTGCGCAAGAGCTTGCTGTCTCGATGAGATGGGGAAATACTGGAAGCATGTTGCTGATCTGTCTCGCGGTGAGGTTTATTAGGCACTTGCTTCATCTGAGTTTCCTGTGGACTCAAAAGTAAAAATATCAGTAATAACAAACATCTCGCGCTGTGTCGATGGGGCGTAGGGGCCCGTGGCATGGCGAGAGGTGAACAGATAGATATATAAACTCCAACCGTGCTCAAAAAGTCGTAACCTGAGCTGTATATAATGAAAGTTATCGAGGTCGTAACCTTAACCATGTTCTAAGGGTTATAGACCGAGCTGTACAACGTAATGCTGACTAGGCTGACCGATTAGGTAGTTTGGAGGCCTGCTGGTCTGCATACCTTTTGGCTATATCGCGTCCAAGACTGCTGATAAGTCCACAGGAGACAGTCGCTCCGTTCAGAGCTTTGCGAGCTCACAGGACGCGACGGTTCCATCCAAGACTGTTGATAAGTCTACAGGAGACCGTCGCTCCGTTCAGAGCCTTGCGAGCTCACAGGACGCGACGGTTCCGTCCAGGACTGCTGATAAGTCCACAGGAGACCGTCGCTCCGTTCAGAGCGTTGCGAGCTCACAGGACGCGACGGTTCCGTCCAGGACTGCTGATAAGTCCACAGGAGACCGTCGCTCCGTCCAGAGCATTGCGAGCTCACAGGACGCGACGGTTTCGTCTAGGACTGCTGATACTCGGAACTGGACCCTTTCACCTTTAACGCCTTCCATGGGACCCTCAGGCATAGGCAGGGCGCTGATGCTCGGAACTGAACCCTTTCACCTTTAACGCCTTCCATGGGACCCTCTGGCATAGGCAGGGCGCTGATGCTCGGAACTGGACCCTTTCACCTTTAACGCCTTCCATGAGACCCTCAGGCATAGGCAGGGCGCTCTCGAACCTGATCAATAAGAGGAAGCACAGCGCATAAAGTATATGATAGAAGCTCAGAATGTTACCGTACATATAAATATGCCTCTACAGTGAGGATGAATGAGTGGCATGTTCATGCTTGTTGTTCGGGAACTCGTCACTGAGCTGGTTGAGAGCTAATTGAGGTTAAGAGCTTGAATTGAGCATCCCGAGACCTAAGAACTCACACCTGCGAGCTGGGAGCTGAAAGCTCAAAATGAGCATCCTGGGACCTGCGAGCTCAATCCTGCGAGCTGAGAATTGGGAGCTGAAAGCTCAACCTACGAGCTTAACTTGAGAACTGGGAGCTGAAAGCTTGACCTGCGAGCTCAACCTCAGAATTGGGAGCTGAAAGCTTGACCTGCGAGCTCAACCTGAGAACTGGGAGCTGAAAGCTTGACCTACGAGCTCAACCTGAGAACTGGGAGCTGAAAGCTTTACCTGAGAGCTCAACCTCAGAATTGGGAGCTGAAAGCTTGACCTGCGAGCTCAACCTCAGAACTGGGAGCTGAAAGCTTGACTTGCGAGCTCAACCTCAGAATTGGGAGCTGAAAGCTTGACCTGCGAGCTCAACCTGAGAATTGGGAGCTAAAGGCTTGACCTGCGAGCTCAACCTGAAAAATGGGTGCTCAAGGCTTGACCTGCGAGCTCAACCTTAGAGACGGGAGCTGAAAACTTGAACTGCGAGCTCAACCTTAGAAACGGGAGCTGAAAGCTTAAACTGCGAGCTCAACCTGAAAATTGAGAGCTAAAGGCTTGACCTGCGAGCTCAACCTCAGAATTGGGAGCTGAAAGCTTGACCTGCGATCTCAACCTGAGAACTGGGAGCTGAAAGCTTGACCTGCGAGCTCAACCTGAGAACTGAGAGCTGAAAGCTTTACCTGCGAGCTCAACCTCAGAATTGGGAGCTGAAAGCTTGACCTGCGAGCTCAACCTTAGAACTGGGAGCTGAAACCTTGACCTGCGAGCTCAATCTCAGAACTGGGAGCTGAAAGCTTGACCTGCGAGCTCAACCTGAGAATTGGGAGCTAAAGGCTTGACCTGCGATCTCAACTTGAGAACTGGGAGCTGAAAGCTTGACCTGCGAGCTCAACCTGAGAACTAGGAGTTGAAAGCTTTACCTGCGAGCTCAACCTTAGAACTGGGAGCTGAAAACTTAACCTGCGAGCTCAACCTGAGAACTGGGAGCTGAAAGCTTTACCTGCGAGCTCAACCTGAAAAATGGGAGCTAAAGGCTTGACCTGCGAGCTCAACCTGAAAAATGGGAGCTAAAGGCTTGACCTGCGAGCTCAACCTCAGAATTGGGAGCTGAACGCTTGACCTGCGATCTCAACCTGAGAACTGGGAGCTGAAAGCTTGACCTGCGAGCTCAACCTCAGAATTGGGAGCTGAAAGCTTGACCTGTGAGCTCAACCTGAGAACTGGGAGCTGAAAGCTTGACCTGCGAGCTCAACCTGAGAACTGGGAGCTAAAAGCTTGACCTGCGAGCTCAACTTGAGAACTGGGAGCTGAAAGCTTTACCTGCGAGCTCAACCTCAGAATTGGGAGCTGAAAGCTTGACCTACGAGCTCAACCTGAAAAATGGGAGCTAAAGACTCAAGCTGAGAATCGGGTCTTTGATGCAGCTCTTAAAGCCCCCTAGTCAGTAAGACTGCCGAAGCTAGCTGATGGGAGGTTGGAGAGAGCTCGTTTTGGGCGAGCTGACTTTCAGCAGCATTGCCCAGGAATTCTGGTTCACTTGCGATTACTGCATTAAAGCTCCTAGTCTTTCTTCCCCTTGCCATGGCTGCTTGAAAATCTGGAGAAATCTGCAGTTGAGCCCTCCTTCTAGCGCCAAAATATTGACGTCAAAATCTGGTCAGATAAGCCGGATCTCTAGTCAACGAGATTCTTGAGCCCAATGCCGCAGATCAATGAAAAACAGAACAAAAAACAAGAGACCATAGGCAAAGAGGAAGCAGAAAAGAAGCAGAGAAGAAAAGAGAAAAGCACACAAATCTATGTGGTTTGGCCTTAAAATGGCCTACGTCCACGGTGCCCCCACCGTTAGTGATGGCAGTCACTTTTATTGCTGTATTTTCTGAGTACAAAGAGAGAGAGAGCAGAGAAAAACCACCGTCCCCATTTACTAAGATTTTGCTCCTATTTATAGAGAGGGGGGGGGTGCTACAGTAATGGGAAAGCATTAAATGCATAATACAATTTCCAAAGTCTACTGTCAAGAAGTCTGAGTCTTCTGACACTACTCACGCTGTAGTGGTTGAGTAAATCACGCTGCTACTGATCTGAAAGGGTTGACCGTGCACGTCACGTTATTGTACGAGGTAGGGCTGCGACCTGGAGCTCATCCAAAACGAGCTGAAGGAGCTCAGCGACCTGAAATAGCTCAGCGACCTGAAGTAGCTCAGTGACCTGAAATAGCTCAGCGACCTTGAGAAGTTAGAGCTTGGTAAATTGGGTTTCTGCCTGCTAGGCCTTTGGGCTTTTACCAGCCCATTTGGGGTATCCCAAAAATACATATAACAACATCCAATATAAATTTTTGGGTAATAATCATTTTGTATCATGTGTATGTATACACATGAGCATCATCATGTATGTGTGTAAGATTCTAAATTTAAAAGTTTGTAAAGTACAATTTGTATTAAAGTTTTAAAATATTTGTAAGTTATGTATATTATTAAAAAGTATGTAGTGTAAAGTTTTATGGTAGTGGATTTTGAATTTTGATTAAATATTTATTTTAACTGTTTGTGTGTTGAAGTGATTTTTTGAAATCGGACAGGAGGTCCGAATTGGAGTTGAGAAATTGATTATATAGAAGTGTTATGATTTTATTTACAGGTTTTTAAATTTGGATTTTCAGAAAAATATAGGAAATTTTACCGGATTTTTTAAAATTATAAATGAGAAAATGATATTAAAGTTTTTCAATATCGTAAGAATTTAAAATAAAACTTTTAGTGATGATTTCATTTCTTTTAGTAAGAAATTTTAAAATAAATGAATTTTCAGTTCGGAACCGTAACGCCCTTCGCCTCGAATTTCGATCCGACGGGGAATCGGAGTAAGGGGTGTTATAACAATCTTATGTATCAAATTGAAAAAAAAAAGTATTTGTCAACGTCTGAATTTAACCAACCAGGTTCTTGAAGCCCAAACTACAAGTTGAATAAGGTAATAGAAGAAAAGATGTGAGAGAAGAGGAAGAAGCACTGTTACGATCAAGTTTTTTACGTGGTTCGGTTCAAAGAATAGCTTACATCCACGACTGCTCACAAGCTATTTTGATAGAGTGACAATATCTCTATAACGTCCCGAATTTCACATCGATAGAGTATAGATCCGGGGAAGGCCATATAAGTAGGATGATTTGGAAACTTATAGATGCGCCTTTTGGAATATCGTTTCAAATGACAAAACCATGAGGCTGTACGGGACGACCTCGGGTCAAAGCGGATAATATCTCGACAGGGGACCTAAGTTGTCACATTTGGTATCAGAGTCGAAGACGACTCTACTCGATGGTGGGGGGAACTGTAACATCCCAAATCCCACATCGGTAGAGTACAGATCCGGAAAATGTCATATAAGTGGGATGATTTGGAGACTTGTAGAGACGCCTTTAAGAATATCGTTCCAAATGACAAAACTGTGAGGTTGTACGGGACAATCTCGGGTCAAAGCGGATAATACCTCGACAGGGGACTCAGGTTGTCACTATTAAGTGTTTATCTCTTGTTTACAATAGATTTTCAGCTTCTATTTAAAGAGGAAAAAGCTATAGTAATATTATAATAAGATAAGAGTAAAATGATGAATTACATTTTTGAGACTGTTATTTGTCAAGTCAACTCTGTCAAAGTCCTTAAATCATACTGTTAACTCTAAAGGATTAGCGTGTATGATACGCTTTATTGAATTTAGTCTGACAGTAATTGACTCGCGTCCTGTAAGCTATAATAGTAGAGAGCTCGTTTCCATGAGCTGGAATGTTCGAAGTCTGACTATGAGTCTGCTTTCATGGATTGAGCATGCGGAGAGCTGAGGACCTTAATTCATGAGCTGATTATCTGACGAGCTATATATCTGGAGAGCAAAACCCTTAGCGAGCAGGGCCTTAGCTAACTGGACAATCTTATTGAAACAGTCTTAGACTTTTATCAGCTCATTTAAGTAACTTCAAGATACATATAACAGTATTATTCTTGTATTTTAGAAATATCTGACTTTGGTTTCTCGTGTGCCATGCATCTAGATCTTGATCATCACCTATAGTTGGTAACTTATACAAGGGTCTAAATCAACTTAAAAATTTGACCTTAAAAAGTAACTTTAACATTCAACAATACTTTATATACATGCCACCTGAACCTTAAAAATAGTTGTTTACTAGCTCATTTCATTAACCTCATTTATATTTTTTTTAATTTTATTTTATATAAACAAAATAATATTTTATTTTTATTTAAAAAAGAGAAAACCTAAACTAAATTATCATACCATTTTTATAAAGACCTTATTTTAAGTGGTTGATTAATAAAACTTTATAATTAAGACATTGATTTTAATTGTTTTTCCCTTTTGGAATATTCCTAAACTTAAATATTAAGTGACTGGACTATTACTATTATATAATTTTTTATAAATATTAATTTTCTTTTTTTCTTTTTTAAATAGATTATTAAAATTTTAAGATATGTTAATTTTTATTTTTAATATTTTATATCTTTGTTATTTTATTTTATATAAATAAATGATATTTATAAAAAAAAAATAGTAAATTAAACTGGACGAAAGAAGAGTCCACTGTTGTTAGTGTAAGAGGCAACCATTGGCCTTTTCTTGCACTGACGATAGAGATTGATAACCTCTATACTAGAGGCCAACTTCCTCCTCTGCCAAATATAACGAGGAGGCTACTTGGCCTCCTCCATTTGTTTATTAGTTATCAATGCGAAGGTTAGATTTTAGGGTCAAGGTTAGAGTTTTAATTTAATTAGAATTGATGATTGTTTTAGAAAAAAACTGGTAATAATATAATAATAAGAGGTTAATTTAGGAAACTAATATATATTTATTAATAAAAAGATGGAAATACCATTGATTTATAAAATCCAATCTTCGACTCTCACCCTTCTCTCTCTCTCTTCTTTTTCTTCTCCCTTTTCTCTTTTATTTCTCTGTTTTATTCACCGACACCCAGATTCTCTCACCTTTCTCTCTCTCTCTCTCTCTTCTCCTTCTTCTCTTTATTTTTTATTTTCTTTACCAGCTGATCTGGGTTTCGGAACCCAGATCAACGTCTGGGTTTCCAGATATGAAAATCCATCTGGGTTTTCGATCTCCAGATTTGGAAACCCAGATCGATCTGGGTTCAGATACGAAAATTTAGATCGATCGGAAACCCAGTTCTAACTAGGTTTATGATCTGGAAACCCAGATCGATCTGGGTTTTAAAATCCAAATTGATCTGGGTTTCCAGATCAAAAACCCAGTTCGAACTGGGTTTTCGATCGATCTGGGTTTCTAGATCTTCCAGATCTTCAGATCTGAAAACCCAGATCGATCGGAAACCCAGTTTCAACTGGGTTTCCGATCTGAAAACCCAGATTCCAGATCTGGGTTTTTGATTTTTATTGTAGATGGTATTGATGATGATTGTGTTTATGATGATGTTGATAATTGTGTTTATTGTAAATGGTGTTGATGATGATGTTTTAGGTTTGTTTGATGATGATGGTAGTGGTTTTGTTTGTGATGATGACTGATAATATTGGATTAATGTCTCTATTGATGAACCACATATCCTGACTCTGTTGATAAACCAGAAATCAGATATTCTGAAATGTGATGAACTGAATCATTATCAATTTTTTTTTTCATTTTTTTATTTTTTTAAATATTATTTTCTAAATGAATCTAGACCGTCCATCTCAAAGATGAATGATTTAGATCAATTTGAAAAAATTTTAAATATTTTTAAGTTTTAAAATTTTAAATTATTTATGAATTAATATAATTTTTAAAAGAAAAAATAAAAATAAAATAAATTAACCAAAATGCCCTTAGTGCAGTTAATTTTGACGGTCAACCATGGTCAAACCGTTAGCAAAGAGGAGGTCATTGTTACAAAAGGTAAAAATAGACTGTAATAAGGTAAATTATTGGAAGCTTTTCAGTAATTCTCTCGCCCAACTAATATGGGATTATCATATATTTGTTTTATGTGATATGGATTTCTTTTATAATTGGTCACTCAGGTCATCTCCAATGTACAGTACCGAATTTTACATCATTTTGGTGTCAATACCAAATTTTTTGACATCAAATTTTATTTTATTTCAGTGTACATGACACCAAATTTATATAAAAGATATTTTCATCGATATTCCATACATAATTATTTAATTAATATATATTAAAAATTTTAAAATATATTCAATATTATATTCATTTTAAAGATCTCAATAAAGTATTTCAGATGATATTTTTTTCATAATAATTTAATATATATTTTGAATTAAATTAATTTATTGATAAATTACACTTTTTGGTGTTATGAACAATGCAACACCTGTTAATTGACACCAAAAAATGATCTAGGAGTTAGTGCTTTGGTGTCACATTGGAGAGCAAAATTACACCAAATTGGTGTTCTCAATCTATGCTACATAAATATTAGTGGATGAAATTGTATACGAACAAAATCTTTGAAGGTTTAGAGTTACACGTGCCAAACGGTAAAAAATTGGTCAATATGATATTTTATAAAAACAAAGGGACTACAAAATAAAATTTGACATAAAAAAATAATATTTTTAAGTTGTATTTACTTTGTCTAGCAGTCAGCCCAAAATTCAAAACTCCCTTGCTGTCTTCCAAATGATAGCAGCAGACATAGACATGACCACGGTTCGGTTCGGTTCTGGTTTCGGTTCTGAACCTACGGTTCCGGTTCTTAAAAAATTAGAACCGGAACCTTAACAGAAATAAAACGGTTCCGATTCGGTTCTGGAACAGTCGGTTCTATAATGGTTTCGATTCCGATTCTGGTTCCGGTTCTATAACGGTTTCGGTTCCGGTTCTGGAATCTTTTTTTAAAATGATAATTTGAAATTTAAAAATTAATATATTTTAAAATTAAAAAAATAAATCGATACCGGATACACAAACGAAATAAAAAATTTAATTATTTGAAGGCCAAATTACTCACAATCACATTACCGGATTATTTACTGATTTACCCTCAGTCCCTCACTGACTCACGTGAGTCACTGACTCTCTCTCTCTCTCACTCTCTCGTCTTTTTCTTCTTTTCTGTTTCTCTGTTAGGTTGTTTTCTTCTCTCTCTCTCCTCCTTCTTCTTCTCCTTCTTCTCTTTGATTTTTTTGTTTCCGATCTGGGTCCTGGTGGGTTCCAGCCCAGATCGATCTGGGCTGGGGATCGGGTTCTGGTGGGAAACCCAGATCGACGTCTGGATCTGGGTTCTGGAAACCCAGACGCCGATCTGGGTTTCCCGTTGGAAACCCAGATTGGCGTTTGGCTAGACGCCGATCTGGGATGAACCCAGATGGAAACCCAGATCCAGACGGGATCGACGTCTGGGTTTGGAAACCCAGACGCCGATCTGGGTTTTCATATGGGTTCGAACCCATATCCAGACGCCAGTTCGACGTCCAATCTGGGTCTCTGGAAACCCTCTGGGTTCTCTGGGTTTCCAGAACCCAGATCTGACTGCTTGCTTGCAGTCAGACCACTGACTGCTTGCCCGTTGGGGCCACGCGGCCCGAATGTTGGCCCCAATAATTTTTTTGGTTTTTTTTTATATTTATTTATTTAAGAATCGGAACCGTCGGTTCAAGTCGGTTCCGGTTCCGTCGGTTCTTGAACCGGCGGTTCCGGTTCGATTTCGAACCGGAACCAGAACCTTATGTTCTGGTTCCGGTTCTACAGTTACAGTTCGGTTCGAACTGAACCGTGGTCATGTCTAAGCAGACATCTATACCCAGTTGTGGTCTAATCATGAACAATGCATAAATTATTGATTGTGCAGTAGGTCACTTCAGTGTGGATCATTCAACACCTATAATTTTATATTTAGATAAAGAACAATTAATAGTTTTATAGAGAGAATGACCGGAAAGCCTCCAGTAATTTTCATTATTACAGTCGAAAACTATGTTTATCTTTTATAACAACGATCTTCCCTTTGTTAACGGTTTGACCATGGTTAACCGTCAAAATTAACTGTATTAAGAGTATTTTGGTCAATTTATTTGATTTTTATTTTTTCTTTTAAAAATTATATTAATTAATAAATAATTTAAAATGTTAAAACTTACAAATATTTAAAACTTTTTCAAATTAATCTAGACCATCCATCTTTGAGATGGACGGTCTAGATCCATTTAGAAAAAAAATAATATTTAAAAAAATAAAAAAAAGGAAAAAAAATTTAATGATAATAATTGAGTTCATCACATTTCAAAATATCCGATTTCTGGTTTATTAATAGAGTCAGGATATCTGGTTCATCAACAAAGACATCAACCCAATATCATCAGTCATCATCACAAACAAAACCACTACTATCATCATCAAACAGACCCAAAACATCATCATCAACACCATCTACAATAAATACAATCATCAATACCATCATAAACACAATCATCATCAACATCATCTACAATAAAAATCAAAAACCCAAATCAGAAATCTGGGTTTTCAGATCTGAAGATCTTGAAGATCTAGAAACCCAGATCGATGATCTGGGTTTCGAAATACGGAAACCCAGATCAAATTGGGTTTTCGATCTGGAAACCCAGATCCAATGGGGTTTCCGTATCTGGAAACCTAGATCGATCTGGGTTTCAAGATCTGAAGATCGAAAACCCAAATGGATTTTCAGATCTGGAAACCTAGATGTTGATCTGAGTTCTAGAACCCAGATCGGTTGGTGAAGAAAACAAAAAACAAAGAGAAGAAGGAGAAGAGAGAGAGAGAGAAAGAGAGAGAGAGAGAGAGAGAGAGAGAGAGAGAGTGAGAGGTGAGAGAATCTGGGTGCCAGTGAAGAAAACAGATAAATAAAAGAGAAGAGGTAGAAGGGTGAGAGTCGAAGAAGGAGAAGATTGGATTTTATAAATCAAGGATATTTCCATCTTTTTACCTTATTTTATCATTTTTCAATTATATTAAACGGTCAAACGTGATCAAATGGAAGGTCATTGTTATAAAAAACAAAAATGGTTTTTAGTTGTAATAAAACATACGTTGAGAGGCCTACCAATAATTCTCTCGTTTTCGATATTGAAAAAGCTCCTGTAGACTTTTTAAATCTGCAAATTTGATGTTGAAGCCAGGGAAATAAATTATTTTTACTTTTTGGATAGAAAAGATACAGATACGTAGTTTTTTTTTTTCTTTTAACAAATTGTGTCTAGTAAATTAATTAGATATATCATCAATCATAGAAATTGTTGGAGCATATCGTGCTCGTTTACATGAAGAGAAAGCAGTAGAGTTCATGTAAGAAAAAAAGCTGTAGGTCCAAAATCAATATATAGTAAAACTGTATGCTGCTTAATACATCAAAATGAAACAGACCTTGATATTAGAGTAATAGTCTGAATACATAGCCAACATATATATTAAAACTGATTGCAGCTTAAGTACAGCAAAATGAAATATTAAACCATTGATAAGATGCCATTTTCTCAAAAGACAAAAACAAAAGGAGTATCCACTTGCCACTTTCTAAAAAGAAAAAGAAAAGAAAAGGAAAAAAAAAAAAAAGGCTAGCTTCCTTCCTCCTCCTCATTTTTCGGTGTCAGAACCAGTGAATCGAGCACAGCAAGCCACTTTTTAAACAACTCAACCAACAGTTTAAACAGACCAAGCATCCATCACAATAGTCTTTCAGTCTTTCAAACAAACCAAGCATCTCATTTTTCGGTGTCAGACCCAGTGAAGAGAGCAACCTAACAGCAAGCCACTCAACCTTTGAAACAGATCAAGCATCCCATCAAAATCAGAAAGCAGAGTTACAAGCCAACTATCGTCATCATGAAAACGCCGGACAATCACAAGAAGTAGTTGCAACCATTTTGGATGGAAATGTCCAGGAGGTCCTCAGACGTCACCCAACGTACCACAGTGCTGGTACGTTTTGTAGTGATCCTGGTGTTCTTGGAGAAGGGGTTCGGTGTTATGTTCTGTTTGAACATCGAGAAAGCTACTTGGGTGGTGGTGGGAAGCGTGGTGGCTCTAAGGACTGGAAAAGGTGCTTGGGTGGTGGTGGGAAGCTGACGCACCAAAACGCACCAAGCAGCTTTTTCAGTCCTCAGAGCCACCACGCTTCCCACTGGACCTGCATGCCGGTGTCCAAGTGGGTACTTGTCGTTGTGGCCCGACAACATCACCTCGTTATGGTGAGAAAAATAGCTGTTCGACATGGTTATTCCTGTGGACCCCAGTATTGCATCCACCAGCCCGTCTGTGCAGTAGCTCAGCGCGCAGTGATCTATCCATATCTTTTGCGACCCTGTACATCAGTATTTACTTTACTCTTAATTAGTTTGTCCTTTATCACGTCAAGTAACACACCATTCATACGTGGCAATGACATGCTAAAATATTGACTTTTTCACGTGTTAAGGCCATCTCCATATTGTGTATCAGATTTCCAATCATTTTGACGTGAAAAAAGTTTCTATATCAAATTTTTTTACACAAATTTTTTATTCTCTAATATATTTTATATCAAATTTTTTATTCTCTAATATATTTTATATCAAATTAATATAAACGAAATCTTAAAAAAAAAATTCTATTTATAATTCTTTAATATATATTAAAAATTTAAAAATATATTTAAAAAAATCTCAAAAAATATTTTAAATGATATTTTTATAATAATTTAATATATATTTTTAATTAAATTAATTTATAACCCAACATCACTTTTGGGGCTATATGAACAGTACAACATCACATCAAATTTGAAGTTGTAATGTTTATTGACACAAAAAAAATTGTTTTTGAGAGAATACACTGTATTCAATGGAGCGCCAAAATGCACCATTTTGGTGCAGAACACCGCTTTGGTGCATTGGAGACGGTGTAAGATGATTTTTTTCCTATTTTGACAAGTGTAAGTGCAGTTTCGAGTCATTATTTTCACAGCTAACATGGCAGGATAAAATTTAATTACATAGACCAAAAAAAAAAAAAAGGCTACTTATATTTCTTCTAAAAAAGAAAAAATAGCTGCTTACATAAAACAAAACCAAGTACACAAGACAAAAAAATGTCCAAATGTTCTCAAAATCATAATAATTTTTTTTTTTTTTAAAAAAAGTTACATAATAATGAAGTGCAAGAGTAGAATGGCAAACCTGAGATGGAGATGCCATCACCGTCGGATTTGCCTCTGAAGCCAACGTGAGTCGGAGAGGAGGCAATCATGGAGTTACCGGAAGGTTTGCAGTGGTGGATGTGAATGTTGTGGATGATGACATGGGAGACGTACTGGAGAGTGAGGCAGCCGTTACCGGTGATGTGGATGTTGGCGCCGCGGCCGTCGATTGTCTTGTAGCTGTTGATGATGAGTTCATGTTTCAGCTTTATGAGCATGTTCCCACTGAACACAATCCAGAGTGGCTCCGTCTGGAGGACGGCGTGACGCAGTGTCCCTGGAGTTGGGTTGGCCGGGTCCCAGTCCGACGAGTCCGTCACCACGTAGATCTGCCCGCCCTTCCCTCCCAGCGTCCCACGCGCGAACCCAATAACACAATCCGCTAGTTTCTGCCGGTTGGCCGCCCAGTTTGGGTCGCACCGCCAGCAGTCGTCGATGGGGTTCCCCGTCAGACATTGCGCCTTTTCCTCGATGGAAAGGGTTTGTCTTCTTGATAAGGACGCATTCACTCTCCTGTCACAAGTATAAAATCTGGGTTCAAAAACAGGGGAATGCGTGTTTGTTTGATGAGAAAATGTGGGGGAAAGTAGAAAAATCTACACTTTTTGAAACAACGTAATGAGGATGACCCAGATGGGCTTAAAATTGAAACAAATGAGAGTAGTGAAGACTTACCATTTGACATCTTGAACAACAGCTTCAGGGTCAGGGTATTGATGAGGAAGTGTTAAATTAAGAGCAGATGTTGTAAGACATGAAAGAGAGATAATGAAGAAGAAACGTTTGAGGAAAATGCAGGTGGTGTTGGGATGCATTTTTTGTATGGACCACGACATTAATGATGTGTGCTTCTTTTTGTTAATAGGTGTTTGTTGTACTCCTACCTCCACCTCCTCTGTTTTTTGCTTCTGAAAAAAACGCACCAAGCAGCTTTTCCAGTCCTCAGAGCCACCACGCTTCCCACCACCACCCAAGCGGCTTTCCCGATGTTCAAACAGAACATAACACCGGTCCCCCTCTCCAAGAACACCAGGGTCACTACAAAACGTACCGGTACTGTGGTACGTTGGGTGGCGTCTGGAGGACCTCCTGGACCTTTCCATCCAAAATGGCTGCAGCTACTTCTCGCGATTGTCCGGCGTTTTCATGATGACGATGGCTGGCTCGTAACTCTGCTTTCTGATTTTGATGGGATGTTTGGTCTGTTTCAAAGGCTGAGTGGCTTGCTGTTATGGTTGCTCTCTTCACTGGGTCTGACACCGAAAAATGAGATGCTTGGTCTGTTTGAAAGGCTGAAAGGCTATTGTGATGGATGCTTGGTCTCTTTAAACTGTTGGTTGAGTTGTTTAAAAAGTGGCTTGCTGTTGTGGTTGCCCGATTCACTGGTTCTGACACCGAAAAATGAGGAGGAGGAAGGAAGCTAGCCTTTTTTTTTTCTTTTTCTTTTTAAATTTCGAACTATCTCCAAACTGTTGGTGTTATGTTGTGTTTGAACATTGGGAAAGCTGCTTGGGTGGTGGTGGGAAGCGTGGTGGCTCTGAGGACTGGAAAAGCTGCTTTGGTGGTGGTGGGAAGCGTTGTTCGTTTGAGTAGTGGAAAAGCTGGTTGGGTGATAGGAATGAAAAACTTAGTTGCGGCCATGGAAACAGAGAAAACGGATAGAAGCTTATGTTGAGAGTGTGTGAATATATAAACCGTATATATAACCAAACACTTCAAAGGTCAAATGGTCCCAGCGGATTATCTAGAAGGAGGGAGCAAATACTGAGTATAGCCGCTTCACCATTCGCATCAAATCACTACACTGTCTTACCTTCTATTTCTTCTGTTGAGAATCTCGAGGTTTTAATGAGATGCCAAATATTTGGCAACCCAGCTTTAATTTCCAACTGCCTCCTTTTTAAATTTTTTCTATTTCTAAGCAAGCTCTGTATATGTATATATCTTACTTTTGCAGGAGATCCTGAAGTTTTCAGGCTACTCAAAGTTGAAGTGCTGTTTAGTTTAATGAGCTGCCAAGGCCAACTTACACCGTCTGACTTTTTTTTTTCTAAGCTATGCCTACACGTACAAATTCATTTTCACAACAGATGGCTGGCATGCTAAAACGAGTGAGAACAGTGATAATGACAGGAGTGAGCCTGATGGCCTTGATGAATCCAGCCCAATAGCAATGTCCGCATCTTCCCACTAACCCGACCCGAACCCCTAAAAGCGTGCCCCGAAAGAAGCTCACAGTGAACGCCTCTCTCTCTCTCGTTGTATGAAACGAAGCTGATTTCTTTCGGCCTCAGGTGAAAATTTGTCACTTTTATTATTATTATTAATTTTTTAATGGTGATTTTTTATTTGATGTAATTTTTGGGAGTAAAATTTGGTTTCAAAATTATAAATTTTTCTGTGTTTGGTTGATATATAAGGGAATTTTTTTTTTTAATAAAATATATGAGAATCTTCTTATTCGATTTCAGTTTATCGCAGTTACCTGCCGTGCTGAAAGCTTGTAAACATGTGATATGACCTATTGTTCCTCCGTTACAGATGACAAGCTTTTCTTCTGGTTATGATTTGGGGATGCCATTTATATTGCATTCCTATTTTCTTAAATCTTTTTCCTACGCAGTTTTGCATTTTTTTTTTCTCTCGTAAACCTGACAGAGAAGGGCATAATCCTTCAGATATGTATCGGCTTATTGCTGATTATTATCCAGCAGATGATTTGGTAATCCAGCCGAAAGCTACCACTGGGAATTGAGTTTTGACTACTCGTTTTATTTTATGTCAGGTAAGTAGTCTTGTGTCAATATATTTATGTACATACATGCATGCTTGCTCTTGCTTTACTGTGGATGAGCTCCACCTGAAAAAATCTTTACTCTGCTTAAGTTTCAGGTTGTTAAGGAATCTATTACGGAAGGATCTTAGATTTCATAACGAGTTTCCAAGTGAATGAATACGGCACTGTGTTAATACTTACAAAAAAAAAAAAGTTCAGGAAACAGCCATTCTTATTATAATGCAATGCAGTACAAGCGAAATTGAGCTGAATTAGCACAAAAATATGAAGGAACACCTCCATTCTTATTACTATTCAATGAAGCAAACAAGAAAAATCCCTATAGCAGCAAGCCAACAACTAAATTCAACAAAATGAAGTTCTGAATGTGAGCAACGAATGTATAGTGACTAAGAGGTAACAGGAAATTTCAAAAAGAAAAAAAAAATGAAAAAGACATCTTGGGTTCTAATATGAACTATTGAACAATACAAGCACAGGACAATTCAATAATCACTGGTGATCGACATCAAACCAGAAATACATGCTAGTCGTAGCATAACTAACCCGAACTCGCTGCAGTGCCAAGTCCCCGCTTGCCATAACAGCCTTGTGGCACCTCCTTCGATCCTAGTTTGTAAGACTGAGACCCTATCACCATTACTTTTTACTGGAGAAGGGATCACCTTACAGCTTCTAGGTTCTAGCTGCTTACAATCTGGGCACAAATAGATAATCCAATAGGTCCGCTTCACATTGAAGTATACAACAATCTATTGTGAGCCTTCCACTCCGATGGAGCAAGTGGCAACCAAGCTTGGCCTTCACAGTTAAGTTCGCCAACTTGCAGGTGGATAGAAACTCCAATCCACTGCCCAATTAGAACATGAAAAAAAACATTTTGTTGCTAGTGATAACAAAGTTGTAGTGATTTTATAGGACCCTGCTCCAAACCGTTGGATAGGAAATTGAGTGGCTTGGCAAAGAACCACATCTCCTCAAAAGATCTAGTGAATTTTGGAAATTAACTGTTAAGCAAGTCACATGCAGGTAAAACCAGTGCCGAAAAATGCAAGACGGTGTTGAATGTACAGATGAATAGATTAACTAATCTGATTTATCAAATCATTTATTCAAATACTCTGTTTGGCATGGAGCAGTTGAAGATGGAACGTCTTTGCTAGATGGCACCTCACTACATATTTCAACTCAAATGCCCATGCTTAATTTCTGATGCATAAAGACGTTGTCTTTAAATTATAGGTATCTGCCTTAAATATCCAACAATATGAATAGGCACCTGGGAATGACATAGTAACTTTTAAAGAAAGAAAGAACTAAAAAATGAAAGTTCTCAAACCTGTCTGAACCTTGATAACAGATCCAACAATCTGAACAAAGCAAGTTATGATAGAAAAAGGGAAATCGATAAACATTTTGACGATAAAAGTCATATTCTTCTTCAGAAATTTGGGTAGTGCTGGTAGTATACTATAAACTTATGTAGTATACTAACATTGAGAAGCAACCGCAAAACCCAGCAAGTAGACATTACTCCATTTCCCATGAGAATGCTGAAAGCAAATTTATGGCCTCCACAGCACTGGTTTAGGCAATCTAAACATGGCATTTATTTATTGATTTCCTCGACACAGATCTAAAACTCACTTGAGAATGGGGGTTATCTCCTACATGAGATCAGGCCATACCTTTCCTAGAGATAAGTCAACAAAATTTTGAAAATCAAATTCAACAGTCCTTGTGTCGATTTAAACCTCTAACAGCCATCATTATTACAAGCCCTGTCTCAAGTAATTAGCAATCAGCAATAACCGAGAAGTGGTTTTTGACTCATAAGGTTGGAAAAACACGTATACTACAATTAGAGGATGCAAACTGAGAAATTAAAAACTGAACTGGCATCATGTTACTTCAAGCCAAGGAAGGTTTCAATCCAAATCCATTTATTCAGGCTAGGCCTAAAGGTCAAGGTTTAAATTTTCAATCTTCCATTTATGTTTCAATGACAGAGCATATATTGGAGCCTATTTCACAAGATATTATATCATAGAAAAAAGAATTCTGATAAAACTATGTCAATAGAACAAATGATAGCATGCATAAAATACTCATAAACAAAATCTACAAGATTGAGAGACTAATCTCAAACTCGATTGTCACTTGTCAGTAAGAATTCCAATCGGGAAAAAGAATTAATATCTTTTACTTCTGTTGTTGCAGTTATCGAGTGGCTGACTATGCTCAAGTTGAACTAACTTCTCTAATGACCTACAACATACCAGGCACAGTGGTTTTTTTTATCTGAATGTTAGAGACATGATGGCTGCCGCCTGATGCAATTAGAATGGTATCACCGCGTCGACGAGGAACCACATGATCATCAGATTTTTCATTGCCTACTATATCCGAAAATCACATACATGCAAGTCGCTACTTTACAAACCTTGCTGCAGATACAGCTGTTGCAATGTCGGGGAAAACTCCAAGCTCAGATAAATCTTTAACCGGCCAATCTACCCGGAGCCACAGGCGAGGCTGACATGTCAAGTAATGCCATATGTGGCAAACGAGGGCAGTGTTATATGGATCTGCAATCGCCATAGCAGTTTGTGAAAGGGATCGCACAGATTGTGGCATGCATGCATTTTGGAATAACAAGGTCCATGAACACGCTTCCAATGCAATGATATGACCATTTAGATTTTCACAACACCATCTCAATGCCACATCAATATCAACCACACAATAGATCAAAAACCAATTTTGAATAACTTATCATTATAAAACTTAACGGCACCAACATTAGCTAACTTTAAATAACCTTTCATTGCAGCTAAAAACAAATACAAATATCATAACTTTAGAAACTATTGAACCTGAACCTAAAATTGACAAACAGGATTTACAAAAGAGAACATTATTACAAATGAAAAAACTTTGATGCCCTATAATACCTAATCTCAAAACCCCATTTCCACTTCACACCTACAAATCTTCAAAAACCATCAAACACATAAATTGGCCAAAACCCTAACCCACCTCCTAATTCCCAAAACCAAAACCAAAAAATAAAAATAAAATCACTATCACATGCATGTAAGCAGTTCAATTACACTAGAAAAACCTACAATTGGTAACCGACACAATATTTCACAACCTAAAACTAAACAATTCGAACAAATCAAACAAATAAATGATAAAAAAAAAAAAAAACAATCTTTGGAAAACCCCACCTGGAATTGGAGACAAAAAGCTGAAAGTGTGCATCAGACAACCATCGTCAGGATTTTTTTTATGGGAGCTGAACATGATTGCCTCACCATTTTCTTGCTGCATCGCTTTAAAGCTGGTGACTACTGACTCGTAGCTCCATTCCTCTTCCTTCGACAATTTATCAGACTCCTGAGCGGAGTAGACTGATATAAGTTGATATATCGACACCGCCGGTTCCTGTGGTCTTGACACGTGGTCTAATTAAAATGTTTGATATATGTTGACATGTTGGTGTTTTTATATATATATATTTTTAAATTGAGTTTTGTTTTTACACGAACAAATACAAAACTACTAATTTCAAAAATAATAATAATAATAATAAATACAAAACTACTGCGCCATCACTATTCGTAAAGCAATTCTCACTATCGGAAGAGATTTTCATACACTTCTGTAAATATGGAGTCTGAAGCCCTATGGTAGAAAATGGAGGGAAATCTTAATCACTCTATTAATCCACGATATAAGGGCCGTATTTCATTCATCTAGCATAAAAGTTGTATGTTTTCAATGTTCAAACACATGAAATAGTAGATTTGCTAGAGTGCTTCATAACTAGGGCCTTGATGCCAAATGTTATGTCCACATTTTGATGAAACCAAAAGTATAATTTGGATTACGTCAACCAAAACCAAAACCTTCCAAATATTAGGAAATACTAACACAATTTTTTTTAATCGAATTGCAGAACTTGCGCAGAAGTCTTGATCTTTTTGAAAGAAAATATGTATTAATATTAGTTTTCCAATGCTTGTTATTATTTTTTTAATTCTGTATAATATCCACATAGAAATGTAAAATCCTTGTTGGTTTGTCGAGTTTGTCTGGCATGTATGTGTTAAAGTCAGTCAAAAGTAGTTTTCTTTGTTTTTGGATAAAAGTTAAAAGTACCTGTTAATTTGTCTTTAATATGTATTGAAGTTAGGGATATAATTCCGACTTTGTGGGAGGTTAGTTAATTATAAAGTGGGCATTATTGTCTCAACGAGAAATTTCACTAGTTTCCTGGGAAACCACGTCACCTGCTGGCTGCTACCTCATTGCCGATATTATTGTTGTCGCGGTTTATACATAATTTGTAAAACAACTTTAGAAGGTCGGCCATACCTGTTCATGCATGAAGTTTTCATAAAATTATCATATTAGTGTCTCTTTGTCGTTATTTATTTAACTATTAATCTAGGTTATCAACCTTCGTTAAATTTAAGTGATTAAATCCACTAATATGAAAATATTACTATGTATCTTGTTGACTTTTTGGTTGCAGATACAATAAAAGCTTTATCCTGGCAACGCAAGGATTGGTTATATGGCTTTTCGTTGGGAAGTCAAATGTTCTCTCTAATTAAATATTACATATTTTGTTTTCCTCATCTTCATACAAGCTTTTTTGGTGTTCCCCACGTCAATGCCGGTCATAAGGCTATCTCTAACGTAACACCAAATTGATGTAAAACACCAATTTGATGTCAAAAACGGTTGCAATATAGACACCAAGTTGGTTTCCAGCTTCACTCCCAAAAAAAAAAAAAAAATGGTATTTATTCTACGGTTGGACACCAAATTCCAAATTATAGCTAATACCATTTTTTCTTTTGATGGGCCACGTTGCTTTTTTATTTTTTTATAATTCCAATATTATCCCCAAACTAATAAATACAACAAATTTAATTTCTTTTATATCTTTTAATATATTTAATATAGGGCAAATTACAGAAACCTCCCCTAAGGTTTGGTGAAATTGCATAAAAATGACGAAGTTTTGGTAACTTGCACTTACCTCTCTTAAGATTTCAAAAACTCAACACCAACCTCCTCTGTTGTTAGTCAAACCCATTGAATTCACACCGTCCATGGTTAAAGATACAAAAAGGCTAAAACACCCTCAAAGTCAATTTTTTTATTTTTTATAATTAAAAAAAAAAAAAACTGGAGACATTTGGTCTCCAGTGATCTCCATCGCTGGAGACCGTCTCCAACGATCCATCGCTGGAGATGGGAGGTCTCCAGCGATGGAGATGTCTCCGTCGCGCGTCTCCATCGCTGGAGATGCGCTTGGAGACCAAAGAGACCAAATCTGGTCTTCGGCCACCGAAGACCAGATCTAGTTTTTATTTTTTTTTAATTATTTTTAAAAATAATTAAAAATAAATATTTTTTAATTATTAATTTAATGTATATCAAATTAAAATTTTTATAAGGTGTGTATTGACAATTATGCCCAACGACGGACCCACTGTGGGGCCAGTGCCCCACCTGAAATTTAAAAAAAAAATTGATAAAATACTGCATAATTTTAAAAAAGAAAAAAAAAAACAAAAAAAAAAACAAAATCTGATATGCGACGCTGGCAGCGCTGCACTGCAACAGTGAAATCAGCATAACAGCTTTTTTTTTTTTCTTATTTAATTATTTATTTTTCCTATTTCTAATAGGATTAACTTACTTTCCTATTTCTTACTCTTATTAGACATAGTTTTTCTACTTCTAATATTTTTCGTACTCCTAATTAATTAATATTTTCTTTTGCAATTTTATTCTTTTTATTCTCTTCTATATAAATACTATTTACATTGACAATTTATAATTTTAGCGAATTACTTTTTTTTTTCTTTTTCTCCTCATATTCATCTGACATCTCTTTATTTTCACTTTGACATATTGTGACTTATCAGGTTAGTCTCCTAAATTAATTACTTTTTTAATTAATTTATTTTTTAATAATCTAAATTTAATATATATCTTATCAATAAACCCTAAAATCTTAAACTTTAAATTATTGCATTAAAATTATCCGTGCATAATGTATTGTCATTATTCAATTGTATATATATATAATCAATATAGCTTTATTTTATTTAGAATCAATAAATTATTTTTAAAAAAAAAATTGTTATTATGTTTTTATTTGTTATGAAATAGTTATGGAGAGATATATGAAAAGAAAATCATCACTTGAGTTGGAATCATCTTCTTCGAAGAAAAATTGTGTTGAAGTCAATTTTTCAAATCTTCCTGTTGATCCAAGACTTCGAATTAAAATATGATATTATAATCCTAATGTCCGTGAGCAAGTTCGAAGAGCATATCTACTAAAAGGTCCTTGTCAATCTCGAGAACACAATTTGTTTTTTATTTTTTAATTGTAATTGTATATAATTTATTTTTTTCTTTTTTTTATTTATTTTAATGATTTCATTATGATTTTTAAGTATGTGACTATTTGTTTTGCCTAAATATAATATATATTTTATTTTATTTAAACTATATAACGTTATTGAATATTGTTTTACATAAAAACATTATACATTTAGTAGATTCTTAATTTTTTATATTTTTATTATTTTATTTATGTGCCCCCTCTGAATAAATTTTCTGGGTCCGCCACTGATTATGCTCCTGATAATTTTGACTTGATGAAGGTTGACTAACGGTTGACTAACAATAAGGGAGGTTGGTATTGAGTTTTTGAAATCTTAAGGGAGATCAGTGCGAGTTATCCAAACTTCGTCATTTTTGTGCAATTTCGTCAAACCTTAGAAGATGTTTGTGCAATTTACCCTTTAATATATTTATATAATTTGATTAATAATTATAAATAAAAATTAAATTATTATAAAAAATATATACCGTTTAAAATATTTTATTAAGATCTTTAAAATAGTATAATATTGAATATATTTTAATATATTTTTAAGTTTTTAATGTGTATTATAAGTAATATATTAAGATAATGTCATTTTAAATTATTTTTTGTATATAAAAATTTATTATTTTTATATAATGAAAATAATATCTTGTAAAAAATACAAAAAAAAAATGTAAGTATTTAATAATTTTGTAAAATATCGTGAGTAATTATTTGAGAATAAAATTATATACTAAATAAATTAATTAATGTTGGTTAAAGAATTATGTATGGAATATTCTGTGAAGATGTCTTTTATACCAATTTGGTATCATGTATATTGGAGTTAAAAGAAATTTGGTATCAATAAATTTGATATTGATATCAAAATGGTGTCAAACATTGGAGTTGGTCTAACCAACTACAGTGTGACACCAAAACACCAATTTGGTGTCAACTTTTACTCCAAATGTCACACCGTTTTGATGTGATGGTGCCAATTTCAGGAAGCTATTTGATGTGTTTGCTATAGTTATGACACCAAATTTGATGTCATAATGTAGTAACATCAAATTTGTGAATTTGGGGCCACATGCTCACTTTTTGGCTATCAAATTTTCAACTCCACCTCTTAACTCTAATTTTTACAATTTTTATCCCATTTGTATAATTTAATCATGATTAATAATTAAAAATAAAAATTAAATTATTATAAAAATATATATACTGTTAGAAATATTTCATTGAGATCTTTAAAATGAGTATAATATTGAATATGTTTTAATATATTTTTAAGTTTTTAATATATATTATAAATAATATATTAAATGACTACAAAATTAGTTGGAAAATTAATGATAATAATATTTTATAATAAATTTAAAAAATTATTTGAGAAATTAATAATTTTTTTTTTATATTATGCCTAATTATTTGAGATTACGATTTTATAATGGGTTGGATAATAAAATAGTTGGATGAAAAATTAGTTGAAAAAATTATATTGATAAAAAATTAGGTGAATAAACAATTAATTGGATAAAAATGAGTTAAAAAATATTAAGTTACTAAAAAATTAGGTGAAAATATAATGAGAATAATATTTTGTAAAAAATTAAAAAATTATGTAAGTATTTAATAATTTAGTAATATAATGTCAGTAATTATTTAAGAATAAAATTATATACTAAATAAATTAATTAATATTGATTAAAGAATTATGTATGAAATATTCTGTGAAGATACCTTTTACACCAATTTAGTGTCATGTACATTGGAGTTAAAAACAATTTGATGTTGATACCAAAATGGTGTCAAGTTTGGTGTCAAACACCGGAGATGGTCTAACATTTTAAAGTCCCGGCGCGAAAAACTAATATGGACTTATGTATATATACATATATAATTTATTTTGTCATATTTTTAGTGTGTATATAATAATTCCATAAAGAAAAAATGAAAAAAAATATATTATAAGACAAATATATTTCATATATGACAATAAATTAGAAAACAATAATAAAAAGAGATAAAAGAAGAACCATAAAAAATAAGTAATCAAGACAAGACAAAATTTAATAATAGTGAATATAAAAATATAACTTTTACCTCAAAAATAAATAAATTTTTAGAATTCGACTTTCTTCACTTTAAATTGTTGATAAAATTTGAAATTTTTAACTAATTAAAACAAAAAAAAAAAAGACAATAATTTAAAGTTTATTTTTGTGTGGCTATGGACAATATGAAAGAGGAAAATAAGTTATGGTTGAAAATAATAGAATGAGTTTATATATAAATTAAATATTTTAGCTTTGGAGTCCTTTGCATATTAAAAATATTTTTCAATTGCTTAAATGTTATTCGCCATCCCTAGTTCAAAAACACCATTAAGGGAAAAAGGTTGTGGGGTTTGAACTCGAGTCCGGAAGTACCTCGCATGATGAGGTCTTTAACCACAAAGTCTGTTTTAAAATTTTGGATATTTGTGAAACATTTATTATTTATTGATTTTACAAATTAATTATACGAAAAAATTAAAAATTTATAAAATTTTGGGCCCCAAAATTCGAAGGCCTAGGGCAGTCATACCTTCGACACGTGCTCAAGGCAACCTTCGCCTACATCAATTAAGTTTTCAATTCCTTAATCAACAAACCAAAGTTCGTTTTTATTCAATATATATTGTCTATTGATTATCTTCCCTTTTGTTTATAATCTATTTTTGATTTCTTTTTTTAATAAATAATCTATTTTCTATTTTACTTTCATATTTTTTTTTTTTAATCTCTAAGATTGATCCAGAGAATTATTGGGATCAACTGAGATGGTATATTAGTAGCGTAGTCCGAAGAACTGTTCCCGTATGAGAGGAATCAGTCCATATAAAAGTGGAAAAATGACCCACACTTGCATGGGAAGACGAGCCATATAAATTAGTGTGAAGATATTATTATAAGATGTAGAATTTACACCAAGAGGTATGGCTTTTAATCAAAGGAGCCAATATTCCGTTACATTTTACTTTTAAGCTTTAATTTTTGGGATTCTTATTTTGTTATTTTATTATCAATTTATTGTGTGCTAATAATCTTGCTGATTCAGAATCTAGGGCTGCGTGACATGGTGAAATGTTTCAAGCAAAAGTTGCAGGAAAAAGGGATCCAATATGATGTAGGGCACCTGTTAATTTAAACAACATAGAAAAAGAAAGTATGTCTAATCAGAAACAAGAGTTGATGAACTCAAAAATGCCTATATACTAGTAAGGTCAAATTTCTTATATTCTACATTTTTATGGTGGTTTGATGATGTAGAAATAAGAGGAAAGTGGAAACAAATTACCAATTTTTTTTTTTTTTAAAATTTAAATGAGAAAGTGTCACAGTAGTGAAGAAAACACAAATTCTTATCATATTGAAATTGACCAAATTTCGAACATGTGGATTCATGCCACTTGCTTTTTATTTTGAGTATATGCCTCCACTTAGACTTCTGTTTAATTGATTTTTTGGCAAATTAGATGGTAATTATGTTGAGTGAAACATCTCTGAAGTTGATTGTGAAATTGTTTTATTAATTATGATTCTATAACTATTGTAAGACTTAAAAAGTAGTTAGTAAGTGTTTTAGGCACTAGCTGTAAATTTGTATATGTAATAACTTGTTGACGTGGGAAACCAGTCAACCAGATTCTTAAGCCAAATGTCGCAACCTAAGAAGACCTGCAACAGAGAAACTAGATAATGACAAAAGAGAAGAGATGAAGGAGAATAAGGCAACACAATTTTTAAAGTGGTTCAGCCCTTGAAAGCTGCTTACGTCCATTGTTTTTTGTTATTTTCGACGATAATTTCCTCTCAAAAGTGTTTCACTCTCCCCTTTTACAATAAATGCTCCCTTCTATTTATAGAGAAGAGGGAGCTACAAAGAGAATAATCCGACAAAAAGGTCATAATCCATCACAATTAATGCTGCTGGAATGCATTTAATGCTTATGACTTTTGCCAGGTCAACTCTGTCAACACGTGGGCTGGATGCTAACCCATGCTGGTTTGGTGAGATCTCCCGGAATTATGCTGTCATTAGGTGAAATAACCTTACTTATCGTGTAAGATACGCCATCTCACTGTTCTGGACTGGCACTGAGCGAACTGAGCTGAAAACGGACTGAAACCGCAGAATGAGCGATCTTGACTTCGCACGGACAGAGCGAACTTTACGTCGTTAGAGTCAGGATGGTCGCTTAACGATCTTGACTTCGCTAGACTTCCCACGAACTTGACTTCGTTAGCCTTTTAACCGTGCTCACGAGCTTCTATGCTGGGCTTCCCGTATCGATCTCGGTGGCTTGGGCCACTAACTTCATGGGCTCTTGCCAGCCCACTTAAGTAGCTCGAAAAACACCCACAACATAACTAAAATTGATATATGTACATTACTTTTTACTTTTATATTTTTTTTAAATAATACATTACTTTTAATTACTTGTTATTTAGAACATACCATAAAATTTTACACTATCTTTTGATCTCAGTTACCTTTCAACTTGTTTTTCATTTTTTTTTTAAAAAAATCTTTTTATTACAAAAGTGGGCATTATATGTATTTTCTAGTTTACAAAGTGGGCACGACATGATTGTTTAAGCAAGTTTCTTTAGAAATTATCAGCTAATGGCTACCACCTCATTGTTGATATTGTTGTTGTTGCTGTTTATATAGATAATTTGTAATACAACTTAGAAGGCTGGGTCATATCCGTTCATGCAAAACGTTTATTAGAGTGTTAATAATTTAATTTAACAACTTTTTGATATGGACTTTGTTATTTATATTTGTATTTATTTTTTATTAGATGTAATTTAATTATTAAAAGTTCAAGAAATAAATAATCAAAAATAATGTTAACATTTTTTTTGATTAAAATTTAATGATTTAACTTTTGGATAATGTTAAATTTTGAAAATTTATATAATTGTGAGTACAAACAATTTTAGAGGGTGCAGATGTCACTACTCTTAAATAAATGATCATGTGGGCTTATAATCCAATGGGAGAGTAAGTAATTTTTGTGCGGGTGCAATAAAAGTAAGAGTTGAGATGTTTCCAGCCCTTATAAATTGTGCACACACTCCTTTTATAATTACTTCTCATCAAAATATGAAAAATCTCTAGTTTGTAGACAAACTTCACTTAATATCAATATTGCCCTTCTTTTATTGTTTTTATACTATATTTTCGTAAGTATAACTCATGACACTTATTATATTATCTAATTAATTTTGTTAAAATTTTGAGATTTTTTTCCCCAATAGACTGGATAAATAGATTATGATTTCTTCTAATAATAATAATTAATTAATTCAAAATTTATCATTTTACAATCAATTTCTTAAACAAGATTTTAAATTATTTTTTACATTTTACAATTATTTTGTATTCTTTTAAACAAATGTGATATTAAAAAAAAAATAGTTAATTACGAGAAGTTAGAATTTGAAAAGGTATAGAAAGTTTCATCTCGGTTTAATTTTCGGAGTTATATGATAATATTTAAATAGGTTTCTTATTATTTGATCAAAATATAATTTTTTATCTCGGTTCAATAGATGCATTGTATCATGAAAAAAATAAGTTTGAATTAAACAGTGATACCTTATGAAGTATTTAGAATAAAACAAACTTTTTAATATATATTCTTATTGTTTTCTTTCAAACATGTTTTCCTTTTTTTTTTTTTTCTTTTTAACTAAATACAATAATTTCACCATGATTTTAATTCATTATCAATATTTTACAATTAATTTGTTTTTTATAAATTTTTTTGATATTTGTAATTAGTATTTGATTATCATTATTAATATTCTGTAATTAATTTGTTTCTTATTATTTGATATTTGAAATTAGTATTTTAAAAAAAATTAAGAATTATTTTAAAAAAAAAATTAAGAATTAGTATTTAAAAAAAAATTAAGAGTTTGAGAAAATAAAAAGGTTTGATCATATACATAATAAAAATGATTAATATTTACAAATTATTTAATGTTGACGTTGGGATCTAGTCAACAAGGTTCTTCAAGCTCAAGACTGCAAATCAATGGAAAATAGAACAAAAGTAAGAGAATGGAGGCAGAGGGAAAGAAAAAGACGCAGATTTTACGTAATTCGACCAAGGGGAAGACTTACGTCCACGGTGCCTGCTTTTGAAGCGGAAAAGCAGTTACTATTATTACTATATTTCTGGTTATAGAGCAGAGAGAGCAGAGAGAACCCGCCCCCCCTCTCCCTCTCCCTCGTTACAATAATTCTTACCCCTATTTATAGAGAGAGGGAGATGCTATAGTGGCATCTAATAAGTTAAAATACAATGATGATGACAATTTATGCTTGATGGTTTGTATTTAATGTGCCTGAGTTGCATTAAATACGTCTAACAACTGTTAAAGCAAGTTGCTTAGACGGCTGATCCAAGTGGGCTAGTTCAAGTGGGTTAGCTCAAGTGGGTTAGATAAGATCTTCGTAATTCAGGCTGTAATCTGATATGGTTGGCCGTACACGTCACGCCATTGCGTGAGCTGGTTCTGATGTGGACGGGGTGGAGCTTATCAAAAAACGAGCTCATGAGGTCGTTTTTGTCGAGCTGATGAGCTGGGAGCTGATGAGCTAAAAGTTGATGAGCTGGGAGCTCGATTTGCTGAAAGCTGATAAGTTGGGAGCTCAATCTGGGAGCTGATGAGGTGGGAGCTGAGTGCTCATGCCTGTGAGTTCGAGCTGGGAGCTCATCCTGGACGAGCTGGTGTTCGTCCATCTGTTCATTGGCCTGCTCGCATATGGATTGCTCGTCTTGTATTCTGCTGGACTGCTTCCACGAGCTGAAGTTTGGTAAATTAGGCCTTTATCTGCTAGGCCTTGGGGCTTTTACCAGCTCATTTGGGATATCATAAAACACACATAACATTTACCCTTTGTAGTAATTTCCTTTAAAAATAAAATTAGATTTTTAGAAATAGACCATGATGAGATGTACATAAAATTTTTTAGGGGTGTAAATATCATTACTCTAGTAGCAAATGGGTATAGTGTGTATAGCCCAATGAGAGTAAAAAGGTAACCCAATGGCACAAAAGTTAGACACTTAAATTTGTTATTTGTTATTGAGTTATGATATTAACACCCCTTAAAATTTGTATATAAACCCTCTTTTTGTAAACCCCTCTCCTTAATATTAGTACTGTAGTTATGTACAGTAAATTAGCTAATATAATTTTATGGTACCTAATATTATAATGGAGTTAAAATAAACAATTTAGGGAAGTTCGGAGACTGTTAAGGGAATAAATCGGGTTTTCCGAAATTTTTTTTGGAAATTCTGAAAAGTCTTCAAATAGCTTAATTAGAAGTTCAAGAGACTTAAAGTGGACTTAAAATAAGTTATATGAATTTTCTGGATGAAATCGGATCAATCCGATGAAATCCGAAAATTTCCAGAAATTACCCGTAAATTCAATCGGATAATGAAAATTTAATTTAAATTGTCCCAATAAATTATGAAAGTCCCATAAATCACTTTTGTAGCTTTTAGAACCTTAAAATAACCTTGAGAATTTATTTCAAGTGGTAGAAAATAATGGGAATTGAATTAAGTGGTTTAAGGGCAAAATTGGAATTTTTGCACTAATGTAGAGATATCTATTTTTGGGACCAATCATATGGAGACACATCACAATGACATTTTTGAAATTAATGAATGAATGGAGGGCAATTGTTAAGAGGCATGAGATAGTATAAATATGATGAGATAGTGTGAAAAATCAAAAGAAAAATCTAGAGAGTGAGAGAAGGAAAATTTGGCCAAGGAGAAGAAAGAGGAAGAAGAAGAAAGCAGCTAGGGCAATCCACTCTAAAGGTTTTCAAGGGTGTTTTGAAAGGTTCCAAGCCCAAAAATCAAGTCTCCAAACTCCCTAGATCATTATCCAACCAAGAATTGTAAGTTTAGTGTATGTTTTGATGATTTTTGATTAGTTTTGTGTGCTTAAGGTTGGGTTATGGCAACTTGAGTTATGAGACTTGTTCTTGACAAGTGTTAGAGGGGAAATATATCTTGAGTTGTGGAAAAGAAGAACCATAACCATTGGAACCAAATTGAAGTAAGAAACTAGGATTTTTCAAGTTAGAATATAGTTAGTTTATCATGCCCTCCAAGCGTTTGATTAAATGTCTAAGTGAATTCAACTAATTATGTGATGTGTTTTGATGATTTGAATGAAGTAAAATTGATGAGAGGGGATACATAGGCTTTGGCTATAACAAGAAATGTAAGGTTTAAAATCAATTTTGATAGTTTGAAGTTAAAGGATTTTGTAAAACTAGTGTGGATGTCATGAAATCAAGGGTAAAAATGGTAGGGAATTGTGGAAGGTTTAAATGCTATGACACTTGACTAACATAGTATGACATGTATTAATGGAGTTAGAGTGCTTTGGAATGAAATTGGAACATGATAGAGGCCTAAATTATGTATTGGAAACTAGTTGAATTGAAAAAGAAAATAAAAGGAAAAAATGCAGGGGCGTTTTTCCCAAATAAGAGGTTCTGGTCTGATTTTTATTTTCAATGTTTTATGTGATTGAAATGTCCGTTTTGATGAAACAAAAAGGTAGGAACTGACGGAAGTCGAATCGGATTTAAAATGGCGAAAAACGGACCAAAACAGTGAAATTGATGAAATATAACGTTTACGCGATTTTCACGATTTTTAGGCATTTTTAATTCATGAATTCAGACCTGATTTATCCTAGATTTATGGTGGAAATAAAAGCTTGTAATGTAGGCTTGAATTGGATAAATTGGGCTAGTGATCGGTTATGGAAAAATTGTTAGAAAAATTGATCCAAAAGTGCCTAAATGGGAACTTTAGAACTAGTAATCTAATTAGTGGTGTTTGAATTATGGATTGAATGTTAGTGGAATGATATTAAATGTTTGGTGAATGATTATTGTAGGGGAGCCATCTAAGGGTCCATAGGCGCATCCAGTTGTGAGAATTCTCCAAACAGTGAGTGTCCTTTTTAAAATAGTTTATGAAATTTGATTGTGTTTTTAATTAGAATTTTATTTGTATCAAATTTTCTTTCAATTTTAGTACGATTTATATGCTGAAATTCTATGGTAATTATGCAAAAACTTATGTTTTGGTACCCCTAGGGTATTATAGATATATACCGGTTAGTAGTATCTCGTACGTGCACGGCGAGATAGGACATATTGCATTGCATTTAGACTTTGCCACTTTGGCAACGACTCATGCATCTTGACATATTAGTATGGTGGCCGTGACATGGTATGGGGTATATAGGTTTGCGCGCTTACCACACTATGGCGATGTAGGATTCCGTCACATTACCGATTAGTAACAGGGGCGATGTAGGATTCCGCTCCGTTACTTTTGACGGCCCGAGCGATGTAGGATTCCGTTCCGCCGCATTGTACGGCTTGAGTGATGTAGGATTCCACTCTACCGTAACACCTAGGGTACCACTAGTTATAGTATTCAATGGACTTTATAGTTATGGAAATTGATTTTATTCCACTGAATCTAATTATATTTTCATATGATTTCATTTAAGCATTTATGAAAGGAAATTCTTATGATAAATTATGTATGAATTGATATGTTTACGCATTTATAAATGTTTTTAGTAACCTATGACACTCACTGGGCTTTTAGCTTATCCAAAAATCCCCAAAAACATTTTTAGGTGTAGGTTCTGCTACGACAGGAACTGGGACACTGACACTGGAGCATTAGGCGTGCTGTGGATAAGTTTTGAAGTAAATATCGAAAACATATGGTTTTGTAATATTTTTAAATGGTTAAAATTTTATATTAATCTATAAATTACCATTTTGGATGTGTAAATAATTATGGTATTATGGTAGTAGTAATAAATATAGTTTGGTTTAAAATCCTCTAAATGTACTTGTTTGTGGCTTATTGTGTTTTTCGGATTTTAATCCGATGATAGTAGTGAATTAATTGAAATTTTAAAAGTGTCAAACTTTTTCCGTGCAGGATGGGTTTTTAATAAAAACAGCCGTTATAATGCCGAAATTTTTATAAAATTTTAAATGAGTTTTATTAACTAATGATTGTAGCATATCTTATAGTCGCCACAAACAATAATCAGGCTACTTAATTTTAAATAGAAATTAGAAAAATTTTAGAGACAAATCAGCTTTGCTTCGCGGGGATTCTTCAATCGATCTAGATATCGGCTGGAGGGTGACCGTGAAGTGTCGACAGGTCACCTAGTCCTCCGTAGTTATGGTATAGTAAAGATAGGGGCCTGTCACTTTGTGTGTGTGTGTGTGTGTGTGTGTTTTTTTTTTTTTTTTTTTTTGTGAGAAAAGAGATAACTACATTAAATCACATCACAAAAGATTAGTGGAAGAAGTTATAATTAGGACATTTACATCTTGATCTGTTCGATTAACCCTCTTTTTGTGTTTACAATCTCCTAAAAAGTTTATATCCTGTAAATAAATCTTATACATTACCAATTATGTCCCTTATATATATATTTTTTATATTTTTAATCTATTATTAATAAATAAAATATAAAAAATAACTATATTAATTACAATAAAACATAGAAAAGAAAATAAAAGAAAAACCACAAGAGGAGCCGCATCTCTGTGCGCCTGAGGTGGCAGCCTTCTCCTTAGCCATCATCCTTAATTTTTGATGGAGGAGGCTGCTATACGATCACAACCCTCCATCCTTTGAATCTCTTTATTTTATTTTTATTTTATTATTTTTTAAAACAATATCTTTTTTTTTTAATGTATAGTGAACCTGCTTCTGCTTTTTTTATTTTTATTTTTTATTTTAATTTGTTTTTATTATATTTATTTATTTAATTACTCAATTTTAAGTATAAAATATTTGATGTAATTCTTATAATCACTCAACTTTATTAATGTACAAGACAAAAATGTATTAAATCTTTCTTTTTGTTTCATAATTAAACTAAATATTGTAGTTAAACCTTATGATAATAATTTAAGTAGAAAAATTTTGTTAATCCTCCATCTATTTAAGTAATAATAGTCCGATAATAATAAAACCTTTGATATAAAGAGACATACTTACGCTAATAATAACTAAACTTTGATTTGTCCAAAAAAATGAATAAATAAATAAATTTTTGATATAATTAAACCTTATGATAATAGATAATATTAAACACTTTACCCCCTATTATTATAAATAAGTGAAAAAAACTAACAATTTAATGCTAACTCATGATGAAAATACCCACTTATCCCTTTGATAATAGTAGAATTACGAAGAGACTCATTTGCCCTCAAAATATTATTGCACTTAATAAATATGAGATATTATTACTTTACCCTGTGGAATATTAAAATAAATAAATATTAAAATATTAAAATAAATAAATAAAATATGGGATATTATCATTTTACCCTATGGAATGAAAATTAATGTCAACCACTCCTGATTTCCAAACTATTATCCAAAAATAAACGAAACGACAATGAATTGATGTTTTCCATGTAGAAAATGACTGATCTGTTAGTTGTAATGGTATTTAAATAATTATATATTATTCTTAATTTTTAATTTAATACTAAATAAAAATAAATAGACTAGATAAAGACACTTAGCGTTGATTTATTAAGTTGATGAGTGGATTGAATGATGACACTTAGCATCCATCTAACCCACATATATAATTAGCATAATTCCATCATCACCCTTATTTTCACTAACTCTTCTCATTTATTCATCACCACCAAGCCACCAACATCACCACTCAACCTGTTGCCGTCCCTTTCCACTCTCCACTGTCTCTCTCTCTATTGCGTCTCCCCCTTTCGACGTTGTTCTCTTTTCCCTCTCCACCCTCCAACATTGTTCTCTCTTCCCTCTCCACCTGTCGTCACTCTCTCTTCCCTCTTCCCACTTCGATGTCGCTCTATTCCCTCTCACCCTCCGACATCATCCTCTTTTGGATGCTTATCAGAACCTTCTAGATCCAGAATATGAAGACCTTATGGATCCATCTTCTAGATCTAGATATAGGCCTATCATGTTTTTTTTTGTTTTTTTTTTCAATTTTTAATTTTTTTTGTTAAATACTAATTAATTTAATTTAATTAATATAGTTTGGCGATTGTTGTGTATGATGAATGGTGATGATGCTAGTTTAGTGATTGGTGGTGTAAGTGATGGGTGTTGAACACTTGTTATAGTTAGTGATTAATAATAGTGTTGCTGGTTTGGAGGTGGTGATGAACCGTGAAGAACACAAAATTATTTATTTTTTTTTAATTTTTAATTTTTACCTTTTTTGGAGATCATCTCTGGATCCTAAATAATTTTAAAAAGGGGATGTTTATCTATTTATAGAGAGTTAATGAGAAGAGTAAAGATATAGTTATATTTTCAAACAAAATGAGGGTAAAATCGAAAATCACTTTTCAAAGAAAAATAAAGGGTCTAGAATTCTGCCCTCTTCATCATGCCTCATCGCACTTTATATATATATATATATATATATATATATATATATAATAGATTATTTTCAGTAGATTCCTTCATTGCCGCACTTTCTTATTTGTGTTTTATTTTTTCTAATTATTTTTTATTTTACTTTTTTGTTATGTATAAGAATTCAAAAGTTAAATAGATATTAACAATAATATCTTTTAATAAAAGTGTTGATAATTTAAATTAATTACTAATTGCTCGAGATTTTATTATTTATATGTGTATTTAATTTTTTTTTAAAGAATTTAGAAATTAATTAATAATAATATTTTTTGATTAAAGTGTTAATAATTTAATTTAAGGGTAATTTTAGGAATTTAAAATATATATATATATATATATGTATGTAAATCAAGCGCACTTACAATTTTAGAGGGGTGTAAATATTGACTATTTTTTACAGCTGGCCCAATGGAGCCATGGGTTTAGGCCTTTAAATTTGTTATTACCTTTTGTTAAGCTTATCTGTTGGTTTTAGTCAAGAAAGTTTCAACCATGATTCAAGAAAGTAAGTTAGACAAACCCAAAAAATAAATTGTCCCTACTAGTTATTATTTATGGGATAGATAAATAATTCAACAAAAAATGAAAAATTATTCGAATAAAACTTAACGAAGTTGTTCGATTCAGAATATGCTTCATTTTTTTTTTTTTAAACTAAGAATATGTTTCATTATGTGTTGAAGGACTTTAAAAGTGGATATTTTTTTTTGAAGTACTTCAAGTGAGAGGATCTCATTGACTTTTTGTGGTCCCCATATCACGTTAACTGCCTGTATCGTATCAAAAACCAAATGAGATATAACATTAACACATTATTACGAATCAAATTGAAAAGATTATAATTCTTACTTGTATTTTGCAATGATGTGACTTAAGTTTCTCCAATGCATCATGAAGATCTTCGCCATCACTTATGGTTGGCAATTGATGTCTCCTTTCAAGAGCCACTAAAATTGTCTCCTGGGAATAAAGACATTTAACGCAAACCTCATTGAATAATAATAAGAAGCTCACATTTTAACTCACCATTGAAAATAGATTAAACTCTTCAAGGCAATGTTATATTCTCGTAACTCATTTCAAGTGATGTGATGATCTATTATAACATAGTACTAGTTAACACATTAATTATCTTAATTATAACTTATAGGATTACTTTAACTTATCTCTCACAAAACTTAAAAGAGAGAATTTTAGATATAAAATCGAGAAATATAATATCAAATTAATAGAATACTACACATTTTAAATATGAAAGAGACAATTTAAAGAATATCAAAACATGATAGCTATGAAACCTTAAGAAATGTAACATTAGAAATTTAAGCTGACCACCATATATGTATTTTTGGTTTGATTGGTTTCTTCTTCCGTGCTTGTCCTGGTTTTCCTTTTTATGTTATGAACAAAATTTGGAAAACCATCTAAAACAGATGATTTCACATTAGTTTTATTTTTAAGAGGTATCTCTTTGTCAAATTTTTTGTGTTCCTCATTTGAAAGATTGTTGAACATTTCTTTCACATTTTTGTTGAGCCCCCCCAAAATTTCGACCTACATATTATTAGGCATGAAATAGATAATGGCAACACAAGAAGTAATAGAGTCTCTTAGCAAGAAAGCAGAAAAAGGCAAATAGTAATAGATTATAGATAAAGGGCAAACTTATGAATAATATATTCAATGAAAAGTGTGTATACGAAGCAAAAGAAGTACCGAAAAAATATGCTGTGGCAACTGATGCCTGGAGCCCAACCAATGTATACTATGTGAAGTATACAGACAAAATATTAGAATGAATATTTGACTTACATATGAACAACTAGATATCCAGTTTCTGCTGTACTGATATAAAGATTTTATTGTCTCTGCAGTAAAAAGGTAAATATATTAAACCAAATGTTTTCGTCTTCTAGTAGAGAAAGAAAACACAGAAGCTTTGATAGGTTGCATTTGCAATGAAATGATCCGTTAATTAACTTTAAAATAAAGTGATAACAAAATTCTTTGAAACTTTTAGGACCAATAATTATGCCCCAATCTCTTTTGTAATTAACAATCAAATTTAGAAGTATTAATTTTAATTAGTCTTGACAAATATTTAATTAGTTTAATGTTAACTTTAAAAATGAAAACTTGAAACTTAATAATATGTTTGTAAAGTTTTATTTTATCTATTTATTTTTTAAATATTTATGGAGTTTAATTGAAAAATAAAAGCCTAACAAAGCAACTGCCCTAAATTTCGAAGGTACGGGTTTATGAGAAAATTGGAAAATACGGTGGGATTCCTCCTACCAAACTATACCAGAGTTGGGATTACTTTGCTAATTACCTTGTCACTTAAAACTGAATACGGGAATTCGAATTTCTACATGAGTGTGTTTTATAAACATGAGGTGTATAAAATAATTAAAGAAAAATGTAATGAAATAACTATCAGGCTAAAGAAAATATTAAAAGACTAACCTTTCAAAATAAAATCCCAATGAGAAGAATTTGATGTATTAATAGATTTTGCAATTCGATTCAAATTCCTTTTAAGACTTTCTTCATTATCCAACAAGCCCACCTTAAAAAGAATATGTCATAGAAATTATTGATAACTATTTTATACATAAATGAACAATGATACAGATAATGAATAACCAGGAAGTTAAAAAGTATAATTTAAAATCTATCTGATAATATATCAATAAAAAATAAATAAATAAAGAGTTTACCATAATTGATAAGATAATCATTCTTGTAAAGAGAATTTTGAAGAGAAAAAATGAAAGCTAAAGAGAAAGTGAAAACTTTTCTTCATTGTATGTTGATGGGCAATCAATGATCAAAAAATCTGTCATTGTCGTAGCTTGTCGATTTGAATCTCCAACAGCGAGGGGAAGTTTGATTTGTCCCAATGGTACGGTTGCATTTTCAGTAAACCCGAAGAGGGGCTCAGGGATGGCGCTAACTGCTCGAGCCTCAAACCCATTTGTTCGAAGCAACTCCTATATATCACATTTACTGAGCTGCATGTGTCCATCATGACCTTCCTCACTTCTACATTTTCAATCCTTATCCTGATAATCAATGCGTCATTATGGGGCCAATGTACTCATCTGACATCTTCTTCATTGAACACGATGTCACCCGAAGTCATTACGGCTTTCTTGGCTTGCCCCTCCGCCTCACTAAGCCCTGTTAGCATTTAGCAGGATATGACCGGCCTCTCGAACGTAATGCTCTTGCGATCTGTTTGATGTCGCTGCTATGTGTGGTCCATCATGAATAGTAAAAATGGTTCTTACGGCGGGTATAAGGTCCTGATCGACTATCTTCTGAGGCTGTTGTTAGGCAGGTTACTAAACCGAATTAGGACGTTCCTGCGCTGGCTGATATCTTTGCTGGGGATGCTGATTCTTTGGTCGCACCAGATACTCTCTCAAGCGATCTCTTCTGTTCAGTTCCTCTATCGCATCCCTAAGCTCCATGTACTAAGAAGTATAATGCTCGTTTTCTCTACGGTAGACACAATACTTTCTCGAATCCTGAAACCTTTTCGGGATATTTGTGGGACTAAACTTCCCAAAATTATCTCGTCTTTTCTCTACTTCAAATATTCTGTCCAGTCTGTTTGTCAGGATACTGTAGTTCTGGTAGCGATTTCACAGTGGGAATGTCTTTCTCCTGGGCTCGTTTCTTGCCCACTTCGCTACCTGATTGTTGGAGTGATTCTTATGACTGCTTTCTTCGCTCTCGCCTTGACCCTTCTTTCTTCCTTGGTGAGAACTACTCGTTTCGTTTTTCTGATAGCTGGATTTGCTTTGCCCGAAAGTATCTTCCTAGCGAATTTCTTTTGCTGCTTGATCATAAAACTCACCGAGATTTTTCACAGGGGACCTATATATATATGCTTTCATAGAGTTTTCCATCTTTCTTAAGTCCCGCTAAAATTGTTGTCAGGATACTTTTATCCAAGGGGTTTTCCACATTATTTACCTCACTCCTGAACCTAGTGATATAGTCATTTAATGTCTCATCCCGCTTATGAAAAACCGTTGCTAGGTGGCAAGTTGGCCCAAGCCGTTTTCTCAATGCCCTTGGACTGATCGGTGAATTTCCTCTGACACTCATCTTAGCTATTAATACTGCATGCTGGAAGACTTCTCAACCATGCTTTTGGCACATTTCCCAACGTAATTGGGAATACTTTACACTTAATCAGGGGGTTAGATGTCTGCAGGTCCATCTAAACATTGAAAGCATCTAGATGGTCATATAGGTCATTGTCTCCATTGTAAAGTAGGACACTTGAGAGCTTGAATCTTGGTAGTAATGGCTCCATCTCGACTTTCTTTATGAAAAAGGGTTCTATCTTCTCGTATCTTTGCTTAACCGTGAAGCTCAGGTCTTAGCTCCAGATGCTGGACCCTTTGCATTAGTTCTTCCACCATTAGATCCTACCGTTTAACTTTTCTTGCAGGGGACCGCGCACTTTTCCTGCTCTCCCTATCTCCATCAAACTGATTTCGTGACATCTCTCGATCAACAGGCATTCTTTCACGCGACCTATTTCTTATATGAGAACTCTCTGCACGGTGCGACTCTCTTTGGCGCATACGCTCCTCATTGTGTCCACGAGCTCTCTCATTCCCACGATCAGTCTCCACGCGACAGCTGCCATCCTGGCTCACTCTTATCCTTAGATTGGGTGGGTGAGGCGCTACTTCTTCTTCATGAGCCCAACGCCTACCCCCTCTTGAGCCTAAATTTGAGGAACAGACAAAACCTGTCGGCTGTACTCTTGCTCCAACAACCTTTTCTCTTCTGGCAGCTATGACATCCACTGGCTGGTGTTGGGGGTCTGCATTTTTGGGGACCTCCTGAACCTGGGCTTATGTCAAAGCTCTGATGGCCTCTGCCAATTGCGCCACCGTGTTCTTTAACGCTTCCTGGCGCTACTGCCAAATTGGTACAGACTATCCGTCGACG
Organism: Dimocarpus longan; assembly: GCA_022984855.1. Lineage (NCBI taxonomy): Eukaryota > Viridiplantae > Streptophyta > Magnoliopsida > Sapindales > Sapindaceae > Dimocarpus > Dimocarpus longan. The sequence goes on from CM041015.1 coordinate 24,114,844, forward strand.
GCAGCTTGATGCGGGGGAAGCGGAGACAAAGGCGCACTGAAAGTTCTTGCAACTTGACCTTGGCCCTGGTGACTCTCTGATTGGTCAGTCTCTGATGCAACAATCCTAGTTGTCTTGATCTTGGTCATATTAGCAAATCACAACTAAACAAAAGAGAAGTATTAAAAAGATTATAGAATCGCAGTCTGGGCCCTCCTTCTAGAGCCAAAAGATGTTGAGACTTAATTTTAGTCAACCCGATTTTTAAAGCCCAATACTTGCGAAACTGTAACTAACAAACAGAGCAATATTAACTAGAATCAAAACAAACAGGACACATTGATTTTTACGTGGTTTGGTAAAGTAATGGCTTACGATCACGACTGTCATTTCTATTTTCTCAGAGTAACAGTGTATATTTCTCACTTTGTCATTTACAATGAATTTTATCCCCTATTATAGTAGAGATGTTACAATTTAAATTGGCTTAAGAATCTTACAGATAAGGTAAAAAATAATTTACATTAATTGAGATAATATCTTTCAAGATTATCTCCACCATATCTGCAACAATTACCAAGAATATGGTGATTTGATTTGCATGAAAATAGATAAGTTAACTCATTTTCTTTCCTGAATTGAATTGATTCGGCCTTCTAGAAGGTCACCTGGTCAAATTCAATGAGCACCCAAAGCAAGCAGATTATCCAAGTGATTAGATACCGCTTTTATCAAGTAGATTTGATTAAGGGATCTGCCCCTATAACTAACGATCAAATACGAAGACCTCCTGATCGTTCTGACAGCTTTTGAAAAACACTATCAAGCAGTTTCTTAAATACGACCAAATTGTCTTATGCTCCAACACATGGTCAAACCTTTTTGCGAACAAACATACGTCCAATTAATTACTCAGCAGCTAAATCGATCAGTCATACAATCAGGTGTGCTCAAGTACACAGGCTAAGAGACAACCATATATTCATTCCTTTGACTGTTGACTAATTTTGACCAGTTTCTTTGACTTTCTCTCATAAAACAACACGTTGGGCTTCATCCTTGGACTTTTTCCACCCTCTTTCCATAATCACCAAAACGCCCATAATAGAAATTAATATATATTTATTGATAAAAGTCTTTTTTATTATTATATAAGTAAAAAATTTTGACTCTTGAAATAAATATATATTTTAATTTAAATTAAGATATAAGTAAAAAAATAAATTAAAATTACTTAAATTAAGATTTTAGTGGAAAAAAAGTCTTATTAAGAAAAAAACAATCGGCGCCTAATTTCAATGGATTTAAAGCGACCAATATTTTTCATTTATTTGAATAATTAGGTTTTACGTGTAACCAATTTCTAAGAATTAGTGGTTTTAAATAATTATTGTGTTGTCCGTTTTGAACTCAAATAGAATCTGCTGGGCCCAACTAATATGGGATCGCCATATATTTGTTTTATGTGATATGAATTTCCTTTATAATTGGTCACTCAATCTATGTTACATAAATATTAGTGGATAAAATTGTACATGAACAAAATTCTATGAAGGTTTAGAGTTACACGTGCCAAACGGTAAAAAATTGGTCAATATGATATTTTGTAAAAACACAGGGACTACAAAATAAAATTTGACATGAAAAAAAAAAAAATTTAAAGTTGTATTTACTTTGTCTAGCAGTCAGCCCAAAATTCAAAACTCCCTTCCTGCATTCCAAATGATAGCAGCAGACATATATTCCCAGTTGTGGTCCAATCACAAACAATGCATAAATTATTGATTGTGCAGTAGGTCACTTCAGTCTGGGATCATGCAACACCTATAATTTTATATTTACATAAAGAACAATTAATAGTTTTCAATATTGAAAAAGCTCCAGTAAACTTTTTAAATCTGCAAATTTCATTTTTACTTTGTTGATAGAAAAGGATACATGGCCTTTTTTTTTTCTTTTTCTTTTTTTCTTTTTTTAACAAATTGTATCTAGTAAATTAATTAGATGTATCGTCAGTCATAGAAATTGTTGGAGCATATTGTGGTTGTTTGCATGAAAATAAAGCAGTAGAGTTCATGTAAGAAAAAAAGCTGTAGGTCCAAAATCAATATATAGTAACACTGTATGCTGCTTAATACATCAAAATGAAACAGACCTTGATATTAGAGTAATAGTCTGAATACATAGCCAACATATATATTAAAACCGATTGCAGCTTAAGTACATCAAAATGAAAGACTAAAATAATTAAATCTTATTATTTATAATTGATATAAATAGATTTCAAATATTATTATTATTTATAATTAAATATTATATTTATAAATAGATTTTAAGTACTGAAAAAATATGTTACGATAGCTGATGCTTGGCGCCCAATCAGTACATATACTATGTGAAGTATATAGACAAAATATTAGAACGAATATTTGACTTACATATGAACAACTAGATATCCAGTTGCTGCGGCACTGATATAAAGATTTTATTGTCTCTGCAGTAAAAAGGTAAATATATTAAACCAAATATTTTTGTCTTCTAGTAGAGAAAGAAAACACAGAAGCTTTGATAGATTGCATTTGCAATAACAATAAATGATCGGTTAATTAACTTTAAAATAAAGTGATAACAGAATTCTTTGAAACTTTTAGGACCAATAAATATGCCGCAATCTCTTTAGTAATTAACAATAAAATTTAGAAGTATTGATTTTAATTAGTATTGACAAATTTTATGTTTAGTTTAATGTTAACTTTAAAAATGAAAACTTGAAACTTAATAATATGTTTGTAAAAGTTTATTTATCTATTTATTTTTTTAAATATCAATGGAGTTGAATTGAAAAATAAAAACTTGACAAAACAGCTGCCCTAAATTCCGAAGCTACGGGTTCATGAGAAAATTGGAAGATACGGTGGGTTTCCTCCTACCAAATCATACCAAAGTTGGGATTACTTTGCTAATTACCTTAATGTCACTTAAAACTAAATATGGGAATTCGAATTTCTACAAGTGTAAAATTGGGGGCCCAGATGTAATAATACATTGTTTCAAAAAAATGTAATAATATATAAATCATGTTAAAATCATCAAACGTCTTCTTCATTTTACAAAAACAAATTCATGTAAATTAACATGAGTGTGTTTTATAAACATGGGGTTTATAAAATAATTAAAGAAAAATTTAATGAAATAACTATCAGGCTAAAGAAAACATTAAAAGACTAACCTTTCAAAATAAAATCCCAATGAGAAGAATTTGATGTATTAGTAGATTTTGCAATTCGATTCAAATTCCTTTTAAGACCTTTTCCGCTATCCAACATGCCCATCTTAAAAAAAATATGTCATAGAAAATGTTGATAACTGTTTCATACATGAATGAACAATGATACATACAATGAATAATCAGGAAGTTAAAAAGCATAATTTAAAATTTATTTGATAATATATCAATTTAAAAAAAAAAAAGAGTTTACCATAATTGATAAGATAATCATCTATGCAAAGAGAATTTTAGAGAGAAAAAATGAAAGCTAAAGAGGTCTTGTAGAAGCCTCCGGAAAGTGAAAACTTTTCTTCATTGTGTTCACTTCACTACTCATGCAAGCTATATTCATTTATCTACACATTCTCACACTTTTATAACTACCTCATTACCAATCATATATCTTACCATCACTTGATACATTCGTCACTACCACTAACAGAATACAAGAGATTCAATCATTTACCAACCATTTAATAATACTTATTTGTGATGATCATATTTGAGTCGTTCCTTAATTTCTTAACATAATTTTAATTCTACAAAAGTAAAAGTAAGTTTGGTAAGTGTCATAACAGAATGGAAATATATTTTATTGTCTACTTATTCACTTCTTCGGATTTAAAGCTCGATAAACAAATCTATAATGATTCAACAACTCTTTGTGATTATGATAATGATTAGCATGATTATGCACATAATTAGGATTACTCTAATTTTCAAATTAAATTAAGAGCTTTTACATAAAATATTCAATGATCTTTTGTTTAAATTCTTTTATGTCTGTACTTCAGTACCTGTATCTTGAAAACAGTTGTTACGTTGGCCCAAGCCATAATGAAACCAAAAATCAAGAGAAGCAGGATAGCAAAAGCGACTGCTGCAGTAACTTTTTCACTACTCTTCGAACCATCTTCATCAACACTGGAGGAGTCCGCAGTCACTTCTTCACTACTCTCCGGAACATCTTCATCAACACCGAAAGAGTTTGAACTACTACTGCGTGAACATGAAAAGGAATCTCCACCCATCGAACCACCAGACACAGCCAATGCCGATTTACGTTGGTACATGATCATACCCAATAACAAAGACCACGCCATCACTGTCGCTGGAACTTTCAACGACTGCAACACTCTTACAATGTTGTGAATCACAGACTTTCCAAAAGCATTCTCTTTTGAATTGGAGCATCTGAATGAGCTTCAAATTTAAAAGCCGTAACCATATTGTTACTTGTTGAACTTAAATTCGATTTTATCGTAAAGCATTTGACTCTAACTCTATTCAACCTGGAGCTGGAGTTTTTTTCTGAAACCAAGAATCAGTCGTGGTAATTTTTTGGTAGGCACACAGATGCTAGGTTTTCAATCAAAATTTAACGCATTTATTTCACTAGAAAAGTTTCCGAAACAATTATTTCTACATTTATAGAAGAAAATTTGACCTCAACCCTTCTTATAAATAGTAATAACTAAATATATTTCTAAATAAATTAGGAAAGTTCAGAAATATATTAATGCTAACGTATTAATTATACCGCATAATGAATAAAAAAACATGTTAATAGTAATTTATTAATTATAGCATATAAAAAATCATATTTAATAAGAAGGACTAGGATCACTTATTTTCTTTAAAAAATGCTTATCGAGAAAAAAGAAATATTTCGTTTATTTAACTAATTAATCATAATAATCTGTAGTTCTCCATATAAAGAGGGATCCATAAAAGTATGCTTGATGAAAAGTGAAAAATCATTCAAATAAAACATCAAGAAAAAAGTTATTAGATTCAAAAGACTCTTAATTCTGTATTGAAAGATTTTAAAAGCGGATTTTGTTTTGAAATTCTTCACGTGGCAAGGTCTCTTTGGCTCTCTAGGGTCCCCGTAATATATTGATTGCTTGCACAAGATCAAAACCAAATGAGACGTAAAACTAACACAATCCTGTGTATCAAATTGGAAAATTGTATTATTCTTATATTTCTGAACTATCTGACTTTGGTTTCTCGTGTGCCATGCATCTAGATCTTGATCATCGCCTATAGTTGGTAATTTATATAAGGGTCTAAATCAATTTAAAAATTTGACCTTAAAAAGTAACTTTAACATTCATCAATACTTTATATACATGCCACCTGAACCTTAAAAATAGCCATTGATCAGATCATTTCGTTAACCTCATTTATATTTTTATAATTTTATTTTATATAAACAAAATAATATTTTATTTTTATTTAAAAAAGAAAAAACCTAAACTAAACTATTATACCATTTTTATAAAGACCTTATGTTAAATGATTGATTAATAAAACTTTATAATCAAGATATTGATTTTAGTTGTTTTTGTCTTTAGGAATATTCCTAAACTTAAATATACCATTTTTTATAAATATTAATTTTCATCTTTTAAATAGATTATTGTTATTTTAAGATTTATTAATTTTTATTTTTATTTTTAATATTTGATATTTTTATTATTTTATTTTATGTAAACAAAATGATATTTAAAAATAAAAAATAAAAAGTAAACTAAACTAGATGAAGGAGGAGCCCTCCTGTTTCATCGACTGTTATTGGCGCCAGAGGCAGCTGTTGGCCTCTTCTTACATTAGCAACGAAGGCTGACTTCCTCCTCTGCCAAATGTCGCGAGGAGGCTAGTTGGTCTCCTCCATTTGCTTATTAGTTATCGACGAGGAGGTTAGATTTTAAGGTTAAGGTTAGGGTTTGGATTCAATTAGAATTGATTTTTTTTTTAATAAATTTTGGCAATAATATAATAATAAGAGATTAATTTAGGAAGCTAATGTATATTTATTGATAAAAGCCTTTTTTATTATTTTAAAAGTAAGAAATTTTGACTTTTGAAATAAAATATATATTTTTAATTTAAATTAAGATATAAGTTAAAAAATAAATTAAAATTACTGACATTAAGATTTGAGTGGAAAAAAGTCTTATTAAGAAAAAAACAATCAGCCCCTAATTTCAATGGATTTAAAGCGACTAAGGTTTTCATTTGTTTGAATAATTAGGTTTTACGTGAGATCAATTTCTAAGAATTAGTGGTCTTAAATAATTATTATGTTTTCTATTTTGAACTAAAATAGAATTCGCTGGGCCCAACAACGATGGGATCGCCATGTATTTGTTTTATGTGATATGGACTTCCTTTATAATTGGTCACTCAATCTATGCTACATAAATATTAGTGGATAAATTGTATATGAACAAAACTCTTTGAAGGTTTGGAGTTACACGTGCCGAACGGTACAAAATTGGTCAATATGATATTTTATAAAAACACAGCGACTACAAAATAAAACTTGACATAAAAAAAATAATATTTTAAAGTTGCATTTACTTTGTCTGGCAGTCAGCCCAAAATTCAAAACTCCCTTCCCGTCTTCCAAATGGGAGCAGCAGACAGATATACCTAGTTGTGGTCTAATCACGGACAATGCATAAATTATTGATTGTGCAGTAGGTCACTTCAGTCTGGGATCATCCAACACCTGTAATTTTATAGTTACATAAAGAACAGTTGATAGTTTTCAATATTGAAAAGCTGCAGTGAACTTTTTAAATCTGCAAATATGATGTTGAAGCAAGAGAAATAAATTATTTTACTTTGTGGATAGAAAAGGATACATATATATATATATATATATATTTTTAAACAAATTGTGTCTAATAAATTAATTACATATATCGTCAGTCACAGAAATTGTTGGAGCATATTGTGTCTGTTTGCATGAAAAGAAAGCAGTAGAGTTCATGTAAGAAAAAAAGCTGTAGGTCCAAAATCAATATATAGTAAAACTGTATGCTGCTTAATACATCAAAATGAAACGGACCTTGATATTAGAGTAATAGTCTGAATACATAGCCAACATATATATTAAAACCGATTACAGTTTAAGTACATCAAAATGAAATATTAAACCATTGATAAGGTGCCATTTTCTCAAAAGACAAAGACAAAAGGAGTAGCCACTTGCCACTCTTGCGCAGCTCAGTCACTTGCCACTTTCTAAAAACAAAAAGATAATAAAAGAAAATAAAAAAAGCTAGCTTCCTTCCTCCTCCTCACTTTTTAGTGTCAGGCCCAGCGAATCGGGCAACCACAAGAGCAAGCCACCTTTTCAACAGCTCAACCAACAGTTTACAGTAGCCTTTTAGGCTTTCAAACAGACCCAGTGCAGAGAGAACCCATAATAGCAAACTACCCACCCTTTGAACCAGACCAAGCGTTCCATCGAAATCGGAAAGTAGAGTTACCAGCCAGCCCTTGTCATCATTAAAACGCCGGACGATCGCGAGAAGTACTTCCAGCCATTTTGGATGGAAAGGTCCGGGAGGTCCTCCATACGCCACCCAACGTACCACACTGCCGGTACGTTTTGTGGTGACCCTGGAGTTCTTGGAGAGGAGGGTCGGTGTTATGTTGTGTTTGAAAATAGGAAAAGCTGCTTGGGTGGTGGTGGGAAGGGTGGTGGCTCTGAGGACTGGAAAAGCTGCGTGGGTGGTGGTGGGAAGTGTGGTGCGTTTGAGTAGTGGAAAAGCTGCTTGGGTGGTAGGAATGAAAAACTTAGTTGCGGCCATGGAAACAGAGAAAACGGATAGAAGCTTATGTTGAGAGTGTGTGAATATATAACCGTATATATAACCAAACACTTCAAAGGTCAAATGGCCCCAGCGGATTATCTAGAAGGAGGGAGCAAAAACTGACTATAGCCGCTTCACCATTCGCATCAAATCATTACGCGTGTCTTACCTTCTGTTTCTTGTGTTAAGAATCTCAAGTTTTCCAAATAATTGGCGACCCGGCCTTAATTCCGAACTGTCTTCTTTTTGAATTTTTTCTATTTCTAAGCAAGCTCTCTCTCTGTGGATATATATATCTTGCTTTTGCAGCAGATCCTGATGTTTTCAGCCTACTTCAGACTACTCGAAGTTGAAGCGTCTCCCAACTTACACTATCTGGCTTTCTATTTTTAAGCCATGCCTACAGCTGAAGTGACAATGACAGGAGTGAGCGCCTTGATGAATCCAGCCCAATACCAATCTCCGCATCTTCCCTCTAACCCGACCGGAACCCCAAAAGCGTGCCCCGAAAGAAGCTCACACTAAACGCCTCTCTTGCTCGCTCACTCTCTCTCGTTGTATGAAACGAAGCTGATTTCTTTCGGCCTCAGGTGAATATTCGTCATTTTTATTATTATTATTTTTTATTTTTTTAATGGTGATTTTTGATTTGATGTAATTTTTGGGAGTAAAATTTGGTTTCAAAAATTATAAATTTTTGTGTGTTTGGTTAACATATTCTTATTCGATTTCAGTTGATCACATAACCTGTTGGGCACGCATGCTCTAGTCAACAATTTTCTTAATAAACTCAAGACACGGACATGTATTATAAAGAAAAATAAGTTTGAATTAATGGATGAGACCTTATAGATACCCTATAAAGTATTTATAATAAAACAAACTTTTTAATATATGTTCTTATTGTTTTCTTTCAAACATGCTTTTCTTTTTTATTTTTTTCTTTTTATTTAAGTATAATAATTTCACCATGATTTTGATTCATTTATCTGTAATTAATTTATTTTTTTTAAAAATTGTTTGATATTTGAAATTAGTATTTGGAAATCATTATCAATATCATGTAATTAATTTGTTTCTTATCGTTTGATATTTGAAATTAGTGTTTAAAAGATAAGTTAAGAGTTTGAGAAAATAAAAAGGTTTTATAATATACATAAGAAAACGATTAATTGAGAAAATAAAAAGGTTTTATCATATACATAAGAAAACGATTAATATTTATAAATTATTTATCTTTTTTAGTAATTTTCTTTAAGGATAAGATTAGATTTTTAGAAATAGACCATGATTAGGTATCCATATAATTTTATAGGGGTGTAAATATCAGTGCGCTAATAGTAAATGGGTATCGTGTGTATAGCCTAATAAGAGTAAAAAGTTAGGCACTTAAATTTGTTATTTGTTGTAGACTTATGATATTAACACCCCTTAAAAATTTATGTAGACCCTCTTTTTGCGTTTTTTTTTTAATGAAAAAAGAGATAACTACATTAAATTACACTACAAAATATTGGTGGAAGAAGTTACAATAAAAATATTTACATCTTAATCTGTCAGATTAATCCTCTTTTTGTGTTTACAACCCATTAAAAAGTTTATATCTTGTATTGAATTACCAATTATGTCCCTTACTTTTTTTAATTTTTTAATCTATTATTAATAAATAAAATATAAAAAATAACTATAGTAATTACAATAAAACATAGAAAAGAAAATAGAAAGAAAAACTACACGAGGAGCTGCATCTCTGTGCAGCTGAGGTGGCAGTCTCCTCCTCAGCCTTTACCCTTAACTTTTGATGGAGGAAGCTGTTGTGCGATCACAGCCCTCCATCCTTTTAATCTCTTTATTTTATTATTCTTTTAAAACAATATACCTTTTTTTTTTTAATGTGTAGTGAACCTGCTTCTGCTTCTTTGCTACCACTAGTTTTGGTTGCACATGCAAGGCACGTGCATGAAGTTATATCTATTTTTTTCTTATCTTAAATTAAATATTATTATTTATAATTCATATGATTCGATGTTTAAAATTACCTACCGGATTAATAATATTTTTTTTACTGAAATTATTATGATATATATGATATAATAAATAATAATTTTAAATTTAATTGTAAATAAGTTTTCTCTTCATTATACTTATTTATTTAATTACTCAATTCTAAGTATGAAATATTTGATGTAATTCTTATGATCACTAAACGTTATAATGTATAGGATAAAAATATATTAAATCTTCAATTTTGTTTCATAATTAAACTAAATGTTATAATTAAACCTTTTCTTTAAAAAATGCTTATCGAAAAAGAAAAGAAATATTTCATTTATTTAAATAAGTAATCGTAATAATCTGCAGTTCTCCATATAAAGAGGGATCCGGAAGAGTATGCTTGATGAAAAGTGAAAAATCATTGAAATAAAACATCAAGAAAAAAGTTATTAGATTCAAAAGACACTTAATTCTGTATTGATAGATTTTAAAAGCAGATTTTGTTTTGAAGTTCTTCATATGACAAGGTCTCTTTGGCTCTGTAAGGTCCCCATAATATATTGATTGCTTGCGCAAGATCAAAACCATATGAGAAGTAAAATTAACACAAAATTATTAAGGAACACCTCCATTCTTATTACTATTCAATGAATCAAACAAGAAAAATCCCTATAGCAGCAAGCCAACAACTAAATTCAACAAAATGAAGTTCTGAATGTTAGAAACGAACGCAGAGTGACTAAGAGGTAACAGGAAAATTTCAAAACAAGAAAAAAAAAAAAAAAAAAGACATCTTGGGTTCTAATATGAACTATTGAACAATACTGCTACATACAATACAAGCGCAAGACAATTCAATAATCAATGGTGATCTACATCAAGCCAGAAATACATGTTAGTCCTAGCATAAATAACCCGAACTCGCTGCAGTGCCAAGTCCCCGCTTACCATAACAGCCTTGTGGCACCTCCTTCGATCCTAGTTTGTAAGACTGAGACCCTATCACCATTAGTTTTTACTGGAGAAGGGATCACCTTACAGCTTCTAGGTTCTAGCTGCTTACAATCTGGGCACGATAGATAATCCAATAGGTCCGCTTCACATTGAAGTATACAACCATCTATTGTGAGCCTTCCACTCCGATGGAGCAAGCGGCAACCAAGCTTGGCCTTCACAGTTAAGTTCGCCAACTTGCAGGTGGATAGAAACTCCAATCCACTGCTCAATTAGAACATGAAAAAAAACATTTTGTTGCTAGTGATAACAAAGTTGTAGTGATTTTATAGGACCCTGCTCCACACTGTTGGATAGGAAATTGAGTGGCTTGGCAAAGAACCACATCTCCTCAAAAGATCTAGTGAATTTAGGAAATTAACTGTTAAGCAAGTCACATGCAGGTAAAACCAGTGCCAAAAAATGCAAGACAGTGTTGAATGTACAGATGAATAGATTAACTAATCTGATTTATCAAATCATTTATTCAAATACTCTGTTTGGCATGGAGCAGTTGAAGATGGAACATATCTTTGCTAGATGGCACCTCACTACATATTTCAACTCATATGCCCGTGCTTAATTTCTGATGCATAAAGACATTGTCTTTAAATTATAGGTATCTGCCTTAAATATCCAACAATATGAATAGGCACCTGGGAATGACATAGTAACTTTTAAAGAATGAAAGAACTGAAAAATGAAAGTTCTCAAACCCATCTGAACCTTGATAACAGATGAGGGTTGTTTCATCAGGAAGCTCACCTCCAACAATCTGAACAAAGCAAGTTATGATAGAAAAAGGGAAATCGATAAACATTTTGACGATAAAAATCATATTCTTCTTCAGAAATTTGGGAAGCGCTGGTAGTGACCATTACAGTCAATCAATATAAACTTATGTAGTATACTAACATTGAGAAGCAACCGCAAAATCCAGCAAGTAGACATTACTCCACTTCCCATGAGAATGCTAAAAGCAAATTTATGGCCTCCACAGCACTGGTTTAGGCAATCTAAACATGGAATTTATTTATTGATTTCCTCGACACAGATCTAAAACTCACTTGAGAATGGGAGTTATCTCCTACATGAGATCAGGCCATACCTTTCCTAGAGATAAGTCAACAAAATTTTGAAAATCAAATTCAACAGTCCTTGTGTAGATTTGAACCTCTGACAGCCATCATTATACAAGCCCTGTCTCAAGTAATTAGCAATCAGCAATAACCGAGAAGTGGTTTTTGACTCATAAGGTTGGAAAAACACATATACTACAATTAGAGGATGCAAACTGAGAAAATGAAAACTGAACTGGCATCATGTTACTTCAAGCCAAGGAAGGTTTCAATCCAAATCCATTTATTCAGGCTAGGCCTAAAGGTCAAGGTTTAAATTTTCGATCTTCCATTTATGTGTCAATAACAGAGCATATATTGGAGCCTATTTCACAAGATATTATATCACAGAAAAAAGAATTCTGATAAAACTATGTCAACAGAACAAATGATAGCACGCATAAAATACTCATAAACAAAACCTACAAGACTGAGAGACTAATCTCAAACTTGATTGTTAGGACATCCAAAAGAAAAAAGAGACCTATGCTCATCAATTTTGCATAGTATACAACATAGGGTGTGATGAACTAGTGCTAATCGATGATTGTTTATATCTTCTATCAACTATAAAGAAATAAATGAGTATCTGCAAATATTTCTCTTTCTAACCACACAATTACTAATACATCAATTGTGATTCCAATACAAGAGTTAAACTAGGGGCAAACACCCATACGGTCTCATAGACCTCTTTTAAGAATTCCAATCAGGAAAAAGAATTGATATCTTTTACTTCTGTTGTAGCAGTTATCAAGTAGCTGGATATGCTCAAGTTGAACTAACTTCTCTAATGACCTACAACATACCAGGCACAGTGGTTTTTTTTATCTGAATGTTAGAGACATGATGGCTGCCGCCTGATGCAATTAGAATGGTATCACTGGGTCGACGAGGAACAATGTGATCATCAGATTTTTCATTGCCTACTATATCCGAAAATCACATACATGCAAGTCGCTACTTTACAAACCTTGCTGCAGATACAGCCGTTGCAATGTCGGGGAAAACTCCAAGCTCAGATAAATCTTTAACCAGCCAATCTACCCGGAGCCACAGGCGAGGGTGACATGCCAAGTAATGCCATTTGTGGCAAACGAGGGCAGTGTTATATGGATCTGCAATCTCCATTGCAGTTTGTGAAAGGGATCGCACAGATTGTGGCATGCATGCATTTTGGAATAACAAGGTCCATGAACACGCTTCCAATGCAATGATATGACCATTTAGATTTTCACAACACCATCTTAATGCCACATCAGTATCAAGCACACAATAGATCATAAACCAATTTTGAATAACTTATCATGATAAAACTTAACGGCACCAACCTTAGCTAACTTTAAATAATCTTTCATTGCAGCTAAAAACAAATACAAATATCATAACTTTAGAAACTATTGAACCTGAACCTAAAATTGACAAACTGGATTTACAAAAGAGAACATTTTTACAGATGAAAAAACTTCGATGCCCTATAATACCTCATCTCAAAACCCCACTTCCACTTCACACCTACAAATCTTCAAAAACCATCAAATACATAAATTGGCCAAAACCCTAACCCATCTCCTAATTCCCAAAACCAAAACCAAAAAATAAAAAAATAAAATCACTATCACATACACGTAAGCAGTTCAATTACACTAGAAAAACCTACAACTGGTAACCGACACAATATTTCACAACCTAAAACTACACAATTCGAACAAATCAAACAAATAAATGATAAAAAAAATAATAATAAAACAATCTTTGGAAAACCCCACCTGGAATTGGAGACAAAAAGCTGAAAGTGAGCATCAGACAACCATCGTCGAGATTTTTTTTTATGGGAGCTGAACATGATTGCCTCACCATTTTCTTGCTGCATCCCTTTAAAGCTCGTGACTACTGACTTATAGCCCCATTCCTCTTCCTTCGACAATTTATCAGACGCCTGAGTGGAGTAGATTGATATGAGTTGACATATCAACACCGCCGGTTCCTGTGGTTTTGACACGTGGTCTAATTAAAATGTTTGATATATGTTGACATGTTGGCGTTTATATATATATATATATTTATAAATACTAACACAATTTTTTTAAATCGAATTGCAGAACTTGCGCTGAGGTCTTGATCTTTTACTAGTAGTGTCTCTTTGTCGTTAATTATTTTACTATTAATCTAGGTTATAAACCTTCGTTAAATTTAAGTGATTAAGTCCACTAATATGAAAATATTACTATGTATCTTGTTGACTTTTTGGTTGCAGAAACAATAAAAGCTTTATATACAGAATGAGTTTATATATAAATTAAATATTTTAGCTTTGGAGTCCTTTGCATATTAAAAATATATTTCAATCACTTAAATGTTATTCAGCATCCGTAATTCAAAAACACTATTGAGGGAAAAGGGTAGTGGGGTTTGAACTCGAGTCCAGGTCTTTAACCATGAAGGCTGTTTTAAAATTTTGGATATTTTGTGAAACATTTATTATTTATTGATTTTACAAATTAATTATATGAAAAAAAAATTTTAAAATTTATAAAATTTGGGATCCCAAAATTCGAAGGCCTAAGTCAATCTTACACTTGACACGTGCTTAAGGCAGCCTTCGCCTACATCAATTAAGTTTTCAATTCCTTAATCAACAAACCAAAGTTTGTTTTTATTCAATATATATTGTCTATTGATTATCTTCCCTTTCGTTTATAATCTATTTCTGATTTCTTTTTTTAATAAATAATCTATTCTTTGTTTCACTCTTTTTTTTTTTTTTAAAAAAATTTCTAAAACTGACCCAAAAGATTACTGAAATCAAATGAGATGGTACACTAGTAGCATAGTCCGAATAACTATTTTCGTATGAGATGAATCGATTCACACAGAGGTGGGAGAGTGGCCCACACTTGCATGGAAAGGCTAACCACACAAATTAGTGTGAAAATATTACTATGAGATGTAGAACTTACACCAAGAGTTATGGAAGGTGTGGCTTTTAACCAGATGAGCTAATATTCGGCTACGTTTTATTTTTAAGCTTTAATTTTTGGGATTCTTATTTTGTTATTTTATTATCAATTTATTGCATGCTAATAATCTTGCTGATTCATAATCTAAGGCTACGTCTACGTGACATGGTGAAATGTTTCAAGCAAAAGTTGTAGGAAAAAGGGATCCAATATGATGAAGGGCACCTATTAATTTAAACAACATAGAAAAAGAAAGTATGTCTAACTAGAAAGAAGAGGCTGATGAACTCAAGAATATCTATATGCTGGTAAGGTCAGATTTCTTATATGCTAGATTTTTATGGCGATTTGATGATGTAGAAATAAGAGGAAAGCTATGCAATTTTTTTTTTTTTTTTTTAAAAAAAAAGTGAAAAGTGCCACAGTAGTGAAGAAAACACAAATTCTTATCATATTGACATTGACCAAATTTTGAAAGTTTGGATTCATGCCACTTGCTTTTTATTTTGAGTATATGCCTCTACTTAGACTTCTATTTAATTTATTCTTTGGC
This sequence comes from Dimocarpus longan, assembly GCA_022984855.1. Lineage (NCBI taxonomy): Eukaryota > Viridiplantae > Streptophyta > Magnoliopsida > Sapindales > Sapindaceae > Dimocarpus > Dimocarpus longan. Next base: position 24,130,323 of record CM041015.1, read on the forward strand.
ACATTAGATGGTAATTACGTTGAATGAAACATCTTCAAAGTTGATTGCGAAATTGTTTTATTAATTATGATTCTATAACTATTGTAAGACTTAAAAAGTGGTTAGTAAGTGTTTTAGGTACTAGCTGTAAATTTGTATATGTAATAACTAAAATTGATATAAAATTGATATATGTACATTACTTTTTACTTTTATATATTTTTTAAAAAATAATACATTACTTTTAATTACTTGTTATTTAGAACATACCGTAAAATTTTACACTATCTTTTGATATCAGTTACCTTTCAACTTGTTTTTCATTTTTTTTTTAAAAAAAAATCTTTTTATTACAAAAGTGGGCATTACATGTATTTTCCAGTTTACAAAGTGGACACGACATGATTGTTTAAGCAAGTTTATTTGGAAATTATCAGCTAATGGCTACCACCTCATTGTTGATATTGTTGTTGTTGTTGTTTATATAGATAATTTGTAATACAACTTAGGAGGTTGAGTCATATCCGTTCATGCAAAACCTTTATTAGAGTGTTAATAATTTAATTTAACAACTTTTTGATATGGACTTTGTTATTTATATTTGTATTTATTTTTTATTAGATGTGATTTAATTATTAAAATTTCAAGAAATAAATAATCAAAAATAATGATAACATTTTTTTGATTAAAATGTTAATGATTTAATTTTTGGATAGTGTTAAATTTTGAAAATTTATATAATTGTGAGTACAAACAATTTTAGAGGGTGCAGATGTCACTAAATAAATGATCATGTGGGCTTATAATCCAATGGGAGAGTAAGTAATTTTTGTGCGGGTGCAATAAAAGTAAGAGTTGAGATGTTTCCACCCCTTATAAATTGTGCGCACACCCCTTTTATAATTACTTCTCATCAAAATATGAAAAATCTCTAGTTTGTAGACAAACTTCACTTAATATCAATATTGCCCTTCTTTTATTGTTTTTATACTATATTTTCGTAAGTATAACTCATAACACTTATTATATATTATCTAATTAATTTTGTTAAAATTTTGATATTTTTTTCCAATAGACAGGATAAATAGATTATGATTTCTTCTAATAATAATAATTAATTAATTCAAAATTTATCATTTTACAATCAATTTCTTAAAAAGATTTTAAATTATTTTTTACATTTTACAATTATTTTGTATTCTTTTCAACAAATGTAATATATAAAAAAAAAATAGTTTATTTCGAGAAGTTAGAATTTGAAAAGGTATAGAAAGTTTCATTTCGGTTTAATTTTCGGAGTCATATAATAATATTCAAACAGGTTTCTTATTATTTGATCAAAATATAATTTTTTATCTCGGTTCAATAGATGCATTATATTATGAAAAAAATAAGTTTGAATTAAACGGTGATACCTTATGAAGTATTTAGAATAAAACAAATTTTTTAATATATGTTCTTATTGTTCTCTTTCAAGCATGTTTTCCTTTTTTTTTTTTTTTTTAACTAAATACAGTAATTTCACCATGATTTTAATTTATTATCAATATTCTACAATTAATTTGTTTTTTATAAATTTTTTTTTGATATTTGCAATTAGCATTTGAATATCATTATTAATATTCTGTAATTAATTTGTTTCTTATTGTTTGATATTTGAAATTAGTATTTAAAAAAAAATTAAGAGTTTGAGAAAATAAAAGAGTTTGATCATATACATAATAAAAGCGATTAATATTTACAAATTATTTACCCTTTGTAGTAATTTCCTTTAAGGATAAATTAGATTTTTAGAAATAGACCATTATGAGGTGTACATAAAATTTTTTACGGGTGTAAATATCATTACTCTAGTAGCAAATGGGTATAGTGTGTATAGCCCAATGAGAGTAAAAAGGTAACCTAATGGCACAAAAGTTAGACACTTAAATTTGTTATTTGTTATTGAGTTATGTCATTAACACCCCTTAAAATTTGTATGTAAACCCTCTTTTTGTGTGTGTGTGTGTGTGTTTGTTTTTTTGTGAGAAAAGAGATAACTACATTAAATCACACCACAAAAGATTAGTGGAACAAGTTATAATTAGGACATTTACATCTTGATCTGTCCGATTAACCCTCTTTTTGTGTCTACAATCCACTAAAAAGTTTATATCCTGTAAATAAATCCTATACATTACCAATTATGTCCCTTATATATATTTTTATATTTTTAATCTATTATTAATAAATAAAATATAAAAAATAACTATAATAATTGCAATAAAACATAGAAAAGAAAATAAAAGGAAAAACCACAAGAGGAGCCGCATCTCTGTGCAGCTGAGGTGGCAACCTTCTTCTTAGCCTTCATCCTTAATTTTTGATGGAGGAGGCTGCTGTACGATCACAACCCTCCATCCTTTTAATCTCTTTATTTTATTTTTATTTTATTATTTTTTAAAACAATATCTTTTTTTTTAATGTATAGTGAACCTAATTCTGCTTTTTTTATTTTTATTTGTTTTTATTATATTTATTTATTTAATTACTCAATTTGAAGTATAAAATATTTGATGTAATTCTTATAATCACTCAACTTTATTAATGTACAAGACAAAAATGTATTAAATCTTTCTTTTTGTTTCATAATTAAACTAAATATTGTAGTTAAACCTTATGATAATAATTTAAGTAGAAAAATTTTGTTAATCCTCCATCTATTTAAGTAATAATAGTTCGATAATAATAAAACATTTGATATAAAGAGACATACTTACGCTAATAATAACTAAACTTTTGATTTATCCAAATAAATAAATAAATTTTTGATATAATTAAACCTTATGATAATAGATAATATTAAATACTTTACCCCCTGTTATTATAAATAAGTGAAAAAAACTAACAGTTTAATGCTAACTCACGATGAAAATACCCAATTATCCCTTTGATAATAGTAGAATTACGAAGAGACTCATTTGCCCTCAAAATATTATTGTACTTAATAAATATGGGATATTATTACTTTACCCTATGGAATATTAAAATAAATAAATATTAAAATATTAAAATAAATAAATAAAATATGGGATATTATCATTTTACCCTATGGAATTGAAAATTAATGTCAACCACTCATGATTTCCAAACTATTATCCAAAAATAAATGAAATGCCAATAAATTGATGTTTTCCATGTAGAAAATGACGGATCTATTAGTTGTAATGGTATTTAAATAATTATATATTATGTTTAATTTTTAATTTAATACTAAATTAAAATAAATAGACTGGATAAAGACACTTAGCGTTGATTTATTAAGTTGATGGATGGATTGAATGATGACACTTAGCATCCATCTAACCCACATATATAATTAGCACAATTCTATCATCACCCTTATTTTCACTAACCCTTCTCATTTATTCATCACCACCAAGCCACCAACATCACCATTCAACCTGTTGCCGTCCCCTTCCACTCTCCACCATCTCTCTCTCTCTTGCATCTGCCCCTTTCGACGTTGTTCTCTTTTCCCTCTCCACTCTCCAACATTGTTCTCTCTTCCCTCTCCACCTGCCGTCACTCTCTCTTCCCTCTTCCCACTTCGATGTCGTTCTATTCTCTCTTACCCTCCGACATCATCCTCTTTTGGATGCCTATCAGAACCTTCTAGATCCAGAATATGAAGACCTTATGGATCCATCTTCTAGATCTAGATATAGGCCTATCATGTTTTTATTTTTTTTTTCAATTTTTAATTTTTTTTAAATACTAATTAATTTAATTTAATTAATTTAGTTTGGTGATTGTTGTGTACGACGAATGGTGATGATGCAGGTTTAGTGATTGGTAGTGTAAGTGATGGGTGTTGAACACATGTTATAATTAGTGATGAATAATAGTGTTGTTGGTTTGAAGGTGGTGATGAACTGTGAAGAATACAAAATTATTTATTTTTTTTTTAATTTTTAATTTTTACCTTTTTTGGAGATCATCCCTGGATCCTAAATAATTTTAAAAAGGGGATGTTTATCTATTTATAGAGAGTTAATGAGAAGGGTAAAGATATAGTTATATTTTCAAACAAAATGAGGGTAAAATCGAAAATCACTTTTCAAAGAAAAGTAAAGGGTTTAGAATTCTGCCCCTCTTCATCACCCCTCGTCACACTTTATATATATATATATAATAGATTATTTTCCGTAGATTCTTTCATTGCTGCACTTTCTTATTTGTGTTTTATTTTTTCTAATTATTTTTTATTTTACGTTTTTGTTAAATGTAATTCAGTGTATAAGAATTCAAAAGTTAAATAGATATTAACAATAATATCTTTTAATAAAAGTATTGATAATTTAAATTAATTACTAATTGATCGAGATTTTATTATTTATATGTGTATTTAATTTTTTTTAAAGAATTTAGAAATTAATTAATAATAATATTTTTTGATTAAAGTGTTAATAATTTAATTTAAGGGTAATTTTAGGAATTTAAAAAATATATATAAATATGTATGTAAATCAAGCGCACTTACAATTTATATATATATATATATATATATATGTAAATCAAGCGCACTTACAATTTTACAGGGGTGTAAATATTGACTATTTTTTACAGCTGGCATAATGGAGCCATGGGATTAGACCTTTAAATTTGTTATTACCTTTTTTTAAGCTTATCTGTTGGTTTTAGTCAAGAAAGTTTCAACCATGATTCAAGAAAGTAAGTTAGACAAACCCAAAAAATAAATTGTCCCTACTAGTTATTATTTATTTATGGGATCGATAAATAATTCAACAAAAAATGAAAAATTATTCGAATAAAACATAAAGAAGTTGTTCGATTCAGAATATGCTTCATTTTTTTTTTTTAAATTAAGAATATGCTTCATTATGTGTTGAAGGACTTTAAAAGTGGATATTTTTTTTGAAGTACTTCAAGTGAGAGGTTTCATTGACTTTCTGTGGTCTCCATAACATGTTAATTGCCTGCACCGTATCAAAAACCAAATGAGATATAACATTAACACATTATTATGAATCAAATTGAAAAGATTATAATTCTTACTAGTATTTTGGAACGATTTGATTTAAGTTTCTCCAATGCATCATGAAGATCTTCGCCATCACTTATGGTTGGCAATTGATGTCTCCCTTCAAGAGCCACTAAAATTGTCACCTGGGAATAAAGACATTTAACGCAAACCTCATTGAATAATAATAAGAAGCTCACATTTTAACTCACCATTGTAAATAGATTAAACTCTTCAAGGCAATGTTATATTCTCATAACTCATTTCAAGTGGTGTGATGATCTATTATAACATAGTACTAGTTAACACATTAATTATCTTAATTATAACTTACACGATTACTTTAAATTATCTCTCACAAAACTTAAAAGAGAGAATTTTAGATATAAAATCAAGAAATATAATATCAAATTAATAGAATACTACACATTTTAAATATGAAAGAGACAATTTAAAGAATATCAAAACATGATAGCTATGAAACCTTAAGAAATGTAACATTAGAAATTTAAGCTTACCACCATATATGTATTTTTGGTTTGATTGGTTTCTTCTTCCGTGCTTGTCCTGGTTTTCCTTTTTATGTTATGAACAAAATTTGAAAAACTATCTAAAATAGAAAATAATATCACTGAACCCCATTTTTTATGATGAAAAATGGATGATTTCACATTAGTTTTATTTTTAAGAGGTATCTTTCTGTCAAGTTTTTTGAGTTCCTCATTTGAAAGATTGTTGAACATTTCTTTCACATCTTTGTTGAGCCCAAAAATTTCGACCTGCATATTATTAGGCATGAAATAGATAATGGCAACACAAGAAGTAATAGAGTCTCTCAGCAAGAAAGCAGAAAAAGGCAAATAGTAATAGATTATGGATAAAGGGCAAACTTATGAATAGTATATTCAATGAAAAGTGTGTATACGAAGCAAAAGAAGTATTGAAAAAATATGTTGTGGTAGCTGATGCCTGGAGCCCAACCAGTACATACTATTACTATGTGAAGTATATAGACAAAATATTAGAATGAATATTTAACTTACATATGAACAACTAGATATCCAGTTTCTGCGGTACTGACACAAATATTTTATTGTCTCTGCAGTAAAAAGGTAAATATATTAAACCAAATGTTTTCGTCTTCTAGTAGAGAAAGAAAACACAGAAGCTTTGATAGGTTGCAGTTGCAATGACAATAAATGATCCGTTAATTAACTTTAAAATAAAGTGATAACAGAATTCTTTGAAACTTTTAGGACCAATAAATGTGCCACAATCTCTTTTGTAATTAACAATAAAATTTAGAAGTATTGATTTTAATTAGTCTTGACAAATTTTTAATTAGTTTAATGTTAACTTTAAAAATGAAAACTTGAAACTTAATAATATGTGTAAAAGTTTATTTATCTATTTATTTTTTAAATATCTATGGAGTTTAATTGAAAAATAAAAACCTAACAAAGCAACTATCCTAAATCCCGAAGGTACGGGTTTATGAGAAAATTGGAAGATACGGTGGGATTCCTCCTACCAAACCATACCAGAGTTGGGATTACTTTGGTAATTACCTTGTCACTTAAAACTAAATACGGGAATTCGAATTTCTACAAGTGTAAAATTGGGGGCCCAGATGTAGTAATATGTTGTTTTAAAAAAATGTAATAATATATCAATCATGTTAAAATCATCAAACGTCTTCTTCATTCTACAAAAACAAATTCATGTAAATTAACATTGGATGAGTGTGTTTTATAAACATGGGGTATATAAAATAATTAAAGAAAAATGTAATGAAATAACTATCAGGCTAAAGAAAATATTAAAAGACTAACCTTTCAAAACAAAATCCCTATGAGAAGAATTTGATAGATTAGTAGATTTTGCAATTCGATTCAAATTCCTTTTAAGACCACCTTCATTATCCAATAAGCCCACCTTAAAAAGAATATATCATAGAAAATATTGATAACTGTTTCATATATGAATGAACAATGATACAGACAATGAATAACCAGGAAGTTAAAAAGCATAATTTAAAATCTATCTGATAATATATCAATTAAAAAAAAAATGAGTTTACCATAATTGATAAGATAATCATCCGTGTAATTAGAATTTTGGAGAGAAAAAATGAAAGTTAAAGAGGTCTTGTAGATGCCTCCGGAAAGTGTGAACTTTTCTTCATTGTGTTCACTTCACTACTCATGCAAGCTATATTCATTTATCTACACATTCTCACACTTTTATAACTACCTCATTATCAATCATATATCTTACCATCACTTGATACATTCGTCACTACCACTAACAGAATACAAGAGATTCAATTATTTACCAACCATTTAATAATACTTATTTGTGAATATTATATTGGAGACAGTTCTTAATTTCTTAATATAATTTTAATTCTACAAAAATAAAAGTAAGTTTTGTAAGTGTCACGACAGAATGTAAATATATTTTATTGTCTACTTATTCACTTCTTTGGATTTAAAGCTCGACAAACAAAGCTATAAGGATTCAACAAATCTTTGTGATTATGATAATGATTAGCATGATTATGCATATAATTAGGATTACTCAATTTTCAAATTAAATTAAGAGCTTTTACATAAAATATTCAATGATCTTTTGTTTAAATTCTCTTATGTCTGTACTTCACGTACCTGTATCTTTAAAACAGTTGTTACGTTCGCCCAAACCATAACGAAACCAAAAATCAAAAGAAGCAGGATAGCAAAAGCGATTGCTGCAGTAACTTTTTCACTACTCTTCGAACCATCTTCATCAACACTGGAGGAGTCCGCAGTCACTTCTTCACTGCTCTCCGGAAAATCTTCATCAACACTGAAAGAGTCTGAACTTCTACTGCATGAACATGAAAAGGAATCTCCACCCATCGAACCACCGGACACAGCCAATGCCGATTTACGACGGTACATGATCATACCCAATAACAAAGACCACGCCATCACTGTCGTCGGAACTTTCAACCACTGCAGCACTCTTACAATGTTGTCAATCACAGACTTTCTAAAAGCATTCTCATTTGAATTGGGGCATCTGAATGGAGCTTCAAATTTAAAAGGCGTAACCATATTGTTACTTGCTGAATTTAATTTCGATTTCATCGTAAAACATTTGACTCCAACTTTATTCAACCTGGAGCTGGAGATCTGTCCCCTAACTTCAATGGATTTGATGCTACAAGGGTTGGTATGAAGGCTTTGACTCCGCTTTGACGACAAGAACAAAAGATTTCCTCTTTCTACTAACGTGGTTGCCATGAATTCGGAAATAGAGGTTTTTTTTTTTTTTTTTTTTTTTTTTCTAAAGCCGAGAATTAGTCGTTGTAATTTTTTGGTAGGCACATAGATGCTAGGTTTTCAATCAAAATTTAATGCATTTATTTCACTACAAAAGTTTCCAAAACAATTACTTCTATGTTTATAGAAGAAAATTTGACTTCACACTCTTCTTATAAATAGTAATAACTAAATATATTTCAAAATAAATTAGGAAAGTTCAGAAATATATTAATGCTAACATATTAATTTTACCGCATAATGAATAAAAAAACATGTTAATGGTAATTTATTAATTATAACGTATAAAAAATCGTATTTAATAAGAAAGACTAGGACCACTTAATTTCTTCAAAAAATGTTTATCGAAAGAAAGAAATATTTCATTTATTTAACTAATTAATCGTAATAATCTGTGGTTCCCCATATAACGAGGGATCCATATAAGTATGCTTGATGAAAAGTGAAAAATCATTCAAATAAAACATCAAGAAAAAAGTTATTAGATGCAAAAGACACTTAATTCTATATTGAAAGATTTTAAAAGCGGATTTTGTTTTGAAGTTCTTCATGACTTCATGTGACAAGGTCTCTTTGGCTCTCTAGGGTCCCTGTAATATATTGATTGCTTGTACAAGATCAAAACCAAATGAGACGTAAAACTAACACGATCTTATGTATCAAATTGAAAAAAGGTATTATTCTTGTATTTTAGAACTATCTAACTTTGGTTTCTCATGTGCCATGCATCTAGATCTTGATCATCGCCTATGGTTGGTAATTTATATAAGGGTCTAAATCAACTTAAAAATTTCACCTTAAAAAGTAACTTTAACATATATACTTTATATACATGCCACCTGAACCTTAAAAATAGCTATTGATCTGCTCATTTCGTCAACCTCATTTATATGTTTATAATTTAATTTTATATAAACAAAATAATATTTTATTTTTATTTAAAAAAGAAAAAACCTAAACTAAACTATTATACCATTTTTATAAAGACCTTATTTTAAGTGATTGATTAACAAAACCTTATAATTAAGATATTGATTTTAGTTGTTTTTGTCTTTAGGAATATTACTAAACTTAAATATTAAGTGATTGGACTGCTGCTATTATACAATTTTTTATAAATATTAGATTATTATTATTTAAAAAGATGTTAATTTTTATTTTTAATATTTTATTTTATATAAATAAAATGATATTAAAAAAAAAACAAAACGTAAACTAAACTAGATGAAGGAGGACCCTCCTCCTTCGTCGACTATTATTGGCGCAAGAGGCATCCATTGGCCTCTTCTTGCATCGGCCACGGAGGCTAACTTCCTCCCCTACTAAATGTCGTGAGAAGGCTAGTTGGCCTCCTCCATTTTTTTATTAGTTATCGACGAGGAGGTTACATTTTAGGTTTAAGGTTAGGGTTTGGATTCGATTAGAATTAATTTATTTTTTAAAAAAAAAACATTTTGGTAATAATATAATAATAAGAGTTTAATTTAGGAAGCTAATATATATTTATTGATAAAAGTCTTTTTCATTATTATATTAGTAAGAAATTTTGACTTTTGAAATAAAATATATATTTTAATTTAAATTAAGATATAAGTAAAAAAAATAAATTAAAATTACTTAAATTAAGATTTTAGTGGAAAAAGTCTTAAGAAAAAAAACAAGCAGCCCCTAATGTCAATGGATTTGAAGCAACTAAGGTTTTTATCTGTTTGAACAATTAGGTTTTACGTAAGACCAACTTCTAAGAATTAGTGGTCTTAAATAATTATTATGTTGTCTATTTTGAACTAAAATAGAATCTGTTGGGCCCAACGAATATGGGATCGCCATATATTTGTTTTATGTGATATGGACTTCTTTTATAATTGATCACTTAATTTATGTTTTATTATTAGTGGATAAATTGTAGATGAACAAAATTCTTTGAAGGTTTAGCGTTACACGTGCCAAAAGGTAAAAAATTGGTCAATATGATATTTTATAAAAACACAGGGACTACGAATAAAATTTGACATAAAAAATAATATTTTAAAGCTGTATTTACTTTGTCTAGTAGTCAGCCCAAAATTCAAAACTCCCTTCCAGTCTTCCAAATGATAGCAGCAGACACATACACCTAGTTGTGGTCCAATCACGAACAATGCATAAATTATTGATTGTGCAGTAAGTCACTTCAGTCTGGGATCATCCAACACCTATAATTTTATATTTACATAAAGAACAATTAATAGTTTTCAATATTGATAAAGCTCCATTTAACTTTTTAAATCTGCAAATTTGATGTTGAAGCAAGAGAAATAAATTATTTTTACTTTGTGGATAGAAAAGGGTACACAGTTTTTTTTTTTTCTTTTTTTAACAAATTGTGTCTAGTAAATTAATTAGATATATCATCAGTCATAGAAATTGTTGGAGCATATTGTGTTTGTTTGCATGAAAAGAAAGCAGTAGAGTTCATGCAAGAAAAAAAGCTGGAGGTCCATAATCAATATATAGTAAAACTGTATGCTGCTTAATGCATCAAAATGAAACAGACCTTGATATTAGAGTAATAGTCTGAATACATAGCCAGCATATATATTAAAACTGACTGCAGCTTAAGTACATCAAAATGATAATATTAAACCATTGATAAGATGCCATTTTCTCAAAGACAAAAACAAAAGGAGTAGCCACTTGCCACTCTTGCGCATCTCAGTCACTTGCCACTTTCTAAAAGGAAAATGACAAAAAAAAAAAAAGGAGAAAAAGCTAGATTCCTTCCTCCTCCTCATTTTTCGGTGTCTGAAGAGAAAGATAGCTTCCTTCCTCCTCCTCATTTTTCGGCGTCTGAAGAGAAAGATAGCTTCCTTCCTTTTTCTCGTTTTTCTTTTTGGGTATCAGACCCAGTGCAGAGAGCACCCATAATAGCAAACCACCCACCCTTTGAACCAGACCAAGCGTTCCATCGAAATCGGAAAGTAGAGTTACCAGCCAGCCCTTGTCATCATTAAAACGCCGGACGATCGCGAGAAGTACTTCCAGCCATTTTGGATGGAAAGGTCCGGGAGGTCCTCCATACGCCACCCAACGTACCACACTGCCGGTACGTTTTGTGGTGACCCTGGAGTTCTTGGAGAGGAGGGTCGGTGTTATGTTGTGTTTGAAAATAGGAAAAGCTGCTTGGGTGGTGGTGTGAAGGGTGGTGGCTCTGAGGACTGGAAAAGCTGCGTGGGTGGTGGTGGGAAGTGTGGTGCGTTTGAGTAGTGGAAAAGCTGCTTGGGTGGTAGGAATGAAAAACTTAGTTGCGGCCATGGAAACAGAGAAAACGGATAGAAGCTTATGTTGAGAGTGTGTGAATATATAACCGTATATATAACCAAACACTTCAAAGGTCAAATGGCCCCAGCGGATTATCTAGAAGGAGGGAGCAAAAACTGACTATAGCCGCTTCACCATTCGCATCAAATCATTACGCGTGTCTTACCTTCTGTTTCTTGTGTTAAGAATCTCAAGTTTTCCAAATAATTGGCGACCCGGCCTTAATTCCGAACTGTCTTCTTTTTGAATTTTTTCTATTTCTAAGCAAGCTCTCTCTCTGTGGATATATATATCTTGCTTTTGCAGCAGATCCTGATGTTTTCAGCCTACTTCAGACTACTCGAAGTTGAAGCGTCTCCCAACTTACACTATCTGGCTTTCTATTTTTAAGCCATGCCTACAGCTGCAGTGACAATGACAGGAGTGAGCGCCTTGATGAATCCAGCCCAATACCAATGTCCGCATCTTCCCTCTAACCCGACCGGAACCCCAAAAGCGTGCCCCGAAAGAAGCTCACACTAAACGCCTCTCTTGCTCGCTCACTCTCTCTCGTTGTATGAAACGAAGCTGATTTCTTTCGGCCTCAGGTGAATATTCGTCATTTTTATTATTATTATTTTTTATTTTTTTAATGGTGATTTTTGATTTGATGTAATTTTTGGGAGTAAAATTTGGTTTCAAAATTATAAATTTTTGTGTGTTTGGTTAACATATTCTTATTCGATTTCAGTTGATCACATAACCTGTTGGGCACGCATGCTCTAGTCAACAATTTTCTTAATAAACTCAAGATACGGACATGTATTATAAAGAAAAATAAGTTTGAATTAATGGATGAGACCTTATAGATACCCTATAAAGTATTTATAATAAAACAAACTTTTTAATATATGTTCTTATTGTTTTCTTTCAAACCTGCTTTTCTTTTTTATTTTTTTATTTTTATCTAAATATAATAATTTCACCATGATTTTGATTCATTTATCAATATTCTATAATTAATTTATTTTTTTAAAAATTGTTTGATATTTGAAATTAATATTTGGAAATCATTATCAATATCATGTAATTAATTTGTTTCTTATCGTTTGATATTTGAAATTAGTATTTAAAAGAGAAGTTAAGAGTATGAGAAAATAAAAAGGTTTTATAATATACATAAGAAAACGATTAATTGAGAAAATAAAAAGGTTTTATCATATACATGAGAAAACGATTAATATTTATAAATTATTTATCTTTTTTAATAATTTTCTTTAAGGATAAGATTAGATTTTTAGAAATAGACCCTGATCAGCTATACAGATAATTTTTTAGGGGTGTAAATATCAGTACGCTAACAGTAAATGGGTATCGTGTGTATAGCCCAATAAGAGTAAAAAGTTAGGCACTTAAATTTGTTATTTGTTGTAGACTTACGATATTAACACCCCTTAAAAATTGTATGTAGACCCTCCTTTTGCGGTTTTTTTTTTTTTTTTTTTTTTTTAATGAGAAAAGAGATAACTATATTAGATTACACTACAAAATATTGGTGGAAGAAGTTACAGTAAGAATATTTACATCTTAATCTGTCAGATTAACCCTCTTTTTGTGTTTACAACCTATTAAAAAGTTTATATCTTGTATTGAATTACCAATTATGTCCCTTACATTTTTTTAATTTTTTAATCTATTATTAATAAATAAAATATAAAAAATAACTATAATAATTACAATAAAACATAGAAAAGAAAATAGAAAGAAAAACTACACGAGGAGCTGCATCTCTGTGCAGCTGAGGTGGCAGCCTCCTCCTCAGCCTTTACCCTTAACTTTTGATGGAGGAGGCTGCTGTGCCATCACAGCCCTCCATCCTTTTAATCTCTTTATTTTATTATTTTTTTAAAACAATATACCTTTTTTTTTTAATGTGTAGTGTCATGTGTAGTGAACCTGCTTCTGCTTTTTTGTTACCACTAGTTTTGGTTGCACATGCAAGGCACGTGCATGAAGTTATATCTATTTTTTTTTTATCTTAAATTAAATATTATTATTTATAATTGATATGATTCGATGTTTAAAATTATCTATCGGATTAATAATATTTTTTTAACTGAAATTATTATGATATATATGATATAATAAATAATAATTTTAAATTTAATTGTAAATAAGTTTTCTCTTCATTATACTTATTTATTTAATTACTCAATTCTAAGTATGAAATATTTGATGTAATTCTTATGATCACTAAACGTTATAATGTATAGGATAAAAATATATTAAATCTTCATTTTTGTTTCATAATTAAACTAAACGTTATAATTAAACCTTATAATAATAATTTAAGTAGAAAAATATTGTTAATCCTCTAGCTATTTAAGTAATAATAGTCCGATAATGATAAAACTTTTGATATAAAGAGACATAGTTGCGTTAATAATAACTAAACTTTTGATTTGTTCAAAAACAAAAAAAATAAATTTTTGATATAATTAAACCATATGATAATAGATAATATTAAACACTTTACCCCTGTTGTTATAAGTAGGTGAAAAAATTTAGAGTTTAATGCTAACTCAAGATGAAAAGACCCAATTAACCCTTTGATAATAGTAAAATTACAAAAAGACTCATTTGCCCTCAAAATTTTACTGTATTTACCATTATGTTCGAATATTTTAAAATTACATAAATAAAATATTAAAATCAATAAATAAAATGTGGGATATTATCATTTTACCCTATGGAATGAAAATTAATGTCAACCACCCCTGATTTCCAAACTATTAACCAAAAATAAACGAAACGCTAGTAGATTGATGTTTTCCATGTAGAAAATAACAGATCTGCTAGTTGTAAGGGCATTTAAATAATTATATATTATGTTTAATTTTTAATTTAATATTAAATAAAAATAAATGGACTGGATGAAGACACTTAGCATTGATCTATTGAGTTGATGGATGGATTGGATGATGACACTTAGCATCCATCTAACTCACCTATATAAATAGCATAATTCCATCATCAGTTCATCACCCTTATTTTCACTAACCCTTCCCATTTATTCATCACCACCCATCCACCAACATTACCACTCAACCTGCTGTCATCCCTTTCCACTCTCCACCGTCTCTCTCTCTCTTACCTCTCCCCCCTTTGATGTTGTTCTCTTTTCCCTCTCCACCTTCGACATCACTCTCTCTTCTCTCTCCCTACTTCGGCGTTGCTCTATTCCCTTTCATCTTCCAGTGTCATCCTCTTTTGCATGCCTATTAGATCCTTCTAGATTCGGAAGATGAAAACCTTATGGATCCATCTTCTGGATCTAGATATAGGCCAATCATGTATTTTTTTTTTTCAATTTTTAATTTTTTGTTGTTAATTACTAATAAATTTAATTTAATTAATTTAGTTTGATGATTGTTGTGTATGATGAATGGTGATGATGTTGGTATAGTGTTTGGTGGTGTAAGTGATGGGTGTTGAACACCTATTATAGTTGATGATGAACAATAATGTTGTTGGTTTGAAGGTGGTGATGAACTGTGAAGAACACTAAAGTATTTATTTATTTAATTTTTAATTTTTACCTTTTTTGGAGATCACACTTGGATCCCAAATAATTTTAAAAAGAGGATGTTCATCTATTTCTAAAGAGTTAGTGAGAAGGGTAAATCTGTTGTTATATTTTCAAACAAAATAAGGGTAAAATCGGAAATCACTTTTGAAAGAAAAACAAGGGGTCTAGAATTCCGCTCTTATTCATCACCCCTCATTACACTTGGGATGTTTATCTGTTTATAAGGAGTCTGTGAGAAGAGTAAAGATGTAGTTATATTTTCAAACAAAATGAGGTAAAATCGTTCATCACCCCTCATCACACTTTATATATATATATATATATATATATATATATATATATATATATATATATAATAGATTATTTTACGTAGATTCTTTTATTGCTGCACTTTCTCATTTGGGTTTTATTTTTTCTAATTATTTTTTATTTGACTTTTTCGTTAAACGTAATTTAGTGTATAAGAATTCAAAAGTTAAATAGATATTAATAATAATATTTTTTAATAAAAGTGATGATAATTTAAATTAACTACTAATTGATCTAGATTTTATTATTTATATGTATATTTATTTTATTTTTTTAAGAATTTGGAAATTAATTAATAATAATATCTTTTGATTAAAGTGTTAATAATTTAATTTAAGGGTAATTTTAGGAATTTAAAAAATATATATATATGTAAATCAAGCGCGCTTACAATTTGAAAGGGGTATAAATATTGCCTATTTTTTACAGCTGACCCAATGGAGCCATGGGTTTAGGCCTTTAAATTTGTTATTACTTTTTTTTGAAGCTTATTTGTTGGTATTAGTCTTTGGGCAAGAAAGTTTCAACCATGATTCAAGAATCAAAGTAAGTTAGACAAACCCAAAAAAATAAATTGTCCCTACTAGTTATTATTTATGTATGGAATCGATAAATAATTCAACAAAAAATGAAAATTTATTCGAATAAAACATAAGGAAGTTGATAAATAATTCAACAAAAAATGAAAAATTATTCGAATAAAACATAAGGAAGTTGATAAATAATTCAACAAAAAATGAAAAATTATTCGAATAAAACATAAGGAAGTTTTTCGATTCAGAATAAGCTTCATTTTTTTTTTAAACTAAGAATATGCTTCATTATGTGTTGAAGGACTTTAAAAGTGGATATTTTTTTTGAAGTACTTCAAGTGAGAGAATCTCATTGACTTTCTGTGGTCTCCATAGCACGTTAACTGTCTGCACCGTATCAAAAACCAAATGAGATATAACATTAACACATTATTACGAATCAAATTGAAAAGATTATAATTCTTACTTGTATTTTGGAACGATTTGACTTAAGTTTCTCCAATGCATCATGAAGATCTTCACCATCACTTATGGTTGGCAATTGATGTCTCCCTTCAAGAGCCACTAAAATCGTCACCTGGGAATAAAGACATTTAACGCAAACCTCATTGAATAATAATAAGAAGCTCACATTTTAACTCACCATTGAAAATAGATTAAACTCTTCAAGGCAATGTTATATTCTCATGACTCATTTCAAGTGATGTGATGATCTATTATAACATAGTACTAATTAACACATTAATTATCTTAATTATAACTTACAGGATTACTTTAAATTATCGCTCACAAAACTTAAAAGAGAGAATTTTAGTTATAAAATTCAATGGATTTGATGCTACAAGGGTTGGTATGAAGGCTTTGACTCTGCTTTGATGACAAGAACAAAAGATTTCCTCTTGCTACTGACGTGGTTGCCATGAATTCGGAAATAGAGTTTTTTTCTGAAACCAAGAATTAGTCATGTGGTAATTTTTTGGTAGGCACACAGATGCTAGGTTTTCAATCAAAATTTAATGCATTTATTTCACTATAAAAGTTTCTGAAACAATTACTTCTACGTTTATAGAACAAAAGTTGACTTCACACCCTTTTTATAAATAGTAATAACTAAATATATTTCAAAATAAATTAGGAAAGTTCAGAAATATATTAATGCTAACGTATTAATTATACCGCATAATGAATAAAAAAACATGTTAATGGTAATTTATCAATTATAACGTATAAAAGATCATATTTAATAAGAAAGACTAGAATCACTTAATTTCTTTAAAAAATGCTTATCCAAAAAAAAGAAATATTTCATTTATTTAAATAAGTAATCGTAACAATCTCTAGTTCTCCATATAAAGAGGGATCCGTAAAAGTATGCTTGATGAAAAGTGAAAACTCATTGAACTAAAACATCAAGAAAAAAGTTATTAGATTCAAAAGACACTTAATTCTGTATTGAAAGATTTTAAAAGCAGATTTTGTTTTGAAGTTCTTCATATGACAAGGTCTTTTTGGCTCTGTAAGGTCCCCATAATATATTATTAATTGCTTGCGCAAGATCAAAACCATATGAAACGTAAAATTAACACAATCTTATGTATCAAATTGAAAAAAGGTATTATTCTTGTATTTCAGAACTATCCGACTTTGGTTTATCATGTGCCATGCATCTAGATCTTGATCTTCGCCTATAATTGGTAATTTATATAAGGGTCTAAATCAACTTAAAAATTTGACCTTAAAAAGTAACTTTAACATTCATCAATACTTTATATACATGTCACCTGAACCTTAAAAATAGCTGTTGATCAGCTCATTTGGTTGACCTCATTTATATTTTTATAATTTTATTTTATATAAACAAAATAATATTTTATTTTTATTTAAAAAAAAAAAACCTAAACTAAACTATTATACCATTTTTATAAAGACCTTATTTTAAGTGATTGATTACTACTTTATAATCAAGATATTGATTTTAGTTGTTTTTGTCTTTAGGAATATTCCTAAACTTAAATATTTAGTGATTGGACTATTACTGTTATACCATTTTTTTTATAAATATTAATTTTTATTTTTAAATAGATTATTGTTATTTTAAGATATGTTAATTTTTATTATAAATATTTAATATTTTTATTATTTTATTTATATAAATAAAATGATATATATTTTTTAAAAAAAAGGTAAACTAAACTAGATGAAGGAGGAGCCCTCCTCCTTCGACTGTTATTAGCGCAAGAGGCAGTCGTTGGCCTCTTCTTGCACGGGCTACAAAGGCTGACTTCCTCCTCTGTCAAATGTCGCGAGGAGGCTAGTTGGCCTCCTCCATTTGCTTATTAGTTATCGACGAGGAGGTTAGATTTTAGAGTTAAGGTTAGGGTTTTGATTCCATTAGAATTGATTTTTTTTTTTTTTGGTAATAAATTTGGGTAATAATATAATACTAAGAGGTTAATTTAGGACGCTAATGTATATTTATTGATAAAATTCTTTCTCATTATTATAAAGGTAAGAAATTTTGACTTTTGAAATAAAATATATATTTTTAATTTAAATTAAGATATAAGAATTAGTGGTCTTAATAATTATTATGCTGTCCATTTTGAATTAAAATGGAATCTGCTGGGCCCAACAAATATGGGATCGCCACGTATTTGTTTTATGTGATATGGATTTCCTTTATAATTGGTCACTAAATCTATGTTACATAAATATTAGTGGATAAATTGCATATGAACAAAACTCTTTGAAGGTTTGGAGTTACACGTGCCAAACGGTAAAAATTGGTCAATATGATATTTTATAAAACACAGGGACTCCAAAATAATATTTGACATAAAAAAAATAATATTTTAAAGTTGTATTTACTTTGTCTAGCAGTCAGCCCAAAATTCAAAACTCCCTTCCCGTCTTCCAAATGACAGCAGCAGACACATATACCTAGTTGTGGTCTAATTACGAACGATGCATAAATTATTGATTGTGCAGTAGGTCACTTCAGTCTGGTATCATCCAACGCCTATGATTTTATATTTACACAAAGAACAATTAATAGTTT
Source organism: Dimocarpus longan (assembly GCA_022984855.1). Lineage (NCBI taxonomy): Eukaryota > Viridiplantae > Streptophyta > Magnoliopsida > Sapindales > Sapindaceae > Dimocarpus > Dimocarpus longan. The sequence continues at coordinate 24,149,419 of CM041015.1, forward strand.
TCAATGTTGAAAAAGCTGCAGTAAACTTTTTAAATCTGCAAATATGATGTTGAAGCAAGAGAAGTAAATTATTTTTACTTTGTGCATAGAAAAGGCAACATATATATATATATATTTTAAACAAATAAAAGTTTATATATATATATATATATTTTAAACAAATCGTGTCTAGTAAATTAATTACATATATCGTCAGTCATAGAAATTATTGGAGCATATCGTGCTTGTTTGCATGAAAAGAAAGCAGTAGAGTTCATGCAAGAAAAAAAGCTGTAGGTCCAAAATCAATATCTAGTAAAACTGTATGCTGCTTAATACATCAAATGAAACAGACCTTGATATTAGAGTAATAGTCTGAATACATAGCCAACATATATATTAAAACCGATTGCAGTTTAAGTACATCAAAATGAAATATTAAACCATTGATAAGGTGCCATTTTCTTCTGTTGAGAATCTCAAGTTTTTAATGAGATGCCAAATAATTGGCAACCCGGCCTTAATTTCGAACTGTCTTCTTTTTGAATTTTTTCTATTTCTAAGCAAGCTCTCTCTCTGTGGATATATATATATATATATATATCTTGCTTTTGCAGGAGATCCTGATGTTTTCAGGCTACTCGAAGTTGAAGTGTTGTTTAGTTTAACGAGCTACCAAGGCCGCCTCCCAACTTACACTGTCTGACTTTTCTATTTTTAAGTCATGCCTACAGCTACAAATCATATTCACAACAGATGGCTGGTATGCTAAAACGAGTGAGAACAGTGACAATGACAGGAGTGAGCCTGATGGCCTTGATGAATCCAACCCAATACCAGTGTCCGCATCTTCCCACTAACCCGACCGGAACCCCAAAAGCGTGCCCCGAAAGAAGCTCACACTGAACGCCTCTCTTGCTCGCTCACTCCCTCTCGTTGTATGAAACGAAGCTGATTTCTTTCGGCCTCACGTGAATATTCGTCATTTTTATTATTTTTTTATTTTTTTAATGGTGATTTTTGATTTGATGTAATTTTTGAGAGTTAAATTTGGTTATAAAATTATAAATTTTTATGTGTTTGATTGATATTATTCTTATTCGATTTCAGTTAATCACAATAACCTACCGGACACGAACGCTCTAGTCAACGATTTTCTCAATAAGCTCAATACACGGTGCCGTTTTCTTTTTCCTTTGGTTTTGTATTTTTTTAAAATTTTTTTTTTAAGAACAGTACCATTTTCATATGTTTATAATATATGTTTGTGAAATGCGAATGGTAGAATTTGAACTTCTAGATAACCACCAGATTATACAAACTATTTCTTCGATTGGCATACATTTACTGGTTGATTTCCCCGAATCAATTTTGCACGTTCGAGTTTGATTAATACAATGCAATGTAAGAGAAAATGAGCTGAATTAGCACAAAAATATTAAGGAACACCTCCATTCTTATTACTATTCAATGAAGCAAACAAGAAAAATCCCTATAGCAGCAAGCCAACAACTAAATTCAACAAAATGAAGTTCCGAATGTGAGAAACGAACGCAGAGTGACTAAGAGGTAACAGGAAATTTCAAAAAAAGAAAAAGACATCTTGGGTTCTAATATGAACTATTGAACAATACTGCTACATACAATACAAGCGTAGGACAATTCAATAATCACTGGTGATCTACATCAAGCCAGAAATACATGTTAGTCGTAGCATAAATAACCCGAACTCGCTGCAGTGCCAAGTCCCCGCTTACCATAACAGCCTTGTGGCACCTCCTTCGATCCTAGTTTGTAAGACTTGAGACCCTGTCACCATTACTCTTTACTGGAGAAGGGATCACCTTACAGCTTCTAGGTTCTAGCTGCTTACAATCTGGGCACGATAGATAATCCAATAGGTCCGCTTCACATTGAAGTATACAACCATTGTTTGTGAGCCTTCCACTCCGATGGAGCAAGCGGCAACCAAGCTTGGCCTTCACAGTTAAGTTCGCCAACTTGCAGGTGGATAGAAACTCCAATCCATTGCTCAATTAGAACATGAAAAAAAATATTTTGTTGCTAGTGATAACAAAGTTGTAGTGATTTTATAGGACCCTGCTCCACACTGTTGGATAGGAAATTGAGTGGCTTGGCAAAGAACCACATCTCCTCAAAAGATCTAGTGAATTTTGGAAATTAACTGTTAAGCAAGTCACATGCAGGTAAAACCAGTGCCAAAAAATGCAAGATGGTGTTGAATGTACAGATGAATAGATTAACTAATCTGATTTATCAAATCATTTATTCAAATACTCTGTTTGGCATGGAGCAGTTGAAGATGGAACATGTCTTTGCTAGATGGCACCTCACTACATATTTCGACTCATATGCCCATGCTAAATTTCTGATGTGCAAAGACATTGTCTTTAAATTATAGGTATCTGCCTTAAATATCCAACAATATGAATAGGCACCTGGGAATGACATAGTAACTTTTAAAGAAAGAAAGAACTAAAAAATGAAAGTTCTCAAACCCATCTGAACCTTGATAACAGATGAGGGTTGTTTCATCAGGAAGCTCACCTCTAACAATCTGAACAAAGCAAGTTATGATAGAAAAAGGGAAATCGATAAACATTTTGACGATAAAAATCATATTCTTCTTCAGAAATTTGGGTAGTGCTGGTAGTGACCATTACAGTCAATCAATATAAACTTATGTAGTATACTAACATTGAGAAGCAACCGCAAAATCCAGCAAGTAGACATTACTCCATTTCCCATGAGAATGCTGAAAGCAAATTTATGGCCTCTACAGCACTGGTTTAGGCAATCTAAACATGGAATTTATTTATTGATTTCCTCGACACAGATCTAAAACTCACTTGAGAATGGGGGTTACCTACATGAGATCAGACCATACCTTTCCTAGAGATAAGTCAACAAAATTTTGAAAATCAAATTCAACAGTCCTTGTGTAGATTTGAACCTCTGACAGCCATCATTATGACAAGCCCTGTCTCAAGTTATTAGCAATCAGTAATAACCGAGAAGTGGTTTTTGACTCATAAGGTTGGAAAAACACTTATACTACAATTAGAGGATGCAAACTGAGAAATTGAAAACTGAACTGGCATCATGTTACTTCAAGCCAAGGAAGGTTTCAATCCAAATCCATTTATTCAGGCTAGGCCTAAAGGTCAAGGTTTAAATTTTCAATCTTCCATTTATGTGTCAATAACAGAGCATATATTGGAGCCTATTTCACAAGATATTATATCATAGAAAAAAGAACTCTGATAAAACTATGTCCATAGAACAAATGATAGCATGCATAAAATACTCATAAACAAAACCTACAAGACTGAGAGACTAATCTCAAACTCGATTGTCAGGACATCCAAAAGAAAAAGAGACGTATGCTCACCAATTTTGTATAGTATACAGCATAGGGTGTGATGAACTAGTGATAATCGATGATTGTTTATATCATCTATCAACTATAAAGAAATAAATGAGTATCTGCAAATATTTCTCTTTCTAACCACACAATTACTAATACGTCAATTGTGATTCCAATACAAGAGTTAAACTACGGGCAAAGACCGATTCGGTCTCATAGACCTCTTTTAAGAATTCCAATCAGGAAAAAGAATTGATATCTTTTACTTCTGTTCTAGCAGTTATCGAGTGGCTGAATATGCTCAAGTTGAACTAACATCTCTAATGACCTACAACATACCAGGCACAGTGGTTTTTTTTACCTGAATGTTAGAGACATGATGGCTGCCGCCCGATGCAATTAGAATGGGATCACCGGGTCGATGAGGAACAATGTGATCATCAGATTTTTCATTGCCTACTATATCTGAAAATCACATACATGCAAGTCGCTACTTTACAAACCTTGCTGCAGATAAAGCTGTTGCAATGTCGGGGAAAACTCCAAGCTCAGATAAATCTTTAACCGGCCAATCTACCTGGAGCCACAGGCGACGGTGACATGCCAAGTAATGCCATTTGTGGCAAACGAGGACAGTGTTATATGGATCTGCAATCTCCATAGCAGTTTGTGAAAGGGATCGCACAGATTGTGGCATGCATGCATTTTGGAATAACAAGGTCCATGAACACGCTTCCAATGCAATGATATGACCATTTAGATTTTCACAACACCATCTCAATGCCACCTCAGTATCAAGCACACAATAGATCATAAACCAATTTTGAATAACTTATCATGATAAAACTTAACGGCACCAACCTTAGCTAACTTTAAATAATCTTTCATTGCAGCTAAAAACAAATACAAATATCATAACTTTAGAAACTATTGAACCTGAACCTAAAATTGACAAACAGGATTTACAAAAGAGAACATTTTTACAAATGAAAAAACTTTGATGCCCTATAATACCTCATCTCAAAACCCCACTTCCACTTCACACCTACAAATCTTCAAAAACCATCGAACACATAAATTGGCCAAAACCCTAACCCACCTCCTAATTCCCAAAACCAAAACCAAAAAATAAAAAAATAAAATCACTATCACATGCACGTAAGCAGTTCAATTACACTAGAAAAACCTACAATTGGTAACCGACACAATATTTCACAACCTAAAACTACACAATTCAAACAAATCAAACAAATAACTGATAAAAAAAAAAAAAAAAACAATCTTTGGAAAACCCCACCTGGAATTGGAGACAAAAAGCTGAAAGTGAGCATCAGACAACCATCGTCGAGATTTTTTTTTATGGGAGCTGAACACGATTGCCTCACCATTTTCTTGCTGCATCCCTTTAAAGCTCGTGACTACTGACTTATAGCCCCATTCCTCTTCCTGCGACAATTTATCAGACTCTTGAGTGGAGTAGATTGATATGAGTTGACATATCGACACCGCCGGTTCCTGTGGTTTTGACACGTGGTCTAATTAAAATGTTTGATATATGTTGACATGTTGGCGTTTCTATATATATATATATTTTTTTTTAAATTGAGTTTTGTTTTTACACGAACAAATACAAAACTACTAATTTCAAAAATAATAATAATAATAATAAATACAAAACTACTGCGCCATCACTATTCGCAAAGCAATTCTCACTATCGGAAGAGATTTTCTTACACTTTATGGTTGTATATATGGAGTTTGAAGCCCTATGATAGAAAATGGAGGGAAATCTTAATCACTTCATTAATACATGATATAAAGGCCATATTTCATTCATCGAGCATAAAAGTTGTATGTTTTCAAAGTTCAAACACATGAAATAGTAGATTTGCTATAGTGCTTGATAACTACGGCCTTGATGCCAAATGTTATGTCCACATTTTGATGAAACCAAAAGTATAATTTGGATTAAGGGGTCGTTTGTTTTTTTATCTGAAGACTGAACAGTGCTGCTGAAGACTGAAAGCTGAATAGTGACTGAAATCTGAAATCTGATTGACATGTTTGTTTTTTCTTTTCTTACCTCTGAATGTAAAATAATTTTGTTTGTTTTTTAAAGTTAAAATTATCTGATTACTAATAATTTGACATTTATATCCTTTTACTATTAGTTGTTGTGTAATTTTATTTAATATGATACAAACAATTGTAATAAATTATTTAACAAATATTAAAACATTTATATATAATATTTTTATTCATAATTAAAATAAGATTAATTATTATAGTAGAATCAATTAAGTTTCTATGTTCAAATAAAAATAAACAAAATAATCTTAAATTGAATTACTATTATAACAAAAGTTGAAATTGTAACTTATATATATAGTATTTTTATTCATAATTAAAATAAGATTAATTAAAATAGTAGAGTCAATTAAATTTATATATTCAAATAAAAATAAATAAAATGATTTTAAATTAAATTACTATTACAACGAAAATTGAAATTGTAAAGTAATATATATTTTTTGATATAATTAAATAAAAATAATCAAATACTTAAACAAATTGATTTGTAATTTGGTCTCTGAGTTATTGCATAAACATTTTATCAATAAAGATTCTTACCAAAATTTAATTAGAGAAATATAGTAATCCAGCTATAAAAAAAAAAAAAAAATTGATGTTAAAATGTTTAGGGTTTTTATTTTTCAATGTTATTTATTAAAGTATTAAAAGAAATTTTTATCATATAAAACTAAAACAAACTTGGAAACATATTATTTTAGGAAGGATAAACTTGGAATAATATATTTATAAATCATTAAGTGATTTTGTATTAAGTGATAAGTAAAAAAATGTTACTTTTTTTTAAAGTGGTTTTTGGGTGATTTTAAGTGATTTGACCACTTAAAAAAACAAACAAAAATCTCTTAATTACCCAAATTAAGCACCATTAAGTGTTAAGTGTAAAAAACAAACAACCCCTAAGTCAACCAAAACCACAACCTTCCAAATATTAGGAAATACTAACGCAATTTTTTTAAATCGAATTGCAGAACTTGCGCTGAAGTCTTCATCTTTTACTATTAGTGTCTCTTTGTCTTATTTATTTTACTATTAATCTAGGTTATCAACCTTCGTTAAATTTAAGTGATTAAGTCCACTAATATGAAAATATTACTATGTATCTTGTTGACTTTTTGGTTGCAGAAACAATAAAAGCTTTATCCCGGCAATGCATCTTCATTTTCATACAAGCTTTTTTGGTGTTCCCCACGTCAACGCGGGTCCTAACATTTTAAAGTCGCGGCGCGAAAAATAATATGGACTTATGTATATATACATATATAATTTATTTTATCATATTTTAGGTGTGTACATAATTAATAATTCCATAAAGAAAAAATGAAAAAAAAAAGAAGGTATTTTAAGACAAATATATTTCATATATGACAACACATTAGAAAACAATAATAAAAAGAGATAAAGAAGAACCATAAAAAATAAGTAATCATGACAAGACAAAATTTAATAATAGTGAATATAAAAATATAACTTTTACCTCAAAAATAAACAAATTTTTAGAATTCTACTTTCTTCATTTTAAATTGTTGATGAAATTTGAAATTTTTAACCAATTAAAACAAAAAAAAAAAACAATAATTTAAACTTTATTTTTGTGTGGCTATCGACAATATGAAAGAGGAAAATAAGTTATGGTTGAAAATGATAGAATGAGTTTATATATAAATTAAATATTTTAGCTTTGGAGTCCTTTGCATATTAAAAATATTTTTCAATCGCTTAAATGTTATTCACCATCCCTAGTTCAAAAACACTATTAAGGGAAAAAGGTAGCGGGGTTTGAACTCGAGTCCAGGTCTTTAACCATGAAGGCTATTTTAAAATCTTGGAGGTGCTTTCAAGACAACGTTTGGATTCAAGTTTTGCAAGTAGACCCACTTTACTACAAAAGAAGCATGCATCGGATTTCTCTTCATGGTTCAAAGCTAGGGTCGTATACAATGCAACCTTTTAGCCTTTTTTATTAGGTTGTATTAACTTTAATCTCTTATTGTTTATAAATTCATTGTTTATATATTTTGGAGCAGATCATTGATGGAGATAGTAGCTTGAATGTATCAACCACGTTAAAATGGCTTGCAATTGGACCAACAAAGCAAGCAACATCATATACAAGCTATGTTGTTAATGGAAAATGATATCGCACAATAGATAGTGAGAAATCTACTCAAGATAGTAGTATTTCTCTTGAAGCAGAAACTATTTGCATGACCAATTCAAGAGATGACACTCAAGTGATAAAAAAGATTGCTTACTATGGGGTTTTAAAAGAAATTCTTCTTTTAGACTTTTGTGCATTTCGCGTCCCATTATTTAGATGTGATTGGGTGAGCAGTGGAAGTGATGTTAAAGTCAAAGATGGATTTACACTAGTTAATCTTCATCCACGTGTAAATAGATTTTGTAGAGATCCTTTTATTTTAGCTTCACAAGCAACACAAATGTTTTACTCTAGAGAAAATGATACATCTAATTGGTATGTTGTCTTGAAAGCACCTCCAAGAGGATTTCATGATCTAGAAAAGTTTGATGAGAATGCTTATATGACACCTACACCATTAGATGTATCTCTACTTGACTCTAGTATGGATGATAATGATGATTATGCTCGAATTGATTGTGAGGACATAGTTGTACAAATCTAGTGTTACTGGTTCCAGTCGTTTGGATATATATATTTTGTATAAAAACATGTGTTTTGATATTTCTAATTATAGTATATTGTTATATGTTTCTATATAGAATTTGAAATTACTTCTGTTATTGTGTTGTGCTTCATATATATTTTCAATAATATATAACAATTTTGTTGCCTTTTTTTTTTTTATAGAATATATAACAATAATAATAAAAAAAATGATAGTTGTATTTTAGAATTTTTGCAGATGTCGACTGAAAACTGTACTAGTACTCGATCATCAAGTGATAGTGTGACACCATCAAAGAAAAGAAAGTCAATGAGCCAAAATCATTTGGACCCAAATAAAATCGCGAGGGCTAAGGAAATTGGAATTTTTTTCAATGAGTTGGGACAACCAATTGGGGAGTCTTCAAGAGTTTTAAGTACGTCTTGTGGAATTATTGTCACTTCAATTATTCCGATAACTTATGATAGTTGGTCGGTTGTACCAGAGATTTTAAAAAATAGCGTATGGGAGACTACAAAGGTTTGATACTAATTTATTGTTTTTTCTTTAGAGATTTTATATTTATTATTAGTAGCAATCTTAATTAATTTCCTAATAAATTTTGATTATACAAACAGGAAAAGTTTGGTTTGGATGATATAGGTAAGAATTATGTACTTTATTCAATGTGTAATAGTTGGCGAAAGTACAAAAGTAAGATAACCAAACAAATTAGAAATGTTCAACCTGGTCCTGATGCTAGTAGAGAGCTTCAAATGTCAAAGCCCGATAACATAAAAAATGATGAAGATTGGAAAAAATTTGTCGAGTATCGATTGTCAGCAAAATTTGATGTAAGTATACTAAGTATGTAGTATTTTCATGAAAGCTTCCATATAAAATTGTGACTTATATTTTACTTGTAGGAAATAAGTGACAAACATACTAAGCTAGCGAAAATGAATGAGATGCCACATACAACTAGTCGTAAAGGAATGACACGACTACGTGAAGAATTGGTAAGAACATGTTGACATGATTTCTTTTATCTTTTTATGGTTTGATGCAAGAATATTTTAGTAAGTTTAGAACATGATTTTGATTTATTAAAATATAATATTTACATTGAATTTGTGTGATAAGGTAGAAATCAAGTTTGAATAATAACATGAACATATGTTGTTGACTTTTCTAGAATTGGTGTTGGTGACTTATGTGAAATGGTGTGTTTGGCTGACAATTTGTTTGTTTGTTTAGTGAATACAATTAATTATGGTCTCATATTGTCATGATTATATTATAAATGTATAGAGGGTTGAAAAAATGGCAAGAAATGAAGATCCAGCAGAGGTGGATAGAGTGGCAATATAGATAGCTGGATATAAGCACAAAGATGGGACACTAGTGAACCAAAAAGTTAGAGAAAAAATAGTATGACATGTTGAATAATATTTTTACTAACATAGTTTAATTCACATTTATCACATTTGTTATTATTATTATATTTGTTATTATCATTTTGCATGATATATAGAAAGAGATGGAAGCGATTCCAAAGGTACAATCAATTGCAATCAAGGATGATGCCGTAGCCCAAGTTTTAGGAAAGGAGCATAGAGGTCGAGTTCGAGGGCTTGGGTATGGTGTCACACCAACAAAGGTTAATGCAGCTGTGATTTCCAAATACACTACTATGCAGCTTGAAGAAAAGGTGAAAAATTTCGAGCAACTAATTATGACATTGGTTAACAATAATAATCAAGTATGTTAAATGAAGCATTTGTAAGATTTTGATTTAATTATGTAGTATGATAGCTTATATCTAATATTAAGTACATTTTAATTTTAGATCAATGATGGAGCAAGAATTGAAGAAAAAGTTCAGTGTTTTAGTACAAACGAGGTAAATAAAAAATAATAATTGTCTAAATATCATGGTTTTTTTTTTATGTGTTTTGACTTTCATTTAGAGTTCTAAAAGTCATGCTTGTTTAATATTTTACTAATATGTTGTATATTTATAGCATTCGGTTCCTTCAAGACAAGAAGGAAGTAACAATGATGTTCAACAATCTTTTTCAAAAGTGAGTCGTTTAAAAAAAAGAAAAGAGATGTTAATGACAATTGTTTAATTGAGCTTTTTTTGTTTTAATACTCATATTTTTGTATATGTTTCTCACAGAGTACAAGTGAATAGGATGTTTCATTTCTAATGGGTAAAAAATGCAAGTTACTACATTGGATTAGTAATGGAGAAAGTGGCTGAAGGTGAAATTGATTGCACTGATTCAACAGCATTAGTTCATCATATGCTTCTTGGTCCAAATTATTGGAGAGTTGCTATGAACAAGATATTAGGGAGCAAGGTTCCTTTGATTCGCCCTACTAATGACATTCGAATTCTTGAAGATGCTAGAGGCACCTACATCCTTTGGCCCATAAAGTATATTACACATTAGTTTTACTAAGTGAAGGACACATAATTAAAAGGTAGGTAATTGTTAGGGGTTAACATTATATATTAGGAGTTGTTACTATTGCATATAAATATTTTATAATTTCTATGGTTATGAATTATCATGTTCAATATTATATGAAAGTTTTAAAAAATTTGTGAACTTTATATATGTTTCAAATTATTATTCTTAAAGTGTTATTTGACTATTTAACTATATTAACAACTTTGTATTATAAAAATAAGTATGTTATTCGACAACAAATACAATAATTATTTTATCAATTAGAGACATATCCTAATATAATTTATGAATAATTTCTACAGGTATGTGTTCTTTTGAATATTTATAGCACGGGTTTTGTTCATAATCGTTAATATTTTTAGCACAGGCTCCACCTATACTAGTTAAAATATTTACAATAGTATCCACTTGTACTTGGTAATTTTTGTAGCACGAGCTCCATTCGTACTTGTTAATATTTTTAGCACGACCTAGGTTATACTGATTAATCTGTTAGCACAGGCGTTGCCCATTACTCGTTAATATTTTAGCACGAGGCAGTTGCTCGTACTCTAGAAGCACCGTTTACCATCATGCCTTCATCCATCACATATGTCTAGCACGGGCAATGTCCGTGCTAGTAACACATCTAACACGGGCATTACTCGTGATTAATATGTGTTTTTCTTGTAGTGAGATTACTGGAATCAAATGAGATACTACACTAGTAGCATAGTCCGAATAACTATTTCGGTATGAGAGGAATCGATCCACACAGAGGTGGGAGAGTAACCCACACTTGCATGGAAAGGCTAATTAACCCCACAAATTAGTGTGAAAATATTACTATGAGATGTAGAACTTACACCAAGAGTTATGGGGGGTGTGGCTTTTAACTAGAGGAGCTAATATTCGGCTACGTTTCATTTTTAAGCTTTAATTTTTGGGATTCTTATTTTGTTATTTTATTATCAATTTATTGCGTGCTAATAATCTTGCCGATTCATAATCTAAGGCTACGTGACATGGTGAAATGTTTCAAGCAAAAGTTGTAGGAAAAAGGGATCCAATATGATGAAGGGCACCTATTAATTTAAACAACGTAGAAAAAGAAAATATGTCTAACCAGAAACAAGAGGTTGATGAACTCAAGAATACCTATATGCTAGTAAGGTCAGATTTCTTATATGCTACATTTTTATGGTGGTTTGATGATGTAGAAATAAGAGGAAAGCGGAAACAAGTCACCAACTCACTTACAATTTTTATTTTTATTTTTTATTTTTTATTTTATTTTTATTTTTTTATTTTTTTTAAAGGTGAAAAAGTGTCACGATAGTGAAGAAAACACAAATTCTTATCATATTGACATTGACCAAATTTTGAAAATTTGGATTCATGCCACTTGCTTTTTATTTTGAGTATATGCCTCTACTTAGACTTCTATTTAATTTATTCTTTGGCAAATTAGATGGTAATTACGTTGAATGAAACATCTCCGAAGTTGATTGCGAAATTGTTTTATTAATAATGATTCTATAACTATTGTAAGACTTAAAAAGTAGTTAGTGAGTGTTTTAGGTACTAGCTGTAAATTTGTATATGTAATAACTAAAATTGATATAAAATTTATATATGTACATTACTTTTTACTTTCATATTTTTTTAAAAAATAATACATTACTTTTAATTACTTGTTGCTTAGAACATACCGTAAAATTTTACACTATCTTTTGATCTCAGTTACCTTTCAACTTGTTTTTCATATATATATATTTTAAAATCTTTTTATTACAAAAGTGGGCATTATATGCATTTTCCAGTTTACAAAGTGGGCACGACATGATTGTTTAAGCAAGTTTCTTTAGAAATTATTAGCTAATGGCTAGCACCTCATTGTTGATATTATTGTTGTTGTTTATATAGATAATTTGTAATACAACTTAGGAGGTTGGGTCATATCCGTTCATGCAAAACCTTTATTAGAGTGTTAATAATTTAATTTAACAACCTTTTGATATGGACTTTGTTATTTATATTTGTATTTATTTTTTATTAGATGTAATTTAATTATTAAAAGTTCAAGAAATAAATAATAAAAAATAATGATAACATTTTTTTGATTAAAATGTTAAGGATTTAACTTTTGGATAATGTTAAAATTTGAAAATTTATATAATTGTGAGTACAAACAATTTTAGAGAGTGTAGATGTCACTACTCTTAAATAAATGATCATGTGGGCTTATAATCCAATGGGATAGTAAGTAATTTTTGTGCGGGTGCAATAAAAGTAAGAGTTGAGATGTTTCCACCCCTTTTATAATTACTTCTCCTCAAAATATGAAAAATCTCTAGTTTGTAGACGAACTTCACTTAATATCAATATTGTCATTCTTTTATTGTTTTATACTATATTTTCGTAAGTATAACTCATGACACTTATTATATCATCTAATTAATTTTGTTAAAATTTTGAGATTTTTTTTCCCAATAGACAGGATAAATAGATTATGATTTCTTCTAATGATAATAATTAATTAATTCAAAATTTATCATTTTACAATCAATTTCTTAAAGAAGATTTTAAATTATTTTTTACATTTTACAATTATTTTGTATTCTTGTAAACAAATGTGATATTAAAAAAAAAAAATAGTTAATTTCGAGAAGTTAGAATTTGAAAAGGTATAGAAGGTTTCATCTCGATTTAATTTTCGAAGTTATATGATAATATTCAAACAACTTTCTTATTATTTGATCAAAATATAATTTTTTATCTCGGTTCAATAGATGCATTGTATTATAAAAAAAATAAGTTTGAATTAAACGGTGATATCTTATGAAGTATTTAGAATAAAACAAAATTTTTAATATATGTTTTTATTCTTTTCTTTCAAACATGTTTTCCTTTTTTTTTTTTTTTTATAACTAAATACAATAATTTCAGCATGATTTTAATTTATTATCAATATTCTACAATTAATTTGTTTTTTATAATTTTTTTTTTTGATATTTGTAATTAGTATTTGAATACCATTATTAATATTCTGTAATTAATTTGTTTCTTATTGTTTGATATTTGAAATTAGTATTTAAAAAAAATTAAGAGTTTAAGAAAATAAAAAGGTTTGATCATATACATAATAAAAACAATTAATATTTACAAATTATTTACCCTTTGTAGTAATTTCCTTTAAGGATAAACTTAGATTTTTAGAAATAGACCATGATGAGGTGTACATAAAATTTTTTAGGGGTGTAAATATCATTACTCTAGTAGCAAATGGGTATAGTGTGTGCATAGCCCAATGAGAGTAAAAAGGTAACCCAATGGCACAAAAGTTAGACACTTAAATTTGTTATTTGTTATTGAGTTATGACATTAACACCCCTTAAAATTTGTATGTAAGCCCTCTTTTTGTGTGTGCGTGTGTTTGTTTGTTTGTTTGTTTTTTTTTTTTTTTTTTTTTTTTTTGTGAGAAAAGAAATAACTACATTAAATCACACCACAAAAGATTAGTGGAAGAAGTTATAATTAGGACATTTACATCTTGATCTATTTGATTAACCCTCTTTTTGTGTTTAAAATCCACTAAAAAGTTTATATCCTATAAATAAATCCTATACATTACCAATTATGTCCCTTATATATATTTTTTATATTTTTAATCTATTATTAATAAATAAAATATAAAAAATAACTATAATAACTACAATAAAACATAGAAAGGAAAATAAATGGAAAAATCACGAGAGGAGCCGCATCTCTGTGCAGCTGAGGTGGCCGCCTTCTCCTTAGCCTTCATCCTTAATTTTTGATAGAGGAGGCTGTTGTATGATCACAACCCTCCATCCTTTTAATCTCTTTATTTTATTTTTATTTTATTATTTTTTAAAACAATATTTTTTTTTTAAATGTATAGTGAACCTGCTTCTGCTTTTTTTATTTTTATTTGTTTTTATTATATTTATTTATTTAATTACTCAATTTTAAGTATAAAATATTTGATGTAATTCTTATAATTACTCAACTTTATTAATGTACAAGACAAAAATGTATTAAATCTTTCTTTTTGTTTCATAATTAAACTAAATATTGTAGTTAAACCTTATGATAATAATTTAAGTAGAAAAATTTTGTTAATCCTCCATCTATTTAAGTAATAATAGTCCGATAATAATAAAACCTTTGATATAAAGAGACATACTTACGCTAATAATAACTAAACTTTTGATTTGTCCAAAAAATTAAATAAATAAATAAATTTTGATATAATTAAACCTTATGATAATAGATAATATCAAACGCTTTACCCCCTGTTATTATAAATAAGTGAAAAATACTAACAGTTTAATGCTAACTCATGATGAAAATACCCAATTATCCCTTTGATAATAGTAGAATTACGAAGAGACTCATTTGCCCTCAAAATATTATTGTACTTAATAATATGGGATATTATTACTTTACCCTATGGAATATTAAAATAAATAAATATTAAAATATTAAAATAAATAAATAAAATATGGGATATTATCATTTTACCCTATGGAATGAAAATTAATATCAACCACTCCTAATTTCCAAACTATTATCCAAAAATAAACGAAACGCCAATAAATTGATGAATCCATGTAGAAAATTACGGATCTATTAGTTGTAATGGTATTTAAATAATTATATATTATGTTTAATTTTTAATTTAATACTAAATAAAAATAAATAGACTAGATAAAGACATTAGCATTGATTTATTAAGTTGATGGATGGATTGAATGATGACACTTAGCATCCATCTAACCCGCATATATAATTAGCACAATTCCATCATCACCCTTATTTTCACTAACCTTTCTCATTTATTCATCACCACCAAGCCACTAACATCACCACTCAACCTGTTGCCGTCCCCTTCCACTCTCCACCGTCTCTCTCTCTCTTGCTTCTACCCCTTTCGATGTTGTTCTCTTTTCCCTCTCCACCCTCCAACATTGTTCTCTCTTCCCTCTCCACCTGCCGTCACTCTCTCTTCCCTCTTCCCACTTCGATATGTCGCTCTATTCCCTTTTACCCTCCGACATCATCCTCTTTTGGATGCCTATCAGAACCTTCTAGATCCAGAATATGAAGACCTTATGGATCCATCTTCTAGATCTAGATATAGACCTAAAAATGTTAAGCAGGTCACATGCAGGTAAAACCAGTGCCAAAAAATGCAAGACAGTGTTGAATGTACAGATGAATAGATTAACTAATCTGATTTATCAAATCATTTATTCAAATACTCTGTTTGGCATGGAGCAGTTGAAGATGGAACATGTCTTTGCTAGATGGCACCTCACTACATATTTCGACTCATATGCCTGTGCTTAATTGCTGATGCGTAAAGACATTGTCTTTAAATTATAGGTATCTGCCTTAAATATCCAACAATATGAATAGGCACCGGGGAATAACATAGTAACTTTTAAAGAAGGAAAGAACTAAAAAATGAAAGTTCTCAAACCTGTCTGAACCTTGATAACAGATGAGGATTGTTTCATCAGGAAGCTCACCTCCAACAATCTGAACAAAGCAAGTTATGATAGAAAAAGGGAAATCGATAAACATTTTGACAATAAAAATCATATTCTTCTTCAGAAATTTGGGTAGTGCTGGTAGTGACCATTACAGTCAATCAATATAAACTTATGTAGTATACTAGTATTAAGAAGCAACCGCAAAACCCAGCAAGTAGACATTACTCCATTTCCCATGAGAACGCTGAAAGCAAATTTATGGCCTCCACAGCACCGGTTTAGGCAATCTAAACATGGAATTTATTTATTGATTACCTTGACACAGAACTAAAACTCACTTGAGAATGGGGGGGTATCTCCTACATGTGATCAGGCCATACCTTTCCTAGAGATAAGTCAACAAAATTTTGAAAATCAAATTCAACTGTCCTTGTGTAGATTTGAACCTCTGACAGCCATCAGTATTACAAGCCCTGACTCAAGCAATTAGCAATCAGCAATAACCGAGAAGTGGTTTTTGACTCATAAGGTTGGAAAAACACATATACTACAAGTCTACAACTAGAGAACGCAAACTGAGAAATTGAAAACTGAACTGGCATCGTGTTACTTCAAGCCAAGGAAGGTTTCAATCCAGATCGATTTATTCAGGCTAGGCCTAAAGGTCAAGGTTTAAACTTTCAATCTTCCATTTATGTGTCAATGATAGAGCATATATTGGAGCCTATTTCACAAGATATTATATTATAGAAAAAAGAATTCTGATAAAACTATGCCAATAGAATAAATGATAGCATGTATAAAATACTCATAAACAATAAACCTATAAGATTGAGAGACTAATCTCAAACTCGATTGTCAGGACTTCCAAGAGAAAAAGAGACTTATGCTCACCAATTTTTCATAGTATACAACAATGGGTGTGATGAACCAGTGATAATTGATGACAGTATATATCTTCTATCAACTATCAAGAACGAAGAGTGGCTGAATACGTCCAAGTTGAACTAGCTTCCCTAAAGAAAAAAAAAAAAAAAAACCCACAACATACCAGGCAGTGTTTTTTCTTATCTGAATGTTAAGAGACATGATGGCTGCCGGCTGCAATTAGAATGGTATCACCATGTCCAAGGGGAACAATGTGATCATCAGATTTTTTATTGCTTACTATATCCGAAAATCACATACATGCAAGTTGCTTCTTTACAAACCTTGCTGCAGATACAGCGGTTGCAATGTCAGGGAAAAACTCCAGGCTCAGATAAATCTTTACCCGACCAACCGGAGCCACAGGCAAGGGTGACATGGCAAGTAATGCCATCTGTGGCAAACGAGGGCGGTGTTATATGAATCTGCAATCTCCACAGCAGTTCGTGAAAGGGATCTCACAGACTATGGCATGCATGCATTTTTGAATAACAAAGTCCATGAACACACTTTCAATGCAATGATATGACCATTTAGATGGTTCCCAACACCACCTCAATGCCACATCAATATCAAACACAAAATAGAACATGAAGATCATAAACCAATTTCGAATAATTTATCATGATAAAAACTAGAGGTACTAACATTAACCAACTTTAAATAATCTTCATTGCAGCTAAAAACAAATACAAATATCATAACTTTAGAAACTATTGAACCTGAACCCAAAATTGACAAACAGGATTTACAAAAGAGCACATTTTTACAAATGAACAAACTTTGATGCCCTATAATACCTAATCTCAAGACCCCATTTCCACTTCACACTTAACAAATTTTCAACACCCCCTACTTCCCAAAAAAAAAAAACCAATAAAATCACCATCACATACACATAAACAGTTCAATTACACTAAAAAAACCTACAATTGGTAACCAAGACGCAATTTTTCACAACCTAAAACTAAACAATTCGAACAAATCAAACAAATAAATGATTAAAAAACAATCTTTTGGAAACCCCACCTGGAATCGGAGATAAAAAGCTGAAAATGTGCATCAGACAACCGTCGTCAAGTTTTTTTATGGGAGCTGAACATGATTGCCTCACCATTTTGTTGCGGCATCGCTTTAAAGCTCGTGACTGGCACTGGCAGCTCCATTCCTCTTCCTTCGACAATTTATCAGACTCCCAAGTCGTACTATGGGAAGATATTTTCTTACACTTTATAGTTTTTTCTTTTTTTTTTTCTTTATTTATTACGTAAGGGTACACTGCATACCGTATCTAAGGTGTAATTCGTAATTGAACTCTAAAAAAGGGAAGAAAAATACTCACGTAACGTGAAAAATTTATTTTTAACTCGAAGACACTGGGACACATATCAAATCATGAAAGTTTGACTAAAATAGGCCAAACTTACACTTTATTGTTGGTAATAAGAAGTTTGAAGGCCCATTAAGAAAATGGAAGGAAATCTTAATCACCTTATTATTAACATGATTCAAGGCCCGTACTTCATTAATCTAGCTTAAAAGTTGTACGTTTTCATTGTTCAAACGCATGAAATAGTAGAATTGCAAGAGTGCTCCATAACTAGGGCCTTGATACCAAATGTTATGTCCACAGTTTGACGAAACCAAAAATATAATTTGGATTAAATCAACCAAAACCAAAACCTCCCAAATATTAGGAAATACTAGCATAATTTTTTAGTTATAAAGCAACTCAACTCTGATTTTTATTAGGATATAAGAAATATGAAACATAATATCCAATCAAATAGCAACTAAGATTAGATGGAATAAATTCAAATTCTAATAGTAATTTAAACCAAAATTTTTCTACTAATTTGAATATAAAATAAACTTAACAGTTTTCTTTTCTTTTCAATTGAATAAAAGATTATCACGAAATTCCACCATGCTTTCGAAACCAACAACTATGTTAGTCATAATTATGGACACTAAATAATAGTCATTTCCCTTTTTACACTTCACTATTAATATTTAATGTAATAATATTATAATTATACATAATATTAACACATCTTAATTTAGTCCAAAAATTGCATGTCTCATTGTTCAAACATGTGGAAAGGTCTGACACAACATTATTGATATGCTCCATAAGCAGTTCTTATACCAAATTTACGTGCATATGAAATTAAGATTGAATCTAGGGATGGACATCTCTAACCCAACATGATAAATCTAACCCAATCCGACCATTTTATATCGGGTTGAGTTGGGTTAAATCTTTAAAAAAATTGAGATGGGTTGGGTTGAAAAATTTTTGACCCAACCCAACCAAATCCGACAAATGTCAATCTCTAATTCTAAATCGAAGTTTTTCTTCTTTTTCTAGAAGAATATTTACTAAAGATGAATATCAAGAATAGTTTCTATGATAGATTAAATCTTTTATTTTGAATCATTGAATATTTTTTTGTATTCATTTTATTTATAATTAAATTTCTAAGATTAAAAAAGTTACTAACTAAACATTTTATATTTTCGTAGTGGATTAAATTCAACCCGATTATTATTGAGTTGGGTTGGGTTGGATTGGATTGAAGAATTTATTGGATTGGGTTGAATTGAAAAATTTTTAATACAACCCACGTTGGGTTGGGAGATTTTCAACCCAACCCAACCCAACCTGAACCCGAAAACGTCCACCACTAATAGAATCTAGTTTACTTTAACGAAAATTAAAATCTTTTATAAGAAAACATTAACACATTTTTATTTTATTTTATTTTATTTTTTTGGGTCACTTAATAGAGTAGTACAGTTTACTAGCTCCATCAATAAATTGAAATAATTGGAAGAAGTTTGCCGGTTCTATAAAAGATTGTAATGAGAAATGCTCTTTTTTGGAAATGATTCTCGTTTTTAAAAAGAAAAGAAAAACATGTAGAGATATTTACTTGAAGCTAACAAATAAAGCAGACATTAATCTAAAAGAGAGACTATATATGCAGTTCAAGTCATCTCAACCAATGCTGTTTACACAAACGTAGCAAATTAATTAATATAAAGGCTG
Source organism: Dimocarpus longan (assembly GCA_022984855.1). Lineage (NCBI taxonomy): Eukaryota > Viridiplantae > Streptophyta > Magnoliopsida > Sapindales > Sapindaceae > Dimocarpus > Dimocarpus longan. Next base: position 24,169,464 of record CM041015.1, read on the forward strand.
CAATGCATTTCAATTTTCAAGTCAGCGTACAAAAGTTGGTTGAAGTTTGGCATGAAGATACACAACGCATGTACTCAAATAACATTGCAATTGGATTCCAGCCCTTGAGACACCTTTTTGCAAGCCCATGGAAAGAATATTTCTAGGCTATTTAGATGTCCATGATAGCTTAAGAAGTCATTCATGCTTTTTGGATTGAGTAAAAAATTTAAGTTAAAATAGTCATTCATGCTTTTTGGATTGAGCAAAAAATTTAAGTTAAAATTTTAAATTATTCTAAGCTAATCCGTATTGAAATTACCGAAATCGAATGTAGGTAACTTAAAATAAACCAAGAAGTTCGTATTGTATATTGTAAAATTCACAAACAGGAAAAATGTGTACGTGAAAAAGCTTGCATCTATTTAATGCACTTTGGTTGTTGGGTTTACTGATTAATTAGTTTAAAAGTTCTATTTGTAAAATATCTATATTTAAAAAATTTCTTTTAAAAAAAATCTACATATAAAACATCTATTTAAAGAAATCCTACCAAATGAAGTCTTAAAACAAAATATATGAGCAAAATTGGAGTCCCAAATGTAATATATAAATCATGTCAAAATCAATAAACGCTTTCTTTATTTTACAAAACAAATTCATGCAAGTAAATTAACATCAGATGAGAGTGAAAGCAAATCGTTTTAATTTTACTGAATTGTTTTGATTTTCCTATTCATCACATTTTAATTTTACGGCAAATTGGACAAGCGACTTCTCCCATCGTACATAATTACTCGAATATGCAAATTTAGGATATAATTATAAGCTTATTTACTAGTTTCTTTATCATGTTTCAAAAATGTTGATCATATACTTATACTGTTAGTTGTCTATTGGTTTGAACAGTCTTTAAAGTAACAATTAAAATATAATATAATTTGTTCTTTTATGACATATTAAATAAATGAATAAAATAAAATATATTTATCATATTCAAATTTGTCCTATTAACCTTTAAACTTTTAAGTCGAGGATAATATGGTCTTTTTGATCAGATAAAAAGCGAACAAATATCAAAACATCCAAGAAAATTAATTGAAATATATGTATATGTTAAAATATATATATATATATATATATATATATATAAAATGAATTCCTCCACACTATTAAAAAATTATTTTTCATAAAATATGAAAAAAGATGAAATTAATTTTTTTTTAATAATTTAAATCCCATTCATTAGACTTAGGTAAACAACCTGTGCCCCACTTTTTTATTTGGATTTTTTTTTTTTAATTAAGTTCATAATATATTCGATTCGGGGGTTTGTTCTTGATTGCATATAAGAAGACATCTTCATTATCAGCTGAAGAAGATGGATGAACGGCTTATATTGAAGACGGAGGTTGGTGTGTGGGTATTGAAAATGAAATTAGGAGTTTGGGTGCTGAAGATGAAGATGAGTGTTTGCGTGTTGAAGTTAAAGTTGCGTGTTGAAAACGGGTACTTGGACGATGAAAACGAAGTTGGCGCGGACGAAGATGAAAATGTGGAAAGATGAAGTTGAAGATGATTTTATATGGCGTTAATTACACAAACATCATGTGTATTTATTGCTTCAAACAAAATTTCAAACAAATGCCCTAAACTAATTAATATAAATATCTCTAGCCCTTAAGTCAAACAATTAAAACTAATGCTCGACTCCCTTTAACTTATTGAAAATATAAATTATCCTTGCGACATCATTTTTGTTTATATAACTAATTAAACATAATAATTTGTAGTTCTCTAATATGGGATTTTTTATGATGATTTGATATTATTTTAATCTCAATATAAACATAAAATTGAGAATAATAATGAAAGAAAATAAAAGTAATAAAATAAAAATAGCAAATATGAGATTTACATAGTAAAATCCTCAATATGAGGGAAACATCCACAGACCAAGACTGGAAGAATTTTATTAAATCAAGAACATTACAATCTCTCTCTAAGATTTTAAGAAAGAACTACGGAGAATAGAGCTCTCAAATAAACTTGAAATTTGAGATAATGAGATAGTTACCAAATGAATTATAATTGCCTATTTATAAGCAAAATCTAGAGGTGAAAATAAATTAACTCAACCACTAAGTAGTTAAGGCAATAAAGGTTAAAGAAATTAGTAAGGGTGGTGATTAATATACCGCCCATCTACTTATCTCTCATCTAAACTAATTAAATTTGTTAGCAAAAATGAGTCAACAAATATGGTTTCATCCTTAACATTCTCTCACTTGAAGTCATTTTAATGATTTAGTTTATTCTTCTAATCTTTGATTAAGCTTCTACTGCTTAAGTTTTCGCGAGGTCATATGAGGATCTACACCAAATGAATTTATTAGTATTGATAGACTTGGTCATTGCATCTGTTATGTTCTCTTTAGTGTGTATCTTTTGCATATCTAAACTATCATCTTCCACTATTTCACAAACAAAATGATATTAAACTCTTATATGTTTTTTTTGGGAATAAAAGGCTGGATTTCTTGCAACACATAAGGTGCTTTGACTATCACAAAACAAAGAGATTGTTTGTTGTTTGTGCCCAAACTCATTCAATAACCTTTTAATCAAAATTGCTTCCTTACAAGCTTATGTAGTTGCCATGTATTTTGCTTTTATTGTAGATAAAGCTACAACTATTTGTAACTCGAATATCTAGCTTACAACTTCTCTTGTAATCATAAAGACATAGCATGGAATGGATTTCTTTATCGAGATTCCCTGCAAAATCTGAATCAATATAATCTCTAACAATAAACTCTGATCATTAATAACATAATACAACATTTGAGGATCCTCTAATATATCTTAGAATCCTCTTTACAACATTTCAATGCTTTTTATCAAGATTCGCTATATATCGACTGACTACTCTCATTGTTTGTACAATATTCAATCTTGTATATATCATAGCAAACATTAAACTTCCTACTACTGATGTATACATCACTTGAGACATTTCCATTCTCTTTGCATCATTGCTATGACTCATATCTAAAGATAAGTTGTAATTCACAAGAAGAGGGGTAGAAATCAGCTTACAATCTTGCATGTTGAAGCAGCACAAGATCTTTCTTAAGTAGTTTTTCTGAGAGGCTCTTCTTGTCTTTTCTATCTCGGTGAATTTGCATCCTTATAATTTTGTTTGTCGGTCCCAAATGCTTCATATCAAACTCCTTATTAACTATGCCTTTAATTCTTGGATCAATCTTTTTTGGGGCCTGCTGCTAACATGTCATCCATATACAACAACAAGATAATGAAATAATCTATTTCTCCAAACCTCTTATAGTATGTATAATAGTTTGAATTAAGTCTTTTGTACCAATACTTATAATGAAAGAATCAAATCTTTTGTACCAATACCTCGACGCCTATTTTAAATCGTATATAAATTTCTTTAACCTGCAAACTAAGTTCTTCTTACCTTCTTCAGCAAAAAAACTTTCTGGTTGGATTATATAAATTTTTTCTTTAAGTTCTCCATGAAGAAATTCAGTTTTCACATCTAATTGTTTTAAGTGTAGATCAAATGTTATACACATTGGTAGGACTACCATTATTGTTATAAGTTGGACCACAGAGGAAAATATCTCATTAAAATCAATACATTCTTTATAAGCATATCCTTTCACCACCGATCTTGCACGATATCGCTTCACTTGGTTATTGTGATCCCGTTTGATTTTAAAGACCCATATGTTTTCAATGGCTTTCCAACCTTATGGTAGAGGTATAAGTTTTCATGTCTTCTTTTTGTGTAGCGCTTCAATTTCATCTTCCATTATTGTCATCCATAGAGATGCATCTATGTTGCTTGTAGCTTTATGGAAAGTTAAAGACTCTCCGTCCTCTATTAGAAAATAGTATGTAATGTTGCTTTCTGTAACATACTCTGAATGCCATACTAGTTATCTCCTCTCTCAAGTTGATCGTCGAATTTTTGGAGCCTTAGTCTTGATTGGTCCTTGTACTTCATGCTCTGGTTCTGCTTCAGAAAAATATAAATTTTCATGTTCAGAATTATTTTTCACCCATACAATTGTAGTCTCTGAATTTTTCTTTGAAATGCTATCATCTCTATTTCTTTGAAGTTGATCTTTTACAAAGACAACATCCTTACTAATGATAACTTGTAGGCAGTGGGATCCTACAGGCGATGCCCCTTCACTCTATCAGCATACCCTAAGAATATATATCTCATTGATTTTAGCTCAAGTTTTGTTCTTTTTTTAGCATTATACATCATATACACAGGATTTCCAAACAAATGTAAAGCATAATAATCAACAGATTTACTGGTTCATATCTTTATTGGTGTTTTCAACTCAATTTTATAGATGAACATCGATTTATCACATAATAGACGGTTTTCATTACTTTTGGCCAAAATGACTTAGGTAAACATCCAGTCTTCAATATTGCTTTTACTCTTTCTACAAAAGTTTTACTCATTCCCTATGCCACACTATTTTATTGACGAGTGTATGTGACTGTGAATTACTTTTCAATTCCTTCGCACTTGCCAAAAGCAAGAAACTCTTCGCTTGTATATTCTCTTCCATTATCTATCCTTAAACACTTGATATTTTTCTTAAATTCAAGTTCTACTCTCACTTTAAATGCCTTGAACATTGGAAACACATCTGACTTTCTCTTGATAGGATACACCTAACTTCTATTGGAGTAATCATCAATAAATAATACAAAATATTTTGCTCCACTGAGGATATATCTAGTGATTCCCAAACGTTAGAATAAATCAAGTCTAGCATGCATTTGTTCATAACAATAGAATTACTGAATTTGACAAAAGGTAGGTTTACCGTTTTGAGCCCAGGAAGTAATTTGCGTTCAAAAAGAATATCCAAACCTTGTTCAAATATGTAGCCTAATTTACGATGTCATATTATCGTTAACTCTTCCTTATGGTTGGTTGATGCAACACATGAATCAACCTTTAGTAGTGTTTTTCCTTTAAACATATGTAGATTTATAGCAATCTTTTCTCTTTTCACTACAACAAACGCACCTCTAATAATTTTCAAGACCTCATTTTCTATGTGGGTCTTATATATAATATTATCCAATTGTCCTAAAGATAATAGATTCTTCTTTAAACCCTTCACATATTGTACATCCTGAATCGTACGAAACCGTGTCATCGTGCATCTTTATCTTGATTGTGTTGATACCCGTAATTTTCAAAGCATGATCATAATCCATAAATACAGATCATTTTGAGATGGTTCATATATGTGGAACTATTCTCTACGATAGGTCATGTGCCAGGTGGTTACTGAATCTAAAATTTAGATGTCAGTAAATTGTAGTCTGATTTCCATAATAGTGGTTGCTTCATTGTATAAGATGTCACCATCATCTGAGGTACTTGCTACACATTCTTGCAAGTTTGATGACTTTGGAGCTTTATTATTTTTATTGTGCTAACACTCACTCTTGATTTTGATCTACCATGATTGAGACTCTTACTGGGGCCACATTTTGTCGATCTCCCTTTTATTGTTGATAAAGCCTCTATTTATGTACTACTTACCAATTTGTTTTCCTTGTTCTTCCATCTGCTTTCTTCTCTAAGATAGCAATTGCAACCTTATCGAAAACTAGATTGTCTAAAAGAATACTATTTGTCAAGTTGATGACAAGTTGATCATACTAATCAAGTATATTTGAAGTAAAATTTCTGTACATTCATTTGCCTCCATTATATGACCCAACTTGAAAGTTGAGAAAATAGAGTATTTAAGGTATTGATATGGTCGGTTACTATTGTAGATTCCACCGTTCGAAGATTATCGAGTTTTATTTTTAAGAAAATTTTCATATATAGTGACTTGGACTCGTACAATTTTATCAGAGTATCTCATACCTGCTTAGTCATTTTCTTCTCCACTACACTTGATAATATACTATCTATTAAGGTCAAATGGAGATTGACAATTTCATTGTCATCCATTTCGTTTCACTTGGTGTCATTAGTGATCTCGACTGGCATTTCTTCTACTGCTTGTAAGCAATTATTTTTCCTCAAAATAACCTTTATCTTCATCTTCCACGATAAAAAATTATGTCCACTAAACTTCATAATTTCAAATTTCACTACCAACTTTGTGAAATATTTACAATATATCCAATGAACAGTATCGTCAATGGTATTCGTATTTTGGAATAGTGCTCCAAGTAAGTTCTCAGAAAAGAGAGATGAGTTACAGTGGACACACTTAAATACTAAGTCTTTTCTAACTAGAATCTTTCCTAGGTATGTACTTCCACACCACCACATTTATTTCTAATAATTAGGAACAATTCTTTTATGATGTGAAAGATTAGATAATACTGCAATCACAGAGCATATTCAGAATTTTTTGAAGAACATATGACTTGGATGCCATTATTATGACAATCCAATATTATTTTAATCTCAGATTAAACCTGAAATCGAAAATAATATTGAAAAAAAATATCTACGAGAGAAATATCTACGAACCATTAATACGAGAGAAAATAAACCCTTAATACGAGAGAAATATCTACGGACTAAGACTAGAAGGATTTTATTAAATCAACAATATTACAATTTCTCTCTAAAATTATCGATATCTGGATTTAACCGACTAGGTTCATTTCTGACTCAGGCTACAATTTTGGGTTGTAATTGTTGTATGGTAGACAAAGTAGAAATCAAGGGAGAAGAGGTCAGGGAAGAAAGGAGAACACCGGAGATTTTTAAGTGGTTCATTCCAAAAAGATGCCTACGTCCACTGTTCACTTTTTCACTATTTTAGCAGAGTAATTGCACTCAAGCTTTTTTATTTTTATTTTTATTTTTTTACAATGGAAGTCCTCCCTTATTTATAAAGAAGAGGAGAAACTATAGTAACATGTAATAAAATAATGTACAGTAAATAAAAAATATAATGATGGGTTACATTTAATGCGTCTAGACCGCATTTAATGTGCCTAGATTGCATTTAATGCGGCTGACGGCATCAGGTTAATTCTGCCTAAAGCATGAGTTTAAGTGGCTAACCCATGTGGGTTAGGTGAAATCACCGTAATCTACGTTGTAATCTTTGACGGAATTGGCGTGCACGACATGCCCTGAGCTATAATTTGCTTGATAGCTTTGACTTCTGTTGACTTATGATTTGAGAGACGTGACAGAGGGGAACTTTTCAGCGAGTAAAATACTTTATCGAGTTAGTGAGCAAATAAAGCTTTGATTAACTAGCCACCGTACGAGTTACTGGTACAGGCCGTAAGTGGGCTCTCTAGCGATTAGGTATATTAGCAAACAGTCAGTTTTGTAGACGAATAGATATGTGGGTACGTATTGAAAGGTCTGAACAGACGTGCAGACAGGTTGACGAGCAATAGATCAGTTCCATGAACGAGCTAATAAACGATCACACAAGAGAAGCTGGTGAGCGATCACCTCTGCAATCAGGATGTCGAGCAGATCTCCAAACGGACAAATGAACAGATAAATGAGTAGAAAGACGATCAGAAAGACCGGCCTTTTTGGGCTTTCCTGTTGTTGGACCCACATTTTGAGCTCTTTGCTAGCCTATTTAGTCTAATCGCGAAAATATCCATAAAAAAAATTTTATGAGAGAACTAGGAAGAAGAAAACTTTAAAATGAACTTGAGATTTGGGATATGGTATCGTTAACAAATGAATTACAATTGCCTATATATAGCTAAAATGTAGAGGTGAAAATCAATTAGCTCAACCACTAAGTAGTTGAGACAATAGAGGTTAAAGAAATTAATAAGGGTGATGATTAATTTATCTCCTATCTACTTGTCTCTCACCAAAACTAATTAAATTTGCTATAAAAAAATAATCGACAAATATGGCTTCATACTTAACAGGATCCATAAATATTTCAACAAAAAAATGAAAAATTATTTCGTATAAAACATGAGGAAGTTATTTGATTCAGAATGTGCTTCATTATGTTTTGAAAGACTTTGAAAGTGGATATTTTTTTTAAGTACTTCATATGAAAGGATCTCATTGGCTTTTTGTGGTCCCCTTAGTACATTAATTGCCTGCATGATATTGAAAACCAAATAAGATACAAAAGTAACACATTACTATAAATCAAATTGAAAAGAGTATAATTCTTGTACTTTAGAACGATTTGACTTCAGTTTCTTCAATGCATCAAGAAGATCTTCACCATCACTTATGACTGGCGATTGATGTCTTCCTTCAAGAGCCACTACAATTGTCACCTAGGAATAAAGACATTTAATGCAAACCTTATTGAATAATAATGAGAAGCTCATATTTTAACTCGCTATTGAAAACAGATGCAAACTTTTCAAGGTAAAGTTATATTCTTATAATTCATTTCAAGTGATGTGATGATCTATTATAACATAGTACTAATTAACCTATTAATTATCTTATAACTTATAAGATTACTTTAAATTATCTCTCACAAAACTTAAAAGAGAAAAATATAATATCAAATTAATGAAACATTACACATTTCAAAGATGAAAGAGACAATCCAAAGAATATCAAAACACGATGACGATGAAACCTTAAGAAATGTACCATAAAAATTAATCTTACCATCATATGTGTATTTTTGGTTTGATTGGTTTCTTCTTTTGTGCTTGTTATGATTTCCCTTTTTATGTTATTTAGGTTAACACGTGTCTCTCCGTCTAATTTGTTGCGCTTTTTGTTAGAAAGATTATTGAACCTTTCTTTCACATTTTCCTCGAGCCTAAAAGTTTCGACCTGCAGATGGATAGTCATGAAATAGATAATGGCAAAAAAGGAACTAATAGAGTCCCGTAGCAAGAAAGCAGAAAAAGGCAGATGGTAATAGATTATAAGTAAAGGGGAACTTATAAATAATATATTTAAGGAAAAGTGTCTATACGAGGCGAAAAGTACTGAAAAAATATGTTATGGTATCTGATGCCTGAAGCCTAGCTAATAATATATACTAGGTGAAGTTTATAGACAAAATTTAGAACAAATATTTGATTTACATATGAACAATTAGATGTCCAGTTTCTGTGGTACTGACGTAAAGATTTTATTATCTCTGCAGTATAAAAGCACATATATTAAACCAAAGGTTTTCGTCTTCTAGTAGAGAAAGAAAACTTTGATAGGTTGCATTAACAATGACAATAAATGATCGGTTAATTAACTTTAAAATAAAGTGATAATAGAATTCTTTGAAAACTTATATGGATCAATAGATGTGCCTCAATCTCTTTTGTTATATAAGAAATAATCTAATTTTAACAACAAAACCTAAAAGTATTTGATTTTGATAAGCCCCGATAAATTTTTAATCAATTTGGTGTTAACTTTAAAAATAAAAACTTGAAACTTGATAGTATGTCCGTAAAGATTTTTTTTTTAAAAAAAATATCTATGGAGTTTAACAGAAAATAAAAACCTAACTTAAATTTCGGAGGTATGGGTTTATAAGAAAATTGGAAGATACCGGGGTTTCCTACCAAACCATGCATACCAAGGTTGGGATTACTTTGGTAATTACAAGTGTAAATTCTACAAGTGTAAAATAGGGGCCCCAAATGTAATAATATATAAATCACGTTAAAATCATTAGAAGTTTTCTTTATTTTACAAAACAAATTCATGTAAATTAACATTGGATGAGAGTGTTTTATAAGCATGGAGTATATAGTGTAATTAAGAAAAAATTAATAAAATAATTATCAGGCTAAAGAAACATTAAAAGACTAACCTTTCAATGTATAATCCCAAACAAAAGAAGTTGATGCATTAGTATATTTTGTAATTCAATTCAAATTCCATTTAAGACTTTTTTCGTTAACTAATAAGCCTACCTTAAAAATAATATGTTAGAGAAAATACACATAACTGTTATATGAATGAACAACAAAACACACAACGAATAACTAAAAAGTTAAAAAGCACAATTTAAAATTTGTCTAATAATATATCAATTTAAAAACAAAAGTTTACCATAATTTATAAGTTAATCATCCATGTAAAGAGAATTTTTAGAGAGAAAAAACGAGAGCTAAAGAGTCCTGTAGAAACCTCGGGAAAGTGGAAACTTTCCTTTGTTGTGTTCGCTTCACTTCTCTCATGCAAGCTATATTCATTTATCTATACAATCTCACACTTTTGTAACTGCCTCGTTATCAAACATATGTCGTACCATCAGTTGTTAGGTTTGTCACTACCACTAACAAAATAAAAGAAATTCAATTATTTACCAACCATTTAATAATTTTAATAATACTTGTTTGTGATGGTCATATTGTAGAGAGTCTTTAATTTATCAACATAATTTTAATTCTATGACAGAAATTTTTGTAAGTATCACGACATAATATAATCATATCTTATTGTCTACTTATCCATTTCTTTGGATTTAAAGGTCGATAAACTAATCTATAACAATTCAACACAAATATTGTGATTATGATGATGATTAGCATGATTATGTATATATAACGATTACTCTACAATTTTCAAATTAAATTAAAAGATTTTACATAAAATATTCAATGCTCGTTTGTTTAAATTCTCTTATGTCCGCACTTCACGTACCTGTATCTTAAAAACAGTTGTTACGTCCGCCCATGCCATAAAAACCAAAAATCAAGAGAAGCAGGATAGCATAAGCGACTGTTGCAGTAACTTTTTTGCTACTCTTTCGGACCATCTTCATCAACACTGGAAGAGTCCATAGTCACTTCTTCACTACTCTCCGGAAAATCTTCATCAACATTGAAAGAGTCTGAACTACAACTGCATGAAGATGAAAAGGAGTCTCCACCCATCGAACCACCAGACAAAGCCAATGCCGATTTACAACTGTACATGATCATACCCAATAAAAAAGACCACGCCATCACTGCCTCTGGAACTTTCAACCACTGCAGCGCTTTTACAATGTTGTCAATCACAGACTTCCCAAAAGCATTCTCTTTTGAATTTGAGCATCTGAATGGAGATTCAAATTTAAAAGGCGTAACCATATTGTTAATTGCTGAACTTAAATTCGATTTTATCGTAAAGCATTTGACTCTTAACTTTATTCAACCTGGAGCTGGAGATCAGTCCCCTAAATTCAATGGATTTGATGCTACAAGGGTTGGTATGAAGGCTTTGACTCCGCTTTGATGACAACAACAAAAGATTTCCTCTTGCCACTGATGTGGTTGCCAATGCCATGAATTCAGATATAGGGTGGTTTTTTCTTATATTTTCTTTTTCAAGAATTAGGGTTCATGTGATATGAGCTACTACACATGAATTAGAGGTGTTATAATATACGCTAGCCGTGTTGTCCCTTTTGGAATCTGCATCGCAAAATACCCATAACTGGACGGGTACAGAGTTTAGTGGATTATGTCCACACCGGCTTTTTATCCAATTTTCATAGACTAGAAATCCACCAGGACAATGCCTAATTGGGTTTTTGGGTATCCAATACCCACATATACTCTTGGTTTTGTCCATGTTTTCTAATATCCATCATCGTAATTTTTTTGTAGGCACACAGATTCTAGGTTTTTAATCAAAATTTAACGCATTTATTTCACTATAAAAATTTCCAAAACAACTTCTATGTTTGCAGAAGAAAATCTGCTTCACACCCTTCCTGTAAATAGTAATAACTAAATATATTTCAAAATAAATTAGCTTGAACATAAAGAGAGATGGAGTAGTAGCTTTTCAAAAATATTTTATGGTCTTTTAAAAATGTTTTTTAGTAGTTTTGATGATAGAGACTTCCATCCAAGGAATAGAAAATTGTTGTAAAATTGTTGTTTGACTGTCTATCATTTAAGCAATAGCCATCATTGGAGAACGAATTTTAACTTAATTGTCTATCAAATTATATTTATATCATATAGAAAACAAATTTTTTTGATATTGATAACATGATATTTTTTTTTAAATGATAATCCATTTTTACATTAGAGATGTTGTTATAATCCAATGGGAGAGTAAGTAATTATTATGTAGGCCCAATAAAAGTAAATGGGTATTGCGTGTATAACCCAAAGAAAGTGAAAAGGTAACCCGATGAGGCATAAGTCAAAGGTATTTAAATTTGTTATTTGTTATATTTTTTTGAAGCTTACCCAATGGAGTCATCAGGTTAGGCCGTTAAATTTGTTATTTTTTCAAAAGCTTATTCGTTTGTTTTTTAGACGAGAAAGTTTCGACCATGATTCAAAAATAAAAATAAATTGTCCCTACAAATTCTTCCATATTTATTCAGAGGTGTTTACCATCACTAATAGGAAGAAAAGGAAATTAATTTCTATATGAATCAGAATTAAATTACAATATTACATGCCACATTATAACATTCTTGATTTTAATGTGAAATCCATGTAATTAATTAAAAAAAATATTAAACACTAAAACTCAAATTTTGGAATTATATTTCATTTCCCTATCTTTGATTCCTAATTAATTTGTAAACAGTCATTATTGCTACATAGTTTTTTGGGATGATAACGTATGGATGTTCCCTTCCCATTTTCAATAGTTTTCAATCTTCCTCTCCTATTGAATATTCCAGCTATCCATATAAGTATAACCTGCTGATAGAAGTTTTAGAAGCGTTTGACAGAAGATATGAAGATATTAAAATTGTTTTAAGCTCCAGGTACAAAACTACAAATACTTTGACTTGGAGTAATATAATATGAGTTCTCAAGCGATCGAAAAAATAATAATTACAAACTTGCTTCCGTTTAATTCGCCAAAGACAAGCCATTTTATTTGTATTGAATTGTTATGGTTTTCCCATTGATCACATTTTAATTTTTGGGAAAATTGGACAAACAACTTCTCCCATTATAAATAATTACTCAAATATGCGAATTTGGGATTGCAGTGGTCAAAAATGACAGTTCAAGATTTGGGCCCAGACATACATTAGCGAAGCCCAAAGCTAGCCCATTTGACTCTGTCAGCATATAAGACTTGGGCTTGTGTGTCAATTGGGTGGCTCGAAGCGAGGAGGATCAGTTAAAGCCCAAGGTTTCATAAGTTGATCGAATAGCCTGATCCATACTTTCAACCCATCTAACCAGGTCCAAACTACTCTTATGGGTCAGCTCATGGTTTGGTTGACGACCCGTAATCAAGCCTAAGCTCACAAGGCCCACAGACCTAGCCCAAGGTTTCGTTTCCTTATTCCATCTATGACCTAATTCCCAAGTAAGATTCTTTCCTAAAAGGTAAAGTGGAAATAATCAAAAAGGAAAACTAACTATTCAGAGTCCAGGATCCAAAGATCAATCCTAGATCTTTTCGATTTGTTGAAATTCGATTTTCCCATTATCATCAAACAAGGAAAGTTCCCAAAAGAGAAGATTTTCCATTGTATATATAAAGGACCTTCCACTCAATGGTAAAGGACACACAAGAGACACACAGGGAAACTCTCACTTTCAATTACCTTTTTAGAATCCCTCTGAAGGCTGCTTCTTTGATAACATATTAGTTCGTGATGGACCACTGCCTTCACCATCCTTTAAGATAACATATTAGTTCGTGATGGACCACTGCCTTCACCATCCTTTAAGATGATCTCTCCTCTGTGTTGAGCCACTGCTTTATGTATATCCAACTCCAGATTCCCTTCCGTTCATCATCTTTGTTCTTTGCATTGCCATTTTAGTTGCTTTCTTTACCTTATTTCCTAGGTTATTTACTGACTTGAGTGTCGGAGTATCTACAGTTGGCACCATGCTAGTGTCTAAATCACTCTTGCTTTTTTGTTTGATCTGTGCAGGATACGAATTGTTGAGTTCCAAGGAACTTGACAAGTGAAGCCTGCTCCATGTTAGTATATTGTAGAACGACCCCGCTACAAGGATATACTTGTAAGCTTATTTGTTAGTTTTTTTTTTTTTTTTTTAATAATTTTTTTAATCATGTTTCAAAAATGTTGCTTGCATACCTTCTATCATTAGCTCTCTAATCAACAATTGAACAATTTGTAAAAGGAAAAATTCGAATTTAGTTCCTAACGTTTAATAAAATATTACTTTTTTATTGATATTTATATTTCGAATTTCCGTCATCTTTAAGTTTCGAAAAAGTATCAATTTAATCCCTTTAACAAAAAAAAAAAAAAATTAGTTAAATGTGATAGACATAACAAAAATACAGATTTAACCTTAATATAATTTAAAATAGTTAAAATGATGTAATTACCTTTTTAAAAACTGATAATTGTACAATAATCAACTTTATTATTATAAAATTATCATTGACTACCTTCTAATCAAATTATGACACATCGTTCAATCAATTTTTTTTAATTCAATTTATTGTTAATAAATATTTTAATTAAAAAATAATATTTCTAATATAAAATTTTTTTAAAAAAAATTCTTCTTCATTTTCAACCTCTCATTATCTTCCTCATCTCCAATTCATCATTTACATTCATCAAAATCATCATCTTCATTATTTTCATCAAACTAACATTACCCAAATTAAACATCAACATCAAACGAAACATCTCCTAAATCTTAAAAAAAAATGTTTATGCAGATTAAAAAAATAAAGTTTATGTAAATTAAAAAAAAAAATTGGAGATGACAGCCATCTCCAATCGATCTCCATTGTCGGAGACCAGATATAATCTCCGGCAATGGAGACCAATGTTGGTCTCCTCGCTGGAGACCAGTCTCCAACGATGAAGACCAGTTAGTCTCTATTACTAGGGACCTGATCCTTAGCAAGCCTAGTCTCTACTCTAGTGATGGAGATCAAATTTTTAGTCTCTCTTAGAGATTTTTTTTTTTTTTAACTTAAAAAATATTTTTATATATTAAATTAAAAATATATAAATATATTTATATTAAAATGACTAAACTAACTCTCTTCCTGTTAAGGTTGACTAACGTTTGACAAATAGAATGACTAAATTGATACATTTTCAAAACGTGAGGGATGTCGAGAATTCGAAATGCAAATGTTAGTAAAAAAAAAATATATTTTATCAAACGTTATGGACTAAATTAAAATTTTCTTATTTTTATACCTTAAAACTAATCATTAACTCTTTGACTTATGAAAAACATAAATTATCCTTGCCGCATCATCTTTATTTATATAACTAATTAAACATAATAATTTGTAGTTCTCTAACATGGGATCAATATATTTTGATGATAAATGAAAAATTATTTAAATAAAACATGAGATATAAGTTACTCGATTCAGAATATGCTTCATTTTGTACTGAAGCACTTTAAAAGTGGAAATTTTTTTTGAAGTACTGCTAGTGAGAGGATCTCATTGGCTTTCCGCGGTGCCCAAAATACATTAACTGCCTGCACAATATCAATACCAAATGAGACATAAAACTAATACATATTTATGAACTAACCAAATTGAAAAGACTGTAATTCTTACTTGCACTTTAGAACTATTTGACTTAAGTTTCTCCAATGCGTCATGAAGACCTTTGCCATCACTTATGGCTGGTAATTTATGTTTCCCTTTAAGAGACACTAAAATTGTCACCTGGGAATAAAGACATTCAATGTAAACCTCATTTAATAACAACAAGAAGCTCACATTTTAACTCGCCATTGAAAATAGATGCAAACTCTTCAAGGTAAAGTTATATTCTCATAATTCATTTCAGGTGATGTGATGATGTAGTATAACATAGTACTAATTAATTATCTGATAGCTTATACGATTACTTTAAATTATTTATCACACAACTTAAAGTGAGAATTTTAGATTTAAAATCGAGAAATGTAATATCAAATTAATAGGACACTATACATTTTTAATATGGATGAAACAATTTAAAGAATATCAAAATATGATGATGATGAAACCTGAAGACATGTGACATTAGAAAAAGCTTACCACCATATATGTACTTTTGGTTTGATTGGTTTCTTTTTCCGTGCTAGTTATGATTTCCATTTTTGTGTTATCTAGGTTTATAAGTGTCCCTTTGTAAAATATTTTGCGTTCTTCATTTGAAAGTCTGTTGAAAACATGTTCCACATTTTTGCGACTGATCACGTTTTCGACCTGCAGATTAATATTAGGCATGAAATATATAATGGCAACAAAAAAAGAAATAGAGTCCCTTAGCAAGAAACGAAAAAAGGCAAATAGTAATAGATTATAGATAAAGGGCAGACTTGTTTCAAAAAAAAAAAAAAAAAAAAGATAAAGGGCAGACTTAAAAATAGTATATTCAATGTGTGCATACGAATCAGGAAGAAGTAATGAAAAAATATGTTACGGTAGCTGATGGAGCCTAATCAATATATACTACATGAAGTACTACATAGACAAAATGTTAGAACGAGCATTTGACTTACATATAAACAACTAGATATCCAGTTTCTGCGGTACTGATATAAAGACTTTATTGTCTCTGCAATAAAAAGTAAATATATTAAACCAAATGTTTTTATCTTCTAATAGAGAAATTAAGAAAATAAACCAAATGTTTCATCTTCTAATAGAGAAATTAAGAAAACACAGAAGCTTTGATATATAGCTTGCGATGGCAACAAATGATTGATTAATTAAGTTTAAAATAAAGTGGTAATTAATTGAATTCTTTAAAACTTTTATAAACAATCTAATTTCAACAACAGAACTTGAAAGTATTTGATGTGGACATGTCCTAATAAATCTATGTGAACTATAAAAAAAAAAAAAAAATGGAAACTTGGTGGCATGACTATGAAAGTGCCCCTTTTTTTTTTCATAAATATATGTATATGTGTGTATATAAATATATGAAGTTAACAAAACAAAATGCCCCGATTTTTGAAGGTACAAGTGCAAGTTTATGAAAAAAAAAATGGGAAGACAGGATGGTACAACTAAACGTCCCAACCATACTTCCTAAATTTTAGCTACATTTTAATTAACTAAAATAACAATTTTTAACTAGGTCACTCCAACCAAACCATACCAAGGTTGGAATTAAAATAATAGAAGTGAAAGTTTGACTAGGATTTTCAAATTATTTAATTATAAATTAAATGTTAAAATAATATGAGAGAAAATTTGGCTAAAACTTTTTTGCTTTCTATATTTAGTTAGAGTGATTTAACTTTTATAAAAGGAAAAATTTTAATTTAGTTTCTAACATTTAGCAAAATATTATTTTTTTTTTTGTTAGCATTTGCATTTCGAATTTTCGTCGTCCCTAACATTTTAAAAATGTATCAATTTAGTCATTCTATTAGTCAAATATTAGTCAACTTTAACAGATAGAGTGTTAGTTTAGTAATTTTAATCAAATGTGATGTTTGACTTTTTAATGAAATGACCAAATCGCCCTTACCTTTATGATTTTTATTTTTTAAAATAAATTTTAAAACTTTAAAATAAATTAAATAAATTTTTTTAATTAGATCTCCACCATCCATGTGATCAATTTGAAAAAAATTTAAAAAATCAATAACAATAAAAAATTAAATACAAAAAATTTTCATCACAAAAATCAAATACAAAAATTAAAAAACAAATATTAATAATTTTCTTAAAAAAATTAAAATGATTTCCACCGTCCATCATGTTGATGGATGGTGGACATCATTAAAAAAGAAAATCAATTGAAAAAAAAAAAGAAAAAAAACTAAATCATCTTCTTCCTCAGTTCATCTCCCCATACCTATCTCTCTCTCACAACTCACTATCCATCACCGATTAACCTCCCTCTTTTGACTCAACATCTATCACCGATCAACTTCCCTCTCAGTTCATCTCCCCAAACTCATCTTCCTCCCTTGACAACGTCCCTCTCTAGCCTTAACAGCCATCGTTGATCAACCTCCCTTTCTCGACTCAACTTCCATAACCAGTTTGTAAAACCCAAAAATGGGTTTTGAAACCTAGGGATAGAGACACCCAAAAATGGGTATCGAAACTCACTAATGAAAAAAGTTCATGCCAATGGGTTCACTAGTTTTGGGTTTTCTTTGTGTTTTCTAAAAAGTTTGGGTTTGAAACCTATTAAAGATATGGGTTTCATGATTTTTTTAAAAAACTTTTTTAGGGTGAAATTCTAGGGATTTTTGGGTTGAAATTTTGGGGATTTTTTTGGCTATTTTGATTTTTATTAATGTTCTCAAACAAAACACAACTCTTTCATTTTTTTTTTCAATTTTTTGTGTTGATGATGGTTGATTCATATAGATGATGTTCGGTTGATGCTGGTGATGATGATGAGTTTTGTTGGTGATGTTCGGTTGATGATGGTAATGATGGTTGGAGATGTTGATGATGAAGGGTTGATGTCAATAGGTGGAGTTAGTTTTTTTTTTTTTTGAAAGGTTTTAAAGGGTTGATGAAGGGTTTGTTTGTTGATAAATAACTAGTTGTTCTGTTGATGAACTGGGTTGTTCAGCTATAAAATCTTTGACTAGAAGATAAAGATTTATGGTTTAAAACTAGATATTCAATCCCTTTATTTTTCAATTTAATTTTTTTCTGGGTTGTTGAATAATGAAGAACACTGTTCTTCATTGTTGGTAATACTATTCTTCACTTTTAATTTAATTATAAAAAATTTTATGTAATTTATTCTAAAGTTTTTAAATTTATTTTAAAAATAAAATTATAAAAGTAAGGACAGTTTGATCATTTCACTAAAAAAGTCAACCAAACATCACAATAAGGTTGATCACAAACTTGGGCTATTTATTACATGTATTGGTTAAGGTTGCTCAACACTAATGAGTGAATATTTTATTAATATTAAACTTTTTTCAGAATAAAAACAATGGGGTAAAATGAAAATTTCACATGTACATAATACACATTAAACCTATCAGCAACACTACTTCCATTTTTTTTTTCAATTAAAAAAATTGATTCAATAATGTGTCACAATTTGATTGAAAAGTAGTCAATAGTAATTTTGTAATAATAAAGATGATTATTTTGTAATTATTAGTTTTTAAGAAGATAATTACATCACTTTAAATATTTTAAATTATATCAAAGATAAATCCATCTTTCTGTTACTTCTATCACATTTGACCATCAATTTTTGATCGAAAGTACCAAATTGATATATTTTCGAAACGTTAAGGATGATAGGAATTCGGACTGCAAACATTAGTACATAAATAATATTTTGCTAAACGTTAGGGACTAAATTAAAATATTTTCCTCATAAAATAACTAGTTATATAAGAAGCAGTTGAAATGTATAAAAAATGACATTATCGGCTATTTTAGCTAAGGATAATGGATGGCAAGCCAAGGGAAAATGAATAGATATGATGATTAGAGATGCTCTTATGTCCAACCAAACCATACCAATGTTGGGATTACTTTGCTAATTACAATTACTTAAATTCTTGTCATTTAAATCTAAACATAGGAATTTGAATTTCTACAGGGTGGTTTAACTTTTATTAAATAGCTAATCATATAAGGAGTGGTTGAAGTATGTAAAAAGTGATATCACTAGTTATTTTAACTAAGGATAATGAATAGATAGCCAAGGACAGTGGATTGATAGCATGATTGGAGATTCTCACCAAGGTTGGGATTACTTTTCTAATTATAACTAGTTCAAATATTCTTGTCATTTAAAACTAAACATAAGAATTTGAATTTCTACAATGTGGTTCAACTTTAATAAAGTAGCTAACCATATTAGGAGCAGTTGAAGTGCATAAAAAGTGATACCACTAGCTATTTTAACTAAGAATAATGGATGGGCAATAGATAGATAGCACGATTGGCGATGCTCTCACGTCTAACCAAACCATACCAAGGTTGGGATTACTTTGCTCAGTGCAACTACTTCAATTCTTGTCATTTAGAACCAAACATAGGAATTCGAATTTCTACAGGTGTAAAATTGGGGTCCCAAATGTAACATAGAAATCATGTTAAAATCATTAAACGTTTTCTTTATTTTACAAAACAAATGCATGTAAATGAACATTAGAGTGTTTTATAAACATGAAGCATATAAATAATTAAGAAAAAATCAATAAAATAACTATCAAGCAAGAGAAAACATTAAAAGACTAACCTTTCAATATATAACCCCGATCATAAAAATATGATGTAAAAGTAGGTTTTGCAATTTGATTTAATTTCCTTTTAAGATCTTCTCCGTTAACCAACAATAAGCCCACCTTAAAAGCAATATGTCAGAAACAGTGTGGATAATTGTTTTGTACATGAATGAACAATGATACATATATATAATGACTAGCTAGAAACTTAATAAACGCAATTTAAATATTGTTTGATAATATTTATCATTTCAAAATAAAAAAAAAAAAAAGTTTATACTAGAATTGATAAGATCCGTGTAAAAAGAATATTTAGAGATAAAAAAAGGAAAGCTAGAGGAGACTTGTAGAAGCCTCGGGAAAGTGAAAACTTTTCTTCATTGTGTTGACTTCCCTGGTAATACAAGCTCTATTCGTTTATCCACACATTCTCATACTTCTGTAACTACGCATTATCAAACATATGAATCTATGAAACACCATGACTTGATAGGTTTGCCACTAAAGAATATAAGAAATTCAATTCTTTGCCAACCTTTTAATAATTCTATGTGATGGTCATATTGACAGTCCATTAAATTAATTCCATGAAAACAATTTTTGTATGTGTCAAAGACAGAATGTAACCATATTTTATTGTCTATTTATCCACTTGTTTGGACTTAAAGCTCAATAAGTAAATCTATAATGATTCAACAAATCTTTGAAAATATGATGATGATCTTTGTGATTATTTACATAATAACTACTACTCTAATTTTCAAATTAAATTAAGAGCTTTTACATAAAATATTATTCATTGCGCTTTTGTTTAAATTCTCTTATGTCTATACTTCACGTACCTGTAGCTTGAAAATAGTTGCTCCGTCCGGGACGAGAGCAATAATAAATAAAAGTAGGAAAATACAAGCATCTGACACAGTCATTTCAATTTCTTCACTGCTCTTCGGACGATCTTCATGACTGGAATGGTGTGACCTCCAACGCCGAGAAGATGAAAAGGATCCTCCACCCGTCGAACCACCAGACGAAGCCAATGCAGATTTACGACGGTACATGATCATGCCCAATAACAAAGACCACGCCATCACTGTCGCTGGAACTTTCAACCACTGCACAACTCTTACAATGTTATCAATCACAGACTTTCCAAAAGCGTTCTCTTTTGAACTGGAGCATCTGAATGGAGCTTCAAATTTAAAAGGTGTAGCCATATTGTTATTGCTTGCTGAAATTAAATTCGATTTTGTCGTACAGCATTTGACTTTAACTTTATTCAACCTCGAGCTGGCGATCAGTCCCCTAAATTCAATGGATTTGATGCTACAAGGGTTGGTATGAAGGCTTTGACTCCGCTTTGATGACAATAACAAAAGATTTCCTCTTGCTACTGATGTGGTTGCCAATGCCATGAATTCAGATATAGGGTTTTTTCTTATATTTTCTTTTTTAAGAATTAGGGTTCATGTGATATGAGCTGCTATACATGAATTAGAGGTCTTATAATATACGCTAGCCGTGTAGTCCCTTTTGGAATCTGGATCGCAAAATACCCGGACCTGGACGGGTATAGAGTTTAGTGGATTATGTCCACACAGGGTTTTTATCCTACTTTCATAGACTAGAAATCCACCTGGACATTGGACAATGCCTAATCGGGTTTTCGGATATCCAAAACCCACATATACTCTTGGTCCCAGTCCATGTTTTCCAATAGCCATCTTTGTAATTTTTTGGTAGGCACACAGATGCTAGGTTTTTAATTAAAATTTAATGTATTTATTTCATTTCCAAAACAACTTATATGTTTTTAAAGAAAATTTGACTTCAACCCTTCTTATAAATAGTAATAACTAAATATATTTCAAAATAAATTAGGAAAGTTCAGAAATATATTTATGCTAACATGTTAAATGTACTAACTAATGAATAAAAAAAACATGCTAATGATAATTTATTATTGATCACAAATAAAAAATCATCTTTATTAGGAAAGCTTAGAACCATTTAATTTCCTTAAAAAAAAAGCTTATCAAATTAAGAAAGTAATATTTTGTTTATTTAACAAATTAACCGTAAATTTATCAAAAAAATAATAATAATTAATCATAATCTGTAGCTCTCTAAAGAGGGATCCATAAGTAGGCTTGATGAAAACTGAAAAATCATGTTCAAATAAAACATCAAGAAAAAGTTATTAGATTCAAAAGACACAATTATAATTCTGTATTGAAAGACTTTAAAAGTGGACGTTGTTTTGAAGTTCTTCCTGTGACAAAGATCTCATTGGCTGTCTAGGGTCCCCCTAATATATTAATTGCTAGCACAATATCAAAACCAAATTAGACGTAAAACTAACACAATCTTATATATCAAATTGAAGAAAGATTATTGTTCTTGTATTTCAAAACTAAAAAGATTATTATTCTTGTATTTTAGAACTATCTAACTTTTGGTTTCTCGTCTGCCATGTATCTAGATCTTCATTATTGCCAGTTAATAATTTATAAAAGGGTCAAGCTAAATCAACTTAAAAATTTAACTTAAAAAGGTGACTTTAACGTTCATCAATACTTTGTATACCTATCACCTGAACCTTGAAAATAGTCGTTGATCTGCTCATTTTGTCAACCTCGTTTATAATGATAATAAAAACAAGAAAAGTAACTAACAGTAAGCTTGTAACTTTAAGGTTGTGTTTGTTATTTTATTTTTGTCTTATAAGACCTTAGTTTAAGTGACTTGTTAATAAGACTTTACAATTAAGATACTGATTTTTGTTATTTTTCCATTAGGATTCCTAAACTTAAATATTAGGTGATTGGACTATAACTATTATACCATTTTTTTACAAATATTCATCTCAATTATTTAAAAAAAAGAAGATTATTATTATTTTAAAACATGTTCAGTTTTATTTTTAATGTTTAATTTTAATTATTTTAATTTATATAAATAGAATAATATTTTTTTCATTAAATAGAAAAAGAAAAACTTAAACTAAACTGGACCTCCTTCCTCAATTGTTATTGGTGCAATAGGTGGTTGTTGGTCTTCTCTTGCTCTAGCGATGAAGGACGGTAACCTCCATGCTAGAGGCCGACCTCTCCTCCACTAAATGTAGCAAGGAGGTCGGTCGACCTCCTCCATTTGTTTATTAGTATCGACGGTGATAGTGGCCAGTCATAGGAATGTTAGATTTTAGGGTTAAGGTTATGGTTTGAATTTGATTAGAATTAGGGATTTTTTTAGTTAGGAATATTTTGGTAGTAATATAGTAATAAGAGGTTAATTTAAGAAAGTAATGTATATTTATTGATAAAAGTCTTTTTCAACAATATATAAACAAGAAATTTTGAATTTTGAAATAAGATTTTTTTTTTTTTTACTTGAAATTAAGACTTTATTGAAAAAAATAAATTAAAGTTATTTAAATAAAGACTTTATTGAAAAAAAGTTTTATTAAGAAAAAAAACAAATAGCTAGCTTCAATGGATTTGCTGCGACCGAGGTTTCTAATCTATGAAAGCTTTGACTCCACTTTGACCACAACAACAACAACATATTTCATTTGACTACCGATGTGGTTACCATGAATACAGGTTAAGGTTTTTCCTCTAATTCAACAATTAGGTTTCACGCGAGACCAATTTCAATGGATTTGACGCAATCAAGGTTGCTATGAAAGCTTTGACAACAACAACAAAAAATTTTATCAAACTACTAGTGTGGTTACCATGAATAGAGAATAAGGTTTCTCCCTTGTTTCAACAATTATGTTTTACGTGAGAACATCAATACAATTCTTCTATACGAGTAAACAAGTAAAAAGGGGCTTTGGAATTGGGCACTTGATATACAAAGTGTATAGGAGGATTAACTTATTAAAAAGACAAGTGTGATTTAAACTTTGCAGGAATGCGGAGAATGACGAATTTATTTTGCTGGAATGTTGTGTAGGTTTGTTAAAGCCCTATATACATATACATACATATATATATTTATATATATTGAAAAGATATTATAGCCCAATATAAATGGGTCATTCCTAATAATATTAAGAGTAATGATACTTAGACCCCTAAAAAATAGTTAAGTAACGGTATTTATACCCCTAAAAAATTATATGTACACCCCAACATGGTTTATGTATAAAAATCCAACATTATCTATGAAGAAAATTACTAAAAAGGGTAAATAATTTGTATCTACACTCACAAATATTAATAATTTCCTCATGTATATGATAAAACCTTTTTATTTTCTCAAATCCTTAACTTCTCTTTTAAATATTAATTGCAAATATCAAACAATTTTTAAGGAAATAAATTAATTAAAGAATATTGAGAATGATTTTGAAATACTAACTCTAAATATCAAACAATTTTTAAGGAAATAAATTAATTACAAAATATTGAGAATGAATTAAAATCATGATGAAAGTATTGTATTTAGTTAAATAGGAAAAAATAAAAAATGAAAATATGTTTGAAAGAAAAATATATAAGGTATCATTGATTAATTTTTTTTTTTTCATAATACAATGCATCAGTTGAACTGATATAAAAAATTACACATCGATCAAATAACAAGAAACTTGTTTGAATATTATCATATAACTCCAAAAATGAAACCCAATCAAAAATTAAACCAAGAAAAAACACTCTATATTTTTTCAAATTCTAACTTCTTTGATTAATTAACTAATTTTTATTTCGAATATCAAAATTTTTTAAAAGAATACAAAATAATTGTAAAGTATGAAAAACAATTTAAAATCTTCTTAAGAAATTGATTATAAAATGATAAATTCAAAATTAATTATTATTACAAGAAAACCATAATATACTTGTTTTGTCTATTGGGGAAATAATCTCAAAATTTTAACAAAATTAATTAGATTATAAAATAAGTATTGAGTTGTACTTACAAAAATATAGTACAAAAGCAATAAAAGAAGACCAATATTGGTATTAATTAGGGTTTATTTACAAAGTAAATATTTTTCATAGTTTTGATGAGGTGTATTTGTGAAAGGGGTGTATACATAATTTATGAGTGGGGGAAATATTGTCACTCAAAATTGTTAAACATCCCATAACGGTTTATTTCTAAAAATTTAATATTCTTAAAAAAAATTATTAAAAAGGGTAAATAATTTATAACTACACCCATAAATATTAATCAATTTCCAATGTATATCATAAAAACCTTTTTATTTTCTTAGACCTTTAATTTCTCTTTTAGATACTAATTTCAAATGTCAAATAATTTTTAAGGAAACAAATTAAATACAAAATATTGAGAATAATTTTGAAAAACTAATTTCAATTATCAAATAATTTTTAAGGAAACAAATTAATTGCAGAATATTGATACTAAATCAAAATCATAATAAAATTATTGTATTTAGTTAAAAAGAAAAAAAAATAAAAAAGGAAAATATGTTTGAAAGGAAAAAAAAAAAAAAAAAAGAACATTTATCAAGATGTTTGTTTTGTTCCAAATACTCCATAAAGAATCACCAAACAATTCAAATTTCTTTTTTCATAATGCAATATTGAAGTAGGTGGTTCTAAAATGACTTTCTCTACCGATGATGACAACCATGTCCACCTGATGCTTTTCAATTGTCAGAAACATAACATAATATTAGCATTTCAAAAGCCTTGAAATAAAGAAAGTGGTTTTGTTTTAGGGAAGATAATCCGGGGGCACCCACATGCCTTATAAAAAGGTTATGGATTCAACTCGTAAATCTCACTTAATGTGGACAATTTTCTTTAGATATACGAGTTGTCCCCTTTCATTTTCTGAGATTTGATTCCGAATCACGTCTCAAAAATATATCATAGTTGGTCCCATCAGTACCCTGAATTAGTCTTAATAATTAAAAAAAAAAAAAAAACCTTGAAATGGGTGAAAATTATAATTCAAGACAAGTTCTATACGGAGATAAAGAATTATATCTTAATCAAATAACAAGTAAATTGTTTGAATATTCCAGCTATCCATACAAGTATAATCTGCTGATAGAGTTTTAGAAGAGTTTGACAGAAGATATGAAGAGATTAAAATTGTTTTAAGCTCACAAGACCCAGGTACCAAACTACTAATACTTTGACTTGGAGTAATATAATATGAGTTCTCAAGCCTCCTTCCGTTTAATTCGCCAAAGACAAACAATTTTATTTGTATTGAATTTTCATGGTTTTCCTATTGATCACATTTTAATTTTAGGGCAAATTGGACAAACAACTTCTCCCATTATACATAATAACTCAAATATGCGAATTTGGGATTGTAGTGGTCAAAAATTACAGTTCAAGATTTGGGCCTAGACGTACATTAGCGAAGCCCAAAGCTAGTCCATTTGACTTTGTCAGCCTATAAGACTTCGGCTTGTGTATCGATTGGGTGGCTCGAAGCGAGAAGGATCAGTTGAAGCCCAAGGTTTCATAGGTCGATCGACCCAATAGTTTGAATAGCCCAATCCATACTTTCAGCCTATCTAACCAAGTCTAAACTACTTTTATGGGTCAGCTCATGGTTTGGTCAATGACCCATAATCAAGCCTAAGCTCACAAGGCCCACGGACCTAGCCCGACGGTTCATCCCCTTATTCCATCTATGATCTAATTCCTAATTAAGATTCTTTCCTAAAAGATAAAATAGAAAGGATCAAAAAGGAAAACTAACTATTCAGAGTTGTGGATCCAGGGATCAATCCTAGATCTCTTTAATTTGTTGAAATCCGATTTTTCCAGTATCATCAAACAAGGAAAGTTCCCAAAAGAGAAGATTCTCTATTGCACAATATAAAGGACCTTCCACTCAATGGTAAAGGACACACGAGAGACACATAGGGAAACTTTCACTTTTAGTTGTCCTGCCATAATCCCTCCGAAGGCCGCTTTCGGTTAGATAACATTTTAGCTTGTGATGAACCACCGTCTTCACCATCCTTTAAAACGATCTCTCCTTTATGTTGAGCCATCGTTTTGAGTCCTATCCAACTCCAAATTCCCTTTCGTTCATCATCTTTGCATTGCCATTTTACTTGCTTTCTTTACCTTATTTCCTAGGTTATTTACTGACTTAAGCGTCGGAGTGTCTACAATCAGCACCACTCCGTTGTCTAAGTCACTTTTGCTTTTTTGTTTGATCTGTGCAGGATACGAATTATTAAGTTCCGAGAAAGTTGACAAGCGAAGTTTGCTCCGCGTCAGTATATTATAGAACGACCCCGCTACAAGGATATAATTATAAGCTTATTTGTTTTTTTTTTTTTGGTTTTTTTTTTTTTTAAATCATGTTTCAAAAAAGTTGCTTGCATACCTTCTACCATTAGTTCTCTGATTAACAATTGAACAATTTTTAAACCGTTAAAACTAATCATTAACTCTTTGACTTATGAAAAACATAAATTATCCTTGCCGCATCATCTTCATTTATATAACTAATTAAACATAATAATTTGTAGTTCTCTAACATGGGATCCATATATATTCTGATGAAAAATGAGAAATTATTTAAATAAAACATGAGATGTAACTTATTCGATTCAGAATATGCTTCATTTTGTATTGAAGCACTTTAAAAGTGGATATTTTTTTTGAAGTACTGCTAGTGAGAGGATCTCATTGGCTTTCTGCGGTGCCCAAAATACATTAACTGCCTGCACAATATCAATACCAAATGAGACATAAAACTAATACATATTTATGAACTAATCAAATTGAAAAGACTGTAATTCTTACTTTCAATTTAGAACTATTTGACTTAAGTTTCTCCAATGCGTCATGAAGATCTTTGCCATCACTTATGGCTGGTAATTTATGTTTCCCTTCAAGAGACACTAAAATTGTCACCTGGGAATAAAGACATTCAATGTAAACCTCACTGAATATTAATAAGAAGCTCACATTTTAACTCGCTATTGAAAACAGATGCAAACTCTTCAAGGTAAAGTTATATTCTCATAATTCATTTCAGGTGATGTGATGATGTATTATAACATAGTACTAATTAATTATTTGATAACTTATAAGATTACTTTAAATTATTTATCACACAACTTAAAGTAGGAATTTTAGGTTATAATCGAGAAATTTAATATCAAATTAATAGGACACTATACATTTTAAATATGGATGAAACAATTTAAAGAATATCAAAATACGATAATGATGAAACCTTAAGAAATGTGACATTAGAAAATTAAGCTTACCACCATATATGTACTTTTGTTTTGATTGGTTTCTTCTTCCGTGCTAGTTATGATTTCCTTTTTTATGTTATCTAGATTTATAAGTGTCTCTTCGTCAAATATTTTGCGTTCTTCATTTGAAAGTCTCTTGAAAAAACATTCCACATTTTCGTGACTCATCACGTTTTTGACCTGCAGATTATTGGGCGTGAAATAGATAATGGCAACAAAAAAAGTAGTAGAGTCCCTTAGCAAGAAGCAGAAAAAGGCAAATACTAATTGATTATAGATAAATAGTATATTCAATGAAAAGTGTGTATACGAAGAGGAAAGAAGTAATGAAAAAATATGTTACGGTAGCTGATGAAGCCTGATCAATATATACTACGTGAAGTAGTACATAGATAAAGATCAATATATACTACGTGAAGTACTACATAGATAAAATGTTAGAACGAATATTTGACTTACATATAAACAACTAGATATCCAATTTTTGCGGTACTGACATAAAGACTCTATTGTCCCTGCAATAAAGAGTAAATATATTAAACAAAATGTTTCATCTTCTAATAGAGAAATAAAGAAAATAAACCAAATGGTTCATCTTCGAATAGAGAAATTAAGAAAACACGGAAGCTTTGATATATAGCTTGCAATGGCAATAAATGATTGATTAATTAAGTTTAAAATAAAGTGGTAATTAATTGAAATCCTTAAAACTTTTATGGATAAATAAACAATCTAATTTCAACAACAAAACTTGAAAGTGTTTGATGTGGAATGTCCTAATAAATTTTTAACTCATTCAATGTCAACTTTAAACAAAAAATATTCGAAACTTGGTAGCATGACTATGAAAATCCCCTTTTTTAATATATATGTGTGTGTATATATATATATGAAGTTAGCAAAACAAAATCTATTTTTGAAGATACAAGTGCAAGTTTATTGAAAAAAAAAAAAGAAAAAGGGAAGACAAGATGGTTCAACTAAATGCCCCAGTCATACTTCCTAAATTTTAGCTACATTCTAATTAACTTAAATAACAACTTTTAACTAAGTCACTCCAACCAAACCATACCAAGGTTGGAATTAAAATAATAGGAGTGAGAGTTTGACTAGGATTTTCTAATTACTTAATTTCAAATTCAATATTAAAATAATATAAGAGAAAATTTGGCTAGAACTCTTTTGCTTTCTATATTTAGCTAAAGTGATTAAACTTTTATAAAATAACTAACTATATAAGGAGCAGTTGAAGTGTATAAAAAGTGATATCACCAACTATTTTAGCTAAGAATAATGGATAACAAGCCAAGGGCAAATGGATAGATATAACATGATTGGATATGTTCTTATGTCCGACCAAACCATATTGAGGTTGGGATTACTTCAATTCTTGTCATTTCAAACTAAACATAGGAATTCGACTTTCTACAAGGTGGTTTAACTTTTATTAAACATTTAATCATATAAGGAGTGGTTGAAGTACATAAAAAGTGATATCATTGACTATTTTAGCTAAGGAAAATTGATAGATAGCCAAGGGCAATGGATTGATAGCATGATTGGAGATTCTCACCAAGGTTAGGATTACTTTGCTAATTACAACTACTTCAAATATTCTTGTCATTTAACACTAAACATAGGAATTCGAATTTCTACGAGGTGGTTCAACTTTTATAAAGTAAATAACTATATTAGGAGTGGTTGAAATGCATAAAAAGTGATATCACTAACTATTTTAGCTAAGAATAATGGATAGCTAGCTAAGGGCAATGGATAAATAACATGATTGGAGATACGTCTAACCAAACCATACTAAGGTTGGGATTACTTTGCTAGTTACAACTACTTCAATTCTTCGTCATTTAAAACTAAACATAGGAATTCAAATTTCTACAAATGTAAAATTGAGGTCCCAAATGTAACATAAAAATCATGTTAAAATCATTAAACATTTTCTTTATTTTACAAAACAAATTGATGTAAATTAACATTAGAGTGTTATATATATAAACATGAAGTATATAAATAATTAAGAAAAAATCAATAAAATAACTATCAGGGTAGAGAAAACATTAAAAGACTAACCTTTCAATATATTATCCCGACCATAAAAATCTGATGTATTAGTAGATTTTGCAATTCGATTTAATTTCCTTTTAAGACCTTCTCCGTTAACCAACAATAAGCCCACCTTAAAAACAATATGTTAGAAAGAGTATGAATAACTATTTTATACATGAATGGACAATGATACATATATATAATGACTAGCTAGAAAGTTAATAAACACAATTTAAAATTTGTTTAATAATATTTATCATTTAAAAAAAAAAAAGTTCATACTAGAACTGATAAGATCCGTGTAAAAAATATATTTAGAGATAAAAAAGGAAAGCTAGAGAAGCCTTGTAGAAGCCTCGGGAAAGTGAAAACTTTTCTTCATTGTGTCGACTTCCTTGGTGATACAAGCTATATTCGTTTATCTACACATTCTCATACTTCTGTAACTACGCATTATCAAACATATGAATCTATGACACACTATCGCTTGATAGGTTTGTTACTACTAAAGAATATAAGAAATTCAATTCTTTGCCGAACTTTTAATAATTCTATGTGATGGTCATATTGTAGACAGTAAATTAATTCCATAAAAACAATTTTTGTATGCATCAAAGACAGAATGTAACTATACTTTATTGTCTATTTATCCACTTCTTTGGACTTAAAGCTCAATTTTTGTAAGTACTGTCAAGACATAATGTAACCATGTTTTATCGTCTATTTTATCCACTTCTTTGGACTTAAAGCTCAATAAGCAAATCTATAACGATTCAACAAATCTTTGAAAATATGATGATGATCGGCGTGATTATTTATAGAATAACTACTACTCTAATTTTCAAATTAAATTAAGAGCTTTTATATAAAATATTCAATGCGCTTTTGTTTAAAGTCTCTTATGTCTAAACTTCACGTACCTGTAGCTTGAAAATAGTTGTTCCGTCCTCCCCAGCGAGAGCAATAGTAGTACCAACGACAGCAATAATAAAGAAAAGCAGGAAAATACAAGCACCTGACTCAGTCATTTCAATTTCTTCACTACTCTTCGGACGATATTTATAACTGGAATGGTGTGACCTACTACGCCGAGAAGATGAAGAGGATCCTCCACCCATCGAACCGCCAGACAAAGCCAATGCCGATTTACGACGGTACATGATCATGCCCGATAACAAAGACCACGCCATCACTGTCGCTGGAACTTTCAACCACTGCAGCACTGTTACAATGTTGTCAATCATAGACTTCCCAAAAATATTCTCTTTTGAAGTGGAGCATCTGAATGGAGCTTCAAATTTAAAAGGTGTAGCCATATTGTTATTGCTTGCTGAAATTAAACTCGATTTTGTCCTACAGCATTTGACTTTAAATTTATTCAACCTGGAGCCGGCGATCTGTCCCCTAAATTCAATGGATTTGATGCTAAAAGGGTTGGTATGAAGGCTTTGACTCCGCTTTGATGACAATAACAAAAGATTTTCTCTTGCTACTGATGTGGTTGCCAATGCCATGAATTCGGATATAGGGTTTTCTTCTATTTTCTTTTTCAAGAATTAGGGTTCATGTGATATGAGCTACCACACAGATGCTAGGTTTTTAATTAAAATTTAAT
The DNA here is from genome assembly GCA_022984855.1 of Dimocarpus longan. NCBI lineage: Eukaryota > Viridiplantae > Streptophyta > Magnoliopsida > Sapindales > Sapindaceae > Dimocarpus > Dimocarpus longan. Next base: position 24,201,455 of record CM041015.1, read on the forward strand.
GTATTTATTTCACTTCCAAAACAACTTATATGTTTTTAAAGAAAATTTGACTTCAACCCTTCTTATAAATAGTAATAACTAAATATATTTCAAAATAAATTAGGAAAGTTCAGAAATATATTTATGCTAACATATTAAATGTACTGACTAATGAATAAAAAAACATGTTAATTATAATTTATTACTGATAACAAATAAAAAATCATATTTATTAGGAAAGATTAGAACCATTTAATTTCTTTAAAAAAAAAGCTTATTAAATTAAGAAAGTAATATTTTGTTTATTTAACTAATTAACCGTAAATTTATCAAAATAATAATAATAATTAATCATAATCTGTAGCTCTCTAAAGAGGGATCCATAAGTAGGCTTGATGAAAAATGAAAAATCATGTTCAAATAAAACATCAAGAAAAAGTTATTAGATTCAAAAGACACAATTATAATTCTGTATTGAAGGACTTTAAAAGTGGATGTTGTTCTGAAGTTCTTCCTGTGACAAAGTTCTCATTGGCTGTCTAGGGTCCCCCTAATTGTTGAAAATATAAACTTGTTTTTGAGCAAGCCCATTACCAAGCCCAAGTCCATCAAGAAGAACCTTCTAAGGTTAGGTGTAAGGTTAGATGTAAGGTTAGGTGAGTCAATAATGCAATTTAAAAGTATTTGTTTGGTTGGTGAAATTGTGTGGTTAGGATTTATTTGTATTTGTTAATTTTGAATGGTTTAAATTAATTTTCTAGCACTATATATAGCCCCTCTTGCATGATGTTTTATCATCACAAAGAAGAAAAAAACATAAGAGAAGCAAAGCTTCTATTGAGTGTGTGAGAAACAAAGCAAAGCTTTGTATTGTGAGGTGTTTTGAGTGTTGTAAAAGTTTTATTTTTTGTTTTAGTGAGAATTTCGATCCAACAAAGTGGTATCAGAGCAAGGCTAAGTGTCTTATAATATACCAAATCGAAGCTCTCGACGAGAGGAGCACAACGCCGTAAAAATCATCCCAATCGGAGGTTCCACGCGCCCGCACGCGCCGCCGAAAAATCGCTGCAGAAAACTGAGTCAACTCAAACGAGTTGAACCGAGTTAACAGACCGAGCCGAGCCGAGCCAGACCGAGCCGAGTCGAGCCGAGCTGAGTTGATCCGAGCCGAGCCGAGCCGAGCCGCTGCTGACAAAAGCCAAACAGGTCCCGTTGACTTTGACCGTTGACCCAGGTCCCGTTGACTTTGACAGTTGACCGAGTTAACCGTTGACTTTGATCGTTGACCAAAAGTTGACTTTTTGGTTCAAGTTCCGGTTGAAGTTTCTCGACGTTCTGAATCCATCCGTGCAATCAGAATTTCGAAATTCTAAACATATTAAAAGGTATGGCTAATGGTATGGTATCCTTTCAAGTTCCAACACTCAAGAACGACATCTATGATAATTGGAGTATCAAAATGAAAGCACTTCTTGGAGCACACGATGTCTGGGAGGTCGTAGAAAAGGGCTACACCGAATCAGAAGATGAGTCGACACTATCCCAAACTTAAAAGGATAGTTTAAAAGACTCAAGGAAGAGAGACAAAAAGACTCTCTATCTCATCTATCAAGCATTAGATGATGATGGCTTTGAGAAAATTTCAAGTGCAAAGTCCGCTAAAGAAGCGTGGAATAAGCTACAAACCTCTTGCAAAGGATCTGAACAAGTGAAGAAAGTTCGTCTTCAGATTTTAAGAGGTGAGTTTGAATCATTACATATGAAAGCATCTGAATCTATTTCTGACTACTTCACAAGAGTGTTAACCGTTTCTAATTAATTAAAAAGAAACGGTGAGACACTGGAAGATACCAGAATAATGGAGAAGATACTCCGCTCGTTGGATTCCAAATTTGAATATATCGTTGTGACGATAGAAGAGACTAAGGATTTGACAACCATGACAATTGAGCAACTTCAAGGATCGTTGCAAGCTTACGAAGAAAAGCATAAAAGGAAGCAAGATATCAATGAACAACTCCTCAAGTCCCAACTCAAAGAGAAGGAAGAAATCCAACGCCACGAGAGATACCAACGTGGTCGAGGCAGAGGAAGAAGCCGAGGACGAGGTACAGGTCGTGGTCGTGGTCGTGGACGAGGTTGGAATTATAACAACAACAATTCCAACAATAGCTATGAGAGAGGAGAAAATTCAACAAGAGGTCGTGGGAGAGCCAATTCGAACACGAGGTACGAAAAATCTCAAGTTCAGTGTTATAATTGTCAGAAATTTGGACATTATGCTTCAGAATGTAGAGCTCCAAATATCAAGGTTGAAGAGAAGACTAATTTTATGGAAGCAAGAACAGAAGAGAAAGAAATTTTGTTATTAGCACACAGAGGCAATGATGGAGACCAAGAGAATACTTGGTATCTCGACACCGGTGCGAGCAACCACATGTGTGGAAGGAAAAACATGTTCATAGAGCTCAACGAATCTGTGAGTGGCAATGTCTCATTTGGAGATAGTTCTAAAATTCCGGTGAAAGGAAAAGGTAACATTCTTATTCGTGCTAAAGATGGTAGTCACCAATTGATTTCAAATGTTTATTATGTGCCCAACATGACAAGCAACATCTTGAGTTTAGGTCAACTTTTAGAAAAAGGCTATGATATTCACATGAAAGATTGTAGTCTTTTTATAAGAGATGACATAGGAAATTTAATTGCTAAGGTGAAAATGTCAAAGAATAGAATGTTTTCGTTGAACATTCAAAATGATGTTGCAAAGTGTTTGAAAGCTTGTTACAAAGATGCATCATGGTTATGGCATCTTCGATTTGGGCATCTCAACTTTGGAGGATTGGAAATGTTGTCTAAGAAGGAAATGGTGAGAGGACTACTTTGTATTAATCATCCTGACCAATTTTGTGAAGGATGTCTACTTGGGAAGCAATTCAGAAAAGGTTTCCCAAAACAATCAGAATCAAGAGCCAAGAAACCACTCGAGCTCATCCATACTGATGTGTGCGGTCTAATCAAGCCAAGCTCTCTCGGTAACAGTAATTATTTCCTTCTCTTCATTGATGATTTTTCAAGAAAAACATGGGTATATTTCTTGAAACAGAAATCAGAAGTCTTTGAAGTATTCAAGAAATTTAAAATTACTGTGGAGAAAGAAAGTGGCTACCAGATAAAAGCAATGAGATCTGATCGAGGAGGAGAGTTCACCTCAAAAGAGTTCCAAGAGTTCTGCAAAGCAAATGGAATCCGACGTCCTCTAACCGTTCCGAGATCCCCTCAGCAAAACGGTGTTGCAGAAAGAAAGAATAGAACAATTCTCAATATGGCACGAAGTATGCTGAAAAGCAAAAGATTACCGAAGGAATTTTGGGCGGAAGCTATAGCTTGCGCAGTATACCTATCAAATCGATCTCCAACAAAAAGTGTATTGGGAAAGACACCACAAGAAGCATGGAATGGAAGGAAGCCAGGTATTTCCCACCTGAGAGTCTTTGGAAGCATAGCTCATGTACATGTACCAGACGAGAGAAGAAGTAAGCTTGATGACAAAAGTGAGAAGTTCATCTTCATTGGGTACGATAATTATTCTAAAGGTTACAAGATGTATAATCCAAACAATGGAAAGACTATCATCAGCCGTGATGTTGTATTTGATGAAGAAAGCACATGGAATTGGAAAACACATGATGAAGATTACAATTTCCTTCCTTACTTTGAAGAAGAGAAGGAGGAGCAACCAAGAATGGAGCAAGCAAAACAAGAACCCACTACACCACCAGCATCACCAGCCTCAACAGATAATGGAAACTCACCACCATCATTTCTGAATGAAAGAGATGTGGAGCGTACAAGAAGCCTGCAAGATCTTTATGAGGTAACTGAACAACTTGATAATCTTACACTTTTCTGTCTCTTTGCTGATTCCGAACCAGTAAGCTTTGAAGAAGCTGTGCAAAATAAGAAGTGGAAAGATGCAATGAATGAAGAAATCAAGTCTATTGAAAAGAATGATACTTGGAAGCTCGTTATACTTCCAAAAGGACACAAAGCAATTGGTGTCAAATGGGTGTACAAGATAAAGAGAAATGCTAAGGGAGAGATAGAAAAACACAAGGCAAGACTTGTTGCAAAAGGCTATAGTCAAAAAGCTGGAATTGACTATAATGAGGTATTTGCTCTTGTTGCTCGATTAGAAACTATAAGACTAATAATTTCTTTGACAGCTCAGAATAAGTGGAAGATTCATCAAATGGATGTAAAATCCGCCTTCCTAAATGGAGTCCTTGAAGAAGAAGTCTACATTCAGCAACTATCAGGCTATGAAGTCAAAGGCCACGAAGACAAAGTTCTAAAACTAAATAAAGCTCTTTACGGGTTGAAGCAAGCACCAAGGGCATGGAACAATCGGATTGACAAATACTTCAAAGAGAATGGCTTCACCAAATGTCCTCATGAACATGCTCTCTACATCAAATTCAAAGATGGAGATGTTTTGATTGTATGTTTGTATGTGGATGATTTAATCTTCACCGGTAATAATCCAAGTTTTTTTGAAGAATTCAAGAAAGCAATGGCCGAGGAATTCGAGATGACCGACATCGGATTGATGGCATACTACCTTGGTATCGAAGTCAAGCAAAATGAAGATGACATCTTTATCTCCCAAGAAAGCTATGCAAGGGAGATACTTAAGAAATTCAAGTTGGATGATTGCAATCCAATAAGCACACCGGTGGAATGTGGAGTCAAACTGTCTAAGCATGATGAAGCAGAAAAGGTGGATCCAACACTCTTTAAGAGTTTGGTTGGAAGTTTGAGGTACTTGACTTGTACAAGACCTGACATCCTTTATGCAGTTGGACTGGTGAGTCATTATATGGAGAATCCAATAACTACCCATTTCAAGGCAGCTAAGAGAATCCTTCGCTATATCAAAGGTACAATTGACTTTGGTTTGTTTTATTCAATTTCAAATGACTTCAAACTTGTTGGATATAGCGATAGCGATTGGGGTGGAGATACAGATGATAGAAAGAGCACCAGTGGGTTTGCATTCTTCATGGGAAACACAGTTTTCACATGGATGTCAAGGAAGCAACCGATTGTCACACTATCCACCTGTGAAGCCGAATACGTAGCTGCTACTTCGTGTGTTTGTCATGCAATTTGGCTTAGAAATTTATTGAAGGAATTAAGCTTGCCACAAGAAGAACCAACTGAGATTTGTGTAGACAATAAGTCAGCCATCGCCTTAGCAAAGAATCCGGTGTTCCATGATAGAAGCAAACATATCGATACTCGTTATCACTTCATACGAGAATGCATAGCAAAAGGAAATATGCAAATGGAATACGTAAGGTCAAAGGATCAGATCGCAGATATTTTTACCAAACCACTAAAGTTTGAAGATTTTGCGAGATTAAGAAGTTTGCTTGGCATGGTAAAACAAGTTTAAGAGGGGGTGTTGAAAATATAAACTTGTTTTTGAGCAAGCCCATTACCAAGCCCAAGTCCATCAAGAAGAACCTTCTAAGGTTAGGTGTAAGGTTAGGTGTAAGGTTAGGTGAGTCAATAATGCAATTTAAAAGTATTTGTTTGGTTGGTGAAATTGTATGGTTAGGATTTATTTGTATTTGTTAATTTTGAATGGTTTAGATTAATTTTCTAACACTATATATAGCCCCTCTTGCATGAGGTTTTATCATCACAAAGAAGAAGAAAACATAAGAGAAGCAAAGCTTCTAGTGAATGTGTAAGAAACAAAGCAAAGCTTTGTATTGTGAGGTGTTTTGAGTGTTGTAAAAGTTTTATTTTTTGTTTTAGTGAGAATTTCGATCCAACACTAATATATTAATTGCTAGCACAATATCAAAACCAAATTAGACGTAAAACTAACACAATCTTATATATCAAATTGAAGAAAGATTATTGTTCTTGTATTTCAGAACTAAAAAGATTATTATTCTTGTATTTTAGAACTATCTAACTTTTGGTTTCTCGTCTGCCATGTATCTAGATCTTCATTATTGCCTATAGTAAGTAATTTATAAAAGGGTCAAGCTAAATCAACTTAAAAATTTAACTTAAAAAGGTGACTTTAACATTCATCAATACTTTGTATACCTATCACCTGAACCTTGAAAATAGTCATTGATCTGCTCATTTTGTCAACCTCGTTTATAATGATAATAAAAACAAGAAAAGTAACTAACAATAAGCTTGTAAATTTAAGGTTGTGTTTGTTGTTTTATTTTTGTCTTATAAGACCTTAGTTTAAGTGACTTGTTAATAAGACTTTACAATTAAGATACTGATTTTTGTTATTTTTCCATTAGGATTCCTAAACTTAAATATTAGGTGATTGGACTATAACTATCATACCATTTTTTACAAATATTCATTTCAATTATTTTTTTAAAAAAAAATATATTATTATTATTTTAAAACACGTTCAGTTTTATTTTTTAATATTTAATTTTAATTATTTTAATTTATATAAATAGAATAATATTTTTTCATTAAAAAAAAAGAAAAGAAAAACCTAAACTAAACTGGACCTCCTTCCTCAACTGTTATTGGTGCAAGAGGTAGTTGTTGGTCTCCTCTTGCTCTAGCGATGAAGGCCAGTAACCTCCATGCCAAAGGCCAACCTCTCCTCCACTAAATGTAGCAAGGAGGTCAGTCGACCTCCTTCGTTTGTTTATTAGTTATGGATGGTGATAATGGCCAGTCATAGGAATGTTAGATTTTAGGGTTAAGGTTATGGTTTGAATTTGATTAGAATTAGGGATTTTTTTAGTTAGGAATGTTTTGGTAGTAATATAGTAATAAGAGATTAATTTAAGAAAATAATGTATATTTATTGATAAAGTCTTTTTCATCAATATATAAACAAGAAATTTTGAATTTTGAAAGAAGATATTTTTTTTGACTTGAAATGACTTTATTGAAAAAAATAAATTAAAGTTATTTAAATAAAGACTTTATTGAAAAAAAGTTTTATTAAGAAAAAAACAAATAGCTTCAATGGATTTACTGCGACCGAGGTTTCTAATCTATGAAAGCTTTGACTCCACTTTGACCACAACAACAACAACATATTTCATTCGACTACCGATGTGGTTACCATGAATACAGAATAAGGTTTTTCCTCTAATTCAACAATTAGGTTTCATGCGAGATCAATTTCAATGGATTTGACGCAATCAAGGTTGCTATGAAAGCTTTGACAACAACAACAACAAATTTTATCTAACTACTAGTGTGGTCACCATGAATAGAGAATAAGGTTTTTCCCTTGTTTCAACAATTAGGTTTTACGTGAGAAAATCAATACAATTCTTCTATACGAGTAAACAAGTAAAAAGGGAATTTGGAATTGGGCATTTGATATACAAAGTGTATAGGAGGATTAACTTATTAAAAAGACAAGTGTGATTTAAACTTTGCAGGAATGCGGAGAATGACAAATTCATTTTGCTGGAATGTTGTGTAGGTTTGTTAAAGCCCTATATACATATATATATATATATATATTGAAAAGATGTTATGGCCCGATATAAATGGGTCATTCCTAATAATATTAAGAGCAACGATAATTAGACCCCTAAAAAATAGTTAAGTAACGGTATTTATACCCCTAAAAAATTATATGTACACCCCAACATGGTTTCTGTATAAAAATCCAATATTATCTATGAAGAAAATTACTTAAAAGGGTAAATAATTTGTATCTACACTCACAAATATTAATAATTTTCTCATGTATATGATAAACCTTTTTATTTTCTCAAATCCTTGACTTCTCTTTTAAATATTAATTGCAAATATCAAACAATTTTTAAGGAAATAGATTAATTAAAGAATATTGAGAATGATTTTGAAATACTAACTTTAAATATCAAATAATTTTTAAGGAAATAAATTAATTGCAAAATGTTGAGAATGAATTAAAATCATGATGAAAGTATTGTATTTAGTTAAATAGGAAAAAATAAAAAATGAAAATATGTTTGAAAGAAAAATATATAAGGTATCATTGATTAATTCTTTTTTTTTTTTTTTTCATAATACAATGCATCAGTTGAACCGATATAAAAAATTACACATCGATCAAATAACAAGAAACTTGTTTGAATATTATCATATAACTCCAAAAATGAAACCCAATCAAAAATTAAACCAAGAAAAAACACTCTATATTTTTTCAAATTCTAACTTCTTTGATTAATTAACTATTTTTTATTTCGAATATCAAAATTTTTTAAAAGAATACAAAATAATTGTAAAGTATGAAAAATAATTTAAAATCTTCTTAAGAAATTGATTATAAAATGATAAATTCAAAATTAATTATTATTACAAGAAAACCATAATATACTTGTTTTGTCTATTGGGGAAATAATCTCAAAATTTTAACAAAATTAATTAGATTATAAAATAAGTATTTATGAGTTGTATTTACAAAAATATAGTACAAAAGCAATAAAAGAAGACCAATATTGGCATTAATTAGGATTTATTCACAAAGTAGATATTTTTCATAGTTTTGATGAGGTGTATTTGTGAAAGGGGTGTATACATAATTTATGAGTGGGGGAAATATCGTCACTCAAAATTGTAAACATCCCATAACGGTTTATTTCTAAAAATTTAATATTCTTAAAAAAATTATTAAAAAAGGGTAAATAATTTGAAACTACACTCATAAATATTAATAATTTTCCAATGTATATCATAAAAACCTTTTTATTTTCTTAAACCTTTAATTTCTCTGTTAGATACTAATTTCAAATATCAAATAATTTTTAAGGAAACAAATTAATTACAAAATATTGAGAATAATTTTGAAAAACTAATTTCAATTATCAAATAATTTTTAAGGAAACAAATTAATTGCAGAATGTTGATACTAAATCAAAGTCATAATAAAATTATTGTATTTAGTTAAAAAGAAATAAATAAAAAGGGAAAATATGTTTGAAAGGAAAAAAAAAAAAAGAATATTTATCAAGAAGTTTGTTTTGTTCCAAATACTCCATAAGGAATCACCAAACAATTCAAATTTCTTTTTTCATAATGTAATACATCGGCTTGATAAAAAATTATATCTTGATCAAATAACAAATAAATTGTTTGAATGTTATCATATAACAAGGGGTGACACTCTGGGTTGGCAGGTCGAATTGGACACGACACGATAATTTTTGAGACGATACAAATACGATACGATAATTAAATGGGTTGAACCCCTTCAACACCAGCATGACATAATTCTTAATAGGTCGACACGAAAACAACATGATTAACCTGTTTATTTATGAGTTATTTATTGACCCGTTTAGTGATCCGTTTAACTGACATGTTATTGACCCGTTTGGTGATCCATTTAACCGGCACGAATAATGATCAATTTAGTTGACACGATTGATGACCCGTTTAGCTGACACGTTTGATGACCCATTTAATGATTCGTTTAGCTGACACGTTTAATGACCAATTTATGACCTATTTAACAAAAATTAACACATTTAAATTTTAATATAGATCTAATAAAAAAACAAAATTAAAGTAAAGATACGTAAGACCTAAAAAATACAATCATCCACAAACACAATCCAACCCATAAAAATACAAATATTTACAAAGATGATTATAAAAACATCATTCATATTAAAAAAAAATAAAAAATATATATATGCTTGAGATGTCGACGGACAATGCTTGAGATGCCACGATCGTTGACCGGTGTGGAGATGATGGAGACGAAGGAGATTTGCGACTGATGTAGAGATGAAGAACAATGCTTAAGATGCCACGACCGCCGACTAAATTACAGAGACAAATGAGATCTGCGACTAGTGTTGCTTGAGATGCCGTGATCGTTGACTAGATGATGGAGATGAACAAGATCTACAACTGGTATTGCTTGGGATGTCGCGATCGCTAACCAGATGACTGAGACGAACGAGATCCGTAACCGGTGTTGCTTAAGATGTCGTGACCACCGACCAAATGACAGAGATGAAGGATACCTGTGACTAGCGCAGAGACAACGGAGACGCGTTGGCTGACTAGCGTGGCGATGATGAATGGCGTAGGCATTGATTGGTGTGGGCTGTGTGACCGTGTAGTGTGTAGCCGTGAAGGTGGAGTCGAGAGTGGACTGTGGAAGAATGTGTGCAGGTGCAACGACTGGAGGTGAAAATTGAAAAATGAAGTGTGGAGACTTGTGTTGTGGTTAGGTTAAGGTTTGAAGGGTATATATAGCTACCACCAAAATTACATGACTTCCTCTCTAAAATAAAATTACTTTTTTACCCTTATTTAATGGGTCAATTCGTGACCTGTTAAATATAACACAAACCTTTCACGATAATCAAACGGATTAGATTGGTTGATCCATTTATTTACCTAATTTGTTAATGCTCAACCCTAATCCGTAATAATCGTATCGGTTTTGTGTCGACTTGTCATATCGGGTTCCAAATTACCACCCCTACATATAATCCCAAAAATCAAACTTAATAAAAAATTAAACCAAGTTAAAATTCTATATATCTTTTAAAATTCTAACTTCTCTAATTAATTAACTATTTTTTATTTCAGAAATCAAATTTTTTTAAAAGAATACAAAATAATTGTAAAGTGTGAAAAATAATTTAAAATCTTCTTAAGAAATTGATTATAAAATGATAAGTTCTAAATTAATTATTATTAAAATAAAATCATAATTTACTTACCTTATCTATTGGTAAAAAAATCTCAAAATTTTAGTAAAATTAATTAGATTACAAAATAAGTATTGTGAGTTATACTTACAAAAATATAGTACAAAAGCAATAAAAGAAGGACCATATTGGTATTAATTGAGATTTATTTACAAATTAGAGACTTTCATAGTTTTAATTAGGTGTATTTATGAAAGAGTGTATATAAAATTTATCAGGGGTGGAAATATAGCCATTCTAATGTTAATGGACTATTATTTATAATGTTTATCCACAAAATGTATCTACTAAAAATTAACTAATGGGATGTCAATTGTCACATACCACTCTTATGGTACGTTTACTTCATTTGAAAGAATCAGAATGGTTTGAAATCGGAATAACATATCAGAATTAGAATAAGTTATTTACTTCAACCACAGGAATCAGAATCAACAGTATTTTTATTGAGCTGTTTACTTTACTTTGAAATTGAAATGAATTAATTATAAGTTACAAAAATTTTCTTAAAATGATGGATTAATTACAATATACAAAATTATATTTAAGATGCTACTATCATCGTTTTATCATGTAACTCGTTATAATAAACTTAAAAAAAAAATCTTAACAATTTAACATTATCATCTAGATTTTGTGTTACATTTCTTGAGTTTGCTTGATAACATGAGAATGTTAATAAATTATTTTCAATTATAATTTGTTGTACAGGAAAAAAGAAAAACATTATGAAGTTTTGTGATAGTATTATTATCATATTGTTTATTTTAAAGTTTAAATGACACTTATGCTTCCTAAGCATTCAGGAAAGCATTTTTAAAGTCAACAAATTTTGTCAATTTAATAATAAAAAATCAGTTCTATTAGATGGTGTTTGTGACTTATTTTCCTTTCACAAGTATTGTGATTTTCAGTTTATGTGTTCTTCCATATGAAATCTATTTGCAACTGCTGATAATAATATGCATAGTATATATGATATAATATGTAGATATTAACATAATTTGCAAACATGTATTTATAATAATAATTAAGAAATTGGTGATTAAAAAACAATTATGTGCAGTTTTTTTTTTTTCGTTTTAAATATGAATGATGCATTTATATATATTTTTAATATCAAAATAAAAACCAATGATGTCAACAAATAAACAAACAAATAAATATCTTAATAGTCCACTAACCTGCAATTGTGATGAAAGATGGAGAGACGGTTGATGAGAGCAAAGGTGTGTGAGGGCAACAACAAACATAAACTTGTTAAAATAAGTTTTTCTTTTTTTTTAAAGGTATAAAGGATTTTTTATCTTGATAAAAGGAATGAAAATGATATTCAAATGGGTTGAGAAGAATGAAATTCTCATTCCACAATCTCAAATTGATGTGGGATCCACACTTTTATTCTTATTACGGAATGAATTTTAAACAAGTAAATTTCATCAATCAATCTCATTTCTCATTCTCATTCTCCAATCTATGAAGAAAACATATCATTAGTTATCTGGAGCTAAAATACTCTCAACAAATTTGAAATTTTTTCCATATAATTACAATTTACAAAGTAACTTTAAATTTATTAGTATCAATGATGATGTGTACATTCAAAATTTTACTACCATAAACCAAAAATATGGTAGGAAAAACCATTAGAGATTTGACAGTCAGGAAAACATACATAGAATTTCATTGGCATTTTGAGATGCCCATTATACGTTAACTCCCTGCATGATCTGCTTAACAAAATCATATACTATTTAGATTGAAAATGAAGTTACTATCATAGTATTACCTTATATAAGAATAATGTGACCTGACTTTTAAAAGAGTCGACCTAGATTTTCATCATTAATATGACAATATGAAAGCATTTTTTGAAAAGCCACCAAAAATTGTCACATCGGCAAATAAAAAATTTTCAGGAAAAAAAACTGGAAAAAAATAATGAAGTCACATTTTCTTTTCTATAAATTTTGGGTATAGAATGATTTAATTTGAACTTAGAAATTAGCCTTGATGTTTATTTTATTATTAGAAGAACTTCATTTCGATTCCTATATTTTTTAAAAAAAATTTGTTTTTAAATACAAACTTATTTATAGTCCTTTATATTTCAAAAATTCATCGAATTAGTCTCTCTAACGCAACATTTGACTCTCAAGATCAATAGGAAAATGATGAAAGACTGTTTTGCCCTTAACTTTGTTTACGCTTTTAATTATTGTTTTTATTTTATTCTTTAAAATTTTTTTCATTTGATATATGTTCTTGTATCACCAATTAGTATTAAAAGATCAAACTACCCTCATATGTGTAACGTTAGCTATTAACTGATAATAGAGATCAATTTGATGAGTTTTTGAAATGTAAGAGACTATGAATGCTATAAACGGATTCACATTTAAAAACGAAAAGTTTTCTAAAAATATAGGAATTAAAATGAAGTTCTTTATTTATTTATTCATTTATTTTTTTAAAGAAGTTCACCTGGTTGAGGAAGCCCAAATCTTTAGATAGTTTGGGCTGTTACAAGCCGCTCTAGGCCTACTTCTACAACATTTCATTATGTAATGTAGATTTTAACCCTGTGATTTAAACCGAGTTCACATTATTATATTGCTAATCTGCATACAATTTTTATTCATAAATTAATTATAAATCTTCGGTGCTTATCCCTTACACATCAATTTTGTATAAAGTTTGTTGCTTCATAGTTTACTCTGTCTTAGTGAGATGAATTTAAATCTCATTTTACTCAATAGTAATAGAGCTTTGTGCGTAATTTTTCTCTAAATGTGGCATCTATCTAGGATTCAGAAGAACTTCCCTATCCATTTCTGAGTTTAAATAATACCAGAAATAAACAGAGAGGAAACGAGAATTATAAAGTTATTGCTCTGGCTTTTTTCATTGCCTAAAAAACCCCTACGCCAGTGCTCCCATCAACAAATGTTTTTAATTACTTGGACAATATTGCCGAGTCCTTGCAACCTTTGTTCGCTTTAATAGTGAAAAACGTTTTAAAAAAAATACTAAATTATGAATTATGATACATTTGCAAATGTTGTTTACAGTTCCTATTGTGAATGCCTATGGATAGATTATTTCAAATTATATACTAGTATCAATCGGCATATTAAACCATCACTTCTGAGTTTGGACTTTGGAGGTCCAACCCACTACCTGGACCAACTTTTGTTTTTAATTATATATATTCTTTTGTACATTCATAATTAAGATTTATGGCTACTACCAACTGTTATACCGGTGTGATCATGTGAGTGTCACTTCCATGGCACATATAATTATTACCCAATTGCAATATATTAAATCTTAAAAATCAATATGAAATTTATGATAAAGTGTCATAAATAATGATATCACTGCGGGCCTGATTGATTATGCAGAAAATACATTTATGCTATTCTTATTATAGAATATCAAATTATTGACACTTCAATGAATAGTTCAATGAACATTTATATATTTAATTTTTATAAGTTCTAAGATATTTAATATTTAACAAGTTTTACTATAATTTTTATTGAATATGTGATAATTTCTTTAGATATCATGGTTGGTATAATGACTTAAACATGAAATAACTACTAAACTAAATAAACCTTATTTATGATCAAATACTGTTCGGCCATCATATACAATAATTTTAAGACAATAAAATGTATGACTAAAATTTACACATATATATAGTGGTAAGATCGACAACCCCTAAAATTTACACAATTCCTTATATAATTTGTTGACCTATGAACTATAATGAGTTGGATGATTAAGTTTACACATATATATAGGGGTAAGATCGACAACCCCTAAAATTTACACAATTTCTTATATAATTTATTGACCTTTGAACTATAATGAGTTGGATGATTAAGATCCACTCATATTCTCATATTTAAACACCTCACATAAATGCATTGTCTCTTCTTTCTTCTTTAATGCATTTACGTTTCTCCTTTGTTATTAAATAAAAAACAATTATTTATTTTTCTCTCTCGTATCATCCGGTCTCTCTCATATATATATATATATATATTTATATATTTATTTAAATCGTATATTTCCTCTCATTAATTATGATCCAAGTGTTTATTCAAACTTTATTTAGCTCTCCCATTATTTATTTCAATTTTTTGATATGCTAAAACAAAGAAACATCACCATATTAATTTCTTTTGTTTGAAAAGACAAAAACAAGGTTGTACTCTTTATTATAGACATGTTGGCCTATGCAATTTTATGGTACTCTAATTTTGGAGTTGATTCTTTCACAAGGAAAGCTAAAGAAAAGCAAATAATAAAATAATAAAATAAAATAAATATACACTTGAATTGGCGAAATTGCAAGAGTGATTTTCAAACATATAAGTAGAAATAATAAAATAAATTTTGTGATATATATATATATATATATATAATTTTGTTAAAGTGGGGATGATGGAAATTCTGGTTTTAGAATGAACTTGTGCCTATGGATGTTGGTGGCTTTTCTTTGTTTGAGTAAATGAAAACTTGGAATGAATTGAGAAAAATACAGTAAAAAAAGGTGAGAGAGAAAGGGCAATATTGGGAGAGAAAAATAAAATAGTTGTTCTTTATTTTAATAACAGAGAGAAAAGTAAATGCATTAAAAAAGAAAAGAGATAATACATTTATATAGAATGTTAAATCTGAGTGAAGTTAATACTATAAGTGTGTCGTAACCATCCAACTTATCGTAATTTCAAGGTTAATAAATTGTGTAATTTTTATGTAATTTTTTGGGCTCCTAACCCATATTTCTCTCATTATATATATATATATATATATATGATTATGTTATTAATGCTTACTGACCTTAAAAAATTAGGACGAACCAATCATATTCATCAAATTCATTTAAATTAAATATGAGAGAAATTTTATTTTAGGAGAGGGAATACAATAAATAAATTTGATTGAATCGTCTTAATTTTTTAAAGTTAGGAGGTATAGAGGGTAGAAACATAATATATATATATATATATATAAAAGAATCTGTCATTTAGTCAATATCTTGAGCTCCGCAGCAGGCAATGGAGCGTACAAATTTAGGGGACCAAATTAATGTTAGTACTTAATATAAACAGCAGATCCAAGAGGTTTTTAGAAATTTGAGCAATCTCATCAAGAGTAAAGAGAAGACAGCTTCACTAATGTCTAAGACAAGGTAAACCATCTTTCTAAAACTCCATTTCTCAGATCTGTCTCTTCATCAACTTTCTTTCTCCTCTATTTGTCTATCGCTTATTTTTCACTAAGCACTACACTAACATTTTTTCTATGCATATCATGATTTGTTTAGATTGGAAGGCAAGGTGGCACTTATCACTGGTGGAGCCAGCGGGATCGGTGAGGAAGCAGTGAGATTGTTTGTTGAGAATGGAGCTCTTGTTGTTGCTGCTGATATCCAAGACGAATTGGGGCATCAAGTTGTTGCATCTATAGGCAATGCTAATGTTTGCTACCACCACTGTGATGTCAGAGATGAGAAGCAAGTTGAGGAAACAGTCAATTTCACCTTGGAGAAGCACGGAAAGCTTGATGTTTTATTCAGCAATGCTGGAATCATAGGCCCTTTGACTAGCATTTTAGAGCTTGATATCAGTGGCCTTGACAACACCATGGCCACCAATGTTCGCGGTGTTGCTGCCACGATTAAACACGCAGCTCGAGCTATGGTAGCTAGACATATACGTGGATCCATCATATGCACAGCAAGCGTGGCATCTTCACTTGGGGGAACCGGTCCCCATGCCTACACAGCATCAAAACACGCTATGGTGGGTCTAGTCCGATCAGCCTGTAGCGAGCTTGGGGCACATGGGATCAGAGTCAACTGCGTCTCCCCATTCGGAGTGGCCACACCTCTTGCTTGTACAGCATACAATTTGCAACCAAATGATGTTGAAGCTAATAGTTGTGCTGTGGCAAACTTGAAGGGCATAGTCTTGAAGGCCAGACACATAGCAGAAGCCGCATTGTTTCTTGCTTCTGATGAATCTGCTTACATCAGTGGCCACAATTTGGCCGTTGATGGTGGCTTCACGGTAGTAGTTAATCACAGTTTTCAACCCACCTAAAATGGGCTGGTATGTGCCGGCGGGCCAAACAGCAAATATTTTATGTATGATTGGCATTTATTATTGCCTCTCACTTAAAAAAAAAAAAAATGAAGTGATTTAAATTGTCAAGTCAAACCTTATTACCACCACATGGCATGTGCATTTTCCCTGTAATCTGCAGAGTTATATATTTTTATTGTAATTTCAACTTCATAAATTCATCAATCTTGTCTGCTCACGTTCCATGCCTTCACAGAACCTTCGTTTCTGTGTCTTTCAGCTTTGTTAATTTCCATGTCAGGACAAATACTAAAAAGGGGAAATTTGCTTGAAATTGGAGCAATCGATATGAGACAGATATCTGGCAAAGGAAAAGTTGTATTGTAAGATAGATTTTTTAGAATGACAAACCATAATATTTCTACAACAAAATGATAAATTAACAACTCAAAATCCAAAATCTTTGTTTCGACTGCAACCTTCATTTAATTAATTAGCTGCATACGTGCAGAATGCCCCACCAATGTAGTTTGTTTGATAGCTATATCTTTTTTCTTTTAATGTCAGTACGGTGGAACATTACCTGGCCACTGCCTAGCATCTAACGCAGCTCCTGTTTATATGTGTTGTGACTCTGTTTATGTCAAATTAAAGGCCACAGTGAAAAGCATGGACATGGCAAACTCACAAATTTTGACAAATTAATCGAATGTTGCTAAGATTAACAAAGATTGCAACCTTTAAAATTTTGGTTAATTCAATATCTTTACATTAATTATTCCAAAAAAAATATGTTAAAATTGCCAATAAAACTTCTCGAATGCTCTTCCAATTTTGTACAAGATAAGCCAAACCGGCCTACTAGCATACACGAATAGAAGAGTGCAGTCATTAGTCATACACGTATAATAACCTTCACAAACGACTTTAGTTCAAAGCACAGCAATGAACACTGTCATGAATATAGGATTTTCAATGCAATTAATAATTCTATTGAGATTTAGTCATCCAACTTTTTATTACCAAATTTGACCAATTTAATAGGTAGGTAAACATCTATTTCTCTTTCTTTTTTTGGTTTTTACGTGTAGCACAAAATGAATGAAAGGATTATTGGGACCAATCCAATTAGATTAATACTTACACCATCTAAATATCTGCATCTATAAGGAAAGAAAATTATATTCATAATAAAAACAAAAACCACTCACATCAAACCTGTAAATATCTTTGCTGGTATATGAAGCTTCAACGTCAAAATGATTGTATACTAAACTAAAAGGTAAGCATGGCTAATAATCTATTTTCTTTTAGATTCTTGCAATTGTCTAATTTGCAATGGCTAATGATTCTCTTGTCTTAAACCTGCCCTGTATAATTCCCCCAAAGTAACCTTGGTCTAATTTGTATATACCAGTTTTGAAGCAACAAAAGCATAAAGTATCAACTCCCATGACAAAGAAACACATCCCAACTTCAAAAGTAGTTTATTCAAAAGGACATTCACCATGGAATGCAATTACAAACAGAGTGTATAAATAAGCAACAATAGGAATCAGAAAATATTTTTAACTCAGACACAGCTCACAAAAATCAACAAACCAGAAGAAAATATGTTCATAAATAATAAAAACCCGCTTACAACGCTTGTCAAGAAACCCCGAAACCTTGAAATTGCATGTAGAGGTAGCATTGTCATAAATGTGGCCTGAAAGTTAGCAAGGTTGCAATGAAAAATTAGACATGAAATCACAGTTTACGAAACTTTCAAAACAGTACAGATGTTGAGTTACTTTCTCGGCAACCAAACAGAAAGCAAACAGAAAGTAAAGTAAGTTAAAAGTGACTGGGAGTAGTAGAATGAGTGACCTTGAGAATTATTAGCGCTGCCATTTCTGAAAGAGGCACCTAATATCAATGATTGCTAGCTTAAGAACCAAAAATCCTGTAACCAATCGGACAAACAAACGTTGAAATTTCTTCAAAATCTTCAACTTGAATATTATTTATACAATTCAAATTAACTGCCCATTATAATAAAAAGAATTAAACGTACGGCTTAAATTTCCTCAAATTCAGATCCTGCTCTATAGAAAAATGGCAACCTAGCTTCTCCAGCAATAGTCTTTAAGGTTAAAAATGATCCAAACACACTTTGAGTGTTTTAAAATAAAGATGAGATTTGAACCGTAAGTGTTTTTTTTTTTTTTTTAAGTACATTTTTTGTGTTTTTAATTATTATTTTTTTCAAGTGTCGGAAACAAACACACCTTGCTTAGTAAGCATATCAACAACAAAAAGTCACCTAGCAATAATTGCAGGAGTGGTAAATATCTAGATAGTATATTAATATGAACGGATCTCGAGAGGCCACCAATTCAATCAATGTCTGGCTTTCAAAAAATGAAGTGATTGCAGAAAACAAGTTGCATGATAAAACAATAGTAGATGCCTACCCAATTTGAGTCAAGTTAACCAAAAACATTCGCTCCACCCATTTGGAAAGTGTGTGAGCGCACTCAATCAGACTCAGTTGTCTTTAGCTGCAACGTCATCCCTAATGCAGTTTATATGGATTTCTAGTACCACAGAACAACGATTGTCAACAGATAGAGCGAAAAACGAAATACAGATAGACACTGAATACAAAAAACAAACAGCAAAAATCATGCGGATACAAGTATTATTTTACATAAGAAAATCGTAAGTAAAATAAATAAACAAAATCAATTGGAAATCTTGAAGGGCACGCACTTGATATATATACATATATATATATATATATATATATCATTGAAATACCTGTTGTCATTTAATAGTTATGCATGATAACCTATGCAGGTTTCCTTACAATTGTGGATGAGCATGGTAAAAATTACAGGATACAAAAAGCAGAAGGAATTTTTCACAGAACATCATCATACACAAATGTAACCGAACTCATTTCTCAAAGCTACATTAAGAGCCCATGGTGGAGGCTGACCTACCAAAATAGAAAGTTAGTCTGTCTTTGCATTATCTTGTACTTGTACACGCTGACCATGACCATTTCAACTTTGCAGAAGGCCCAGTGATTTCAGCTGTTGAATATGCTCAGGAGGGAGAGGTGGCGGAGACCAATTAGATTCTGTCATTTCATTAGCGACATCCTCGACAACATATTCCTGAGTACGGAAAAGCAGATTTAGGAAAAAGTCAATTTAGTATCATAACTCAGCTAATATCAAAAGGCTTAGTTGATAACATCATATTAAATATGTACTTTTATCCTGTACCGAACATGAAAATTTTCGGAAAAACGGAACTTTTATTGCTACTTGTAGTTATAACTTCATATTAAAATTATAGAAATATATTTATAATAGTTCGATGTTAAACCTCTCTCCCAAAGTAAAAGATACCGGAAGATTTAAATCAACCAGCAGCAGCTACTACTAACAAACATGCCTACTCAGTTCTTCCACAGCATTTTGGCGCATAAATCTCTGAGCTACACCTGAAAATAAAGCACAGTCATAATTTACACCTGCTATATCATACTCGCCTTGCCCTCTCGAACGGAGTCTCCCTCTAGAGTAGAGTAGTAGTTTCCTCTTCTCCATTGCCCCCTTTTCTTCATCCCCTGCACTGTTAACCCTCTCTATAGTACTTCTATTGCCCCATTTTTCTTCATCCCCTGCATCGTTGGCCCTCTCTATAGCTAAATGTTTCATCGGTTGTCTCTCATTGCTCTCTTCTACTTTACTGGGTCTTCAATCTAACATATCTTCAACTTGATCTAGATGATCTGCAACAGGATTAACACCAAAATGCTATGACTGATGATTTTCTTTGCATTGGAGGCACCTTCACGTGCACTAGATCTAATTACGCTTCATGTTTTAACGGGTAAAGCCAGGAATGGATTACTCATTGCTGCTTTTATTTTATCAGTTTTTGGTTGTCTTGAGGTGACTTACAACTTGACAGTAAGCAGCACAGATCTCAAAAGGGCTCTATACAAGCTAGGGTTTATCTTCTCTGTTATCCCGACATTGATTTTGGTGGTCACCTATGTTTGTACACGAGTTCAAATTCCCTGTTGAAGCAATTTACCCTCCATTATTTGCTGCATGTTCATGTTTCTGCAATTTACTCAATTAATTTCCTTTTCAAGCATGCATCAATTGCCTCCTTGATTTTGAGAATTAAATGTATTAAATTACTTGATTTTAATAATCCATAATTCTTTGAATTTAGGAATCCATTCTGTTTTAGGAATCTAACAATGGAGACTTAACCATTTTCTTCTTCTTTGGGCTCTAACCCATTAAAACTATTTAGAGTCTTGTCACATTCTTTAGACAATAATATAGTATAATTTTAATTCAATCCCAAATTCTACTAAACATGAGATAGTAATTTTTGAAACTAATCCAATTAATTGAATTTCAATATAATCTAATCTATTTCATTACAATCCCGCGTGCCAAATGTAGCATTAATTAATTTTTTTTTTAATTATGCATCAACCGCCTTTTAGGCCCCCTCAAATTTTTTCACTACTAAAACGGAGAATTATTGAGTTTCCTTATTTCTCCATTACCAAAAGAAGAATAGTCAAATTTATTTCTTTATTTTGTGACTCATATCTCGATACATTAAAATTTTTGATTTTAGAAATTAATGCATTAAAATTACTTAATTTTAGGAATATGACAAAGGAGATATACCATTTTCTTCTTTATTGGGCTCCTGCCCATCAAAACTATTAGAGTCTTGTCACATTCTTTAGATAATAATATGGTATAATGTTAATCCAATTCGAAGTTCTACAAATGTAGAATAATAATTTTTTAATCAAATCAAATTTACTTCATTCTAATCTAATCTAATCTATCTTATTTCAATCTGGATTTTGATAAATGAAGAGACATGAAAATGTAGCAAATAATGGAGAGCAAAATTGCTTCAACAGGGAATTTGAACTCATGTCCAATGAGTGACAAACATAGGTGAAGGGCAGAATCAATGTCGGGATAATAGAGAAGATAAACCCTAACTTGTATAGAGCCCTTTTGAGATTTGTGCTGTTTACTGTCAAGTTGTAAGTCACCTCAAGACGACCAAAAACTAATAAAATAAAAGCGGCAATGAGTAATCCTTTCCTAGCTTTACCGGTTACATAAAGTGCAATTAGATCTAGTGCACGTGAAGGTGCCTCCAATGCAAAGAAAATCATCAGTCATAGCATTTTGGTGTTAATCCTATTATAGATCATCTAGATCAAGTTGAAGATATGGTAGATTGAAGACTTAGTAGTGATGGAATAGCTAAACGTTTCATTTGGTGAAGTAGAAAAGAACGATAAGAGACAACTAATGAAACATTTAGCTATAGAGAGGGTTAATGATGTAGGGCAGGAAGAAAAGGGGGCAATGGAAGTACTATAGAAAGGGCTATCGATGCAGGTGATGGAAATTTCTAGCGAGGAGGGGGGTGGGATGGGGGGTTGTGTTGCAATGGAAGTACTACAGAGAGGGTTAACAATGTAGAGGATGAAGAAAAGGCACGCAATGGAGAAGAAGAAACTACTACTCTACTTTAGAGGGAGACTCTATTCCAGAGGGCGCAACAATTATGATATAACAGGTGTAATACTCATCAATTATGATTGTACCTAGGGGTGGCAAAACAGATTGACGTGTCAAGTTGAACTGAATTCGATTCGATTCGTTTATGAATTCGACCAATTCGACACGAATTCGTTTAAGAAACAAGTTGATATTTTTGGATTCGACCCGAATTCATTTATAAACGAATGACACGACACGACACGATTAATTCGTTTAGTGTTTGAATCATAAAAAATTCTAATTCGTTTAACCCGTTAATTCATTTAATCTGTTTAACTCATTTAATTTGTTTAATCCGTTGAATTTGTTTAATCCGTTGAATTCGTTTAACTCGTTTAATCTTAATAATATTTTAAACATATATATAATAAATCATTCACAATTAAATATTTAAACAACAAATTCAACAAATGAAAATCCAAAACCAAATCAACGGAATTAACACAAAAATCAAACACCAAATTAAACAACAAATTCAACAGATAGAAATCAAAAATCAAATTCAACGGAATCAACACAAAAATCAAACACCAAATTTAACAGAATCAACACAAAAAAACCAACACATTAATTTTTAGAAAAAAAAAACCCAATAAATTAAATCAATAACAACATGAAATCAAATCATGCTCGAACTTAATGCAAATTCATGACAATTAAAATTTCATAACATTATGGTGGTGGAGTCGTGGATCTGGTGGTGTCGTGGATTTGATGGTGGACCGTGGAGAAGAGGTGACAATCTTGAGGAGAAATGGAGAAGGGGAGCCGACTGTGAGGGAGGAAGGAAGAACGGGCGCCAAACGTGAGGAATGAGGAGAGAACGGCCAGCTACTGTGAGGGAGGAGGGAAGAACGGCCATCGACCGTGAAGGAGGAGGGAAGATCGGACGGTGAGCATGAAGGATGAAGGGAGAACGAGCGACAACCATGAGGAGAAGATGGTGATCGAACGGCGACCTTGAGGGAAAAGATGTTGATCGTGAGGGGGAAGGGGGTCGACGGAATGGGTTGTAAGGTATGGGTGTGCTGCTGAAATGAGCTTGAATGGGTTAGGTTGTTTAGGTTTTGGATGAATATGTGTGTGTGTGTGTGTGTGTGTGTGTGTGTATATATATATATATATATGCATAATTACACACTAACCCCTCTAATATATTAAATTACAATTTATCTCTATTTTAATCGTGCCAACCCGCTATTCGTGTAACCAAACCCGATTCGATTCGTTTAATAAACGGGTTGAGCGGGTTGACACGATTACGATACGAATTCGTTTAACTTCAACCTATACCCATTTATTTTTCGCGCATTTATGTCAACCCATCGTGTCGGAACCTATATTGTCACCCCTAATTGTACCTTAGTTTCTAGGCATATGCATAACAATTATGAGCTACCAGGTGTAGCATATAAATCCATTCTACTTAGATAGAATTTCCTTAAGCTACCCTAAGCTTCTAGAAAATAGCAGAACCTAACTTTGAAATCAGTTGTTAGGAAATAAACATTCCAAAACACTAAATTAATAAAGCGATAAATTAATGCATAAATAATAACGAAATAAAACGTACAAAACAACACACAAAATTTATGTGGTTCACCTAAATTAGGCTACGTCCATGCAGCTATTGCAAATTTTTACTATAGGAAGAAAAATAACAATAAGTGTTTACAAATACTCAAATCCTCATAACTCATATTTTGATTACACTTGAGAGAATAACAAAGCTTTAACA
Source organism: Dimocarpus longan (assembly GCA_022984855.1). Taxonomy (NCBI): domain Eukaryota; kingdom Viridiplantae; phylum Streptophyta; class Magnoliopsida; order Sapindales; family Sapindaceae; genus Dimocarpus; species Dimocarpus longan. The sequence continues at coordinate 24,225,621 of CM041015.1, forward strand.
CCCAAGAGAATCTCATTACATCACTCTTTTTCTCTCAATTTTGGGATGCGAAAAACAATGAGAAGAGTGACTATTATACAGGCAACTCTTGGCTCGCCCTATTAATTACCATATTAATTTGTTTCTTAATCATGCATCAACTGACTTATATGCACCCACAAATTTTTCCACTATCAAAAAAGAAAATCATTGAGTTTCTTTATTTCTTCGTTACCAAAAGAAGAATAGTCAAATTTCTTTATTTTGGGATCTATATCTCAATATATTAAAATATTTGATTTTAGAAATTAAATGCATTAAATTACATGACTTTAGGAATCCATTCATTTTTAGGAATCTAACAAAAGAGACATACCATTTTTTTCTTCTTCTTTAGGCTCCAGCCTATCAAAATTGTTCAGGTCTTGTCACATTCTTTAGACGACAATATGATATAATTTTATAGTGCGTTTACTTCACTTAAAAGAATCGAAATGGGAATCAGAATGATCTGGAATCGGAATGACTTGGAATCGGAATCAGAATAAGTTGTTTACTTCAACTACAGGAATCAGAATCGGAATCAGCAGTATTGTCATTGAGTTGTTTATTTTACTTTGGAATCCCAAGTTCTACCAAATATGGGTCAATAGTTTTTTAATCAATTTCAATATAATCCACTCTATTATATTCCAATCTCGTGTTTCAAATGTATTCTTAATTAATTTCTGTTTCAATCATGCATCAATTGCCTTATATGTGCCTTCAAATTGCTCCATTGCCAAAACTAAGAATTATCGAGTTTCGTTATTTCTCCATTACCAAAAGAAGGATAGTCAAATTTCCTTATTTTGGAATCCATATCTCAATACATTAAAATCTTTGCTTTTAGAAATTAAATGCATTAAATTACTTGATTTTAGGAATCCATAATTCCTTGATTTTGGGAATCCATTCCTTTTTAGGAATGTAACAAAGGAGACATACCATTTTATTCTTCTTTGGGTTCTAGCTCATGAAAACTATTCTTAAGTCTTGTTACATTCTTTAGATAATAATATGATATAATTTTAACCCAATCTCAAATTTTACCAAGTATAGGACAATATTTTTTAATCTAATCCAATCTGACGTGCCAAACGTAACCTTAATTAATTTCCTTTTTAAGCATGTATCAATTGCCTTAGGTACATCCTCAAATTTCTCCACTACCAAAATAAAAAATTATTAAGTTTTCTTATTTCTCCATTACTGAAAGGAGAATAGACAAATTTCCTTATTTTAGGATTTATATCTTAATGCATTAAAATTTTTGATTCTAAGAATTAAATGTATTAAATTACTTGATTTTAGGAATCCATAATTTCTTGAATTTAGGAATCCAACAATGGAGACTTACCATTTTCTTCTTCTTTGGGCTCTAGCCCATTAATACTGTTCAAAGTCTTGTCATATTCTTTAGACAATAATATATTATAATATCAATCAAATCTCAAGTTCTATCAAATATAGGATAGTAAATTTTGAAACCAATCCAATTAGTTAAATTCCAATCTAATTCCACGTGTTAAACATAGCCTTAATTAATTTTCTTTTTAATTATACATCAACCGCCTTATATGCTCTCTCAAATTTTTTCATTACCAAAACAGAGAATTATTGAGTTTTCTTATTTCTCCATTGCCAAAAGGAGAATATTCAAATTTATTTCTTTATTTTGGGATTCATATCTCAATGTATTAAAATCCTTGATTTGAGAAATTAATGCATTAAATTATTTGGTTTTAGGAATCTGACAAAAGAGACATACCATTTTCTTCTTTTTTGGGATCGTGCCTATCAAAACTGTTAGAGTCTTGTCACAGTCTTTAGACTATAATATGGTATAATGTTAATCCAATTCGAAGTTCTACAAATGTAGGATAATAATTTTTTAATCAAATCTAATCTATTTCATTCCAATCTAATCCAATCCATCTCATTTCAATTCGTATGTCAAACGTAGCCCTAATTAACTTTAGACTATTGTTATTTTACCTCCTAGAATTGAAAATAATATCAAACCATTCCTAGTATTGAAAATAATAGCTAAAACTACTCAACCGTTAAATAACATAGTAATTCTGTCTATGAAGTAACAAATCCATCAATTTGGAGGGTAAAAAAATCATTATACTCATGCTTAAAATAGACAAAACGCTCACTTTGTCTCTTTTTTTCCTCTCTGTCGTCTCTCTCTTGCCTCCTAACTCTCTTCCCTCCCACCGTCGTCTATCCTCCCTCTCTTCCTTCTTACCATCGTCCCTCTCACCGTCTCTCTTCCTTCTCACAGATTTTTCTACTTTTTTTGTTCCACGCCACTCGTCGCTGTTTTTCTTCCATCTGTTACACGCTGCTCGTTAGTGTCTTTCTTCCCTCTCACCGATCTCTCTTCTCCCTCTCGTCGCTCTTCGACTAGAGGGTGTTGATTTTTTGTGTTAGATGTTGATTTTTTACGTTGTGTTAGGTGTTGATGTGTGCATGACAACAACAACAATGATGTAGGTGTTTGAAGATCTAGGTATTTTTTATGTTGTTGTATTTGGTTATAGAGAACATGAAATAAACAGTAAACGTTTTTGGTTTTTTTAGGTTCACCTAGGCATGACAACAACAATAATGATGTGAGTGATTGAAGATCTAGGTATTTTTTTTTTTTTTGTATTGTATTTGTTTGATTGTACAGAACATGACTTAAAACAATAATTTTTTTTTTTTTTTATTCGTCTAGGTGATTGAAGATCAGTTGATTCTATCTTGGTTTTTATTTTTTATTTTTGTAATGATGAAGATTTGGGTTTAATCCAAATTTTTCACTTTTTTTTTTAAAAAAAAAATTCAAATTATTGTTCTTTTTCTTATTTGGGTTTTTTGTTTTAATGAAGATCAACCCCAATCTTCCACTTTTTCTTTCAAATTATTATTATTATTTTTTAAATTTCATTAAGTTTGAATTTAAATAAGAATACAAACTGGACTAAAGATTTGGATTTGATTTGAATATAAATATAAACTCCTTTTTTTAAAAAGAAAATTAATTGTTTTAATTATTCATTAATTAATTTAATAAATTTTTAATTTATTATATTTATTTTTATGGTTTTTATTAATAATAATTATTATTATTTTAATTACTTAAAATTACAATTTATTTATTTATTTTTATATAAAAATAATTATAAATTCTAAAAAAAATTATTATTTAATTTTTAATTTTTTTATTTTGAAGATGAAAGAATAGTTTGGTAATTGATTAATTTTTTAATATAGTAAGAGTATTTTCTTACTTTAAAATTAAACATCTTTTTATGTTTTTTTACAAAATCACTTGAACTCTTGGACAAGAGTCACTTTTGGACTAATGAAGGGGGTATTTTCACTGATATTTTTAAAAGTTGAGACGAACTGACTATATTTTATATTTTATGTGACTGTTTGGAATTTTTTCATTAATTTCCTTTTTAATCATGCACCAACTGCTTTACATGTATCATCAAATTTCTTTACTATCAAAATAGAGAATCATTGAGTTTCCTTATTTTTCTATTTGCTAAATGGAGAATATAATCAAATTTTCTTTATTTTGGAATTCATATCTCAATGCATTAAAATCCATGATTTAAGAATTAAAAGTGTGTTTACTTAATGAATTGAGGAATAAGAATGAAAAATGAGAATAATTGATCGTGTTTACTTACTTTAAAATTATCTTATAATGAAAAAAAAAAATTGTGGGTTCCACATGAAGTTGGGGTTATGGAATAGAAATCTCATTCTCCATCCCTCCTAACCCACTTGTAAATCTCCTTCTCTCATTTCCTTTTTCAAATTGAAAAAACTTTTATATCCCCAATTAAAAAGACTTTTAATAGCAATTTATTAATCTAAAATTAATGCATAATTTGAAATTATATTATAATTTTTTTCCATTGTTTTTAAACAAAAATTCCATAATATTACATTATTTCTTAAATAAGAATATGGTGGTTATTTTTGTTTATATATAGAAATATATATATATATATATATATACGTGTGTGTGTGAAAAACAAAAATGACCATCATATTCTTATTTAAGCAAAAGTATAATATTTTGGAATTTTTGTTTAAAATAATGAAAAAAGAAATTATAATATGATTTCATATATTTTGGATAGTTTGGAATTCATCAACATTAACAAAAATAAAAAATAAAATATAGACACACTATACTTACAATAATATTGGTAAGATTTTTTTTTTTTTTTTAATGGAGTATAAAATATTGTTAATCAATGACATTTTTATAATTTGTAATTAATTTATTTTGATTCTAAAGTAAAATAAATAGCTCAATGAAAATATTATTGATTTCGATTTCGATTTCGATTCCGATTTTTGTAATTGAAGTAAATAACTTATTTTAATTTAGATACATCATTTCGATTCTAAATCATTTTGATTCCAGATCATTTTGATTCCCATTTCGATTCCTACAAATAAAGTAAACGCAGCATAAATGTATTAATTTTTTGTTTACTTGATGGATTAAGGAATGAAAATAAGGAATAAAAATGATTGATAAAGTTTATTTGCTCTAAAAGTAATCCGTAATGAGAATAAAATTGTGGGTCCCACATGAATTTAGAGTTGTGAAATAAAAATCTGATTTCCTTTACCTTACTTGAAAATCTCATTTTCAATTCTTGTTGCAAGGTAAAATGTCTCTTATATCATTATTAAAAAAAAAAAACTATTTTATAAAAAATAAAATAAAAATTTTGACTTGATATACAATAATATTTACAAAAGCGAAGCAAGTTTAGGTAACATTTTATAGTAGCTACTACATTTACAAAAGCAAAGTAAATTTGGGTAACATTTTATGTCAAAAAAAATAAATAAATAACGACTTGATATATAATATAGATCTACAATATGCTTATAATAATATTATTAAGAAAACTTATTTTTTTAGCTTATTATAATGAGTTACATAACCAAAAGATAACATTACATCTTAAACATAATTTTGTATATTGTAATTAATCCATAATTTTAATTCAGAACATTTTTATAATTTATAATTAATTCATTCTTATTTCTAAGCAAAATAATTAGTTCAATGAGAATACTACTGATTCCAACTTCGATTCAAACAATCGAAGTAAACAATTTATTCTAATTTTGATACTTTATTCCCATTTCAAGCCATTTTAGTTCTAAATTATTATGATTCTCATTTTGATTCTTGTAATTAAAGTAAACACACCATAAATTACTTGATTTTAGGAATTCATAATTCCTTGATTTTAAGAATTCATTCATTTTTAGGAATCTTAAAAAGGACCATCAAAACTGTTTGAGTGTTGTCACATTCTTTAGACAACCAAGACACATTATGTACATCCCTTTTATAAATGTATTCATTACAAACTATTTTAAAAAATTTTAATACATAACAATAATCCACTTAATATACATATATATTTTTAAGCATATTATATACTTTTAAGAGATCTTACTGAAGTAGCTGGTAGCTGACATCGTTAGTTCGTGCCAGCTGCCCCATGCCAAATTTGGCATGATTCTACACGTTAGAGAACCAAATCCTTTGGCAGCATGTGCCAAAGAGCAGGCTGTTTGCTCTCTCCTATATGAGGGTAGTCCCCTCACCTATGTGTGAGTTATCTTCTTTAGTATGAGAACCACTCTTCTGACCGTACGTTTAGTTTACAATCTCGTTTAGTTTTCGTTGTTTACTGAGCTAGTCCTAGTTATATAATGTAAAAAAAATATATATATACTAAAATTATTTTTTTAAAATAAAAATTGAATTTGTTTTAAAAACAAATTAATAGAATGTACCTATCCAAATATATAGACACAATTTTAGTGAAGTGTAAACACCGCTGCCATAAGGCATGATTTTTAGGAATCCATAATTCCTTTGATTTTTGGAATTTATTCATTGATTTTATGAATCCAACAAGATACAATTTTAATCTAGTGTAAATACCATTGCTCTACCATAAGGCATGATTATATTCTACTTTTGGTCTTCAAATTTTGTCCATTTTCTTTACTATTATTTAAAAGAGCAAAATACACAAAACCCCTCTCAGGTAAGACCTAAATCAGCTATAGTTAAAGATTAGGTTTAATGACACAATACCCCCGAGTTAACAGTATCTGTTAGGCAACTCTGGATTGATCAAGGGTAATTTCGTCATTTACTAATAATAAAAATTATTAAAATCATTTTTCCAAAACTCTCTCTCTCACTCCCACATCCTCGCCTCTCTCCACTGATCTCCACCACCTTCTTCTTCTTCTTCTTCTTCTTCTTCTCCTCTTTTTCTTCTCTGCCTCTACCTGATCTCCACCGCCTTCTTCTTCTTCTTCTTCTTCTTCTTTTTCTTCTTCTTCCTGATTTGGGTTCGTGGAACCCAGATCAGATCTGGGTTCGCGCGACGCGAACACGCGAACCCAGATCTGATCTGGGTTCGGCGACGACGAACCCAGATCTGATCTGGGTTCGTCGTCGCGAACCCAGATCAGATCTGGGTTCGCGACGACGAACCCAGACGTCTGGGTTCCTAATGACGAACCCAGATCGATCTGGGTTCGTCTGGGTTCGTCGAACCCGTCATGGTTCGACGAACCCAGACTTGGGTTCGGCGTGGTTCGTCGAACCCAGATCGATCTGGGTTCGTCTGGGTTCGTCGAACCCGTCGTGGTTCGACGAACCCAGACCTGGGTTCGGCGTGGTTTGTCGAACCCAGATCTGGGTTCGTCGAACCCGTCGTGGTTCCCCGAACCCAGATCTGGGTTCGTCTGGGTTCGAACCCAGACAACCCAGATCTGTTTGAAGATGATGTCTGGATGTGTTTGAAGATGATATCTGGATGGGTTTATCTGGGTTTGAAGAAGATGATTGATAATGTGTTTGGATTTTTGCAGATGATTAATAATATGTTTGGGTTTTTACATATTGCTGTGGGTTTTTGTATGTAGTGGCCATTTATGTCTGGATGCAGATTGATGTTTGGGAGATGAAGGTTTCTGGATGAGTAGAAACCTTCATAACCTTCTGGATGAAGATGAACTGGATGAAGATGAAAATGAAGATGGTTGTTGCAGAGAGTTTTAAATTTTAAAAGAAAAAAAAATAATTTTAAAAATGGAGGGTATTTACGTCTTTACACTTTAAATTAAAGTTGACCGTCAATTTTAACACATTTTGACCGTTAAACTGGGGTTATTGTGTTATTAAACTCAATCTTTGATTATAACTGTATTTATGTCTTACCTGAGGGGGGCTTGGTGTATTTTGCTCTATTTAAAAAACATGTCTATTCTTTACTTAACGTGGAGCAAAAAAACCTGAAACCAGAAAGTCAAAAGTCTAAACTACCAGTCCATGTAGTATCTGATATCACCAGCCGAATCTCAAGCAAGTTTCTAGCAGTGCTCACACCCAAATTTTAATCCATCCCAGTTTCTCCTCAAACTTGTCGATCAATTTCCCTATCTTCAGGTACTTAATATTGGTAAAAAGCCAGGTGGGTTGGTGGTGGTGGTCACTATGGCTCTAGTAGTCTGCTGGTATGATTTCGTTTGTTTTGGCATAGTGGCCGCTGCCTTTTTTGGCTCACTGTGGGTGCTGTGGAAAAATGAGATAGGGCCAAGACGTGAGGATAATACCATTTACGAGAGCTTGCTCGTGGCTCGACCGGAATGTGACGGGTCTGTACGTACCATCCCTAAGGCTCATGTTGGCAGCTACCAGCTATGGAGCAGTTGCTGGAAGGGGGTGCACCCAGGTTGGCTTTTCGTGACCCGTTTCGTGTCTTTTGTAGTCATGGCCGGATTCCTCTCGTGGGATATTTCGGTTTGGGGCGCGTCTATATTTGTCTACTACACTGAGTAAGTTCTAAACTTTCTCCATTTTCGGTTTTAGTAACTTGGAATGAATATTTTTCGCAGCATAAGCTTATCATTTGACTAACTGACTGATATTTAAGGTAATTAATTTCATGTTTGCGTTAGTGGATATAGAGTTCTCGTAAAATTGAAATTTTCGAAAAATGTGAAGTGTAGTGATCGAGTTCATTATCATTAAAAATCCTGACCTAACAAGAATCGGGAAATGAGAACAAGAACTTTTGACTGTTAGGTGTAGAACTAATAGTCCATCGAAGTTGTAACGAAGTATTAAAAAAACGATGTGAATTATTAAATTGGAATTAAAGTCAAAAACTTTATGACATGTCTATTGTCCGTAGCATATAATTTTATCGATGATGTTAATTAATTATAAGACTATTGGTTAGTAAACAACTTCAATTATCGAGACCAGCAAGAGTGATGTCAGTACAAGCTCAGCTCGAATTGTAGCACACAATCAACTCTATCAAAGTAAAACTTTTTATCTATAGAAGTTATGGTGAGACTAGTTTAATTACTGGATAAGTGTCTGTAAGCCAGTTCAAAAAGTGCTTCCTTGTGTCCAGTGCATCATTTTGTTGCCAAATCAATTTCTAAGTGATCATGTAATTAAGAAAGTTCTGTTTGTTGAACTAGCACCAACTATGCTATAACAATTTTGAATTTGAGACATTATCAAAATGAAAAAATACTCTTGACAACCTAATGATATTGAATAATAAATATTTTAGTTTATTGTTTATCCCTTTTATATCTTCAAAATTTATAATTATATTATTTAAAATTAATACTAGGGAAAATACCAAAAAATGATCTTTCGAGAAACTCACTTTCTATTTTTACCCATCCTTAGTGGTGTTGCAATTTTACAAACAAATGGCACCGTGAAGTCCAAAATACATGTAAACAATTTTAATAGTTTTTGTTACAATAATTAGAAACTAATTTTTCTAAGAAGAAAAAAACTCCACAACTGTTAGTAGAGAGGATGACTGTGATGGAGGTCTTTTTTATTGTTTCTTAGTTTTTTAAGTGGGATGTAAGAATAACATGACTGCAATTTTAAAGTTAGTTTAGTAATTTAAAAGTTACCAGGACAGTAAATTTAAGAAGTATCTTTTTTAAATGGTTGTTTTTGAACTTTTGTCATTAACTAGTATTTCAAAAATGCGAGCTAAAGAGTAATACAAGTAGCTAGGCTTGTACTTGGTTGATATTTTCCCTTTGATAGTAGATCTAACATGGTGGATTTTGAAAACATTGCCATTAATAATTTGCTGTTTGTGTGATAAAATTGATTTGCAGGTGGACATTTACATTAGTAACGTTCTACTTTGCGGTACGTCAAGCACTAGACCCTATTCTTTTTACTCCTCTTTCTCTCTAATAAATTCAGAATTTAGATGGTTCTTTTAATACTCCCTCAATGGACATATATTTGAGACGAGAGTGTTATCTAAAATTGATTTAGATATTGCTCATCAATTTTCATAAAATTATGCAAAACAAACTGATTCCACTTTCTAAAATAACTCCTGATTGTGCACATTGTTCCCGTGTGTAGCTGGGGACGGTTATATCTTCATATGGATGTTGGGTGTATTCAACGAGTCCGCCTTCTGAAAATGGAGGAGTAAACGGATTCCTGAAAAGGGACGACGAAGAAAACGTAATTGCAAGCACAATGACTTACGGGGAAAAAACAACCCGGGGTAAAATCAAATTGCAGAGCCACTATACTCAGCAGGAGATGCAGCAGAGAGCTGGATTATGGGGATATGTTATGCAAATTATCTACCAGGTTCACAACCACCATGCTTTTTGCTCTTTCTGGATCCATCTTTTAAGCAGATATTTTATTTGATTCTATTTTGTCACAGACATGCGCAGGTTCGGTCGTCCTAACGGACGTAATATTTTGGTGTTTAATAGCTCCGTTTTTATCAAATGAACATACAAGCCTCGACTTGGTGAGCATTTATTCATTCAACTGTCTGATGACCAATTGCAAAGGAAAATTCCTATTATATTGCAATTTCCACTTCCATCCATCCATGTACAATTGAAAAAGCAGACCTTAGCCTCATCTTGTGGTCTCTTTGTTAATGACTAAAATTCCCGCAGACTTCTAATGATTTGTACTTGGCAGATGACGGGCTGCATGCACACACTGAATGCTGTTTTTCTTCTGATAGATTCGGCTCTCAATGACCTTGTAAGTAGTGCATAATATAGTGTATAGAAAGCTATGCTACGCATAGTTAATATTGATCATACTATCAATAAGTTATATGGTTATACGCGACCATTAAATGCTTAACATACTTTGTGATGTCCAAGAATGAACACTGAGTATAATAGCACCATTGAGGTTTTCAAGTTTTGTGATACCAATTTCCATTTTGTTTTTCAGCCATTTCCGTGGTTCCGGATTGCATATTTTATGCAGTTTAGTTGTTTCTATGTTGCGTTCCAATGGATCATTCATGCCTGTGGTGTTACATGGTAAGCAAAACTGTCATGGGTTTCTCTTGTCTTCAGTTTTGGCTTCAAGAACAAGTAATGATTTGGGTTCCCTTCTCAGGTGGCCATATCCTTTCCTCGAACTGAATACACCATGGGCTCCTTTATGGTGAACTTCTAACCCCATCTTATCTTTTTTCATCAAAAAAATTACACTTGTTATTAAATTATTAACAAATTGTTTGCTTCCCACAGGTACTTTCTTATGGCTGTGATTCACGTACCCTGTTATGGTGCATACTACTTGATCATAAGAGCGAAATATTCCATTCTTCCCAGGACGTTTCCCGGTGCTTTCACCAATACATACTAGGTTCTGGTTTCGAAAGCAAGTACGTTTGTCATTGTTTTCTTTGCTGGTTGTGCTCGTGTGTTTTGGATAACCCATTGACATTATAAGGCGCCGAAACTTAGTGCTTTAAATTTTCCATATATATATAGAATTTATTTGGAAATTTTAAGAGGCAGGTAATGTTTAAATTAAAAACATTTTCGTGTGATTGTATCATCCCCCACTTGTATGCCCTACTTTTATCGATGATAATATTTGATAGATAAAAGAGTTCTATTTCAGTCTGCAAATTCTTTTGTCGTTAGAATACTGGTTATTGAAAATTGAATCCATTGCTTCCTTGAAGCAAAACAATACAGAAATAACAAAAGAAAGGCGCATGCACTCCAATGCGTTACGTCTATGTGAACGGTGAACCATATTAAACAAGCCTAACTGAAAGCACATTGATCACAAGGTGCTTGACAGGGGAAAGAATATCAGACTCAAAATCATTGTCGCATTTAATAAGACACAATTCAGCCCGACAAATATTTGCTGGCTATGACCATCCCATATTCAATTTTCTCAGTAAGCAACCACCATCACATTGACACAACATACACATATTAGCAGTTGAGTTACAAATCAACAATCACGCTCTTATTTTTAAGAGTTTTTCCAATAAGGAGACAGATACTTCGAGACAATTGAGATGACCACCTCAATTCCAAATTAAAATAAATAAATAAATAAAGTAACAAAAAAATTCTAATTTATAAAATCCTCTACGACATTGAAAAAGATAATGACGATCAATGTTATAAACATAAGTACCAAACAAAATAGAACAAATCCAATAAAAATATCTGAATATGCAAAATCCTTAAGTTAGGCTAATATGATGAAAAAATTTAAATAATTAAAAAAATGCAGTTATATGAAATGTGAGGGGCAGTTTTAGTAAAAGTAATACTATAATATTTGATAAATATTAATAAACAGCCTCTCTCCTCCAGATTTCTCAACTCTCCAGATCTCTCTCCTCTAGCTTCTACTCTCTTCTCCCAACTCGGCATCACTGCTTTCTAACCCCCCACATCCCCCTCCTCGGCGGCACCGCCAGAGACCTCCTCTTCCGCCGCCGCCCACAAGCCCAGCCTCGATTGCTCAACTCCAAGCCATCGTGTGGCCCTCTCCTCTCTCTTTCAACCAACTCTCTCCCTCTCCTCTCTCTCTCCCCTAAATCATTTAGGGTTTTTTGGAAAAAATAAAATGTCAATTTTACCCATTTGACTGTGTATTGACCGCCTCTAGGTGCCTCGACTTAAGGCGACCAGAGACGGTCGCCTCACCCTCCAGAGGCAGGGTTTTTCAGGTACTCCGCCTTCGGTGACCGCATTGTGGCGCCTCAGACCCCAAGGCGGTGAGGTGGTGCCCCGGTGCCTTAGCTCATCCTTTAAAACCATGAGCTCTACTATACAATAGATTAATATCAGACAATGCACTGAAAAGGAAAACCATAACTTTTCTAACAAGAGGGTGCACATAAAAGATTCATGTCCAACATAAATAAATGAAAACTATACTAAAAACTCAGGATTATCCCAGCAGCAGAAAGTTTTATTTTTTCTTTTATAATCTACAAATCCCCTAAAACCACTTAGCGAATTCAAAAAAAAATTGACACTATAAAAAAATGGCATGACTCAAAATTTGTCAAATGTGCAAAGCCTCATCCAATTTAAGTCACATTCAACCATTTTGCATCTTCCAACTGCCTGAATATTAAAATCACTCAAATCCACAATACATGCAGCCACCGGTACCAACAAAACCAGTAAAAGCCAATCAAGCCACCCTAATTTGCGAAAATTTCATCGAAAATCATATCACTTAGGGCCACCGACATCAATTGATTAAAAAAAAATCTAAATTCAGAATAACAAAATCCAACAGTAGTATCCGAAATTACCATAATAGAAACAAAACTTTAACAAGTTCAACAGTAGTTTAAATAAAAAAGACATCTCGAAAACCTATAAGCGACATCGACAGCGATCGATCAATCAATCACCACCGGCCTTCTGGTAAACATAGGTGAGGCCACACTTACCACAGTAGTGCCTATCAAAGTGATTGGCCATGAAAGTACCGGCACCGCACTCTGCGTTGGGGCACTCCTTCCTCAGCCTCTGGACTTTGCCGGAGTCATCGACCTTGTAGAACTGGAGCACGGCCAACTTAACCTTCTTCTTCTTGTGCTTGATCTTCTTTGGCTTGGTGTAGGTCTTCTTCTTCCTCTTCTTGGCGCCGCCACGGAGGCGAAGCACCAAGTGGAGAGTCGACTCCTTTTGTATGTTGTAGTCGGCCAAGGTGCGGCCGTCCTCCAGCTGCTTGCCGGCGAAGATGAGGCGCTGCTGGTCCGGCGGGATTCCTTCCTTGTCCTGGATCTTGGCCTTGACGTTGTCGATGGTGTCCGAGGACTCCACCTCCAAGGTGATGGTCTTCCCAGTTAGGGTTTTGACGAAGATCTGCATCCTGACTGGCAGTTCTCGTTACCGCGAGAGAGAGACACACACAGCACTTACGGCTAGGGTTTGTGAGAATTGATATGAAAATGAGGGGACGAGGGTTTTTGTGGGAGTGGAGGATACGGGTGTTTATGTGTGTCTTTACCAAAATAACCTTCATTTTTTGGGCCAATGACAGTTTGAAAGCTCAAGTAGATGTCGAGTTGGGCTGGCACTGAAGTTTTTGTATTCGGCCCGATTTTGTTCTCCGGTGCCATTGGATTTGTTTGTTTTTAAGCCCGTTTCTGTAGGTTCACTGGTTCGGTACAGTCCGGTCCTTAATCTGAGAGGCGGCTCTGGGCTGCACTCGTGGCCATTTGACACCTCAAACCATATACCCAACAAAAATGAAGTCCAGAAGTCCAAACACAAAACACCGTTGAATAAATTGCCTCTCTAATACTCTCCAAAAAAAAAAAAAAAAAAAAAACCTCTTTATTTGAATATTTTAGATAGACATTTTTTTTTTTTCTCAATCTTAATTTGATAAAAAAAAAAAAAAAACTAAAAGTGAAAACCAAATTGTTTATCTGATCAAAGTGAAGTATCGACATATCATAATAGCTTCTTTTATTCCTCATCAAAAATTAACCCTAATAAAATAGCACAAAAGAAAAATCCTAATATAATACTGTTGACGTTCGGATCTGATCAACTGAGATTCTTGATGCTCAAAACTGCAGATAACACAAACAAAGCGAAAAATAAAAGAAGTAAGTCAGAGAGGAAGAAAAAAACCACAAGCTTTATGTGGTTCGACCTTAAAAGAGTCTACGTTCACGATGCCTACTCTGCTTAGAGAGGCAGTCTTTTTTATTCAATTTCTGAGTGTTTTTTCAAGCGGCTCCTTACAATGATTTTGAGCTCCCTATTTATAGAGAATGAGGTATTACAGTTGTAATATAATAAGGAAATAATTAATTATACATTTTTTCATACTGACACCCATTAAATGTTGGGTCAAATCCCATGAAATTCGAGTTTTAATTTGGTAGTTATGTATTTCTTAATTTGTACTGCTGCCATTCTGAGAAAGACTGAACGTGTACGCCAAGTAATGAACTGATTTTGCTCGTTTTGGGCGAACTAATGAGTTGATGAGTTGATAGACAGCTTATGTGGAGAGCTAATGAGCTGATGGACGAACTCATTATTAACCAGTTAGGTCTCCGCTTGCTAGGCTGTTTCATTGGATAATTTTCGTTGGGCTTTTACTAACTTATTTAGGCAATTCAGAAAATACCCCTAACAAATACCCTTATATATTTGTACACATTCAGTTTACATAAACATAAATTTGTATGAAACGAAGGACTTCGAATTGCATTAAACTTGCATTACTATAAATCATGAACTTATTTTCCTGTATTCCACATCTGCTGAGTGCCAACAGAAACAAGGACGGTGACGTAGTATTCTTTATTTCTTTTAGAAACCTAACCAACCCACAAATATTCAGGGGCCTACAGACTCATTAATCAACTTTGAGCAGACGGCAGAGTTGCAGAATAAAATATCAAAGAAAAAGACTTTAATTAACAAAACTACATTCCCTTCTGATCTCACCCTTAGTGCCAGTGAGCACATCAAGGGATCCCATGTGTACCATTGCTTTCGCATACTTTGCAGCCCAAACTGCTCCATTTTTCGCATTGTCCAATACCATCTTTTTTGTTAATGGGCTATCCATCAAAGCTTGATCCGACGTCAATAAACCATGACCATACTTCAATTCTACGTAATATTTGTTGTCCAGACGACTAGGTGTCACAAAATCGAGCACCACGGTCGGGTCTCTAGTGTTCTGCCCATTTCTTGGTGGTGGCGGACACCTGGTTTTCAACAAAGCAGCACGTCTGGGATTCAAGGAAGGATCTTGGGCAAAAGTGTCATTGAAAGAGTAGATGCGGGAAGAGAATGAAGAGCAGTGTGAGACGCCAATGGAGTGTGCTCCAGAGAGTGTCACCATCTCATTAACAGACAACCCTTTTCTTGCGAAATTTTGAGCAAGTTGCTGTGCGTTTAAGAAGAAAGGTGGGAGATTATCTGTGACTTCATCATGAATGGAAACTCTCCCGTCGCGGCGTCCAGCAGGCACTGCGTAGTATATGCCGCCAACTTGGTAGGAGCTGTCGCGAGCAGCGAAGGCAATAATGTCAGCACATGACACGGTTTTTGGGCACACAGACTCGAGTTGTGCTTTGGCCTCATCGATCACCTCGAAACCTCGTAAGCTTGGATTGTTGGCAACGTGATCTCTCTCTGCTTGTTTTCCCGGTGTGGCTTTTAGTAGAACCGAGGCATCACAACCCTGAGAATATTGTAACAATTTATAATCTCAGCAAAGGATAAGAAAGATTTTTAAGGAAATTAAACTTAAATGAAGTTACCGAGAGGATAAAATGAGTACCCTGACAAAGCAATCATGGAAATGCATTCTAATGAGGCCAGCAGCTATGCCTGGATTGCGTGACACATATTTCTTTACGGCTTTTCGCACAATTTTCTCTGCAGATGGACAAGTTGATTTATAGAACCCTACTTTGAGTTCTGCTCCTGATGATTCTAAAGGCATGTTTAAAATCATTATGATGCATGTAATCGCCTGCAGAATGTTAACCTTAAATCTACCAGAATTCATTGTTATATAATTTTATTACAACTTAAATAGCTGAATGCTTATAAGCAAATGCTAATTAATTAATGAAAGGTAGAGGGTGAAGGCTGAGGTGCACTGTGAGAGTATTTGTAAGTTGGAGATATTAAACATATATGCTTGCCGCTCAAATGCATCGAGAGCTTAGTAACCAAAACGTGTGTTATTGTCTGTAATCATAGCTATACCTGTTGAAGGTTTCTAACTTTGAACACTTCTTCACTAATTAAACTCTTCCTGCATGTATGTAAT
Source organism: Dimocarpus longan (assembly GCA_022984855.1). NCBI lineage: Eukaryota > Viridiplantae > Streptophyta > Magnoliopsida > Sapindales > Sapindaceae > Dimocarpus > Dimocarpus longan. The sequence continues at coordinate 24,241,843 of CM041015.1, forward strand.
TTATCAACACTAACTGATACATGTCATGTCTTATTCATTTGTCTAATTTGGTTTATCTTTAATATCAGCGTATTATACGTGCATAAAATGTGGGGTAACAGTCACTTCTCTTATGCATAAATGCAAAGCTCTCTCAGGGGACATGACTTTCATTGCCAGCGAAATTCCATCGAATTTTGATCGAGTCTCCTGATGTCACATCTGTTTTGTTTTTGTTCCAGTATATAAGTTATATATGGGTTTTCTACTTAACCACTTCTGCTTTTAACTTGTAATTTTGTGATATATACGTGCAGTAGAAGGCAGATGACAGCAAAACTATATTTGTCTTGCATACAACCGAACTTCCACTTGGCAAAACACACCAAATTCTTTCAAGAAGATTGTATACTAACTTGGTCACGCGACCATGTTCCACAAGTATTCAATTGCTATATAGCAACATTTTTACATTTATATATCTGGCAACATATTAACGCTTAAGTGCTAAGCTTGTCACTGTCATTAATTGTAAAAAAACGAGAGAACAAAAACAAAATATGAGGAAATTAAAAAAAGCGTTATTGAATTTTCAATTGCTCTTCCCTCGCTAATTAAAATTTTGATGTAATTCAACCAAATAATATATTGTTTGTTGATAGATACCTATTACATTTGCTTTCATAGTTAAGTATAATTAAATTTAATTGAGTAGAAGCCAGCTTAGTATTCACGGATATTAACAACAAAGTACAATAACAGATATATCATGGTATGCTAACATAAAAAATCAGTCAACACTCAAAACGATGTGAATTGAATGCAAATTATGAATGACTGGATATATATAATTATGAAGAATAAGTAAGATCATAATGATGTAGGAAAAATAAGTAAAAAGATGAAAGAATTTTTAATATAGTTTCGTCCTTTGAAAGACGCCTACATCCACATAGTTTTAATAGAGTTTCTATTAAGGTTTTTTATACCATTGAATGATCATGTCTTGGACATGCATAAAGATCCTTGTTGGAGTTCAATGTTTACATATGATTTAGTCACAAGAATATAGTAAAGATTTTTTTTTCCTTAATTTACATAAAACTACAATTAATACATCTATATTTGAATCACATTATAATTTTAATAGTTTCTTAATGATCTTTTTCGTTTATAAAATTCTACATTGTTTATGGAAATTGCGAGTCGGCATGTTTGCGAGCTGCTATGTTATTGAGACCTCGAGTTGTTCTTTACCTGAGCTAGTCAATGTGAGCTATTCTTATTGTCTTAACGAAATTAAATCTTCAGATGATATGATATATATTGACATGTCATGTTATGTTTTATATTGCATTTTACTTAGTCTCTGCGCCTACTGGTTTATTGGGTCTTATTGGAGAGACCCATGTACTATTTTCGGGTTACAACAGGAGATAATTAAAGCATTTTACTTTATATTGTGTTAGAACCAACATATGTAATAGGTTGAATCACGTATGCTACCTTATTGGAACCAAATTATATATTATATGTATTAAAATTAAAAATGGAATTTAAAATTCAATGATCTATAAAAATAAAAATGTCTAAAAAATATTAAAAAAAAGGTTAAAATTTTAATAAGATAATTTTTCTCATAACTACCAACCATCATTATAGTTTTTTGTAGGGTACTCTTAAGATTTTTTTTTTTTTTTTTTTTTTTTTTTTTTTTTAAAGTTTTATCAATTTTGAAAGGCTTAGTGGCAAACATGGAGGTGGTCTGATAGTACGATTTTTACACTCAAATAAGTGAAAACATGAGGTCAAATCAAATTTTCTTTTTAATAAAAAAAGACCTCATAAGTGTGTTGTATATTATAAGTGACTTAAAACATAAATTGATGCCGCGACAACATCTTTTTTTTTTCGGTAAGCCTCGACAACATCTTTTATCATTAGTTCAAAGCTGTGCATATAAATTGATAAAAATAGATTTAGATTCAAGCCCTTCAAAGGAAAATTTTGTAAATAATAGATAATTTTCTACCTTTCCTCACCACTAAGGAAAAAAAAAGAAGTAATGTACTTCCTTTCACATTTGATTGAGGTTTAAATCAATTCTATGCTTTGTCAATTCGCGTGTAAATTTATTCTTCTAGGTTGTAGGATATCTTCGAATGTTATAATAGTTGATTTTTTAAATTACACATGGTATTTATTTTAAACAATACTTGTTTAGATAAAATACCATGTGTAATCTAAATCTCAATAGAGCTTTTACCATTAGCATTCATGTAATTTCAATTAGATTGTGATTTTATTAAAAAGAGAAAAATTATCCACTCTTTCAATTGATGTTGGAAAACGGTTTGTGTTGGGAGGAAAGAAATGGGTAATATTTTGAAGTCAGAACTTCAAAATTTAAGTCATAATATATTTTTAATAATAATTGATAATTACGAGCAATGGAATTTGTAATTCGGGTTGAACGAAATCTCGACTCCTAATTGGAACGTGAATTTCCAGTGAACCAAACAAACCGCTGCAAACAGACTAGGCCGTTAGGGCTCCCAAAAAACCAGAGCAAGAAATGGAGAAGCGCTGCAAATTCTGGCTTCCAAAGAAGAGCCGGTTCTGCGCAAACAGTCCTCTCGGTGAATCTCTGTAAGCTCTCTCTCTCTCTCTTTCGCCCCCTCATTCTTTTTCTTCTAATCCTCACACATCATATAATTCAATCGTTGAAGGTTCTGTGGCAATCATAACCAGAGGTCCGATAGCCAGTGGGTCCCATGTCCAATCGACCCTTCCCAGTAATTTTCTCTGCCACTACTTGATCATACTATTTGCGTTTAATGTTATATAGTCTCTGAACATTTTGGTTTTTTGTTATAAAATTGTTAGTTGTGTACTTAGAGAGAACCTTGAAGGACATGTCAAGAGATGCCCTTTGTTGAAACAAGTTCAGTCTTTGACTCGCCAACCCTTTTATCAGAAGGGTGTCAATGCTGGCAAAGAAGGAGATGGAGAAGATAATGTTACCTCTGAAATGAAGAGGAATGCTGTTTACGGCATGAATGTGACGGAATTTTTTGATTTGATAAAGAAGATTGAGTCGGTTCATGGTTTGATTTGTGGTGATATTCGTGACTCGGTTAAGATACCAGAAGCGTGCAGTGTGTGGATTAATGGAGAAGTAGAAAGGTATTGGAGTTGAATTATGTGCCCCTTTTGAATGGGTTTGTTTGATTTTGTGAGATGAGTAAATTGTTGGCAGGACGTTGCCGTTTCAGGAGAAACATGTTATGCAGCAGGCTTCAATTCTTGGGAATTTGGAAGAATTCGGGGTGTTGAAGAGCGGTGCTGGGACTAATGAAGATGATGATGGGATACCTGCAGTGATTGAGTTTGGAGCTGGCAGAGGATACTTAACTCAAATGCTCGCTGATTGTTATGGGACTAAAAGGGTTTATCTGATTGAAAGAAAGGCTTACAAGCTGAAGGTCAGTTGTTTTGCTCTCAAGTTTTGCATTATTCAACTTTGCTGCACTTGAATGTAGTTTCACGGCTAACTTTGTGTTTGAGCTGTTTGAAACTTGATTAGTATGTGATATATTGTTTTTGTTATGCCAATTCTGTTTCTAGGCTGATCGGTCCTTGCGACAGAAAGAGAGCGTGATGATAGAGCGTTTGAGAATTGACAGTAAGATTTTCCAGAATCCTGTTTGTGGGAAGGATCTTTGTGATTCCTTTGTTAGATCTCATATGCCTTTTGTTTTCACATTGACTGTTATGAATATTACTTTAAATTAAGTAGACATTTTACGTTATTTTCTTTATTCACCTTACTTATGGGGAAACACTGGTGCTTTTATGAGAGTATATAATGTTTATGATATTTTTGAGGTAGCTCTTATGTTAGCCCTTATAAAGTCAGGAGATGCTAATATCCAGTGCATTTAGGTACTGAATCTTACTGGTTTCTTCACTCCAACTTACAAGTTGGACTACTTACCTATACACAAAAGTTGATTACAGAAGCTAAACTAAATATATGTTATCAACTTATCATTAATAATTGGTAAAGCAATTGCAATTTCTGAGCAGCTAGTTTTGTTTACTCGTAGAAAAGCTTGTTGTTGAGTGGTAGAAGTGTCGATTTATGACTGAAATTGGTAGTGGTGGCAGTGTCAATGATGCATGGAAGACTTTAAAGGTTGTGGTATTGTGGTGGGGTCAACATCTATCATAACAGCTAATGATGCTGTAGTCACAAGTGACTGTGGAGAGATGCTAGTTATATTGGTGTGATATAACTAGTAGAAAATATTTTCAGAAGTGAATGCTTATTTGTTCCTAGAAAAAAAAATATTTCTCATGGGAAATGCTTCTAAATACTGGCAACAGTGTTATTGTATTTCCCCTGGAGCAGAAAGCCTAAGCATACATTCAGTTTTATGTCTGGCATTTTAGTTCTTATGCCTATCAAGCCTTGCTTTTGAAGCCTGCTGACTTCACTTACATACTTCAATACAAATTATTGCAATTTTTCATCTATAGTTTCACAGAATACAATTTGGCAAGTAGTCTGGTTGCAGCTGCAATAGTCTCACCTTGAAGTTCTTTCCTGTTGATGATCATATATAATCTTATATTCTTAACAGAAAAAAGTGCAACTTACACCATTTAGACAAATGAAAAAATTTCTCATGCATTCCATATTGCAGTCTGTAGCACATTCGCCTCCTGAAAGAGTGTGCGACATTGAAGTTTATGTGCAAATTCCATATTTTTACTACATTAAACATCACAAATTTCTACTTCTGCAGTTGAGGATTTGAACTTGAATGCTGTGGAGTCTTTAAGGGGTGTTCCTTTTCTGGCTATTGGTAAACATCTCTGTGGTCCTGCCACAGGTAATCAATAACCCATCATGTTGATTATAAAGCTTGCAATTATGTAAATAACCATGTTGATTATGTAAATAATTTCTAGGTCTGATGACATTAAATTGAATTTTTTGTTTTCTGTGTGGTAAATTTCTGTTTCAGATCTGACTCTAAGATGTTGCCTGGCAAACCAATCTGGCCAAAGTAAACTCGAAGAAGATAGTGGTAATCATTACCTGAGGGGTCTCTCTGTAGCACCATGTTGCCATCATCTTTGCCAGTGGAAACACTACACAAGTAATAATTTTTCCTGCCATAATATTCTAACCAGTGATAATCACCATCTAGAGATCATTACACTGTGGACTGACAATGTGGCCTTGGCCTTCCTGCAGACAAAAAATATTTACTGAATTTAGGGATCACAAAAGAACACTTCCATGCTATCACATGGTTTACCAGCTGGGCGGTAGATGATGATCATAGTTCAGATTGTTTTGATTTCACTGGCAACAAATTGCGTCTTGAATCCATGTAATCTTGTTGAACTTGAGATTATGGGAAAGCCTTATATTTATTGCTACTTCAGAATTTCAACGAGTAATAAGCTCCTTCTAAGCAGATGAAAATTTTTTCCTCGATTTATATACTAATCTTATCCTGTTGTGCAGTGAGAAAGAAGAATGTGGAGGGCTTGCATGCAGCGTTGAAGACATTATAAGGAATATGAAAGTAGTAGAAAGGGCAGTGTTGGGATTTATGTGCAAGCAAATCATTGATATGGGGAGATTGATGTGGATAAAGAAATGTGGGTTTGAAACAGAGTTTGTTAAGTATGTCCCGCCAAGCATCTCTCCGGAAAACCACTTACTCATTGCCCGAGGTCCGGTCACAACTAAATAACATGATTTTTTTCTTCTTCTATTTGTTGTTGAAATTGTTAGATTAATTTTGCACTATCACTGTTGCAAGCAACGCAATTTTGCTAAAATATTGTCATACTGTTTGTGAACATTCACTTACCTATACAAAAGAACGAATAGTCGAGAATTTTGTACTTCATTACCATGATACTTTTCTTTATGGTCTTATATTTTCATCTGGATGGACAGCCTAAAATCAGTTTTAAAAACTACAAGATCTTGTTTGTGGTTGTTCCCAGAGCTGCTAATGGAGTAGCTCATGGACAAGCAAAATTGGCTCTAGCTAGTAATAATGAGATTGTGTGGATTGGAGAACTGTTAGGTGATTGATATCTTCGTTGTGAAGGATGTCCATCTGTCTTCGTAGTTCCATTTTCGCAGTAACATTCTCCTATAAGAAGAAAAGGTCTTAATCGCTGAATGACTATAGAATTGAATGGTGTGCAGGTAATTATGTTTTTATATATGTATCATGCAGGTCTGATTTCCCAGTAAATAATGAATAAGAACTTGCGAAACTTACTCTCGTTAGATTTCGTGCAGCACTGGAGTCTCTTCCTTGCCGATGCACATAATTGACTTTAGCTTTTCAAATTAAATACAAAATGGAAGCAAAAGACAAGTGCCCTTTTATAAATTCCTACGCGTTTATAATATTGTAATTGCACTTGTACTCAAATATTAATATTCATGATCAAGCTTGGTTCTATTTAAATTATTAAAAAAAAAAACTGTAGTTTTATATGTTATTTTAATCATAATGATGATGTAGTGTTGTATGCTCTTTTAATCATAATGAAGCTTGTTTAGTTTGGTTAAATTAATACATTGGAATCAACTCTGCTGGAGTTAGTCTTAAAAAATTATTGTAACCAATAACTTGTGTTCCTCTACTCATAGTCACATGTTTTACTCGTTTTCGTGTTGCATCCACACACAAGCTTTCTCTAAAATTGTTTACTTACAAATTTTGCTAATTAATGAATATGAAGATTATATTATCAAAAAATTTACTCAAATTTGTTCTTAATATAAGGTAAGTTCATTTCAAATTGTCATGTCACTGGTGCTTTGGTACACCATCCTATAATAAACGTAATTATTATTACTATTATTATTTATTTGGGAGAGAGGAGATTTGAATTAAAATTTTTACTTTATAGAGAAGTATGATTACCACTAGATTATATCTATGATCACATAATTAGTACGGTGGTTATAAATCAGAATTTGGGTACTAGTCTCAAATATATGGACCATTATTCATTAATGAATTCAACTGTAATTTGGTGAATGTGAACTGACACTCACTTGCCCAAGACCTGGTTACGAGGCCAAGTCAATAAGAAAGAATTGCAAGTTGGCACGCAACTGTGACACAACTTATATTAGCCACATATTATTGGAAAATAATCATGAATGTATCGCAAGAGACAACTCAAATAATTATAAGATGAAATCTAATCGACTTACACATTGAATAATAAATAGTTATAAAGCCATCACTTTCTTCAACTTAAATAGTTATAGAGATGTGATACTACCAGTTTAGTACTGAGTCCATGTTGTATATAGAAAAAATCAATGCCGCCCTCAGGGAAAGCAAGTTGATAGTAGGTTTGAGAATATCAAAGGATTTGAGCTGTCATATTCTAGAGGTGGTATTTCCCTACGAAACCTTGTCAAAGAAATATGATTGTGCCCCTCATTTTATATTTGACATGCTACCCAAACTGGATTAAACAATTAAAAAAGACAAAGTAATAGTTACAATATCTTGCATCAATATGTTAAAATTATGTATGAAAGCAGAGGTTTGCGCAGAAGTGTTCAAAGTCAGAAGGAGACTTCACACGTTTTTTGTTATAAAGTAATACCAACTCCATCACCCGTCAAGCAGCTTCCTATGCATATTTCTCCACCTATAAATACTCTCAGATGATCACCTATTCTCACCACCTCCATCTCCATTAACGACTTTCATACATCTCCAACTTTCTCCTTTGCGTTTCAAACTTTTTAGCGCATTTGCATATACGTCCAAGTTCATTATAAGTCCTTCCATTTTTCCACAACAATGAGGAGTTCTGGTAGCTCTAAAATGCACATTCTTGCTATGCTCCCTTGCATCGTAGGTATCCTATTAGTTTCCACCTTGCCTTTGGCATCATCCGCAAACCTGAAAGTAGGCTTCTATAAATCAACTTGTCAACCTGCAGAGTCAATTGTGAGAAGATCTGTAAACAAGGCGGTGTCCCGCAATCCGGGCATAGGTGCTGGCCTCATTAGAATGCATTTCCACGATTGCTTTGTCAGGGTATGCTCATATGTAACTCTATTAGCGTCTCTTCTTCCATGAACATTCCTTTCTTTCATCAAATGTGTGGTATTGGTATATATTAAATATATGTTTTTCTTTGTCAGGGTTGTGATGCTTCCGTTCTACTAAAAACCGTAGCAGGAAACCCACCAGCGGAGAGAGAAAACATTGCCAACAACCCTAGCTTACGAGGCTTTGAGGTCATTGACGAGGCCAAAGCACAACTCGAGTCTATCTGCCCAAACACCGTTTCATGTGCTGACATTCTTGCGTTCGCTGCTCGCGACAGTGCCTCACAACTTGGTGGCATAAACTATGCTGTGCCGGCTGGACGCCGTGATGGGCGGGTCTCCCTCAGCGATGAAGTGGGACAAAATCTACCTCCTCCATTCTTCAATGCAGATCAAATCGCTCAAACTTTTGCAAGGAAGGGAATGTCGGTGGATGAGATGGTGACACTCTCTGGAGCACACTCAATTGGTGTCTCACATTGCTCTTCATTCTCCAACCGACTCTACTCTTTCAATGCAACTCACCCACAAGACCCCTCTATGGATCCTAGATTTGCTGCTTTCTTGAAAACCAGGTGTCCACCACCAAGCAATGGGGCTGCTAGAGACCCAACCGTTGCGCTTGAGTTCAAAACACCTAATCGTTTGGACAACAAGTATTACACTGAATTGATGAACCGACGAGGTTTATTAACCTCAGATCAGACACTGAAGGACAGTCCCTTAACTTCAAAGATGGTATTGGACAATGCAAGGAATGGAGCAACGTGGGCTGCAAAGTATGCAAGAGCAATGGTTCGTATGGGTTCCCTTGATGTGCTCACTGGCACTCAGGGTGAGATCAGGAAGCGTTGTAGTTTTGTGAATTAACATCCCAAGTGTTTGCTTTCTGTGTTTTGTTTTTACTGTTTTGCTTCTTTTATTTTGACACCAAATTGCTTTGATTCTTTAATTATTCACTTCTGAGATTTGTCGATGCAAGTGTAAAGTTCTCTACAATATATAACGTCTATTTGATTCAATTGTAAAAGTATTTATCACGAGATAACTTGCTATCATGCAATTTTTTTCCAATTGTGAAGCAAGCATTGTTCTTTAAGTTTTTGTACCAAATAATATGAACAGCGATTTTTTGTTTTGAAATGAAACTAGATTCCAGTGAATAAAAAAGGAAGTTAATATTAAATCTGAAACTTTTCTGATTATAGATGTAGCAGTTCTATTAAATTAATTCACACTCCACGGCCCAAGCTCTCTCGAGGGAGGTAGCAGTTGTTGGGCTCTTTAAAGAAGTTATGTAAAAGTAAACTAATATTACACTATCTCATGGAAGGAAGGAGTGGTTGAGTATTTCCTTGATTCTAAATGATTAAATTAAGGATTCAAGGGGTCTAAGTCCTATCATTGTTATATTAAACTACAAGATGTGAGATCGTATTCCACACTTAGTTTAACATCATGTATAAGAAAAATTGTTCTCGTTGTTATGACTCTTGGAAGTAGATTTCTGTCAATTGTAGGAGTGGAAATCATAGAGTGGAGCATATAGTATTTGTTATCAATAGCTAAGTAGGGGTTGTTGTGGGTATATTTCAGGTTGCGTAAATGGATTGATAAAAGTCCAAAGAACTGATCCAATGGGTTGACCCAATAGATAAAAGTCCAACTCGCAAAAACGAGCTCTCAGTTTACTACTATAGCTCTCAGGTCACTGGTCAACTATTATCAAGGCTGCCTTATGTTCAGTTTTAGATCGCACAGAGCGAGGTCCAGCTTGCAACTCGAAGGGCCCATTAAATGAATCTTCCAGAAAGGAAACAACCTAACTTGAAGAGGAGTTAACTACTAGATTTGGAAATAGAATCAAACTTCTATTTCGATGAAGTCAATCCCTAAATTGACGAACACAGTTTTGAAAGTGTAATTAATGTAAAATTCTTTCCTATTTATATTGTACTCAAATTGTAACATTCCCCACGCTATAAATAGGGATAGAAAATTTATTGTAAAGGGACATAAGCAAGCAATTAATAATATATTGCGACTTTGCCAAAATAACTAGAGAAGAAGTCGTAGACATAAACATTTTTCCAGACCGAACCACGTAAAAATCTTCTTTGCATCCTTGTTCTTCCTCTTCCCTATTATCTTTGCCATTGTTTTGTGTTATTGATAAATATTGGGTCAAGAACTTAGATCGATCGATTTCAGACGTCGACATTTTTGTCGTTAGAAGGAGGGTCCAGACTGCAATCTTTCACTATCATGGTAAGAGGAAGGACAACCAGAAGTTCTGATGTGGCTGCTGATAAACCAGAAAGACAGATGGATTAGCAACAACCTAAGATCCAACTAATGGAGGGTATAAATGTGCCCATGGCAGACACGTCTTATGTTCCCACTGATGGCGCTATCATGGGTCTGCCTTCACTAGTCCCTTACCAACCAACACAGACGATCCCTACAATCGAGGGGCTATAAATATGGCACCAGCGGTAAGAGGTGCTGAATAATATAGTATAGCAATTTACGGATGTAGTCAGAGCGCTTGCACAGACCCAAGCACAAAATGCTTCTAGACCTAAGGTTGCTACTCCTAGAGAAATTTATCAGTAGCAACGAGAGGAAGCGCCAGCTCCTGAAAGATCCAAAAGAGGGGTGTTGTGACCTATCGACTCAGTTCATTCCTCCAACTCGTGTTCGAAAGCTAAAGGTCGTCGAGCTCGTGAAGAGGAAGAAGTCCGGCATCATGCGAGCTTAAGGGTGAGGCTTAGCCATGATGGAAGTTGCCACGTAGAGGGTAGCCGTGATCGAGTTCGGGCTGTATCTTGGTATGAAGAAGATGAGGTGGATTATCAGCAACGTGTAGAGTTGCACCGAGTTGGCAACTCGTGAAGGGCTAGCTAGGGATATATACAAGATCCTCGATCTCCAGGTTGCAGGCACAGAAAAGGACACTGGCCTCAGGACCTAAGAATTGAAGCTTAATGCACGCCTTAGCACTTTAAACCAGCGTGATCAATATGGAGAGAGGACCCCCTTTACCAGAGAGATCGAGACACAATCTCTCCCTCGCAGATTCAATGTCCCCAACATTCCCAAGTACAATAGGGATAACGACCCTTATGATCACCTGGATGCGTTCAATGTCCAAATGGATCTCCAAATAGACAATCTTTTGGTCAAATGCCTCGTTTTTCCAACCATTCTAAGGGACATTCCACGGACTTGGTTCAAGAGTCTTCTAACTCATAGCATAGGTAATTGGGAGGAATGTCAACAAAAATTAGCCAGTACAAAGCTTTGAGGAGGTAGCTCACGTCATCTTGTCGCCTCACCACAATCTTTCAGCTGCAAAACGAATCGCTAAAAGACTACATTATCAGGTTTAAACGTGAAGTCAGTAATGTAGAGAACCCTTCAAATGAAAGCATCCTAAATGCGATCTCAGCTGGGCTTTGCAAGGATGGGAAGTTATATTAGAGTATCTATAAATCTCCAGTGAAGGACCTGGACGAGTTCTATGAGCAAGCTGCCAAGAAGATTAGATGAGAGGAGACCTTCGACCCTAAGCAGTCTAGTCAAAAAAGTGAAACGAGCAGTTCAAACCAATCAAAGAAAAGAAACAATGGTGGAACAGAAGCGAAGGTCAGAACAACAACTTAAAAAACCATATCATTAGGAAAGCCAAGAATGAGCCCAGAAAAGAATGACCTCAGCGTCAAGGTTTTCATGATAGCTACAGCGTTCTATCAGATACACATGACAGAATTTTTATAACAGAGAGGAATAAGGAAGACTTCGAGAAGCCTAATCCTATAAGGACTCCCGTTAAGCTGAGAAATAAGAACAAATTTTGTGCTTATCATAATGAGTTCGGGCATAACACTTTAGAATATAAGGAGTTAAGGGACACCATTGAGGACCTAATCAAGAGAGGTCATTTGAGAGACTATACGGTGCAACCAACGAACCCACGGCCTCAACAACCACTATAGCCAGCATAGTGGCAGCCCTAGCAAGCTCCCAAACATGAATCTACTTGGAGCTCGCAAGATCAGTGACGGGTCGTTTGGACTTAATTGGGAAGGTTCTCATATTATCAAGGAAAACCTGAGAAATAGAGCATATCACTTGACTAATATGGATAGAGCTGAGATCTAGCGAGCTTGGAATGCTGAGCACATTCATCCATACTTTCAGTAACTTTTTGTACACATATCTCTAACTTGGAATTTAATTTTCGAAAATCAATGAAAGCTCAAGATTTTCCATTTTGCTTTGATGTCTCTGTTAATCTGTTTATTAAATGTTAAATATGAAACTGAAATTCGACCTCTCCACCAGGTTTTGCTTTGGTAGAATGCAAATAAGTTATACTATATTAGCTGAGATTTCGACTTACCGGATATTGCTTGGTAAATTTCATTAAGTTGATCTATGTTAGTTGAGGTTCCGATCTACAGGACATAGCTCACAAAAATATTATGCTATGTTATCTGGGTTTTGACTTACTGGACACAGCTCGAAAAACTTATTATGTTATGTTATCCTGGTTCCGATCTACATCTACTGGACACAGCTTGAAAAACTTATTACATTGTGTTATCAGAGTTTCAAACTACTGGACATAACTCAAAAAACTTATTACATTGTGTTATCTGTATTCCAAACTATTGGACATAGCTCGAAAAACTTATTACGTTATGTTATCTGGGTTTAGACCTACTGGACATAGCTCGAAAATCTCATTATGCTATGTTATCCGGGTTCTGATCTACTGGACATAACTTAAAAAACTTATTACGCTATGTTATCAGGGTTTCGACTTACTGGATATAGCTCAAAAAACTTATTATGCTATGTTATCCGGGATCCGACTTACTGAATATAGCTCGAAAAATTTATTACGTTGTTATCCGGGTTCCGACTTACTAGCTCGAAAAATTTATTACGCTATGTTATACGAGTTTCGACCTACTGGACATAGCTCGTAATAAATTTCATTATATTATTAGCTGAGGTTCTGACCTATTGGACAGCTCGCCAAAGTATTATGCTATGTTAGCTGAGGTTCCGATCTACTAGACATAACTTGCTAAAATTTTTTAAGCTATATTAACTGGAGTTCCGACCTTCTGGATATGGCTTATAAATTTTTTTTTGAATTAAGATATCATTTTTGTGCTACGACCTCACAAGCTCTCACCAGCTTTTATTACCACTTACTTATACAGTGATTATTTATCAGTTCGCAGGAAATTCGAAGATTTTAAAAGAAGAAAGTATAATAAAAACACAAGACAATAGTGAAGTAAATGTATCAATTTAACAATAATAACTTTAAAATGAGTTTCATTAAAAATAACCTTGCATAGCGAGGTGAATCAAATTCAAGGTTGTGAAAAGCTACAAAAAAAAAAAAAAAAAAAAAGATTTGACTCGACAAACAGCCTATTTGAAGCCCTAGACCTAGAGGGTTGATTCTCTGGGAGTTGCATCATCGAAAGATGCTTCTGGAGGCTCTGTAACCTGAACTGTCTTGTCTTGGGAGATCGCACTTGGGAGCTCAACATTTAGAGGAGTCACGTCTAGAATAGTAGAGGATCGGGCGGCCTACTCCTTGTATTTTTCTATCTTTGCGATCGCCTCTTTACTAAAGAATGAAAAGTTCAGCTCGGGATGAACTACCCATAAAGTGTAGATGAAATTGCTGGAGGTCTCTGATTATGCCTCTTCCCTAGCTTTGGTGACTCGCACCTCAGCTTTCTCCTTAGTTTGAGCAACCTCTTTCTTAGTAGCCTCAGCTCGCTGCATGACCTTCTCTAGCTCGTCCTTTGTCCTGGCCAGTTCCTCTTCACTTCTGAGAAGTTTGATTGTGAAGTCTGACCTCGCAATTACATGAGTACTGTCCTCGCAAGCCAGAGCGTCCTTAGTCTCCATTTTTGCCTCCATGCCATTATTTAGTTTGGTCTGAAGGATTTGCTCTGACTTCTTTGCCTTCTCAACCTTTATAGTCATGAATGAGAGCTTGTCTTTCAATTTTTTATTCTCGCTCTCGAACCCCTTCTTCTCTTTCTTAAAAATGTGAGCTTCCTTTATTTGCTTCATTGCTCCCATGACGACTTGGAACGTAGCAAGTTAATATTTAAAGCAAATAAGCAAGAAAGCAAGAAAAGTAGAGGCATTAGAGATTACCAGCAGCCCGTGGTAAGCTAGGTAACCAAACAAGAAATCATCCCTTAGGCGACTCTTTTTCTCTAGGTTCCTGACGGAGTTTCCCACGATTTTGGGGAAATTGTCAAGGACGGCATCAAAGTTTATCCCTTATGGCCTAACTTCGGGCTGTGCCCTGGCTTATGGTTCAACCTTTCTCTCTGCGATTTCAGGCTGTTTACCCTTATCTGCCCGTGATTGCTTAGTCGGAGGATATGTAGGCACTGATTTTCTTTTCGTCTCACTGCTTGAAGCATCTCGAACCTCACGAGTAGGAGCTCTCACTTGCTCATGTTCTACCTCAACCACCTACGGCTGTGAGGTGGGGACCTAGGCTTTCGAAGGTCTCGAAACCGATTTAGAGGTGATTACCTCAGTAGAGGCAACAATTACAGAAGCTGTGGACTAGGCAGATTGAGCCGAAGGGCGGTGGAATAAAGCAAGCTTCACAATCTCCGAAGTCACTTGAGAGGGACCAAAATTGCCTCTACTTCATCAACAGCTTTAAAAGCAGAGGCAAGATCGAGTTCACCCCGAATTTTGATATCCTTATTATTGTTAAGAAGCTCGCTGTTCAGAAGATGAGCTAGTTGGTGGGCCCGAAGGAGCTCGTCGTCAAAAGCTTGGTTCGTTCTCCCTTCCTTTGAAGCCGCATGCGCCTTAAGAGATTCAATTTCCTCTCTAGTGAAGCCTGTCCTATCTCTTGTTAAGTCTGCGAGATGAAATAAAGGGAATAACTATATATATAAATCTGTTGTAGCTCGTAGAAAATCAGTCTTATCTATCTACCTGGACTAAGGATAAAACTTAAATTATAGAGCTATCTAAGTGAATGATAAGAAATATAAAACTAGCTCGACTTATAATCCTCAACAAATGACTTGCCAATCTTCTCACCTTAAGGAAGGAGGTCCTTGAAACACGTCTTTCTAGCTAGGAGATAATAAATCTTGTCTCGTATTCTCTCTTTTAAGCTGTCGATACTCTTAATACTAAAAAAATGGTAGTAGACTCTTAGGTTTGGAGGTGGAAGGTCGTCCCTTATGAAGACTGAAGCTAGTGTGAGTTGGGAGTATGAGTTAGGTGTTAGTTGGAATGGGCCGAGCTCTAACTTATTCAGGAGGTCAATGAGATAAGCAGGGATTGAAAATTTAACCTCGTGCCTAAGGTGGTGGGTGCTGATAGCAACAAACCCTCGGGGAGGATAGACAGTGTGGTCATCAAGTGAGGGCAACATGACACAACAACTTATGGGAAGGTGATATTCTAAAGCTATTCCCCCCAACTCTTCATATTTTATTTTCAAGACATAGTGGGTAAACACCTCACGAGCTCTCATTTCCTCAATAGCTTCATGAGTTCGTTGCTTTTAAGCAGTCTGTCGGATTACTATGGGTCAGCTCGCGCTACAAACTCCTCAACGATCTCGCCACTCAGGGAGGTCGCCTCTTCAATAGTGCGAACTTCCTTCATGTCGAGCCTGTCCAAACTTGAAGAGCGATCGTTTCCTATTTTGTGTGATCGACGTCTACGACCTAAAGATATCTACACATAAATGAGAGCAGTTAGGTCGCTACATGCAGACCACGCCTAAAAATCTAAGTTTCCTACTCTCTAACAAGGGACTTCCTTGTCTACATGTCACAAACGCCATACAGATCGTTAAAACCATGGAGAGCTCGACCTATAGTCTAACCACCTACGAGCTAACGACCTACAAGTATCTCATCTTACAACTTGCACATATGGGATTACAAACAACAAACAGTCCGCAAAAGGCCAACTAACAAGATCAAATCAAAAGGAAATGAAAAGTCGCAATTACCAACAGGCATAGAACATTCAAGCCAACATCAAACCCAAAGAAAACGCAATGCATACAAAAGATGGAAACCAAAGAGTCGAGATAATTATTGAGACTTACAGTAAACGCAGTAGACCTCGAGCACCTGAGAATGATTATACTAATCTTTGAAGAAAATAAGAGAAAAAAGAGGCTCAGTGGCATCTCAAATCTGAAAATGGCAAGAGTAAAAGAAAATGAAGAGGCCTACACTTATATATAGGCGCGAGACTGAGACCCTAACCGTTAGATTTGGGGACTAGTCAGCCGCCTTACATCTAACGGTACAGCGTGAGTTAAGGGATTTGTTGTTATGGGCTAACAACGGATCAATCATCATGGGCCAACAATTGATAAGCATGCATATTAAATACGCATAAAACGAGACGTGCAAGTGGTGTGGTTACTCCAAGGGTCGGCATAAGTCGTGTGATTAGACAGAATCTGAAAAGGAAGTACGACAGGTCATGGTATGTCAGCTTTTACTAGCGAGCTTGAGCTCCCAGTTCGTAAATTACATTGAGAGTTAGGGGGCTGATATTGTGGTTATATTTCGGGCTGTGTAAATGAGCAGGTAAGAGCCCAAAGAACTGATCTAATAGGTTGACCGAATAGATAAAAATCTAGTTTGCCAACATCCAGCTTGCAGAAACGAGCTCCTAGTTTGCTACTGTAGCTCTCAGGTCATTGGTAAACTATTGTCAAGATTGCCTTATGCTCAGTTCTAGATCGCACAGAGCGAGGTATAGCTCGCAGCTCGAATGATTTATTAAATGAATCTTCCATAAAGGAAACAACCTAACTTGAAGAGGAGTCAACTACTAGATTTGGAAATAGAATCAAACTTCTATTTCGACAGATTCAATCCCTAAATTGACGAACACAATGTTTGGAAGTGTAATTAATGTAAAATTCTTTCCTATTTATATTATACTCAAACTGTAACACACCTCACGCTATAAATAGGGGTAGAAAATTCATTATAAAGGGACATAAGCAAGCAATCAATAATATACTATGACTCTGTCAAAATAATCAGAGAAGCAATCATGGACGTAGGCATTTTTTTAGACTGAACCACATAAAAATCCCTTTGCATCCTTTTTCTTCCTCTTCGCTATTATTTTTGTCTTTGTTTTGTGTTATTTACAAGTATTGAGTTAAGAACTTGGGTTGACCGATTTCATACTTCGATAGGGGTGGATCCCTAACCCATGCTAAATTTAGGGAAAAAAATGTTCTTATTCTCTTCTATATAGTTATATATTTTTTTCAATATAATTGAGGTGATTTAATAGTACAAATTAATTTCATCCGCATGGTCCCGTCTACAAAATTATGATTTCAAATTATGATCTTGTTCTCTAATTTTTAAATTTACATTAATTAAAAATAATAATTAATCATTATCTTTATTGAAAAATATCCATTTAATTAGACTCAAGGATTTTAAGTATATAAGAAGTAACATCCATTGAAGTTCAATTTTTTGCCAATCATCAGTTGGGAAATATAGCTAGCAATGACTGTAAATTTCCAGTCAAAGTTGAAAATAAAATATTTCAGGCTTAGGGACAGCAATTGATTGTGGCGTTCTTAACTTTCCTATAATTACTAAATGTTTGTTTGACTATGATATGTTCGAAGGATGTTGCTCCATCTCCATGATAGGCTCAAAACAATTTTTTTTTTTTTTAATACAATTAAGCATAGTTCAAGAAAATTTAATATACAACTACAACACATTGCAGACCATCATACATTAATTATCTGAGATTGTAAGATTAATTTTGCAAATTCGCGGTTGTGAACATTCACTAGTTACATTTACAAAGCAGCTAATAATCGAGAATTTCAAACATCCTACCCGCCATATTAGACTTTGTGATCTTATATTTTCATCTGGATGGATAGAGCAAATTAGTTGTAACTTACACGATCTTAATTGTAATGACCATGTAAAAATCGAAAGGAGTGCATGAAGATTATGTTTCGTTATGTTCCTATTATCCTGAAAACTGTGATCAAGTGGTTGCAAAAATTATTGTCATTAAATTTTATGCAACGCTTTAGTCTCTTTCTTGCGATTGCACTTATTAAGTTTTTCCTTTCTAAAAGAAACACTAATTCCTTTTTACAACTTTTTACGTTTGGTTCCCACGTGATTAATTATCTAAAGTTGAATGATTACATATATATTCAAGATCAAGTTTGTTCTTTTTAAATTATATAAAAGCTATAGTATGACGTTATTTTAATAATTTAAATGCTTGTTTAGTTGGTTAAATTAATGTATTGGAATTTAATCAGTAAGAGGAACTCCTTAAAAATTATTGTAAATACTAATTAACCACTAACTTGCACCTTCCCTTATATATACTTTGACGTTTCACTCGTTTTCGTGTTGCAAGTAAAATTACACAAGCTTTCTCTAGGATTGTTTACTTACAAATATTAAATAATTCACCTCTAATTTGCTGGATGTGAATAAGAAAGAGGCTGGTCAGTGGGTTACAGGATGGCATCCACTGTAAATCTGTAGCATAGCTTATATTAACCACATTTTAGAAATAGGGTCCATCACTTTCTTATCTTAAACTGATAGAGATGCGACGTCGACACCAGCAGTTTAGGACTGAATCTAAGTTACATATAACAAATGCCGTCTTCAGCCAAAGCAAGTTGTCAGTGGCGTGTCCTTCTCAATTCCTTATGCTTATTCAGATTATTATAAATAATTAGGAAAAAATCTAAAAACCCCATAAAATGTAAAATAATATTACTTAATCACATTTTTTTAACATAAGAAAACTGATTTCAAAATAGTTTCATATTGTATTTTGATAATATCTTAGATTAATTTGACTTTTGAGAATTTCAAAGGATTCGTTCTATAATCTATTAGAGTTTGTCTTTTGTAAAAAGCTTTTCTAATCGAAGATAATTGAACCTACCCACAGTATATATAGTTACATGCTACTAAGTATATTAAAGGACTAAAAAATTAAAGGAAAGAAAAATTAACAAGCGAAGAAGAAAAAGTGTTCAATTATGTTACAATTATGAATGAAAGAAGAGGTTTGCACAGAAGTATTCAAAGTCAGAAGATCGCAACTTGTAGCTATGTGAGTACAGCTGCACACGTTTTTGGCTGCAAAGTATTACCAAATCCACCACCCTTTGAGCAGCCCATTCATATTTTTTCCACCTATAAATACTCTTAACACAATCACCGTTTCTCTTCACCTCCATCTTTATTAAAAAACTTTCATACATCACCAGCTTTCTACCTTGTCTTTCAATCATTTTAGCATTTGCTTATAAGCCCAAGTTCGTGACAAGTCCTTTCTTTCCTTTCATACCAATGAGCTCCAGTGATTGTAAATTGCAAATTGTTGCGATGCTCTGTTGCATCGTAGGTATGCTGTTAGTTTCTACATTGCCTTTGGCATCATCAGCAAACCTCAAAGTAGGCTTCTACAGATCAACTTGCCAACCAGCAGAAACAATTGTCAGAAGAGCCGTTAACAAGGCGGTGTTACGCAATCCAGGCATAGGTGCTGGCCTCATTAGGATGCATTTCCATGATTGCTTTGTCAGGGTATGCTCAAATTTCCGCTCTATTAGCGCGCGTCACTTTCCATGGACATAATATCTTTAGTCTAACGTGTGAGATTGATTTATATTGATGTAAGCTTTTCTTTCTCAGGGTTGTGATGCTTCCGTACTACTGAAAACCGCACCTGGAAACCCACCAGCGGAGAGAGAACACATTGCCAACAACCCTAGCTTACGAGGTTTTGAGGTCATCGACGAGGCCAAAGCACAACTCGAGTCTATCTGCCCAAACACCGTCTCATGTGCTGACATTCTTGCTTTCGCTGCTCGCGACAGTTCCTTCCAACTTGGTGGCATAAACTATGCTGTACCCGCTGGACGCCGTGATGGGCAGGTCTCGCTCAGCGATGAGGTGGGACAAAATCTGCCTCCTCCGTTCTTCAATGCAGCTCAAATCGCTCAAACTTTTGCAAGGAAGGGAATGTCGGTGGATGAGATGGTGACACTCTCTGGAGCACACTCAATCGGTGTCTCACATTGCTCTTCATTCTCCAACCGACTCTACTCTTTCAATGCAACTCACCCGCAAGACCCCTCTATGGATCCTAGATTTGCTGCTTTCTTGAAAACCAGGTGTCCACCACCAAGCAATGGGGCTGCTAGAGACCCAACCGTTGCGCTTGAGTTCAAAACCCCTAATCGTTTGGACAACAAGTATTACACTGAATTGATGAACCGTCGAGGTTTATTAACCTCAGATCAGACATTGAAGGACAGTCCCTTAACTTCAACGATGGTATTGGACAATGCAAGGAATGGAGCAACGTGGGCAGGAAAGTATGCAAAAGCAATGGTGCACATGGGTTCCCTTGATGTGCTCACTGGTACTCAGGGTGAGATCAGGAAGCGTTGCAGTTTTGTGAATTAACCTCCCAAGTGTTTGCTTTTTCCTGTTCTACTTCTTCTGTTGTGACACAAAATCGTGTTCATTCTTTCATTATTTGATTCTGAGATTTCTCAATGTAAGTGTAAAGTGTTCTACAAGATCTGTAAGTTTACCAATCCAAGTGTAAATCTTTTTATGTGAGATGACTTTGATATGTTAGTTGTTTCTTCCATTTTTAAAGCATGCAACACGTTTTATTGTTTTTTTTTTTTTGGCCTGACAATTTGAACAGTGTTTGAACTATAGGCGGGCGTTTTTAGATTCGGGTTGGGTTGGGTTAGGTTAAGTTGATCCGGTTGGCCATTCATTAAAACATGGAATGTTTGTATTAATCAATTGAAATACATTACATTCCTATTGATTACAATTAACAAGTCTAATAGAAATAAAAGTTTAAGCCATTAAATATTAAAAACATAAGTTCAATTCACCACAAAACAAAAAAATAAATAAATAAATAACACAATAATCTAATAGAATCCATCAACACAACGTGTTTGGTTTGGTATCAGTATATATACTCTTCACTCTTCACAAGCATCAATAGCCTTTACATTACAAAGATGTTGAACAGTCCACTCATACACACACAACACATCTATAGCTTGTAGCATTAACAGTGTTTACATTACAAAAAGGAAACAAAAACCTCTATAGTCTGCAGCATCAACAGTGTTTACATTACAAAAAAAAATCTATAGTCTGCGGCATAATAGTCAACAATATGATTTTCTTTACAATATGGTCAGGTTTTTTTAAATATTGACTGTGTGGTCTACTCACACAGTCACTCACACACACATCCATAACATGGTCAGGTTTTTCAGATGTTGTAGAAAGTGTTTACATTACAAAATGGTTGAACAGTGCACTCACACACATCCATCTAGATATTCCATCCTCACACTCACACACACACACACATACCTTCCATCTTCCCTTCCCACTCTCACTGGTATACCTCCACAACTCTCCTCCTTCTTCGCCACCACCACTATCCCCGCCACTAGATCATACCCTCCTTTCACTCCCCTCATCTCTTCATATATTCCAATAGAAAGATGAAAAAAATTAGATATTTTGATTAATTGATTTTGGATTTTTTTTTTTTAATGACTTCTTGTTTTTTTGACTAAAAAAAATGTTGTAGTGTGTAGTTGTTGTTTGATTAATCTATTTTCATTCACTTGTCATTTGATAGTGAAAAAAATAGAGAGAAGAGATACCTGTGGAGGTCGGAGATTGCAGCGAAGGAGGACTGATATGAAGGAGGCTGTGGAGCGTGGAGAGAGATGGAGAGTGGAGGGAAATGAGAGAAAATGGATAGTGGTCGACGACTAGGGCGAACAGTGTGTGAGTTTATATATACCGTCTCGGGTTTGAGTTGGGTCCTTGGGTTACCCGCCTAACCCGACTCAACCCAAGTTAAAATCGTGTTGTTTAAACCCAACTTGAACCGGGTTTTTTCATTATTGTAACTCGACCCAACCCAATCAAAAGTGATCGAGTTGGGTCGGGTTACTCGGGTTGGGTTTAAAGTGCCCACCCTTAGTTTGAACTCTTTATTTTAACTTAAAAAAGCAGAGTAAATTATAATTTAACTACTCGATTTGAAAATAATTATAGATAGAGTTAACTTTTGGTATTTATTAAAATAAACCCCCTTGCCTTTAGGAAATTCTACTAATTTTAACGGAGAGACTGAAACGGCAAAGGGGTTTATTGTAATAAACACCAAAAATTGACTATGCTTGTAAGTATTTTCAAACTGGATAGTTAAATTATAATTTAATCAAAAGAATATTGAAATTAATGAAAGGAATGAGATAACAGAAACTAAATCCGGAAATTTTTTAAATAGTAATATATAAGTTCTATTTAATTAATAGAAAATATATTTTCTCCTCTATTCATTCCTCATTCTTCAATACATTAACTTTTCTTTTATTTATGAAATATTATCAAAATACCTCTTGAATCGAAAATAATGTGAATCTCCTCAAGTTTTGAAAATATGACCCAAAATGACCCAACCATTAGTGGGCTGGTTATTTTTGTCGGTAAGTTGATGGTTCCATTAAGGTATAAGGGTGTAAAGCTTAGTGAGTTTAAAAACGTGAATGAGGGACAACTGTATGGAAGAAATAATTTTTTAATTATTAAATAAATTTAAAAAAATAATTGGACCAAATCACATGTGACCGATTTATTAACTATAATTTTGTAATTAACACAATTGAAAATCACTATAATTCCCACCCACTCTCTTTCTCTCTCTCACAAACTCTCATCTCCACTCTCTCTTAACCTACCAAACTTGTCGTTCCATCTCTAACCAAACTCATGGTGTCTCCATTTCCACATAAGCTCACAAGCTCGGCTATCGTCATCTCACAAGCTTGGCTTCATCTCCGACCAATTGAGATTGGTCAATTGGTTAAAAAGAATCTTTCCAGAAAGAAAACAACCTAATTTGAGAGAGAGTCTACTGCCAAAATTAGAAATAAAATCAAGCTCCTACTTTGGTGGGATTTATCCCTAAATTGGTGGATACAATTTTGGTAGCATAATTAATGTATGATTCTTTCCTGTTTCAAATGTACTCAAATTGTAACACCCCACTCTATAAATAGGGGTTGAAAGTTCATTGTAACAACACACAATAGTCAGATCAGAAAACACAATAACAGACTGTGACTCTACCAAAATAATCAGAGAAGCAGTCATGGATCATCTTTTTGGACCGAACCACATAAAAATTCCTTGCATTCCAGTTCTTGCTCTTCTCTTTCCCTTTGTTTTTGCTTTATTTTGGCTTTATTTACAGTATTAAGTCAAGAACTTTGGTCGACCTCTTCGTCGACCGAATATAAACGTTGATAAACACCAACAGTTACAATTTGAATATTTAATTTCGCACTTCATGGCAATTAAAATTGCAATTCAATTTTATAGTTAATACTTATAGTTACAATTTAAATAATTAAATCTAAAATTTAAATTTGCAGTTATACCTTTCCAAATTCAATAGTTGTATTCACATCACTTAATCCAATAGTTATATTTTGAAAATTAAATCTTCAATTGAATTTTTATTCATCTAAGCACCATTTTTTCAATGAATTTATTTTGATCAATCTCAATCAAAATCTCTAACTCAATAAAAAATTGATCTTTAAAATGGATGTTTTTCCCATTTTTCTAATAATCCCTTATATGAATGAAATTGATAGAGGAAACAAAAGCTATAACTCAAAAAACACTTATAACTAGGTGCTAGAGTTCAACGGTCAAGTTTTGTATAGGATCTGTATAGGATCGGTAGGTTTTGGCTTTTGAACCTTTTCTTATGATAATATATTTTCTTTATTGGCTGATCAGTAAAGGCGATGTCCTTAAACTATTCTACCGTTTGTATAAACGATTATATACCTCACACATAAATCTTTCCTAACATAATTAAGTTTTTACTGTTATGTTCGTTTTGGCTATGAACATCTCCTTAGTTTCGCAAGAGTTTCTAAAGAATTGAGCCTCCATAATTTTCTTTATATGCAGCCCTATTTCTCTCTCACATAGGTGATCTCTTAATTGAGAATAATCTGCATTACTTTACTCTGATTCCCATACATAAGGATCATTAAAGCAAAGTTTATCCTAACTCCTACGAGTATCGTTATTTTATCATAGGAATGAACAAAAGGATAACCTCTAATGAATAGTAAAATATTCTTTATAGCGATACAATTAAGTCCTTATACTTAGGTTGTCCCATTGAACCTAGATCTTGAGATCTCCAATCACATAGGTTGAGTTTCTTTTGTAGTGATTTATTCTTTAATGGGCTTTAGTCTCATTCCCTTTGATGATTTTACAATTAACTCTCTATTTAACCTTTTGATTAGTGGATTCGTAATGTTATCCTTTGACTTTACATAGTCAATAGAAATAACTCAATTGAGAGTAGTTGTCTCATATCAACAATGTATATGTTTAGACCTACCATTATCCATATTGCTATAAGCCATTCCTATTGCAAACTAGTTATCACAGTGATCATAGTGAATGCAAATTACAACAATTGGCTTTGGCCACATTAGAGTATCCTCTGAAAAATAGTGTAACCATTTAGCCTCTTTAGAATCCATACTTGTCCATATAGGCTTTGATGGATATTAATTTTTCCATCAAATTTCTTCATATCAAACCTCATAAGGTTTGAAAACTTTCATATAATAATTATATATTGGAATAATGCTCGTAATCCGTAAATAATGCATAAAATAAGTTCCTAAAAAAGAAAGGTCGTCACAATGGATACATTTAAGTATCAAGTCTTTTCTAGTCATCATTTCTTGGACATGCACTTCCATACCATCACACTTATTTTCAGCAACGAATTCATATTTGATTGTGGATCTGGCTATACATGTTTGTTTAGAGGATTTCCATAACTCCTTGACTATCTTTTTAGACGTGTACGTATTGTATAAAACATCAGCCAAACCATTCATAATATAATTTCTAAATAGGGAATCTGAATGGTTTCATGTAATAATGACACTAATAACTTGAATGTCTATCTCACCATTTTTATTTATTTATTTTGCCTTAGGAGCATCTTCTATTCAGAATCTTGCAAAGTTCAGGGTGTTCAAACAGCATCTCTTGCTATCATCTCTTAAAATTCAAACCACTGAATTTCTTTGATTTTTCCAAATGGTTTATAAAAATTGAAACTGGTATCATTGGATTATTCAACTGTGCAACAAACAAAGTAATTGTCATAGGTGCACTTATAAAACTAAGAAATAATGGTCTTTTAATTCATTAATAATTTTATTGATTTTACAGTTACAAAGTATTTATCTAAGAATTAATACTATAAATTGAATTCAGAATTAAACACGATTTAGTTACAAAATTTAAAAATTAATACTGCAGTTACAAATTCAAAAATGAATTTTATAATTTCAAATAAGAATTAATGGTTGTAATTATTCATGTCTGCAGTTGCAAATTCAAAACTTAATTCTGTAAATTTAATTCAGAATTAATCATTTCTATTGTTACACACTACAATTGTCATTTCAACTTGCAATTATTTAGATTTATTTCAGCAATAAATCTTTCAATTGCAACCACAATTGCCACTTTGCTTTTATTTCATTCAAATAAAATCAATTATAAATTTAAGTTACAATTGCAATTCAAAACTTATACTTAAACAAAATAAAATGTTTATTTCATTCAAACTTTAATGAAATAATTAACTTATTAAATCAACATAATTACAATAAAATCAATTGTAATATTTAGTTACAATTGTCATTCAAAATTTAAATAAAATTATTTATTTCATTCATAACTGAAATGAAATAAATAAATTATTAACCCAATTCATTATTTCATGAAATCAATTGCAATTATTTGTTTAATTCAAAAACCTTAAATGAAATAATTCAAATGAAATTAATTGCAATCATTCTATCATTATTTCAATCAAATGAAATACTTAATGACAACTAATTCAAATTCAGATTAATTTAAATTCCAACAATCTTTGAGGTTCAATTTCTTATTCACTTGAGATCCATTTTAGATGATAATCACATCAATTTGATGTTCAAATTCAACTAATTAGGATCTATAGTGGGTATATTTGGGGGTACATAAGTGGGCTGGTAAAAGCCCAACGAACTGATCCAATGAATTGACCCACTAGACAAAAACCCAGTCCGCCAACGTCCAGCTCGTAGAAACGAGCTCTTAGTTCACTGTTTCAATTCTTCGATCACTAGTCAACTATGGTCAACACTGCCTTATACTCAGCTTTAGGTCGCCCAGAGCGAAGTCCATCTCGTAGCTCAAAATGCTCATTAAAATAATTTTTTCAGAAAGGTAACCGTCTAAATTGAGAGAGAGTCAACTACTAAAATTGGAAGTAAAATCAAACTCTTATTTTGATGAAATCTATCCCTAAATTGATGGACATTGGTTTTGGAAGTATAATTAATGTAGAATTTCTTCCTATTTTTATTTTACTCAAATTATAACACTCCACACTATAAATAAGAGTTGAAAATTTATTGTAAAAGGAGAGCAATCAATAATATACTGTGACTCTACCAAAATAACCAGATAAACAGTCGTGGACGTAGGCATCTTTTTTAGCCGAACCAGGTAAAAGATCCCTTTGTATTCACTGTTCTTCCTCTTCACCTTTGTTTTCTTTATTTGCAGTATTGGGTCAAGAACTTAGGTCGACTGAATTTAGACGTCGACAGGATCAAATTTTAATATTTTGAAAATTTAAATCCAATTGATATAAGTCGAATTTCTAATACTATTATTTTTGAGTGATTTCCAATACTAGTCTTAATTAATTAAGAATATCAACTTATTAAAGTTGAATTCTTTGTCAAATCAAGTCAATTATCAAGAACTGAAAACCAACACTTGTTTTTCACTTAACAAAAAAAAAAAAAAAAAAAAATCCAAAGTTCTTTATATTTCACCACAATCAACTTGAAGAAAGGATGAAACATATATTAGTTGCAAAGCAATACTATTACAACCCATTTTAGCAAACTAATTAAAA
This sequence comes from Dimocarpus longan, assembly GCA_022984855.1. Lineage (NCBI taxonomy): Eukaryota > Viridiplantae > Streptophyta > Magnoliopsida > Sapindales > Sapindaceae > Dimocarpus > Dimocarpus longan. Next base: position 24,269,111 of record CM041015.1, read on the forward strand.
GAAATTGATTTTCTTTTAAACTTACTGAACCGAAACCAATCAAATTTGTTGCAAAACAAAATTGCAACTAGTATTTTCTCTCTTATTCAATAAAACAATTTCACAAAGAAATTGTTTTCCAAAAGAAAAATATTCCAAACAATTTAAAAAAAAAAAAAAAAAAACTATTTTGAAATCAACCACATATAAAGTGAAGAATTAGAGAATCAGAAATTGTTAAAACAATTAAAAAATTGAATTAACCAATCTCACTGTTGCAATACCTGTTCTTCAAAACAAATGAGCAAAAGAAATTTGTCTTAAGATTGTTAGAAAAATTGATAATAAAAAGAACAAATAATCATATAAAAGTAAAATTCTGGAGACATTCTAGATTACAAAAGTAAAAGTGTTGAGGCCCATAATAACTACGATGTCATTAAGACAAATTCATTGTTCATTCGCTAAGTTGTTCAACGTTTGTCTCCTAGGATACAACAATATCAACCAGATATTGTCTGGCGAACTGAACAACGTCTGAATCTCTATCACTTGAACCTTATGACTAGGAACAATATTTGAGAGAAAATAAACTGAAAAAATAAAATGGATTTTCAGTTGTCTCTGAACAATTAGAGAGTATATCAATTTATAGTTTCCATGTGGGAGACTACAAAACTGTTTTTAAATCAACCATTAAACTAATTATATTTACACTTTGAAAATTCAAATTTTCATTTAACACTAACGGTTACAATTTAAATATTTAATTTTGCAATTAAATACAACTAAAACTATAATGCAATTCTACAGTTAATATTTATAGTTATAATTTGAAAATTTTAATCTTCTATTTTGATTTTGCAGTCACACTTTTCCAAGTTCAATGGCTACATTCATGACACTTAATCCAATAGTTATATTTTGAAAATTAAATCTTCAATTTAATTTCTATTCATCTAAGCACCATTTTTTTCATAAATTTATCTTGATCTGTCTCAGTTAAGATCTTTAACCCAATAAAAAATGAGCCCTTAAAATGGGTGTTTTCCCTCTTTTTTCCAACACATGTAATAATAAATACATTTCAATTATGAATGGAAGAAAAAGTTTTAGTAGAAGTGTTCAAAGTCATAAGATCGTAATTTGTACGTAGCTATGAGAGTACAACTACACTTTTTCAGGTACAAGAGCATAGTGCCAACTCCATCTTTAAGCAACTACTCATGCATGCATGTTTCACCATCTATAAATACTCTCATTTGATCACCTATTGTCTCCACCTCTATCTCTATTAACCACTTACATAACTTCCTAACTTTCTTACATTTTACCATTTGCTTATAAGGCTAAGGTCATTTTAAGTACTTTTTTTTCTTTGGTAATAATGAGCTCCGGTAACTGTAAGATGTAGATTATTACAATGCTCTCTTGCATGGTAGGTATGCTATTGTTTTCCACCTTGCCTTTGGCATCATCAGCAAGCCTCAAAGTAGGCTTCTACAGATCAACTTGTCAATCAACAGAAACAATTATGAGAAGAGATGTAAATAGAGCAATATCTCGAAATCCAGGCATAGGTGTTGGCCTCATTAGGGTGCATTTCCATGATTGCTTTGTTAGGGTATGTTCAAATTTAATTCTATTTTAGAGTCTCATGTAAAAAAAACTTTTGTCTTTTGCCTATATGTGAGATTTTTCTATATTAACAATGTTTTTCCCTCTCAGGGTTATGATGCTTCCATTCTTCTGAAGATCGTAATTGAAAACCCACCAACAGAAAGAGAACATAGTGCCACAACCCAAGTTTATGAGGTTTTAAGGTCATCGATGAGGCGAAAGCACAACTCAAGTCTATGTGCCCAAACATCGTCTCGTGTGCTTGTTGATATATGTCTTAAATGTAATTTCATGTGTGTAGTTGTTTGGGGCAATTTTATAATTTTATGTTTGGGTTGGTTTTGTTGTAATTCTAAAAAGCCTCTTAATATATATTGTTGTATTATTGAAAGAGTTAAAAAATGCAGAATGTGCATAATTTGTGAGAGTGTCTCTACAAATTGGGAGAACAAAGAAATCTTAACATTGAAAGCTTGTGAGGTTGAAAGATTGAGAGCTAGAAGGAGAAGATAACTTGGAGGTAGAAGTAATCTTTTGTAACCTTATTATTTTCATATTAGTGAAGTCGATGACCTTCATGGACGTAGCCATTTTTGATGAACCACGTAAAAAATCTCTTGTGCTGTGTTGTGATTGATTTGCTTTTAGCTTTATTATATTCTTGCCATTATATTGTGTTACTTTTTTTATTTATGTGGTCATTCAAATAAGATCTTGGGTGTTACTAGTGTTGTTAGGAGTTGTTCACCAAGTGTTCAACAAAAGTCCTAAGAAAGCACTAGTATGTTTGATTGTTGTTGCGCCTTCCTTCTAGAGTGCTAACATTTTTGCTTTCAGTGCTCGTGACAGTTCCTTTCAACTTGGTGGCATAAACTATGTTGTACCTGCAGCACACCGCAATGGGCGGGTCTCACTTAGCTATGAAGTGGGATAAAATCTACCATCTCCATCCTTCAACGCACATCAATTTGCTCAAAATTTTGCACGAAAAAGGATGTCAGTGGAGGAGATGGTGACGCTCTCCGGAGCACACTCAATTGGTGTCTCTCATTGCTCTTCATTCTCTACCCGACTCTATTCTTTCAATGCCACTCATCCCCAAAATTAGGGGTGGCAATTTGGAACCCGACACGACGGGTCGGCACGAAACCCACATTATAATTAAGGGTTAGGGTTGAACGTAAACGAGTTGGATAAATTAACGGGTCAACCTGTCTAACCTGTTAACTAATCGTGTCGGGTTCATGTTATGTTAATCGTGTCATAGGTTAACGCGTTAAGTGAGGGTAAAAATGTAATTTGATATTGAGGGGCATTCATGTAATTTTAATGAGAGGTATATGTACTCTTCATTTTTCAATGTAAAAACCCTACACATTTGTTACAAACTTATAGTCGCCGCACCCTTCCACTCCACTAGTCCACTGTCCACCTCTACAGCCGTGGCAACTCCTTCCGTCCAACGTCTCGTTCGGTCGTCGCCATGCCAATCTCCTTCGGTCATCGCCATGCGTCTCGTTTGGTCACCGTATCACATCTCCTTCGTCACCCATCATCTCATTCGATGGCCGCCATGTGTCTCGTTTGGTCACCGCATCACATCTCTTTCATCACCCATCATCTCCTTCGATGGCTACCACGCGTCTGCTTCTGTCATCGCCTCATCTCTTTCCTTCGATCATCTCCTTCGGGTCGTCGTCTCATCGATCTCCTTCGGTCGTTGCGCCGCATCTCATCCACACGCCGATCTTTTTCAGTCATTGCCATGGTCCACCCATCTCCTTTGGTCGCCGTGTCGTATCTCCTTCGTCACCTAGCCACGCCAATCTGCTTCGTCACCCAGCCACGCCAATCTGCTTCGTCACCCAGCCACGCTGCACCCCACACCATTTCTTCATCTCGGACGCGGGTTCATTAGCTTCGTCACCCAGCCACGTTGGTATGAAGATTTGTTTTAGTTTTGATTTTTGATATTGAAACTGTTACTGTTTGTGAAATGCAAAATTATGATTGTGTTGATTTTTGTTTTTTTATATTGAAACTGTTACGGTTGATGCAATGCAATACTATGAATTGTGTTGATTTTTATTTTTTGATATTGAAACTGTTACTGTTGATGCAATGCAATACTATGAAATTGTTATTTGATGGATAGAGCAACCATACAATTGAGAAGTAGTATTGTTTTTTTATAGAGCAACCAAACTGTTGAATGTTGATGCAATGCAATACTATGAAACTATTAACAATAAATCCACCTATCAAATTGATATGCAGGTGCAAGCCCATCAAATTGAAACTATTTTTTAATAGGTCTTATGTATTTTTATTTTAATTTTATTTTTTATTACATCTATATTAAAATTTAAATATATTAACTATTGTTAAATGGGTCATAAACGGGTCATTAAACATGTCAGCTAAATAGGTTATTAAACGTGTCAACTAACGGATCATTATTCGTGTCGATTAAACATGTTGATAACGTGTCGGTTAAATGGGTTGATAAACAAACCGTAAATAAACGGGTTAATCGAGTCATTTTCGTGTCAATCCATTACGAATCGTGTCGTGTTCGTGTTGAAGGGGTTCAACCCGTTTAGTTATCGTGTCATGTTCGAGTCGTGTCAAAAATTATTGTGTCGTGTCCAACCCGACCCGTCAACCCGGATTGCCACCCCTACCCAGGATCCCTCCATGGATCTTAGGTTTGCTGCAACCTTGAAAATAAGGTGTCCACCACTAAGCAATGGCGCCACTAGAGACCCAATAATGTTTTGAAAACGGAGTGATCTAATAATATTTTGGATTTCGTAGGGTATTTTGATCATGGGCTAGACTATTTGAACTTAAATTTTTGACTAAGCAGTCTAACCCTTTAATTATGTGCCTCGTTAAAAAGTTAAACTGTTTAAGCCCAAACAAAAAAAGGCAAAACATGTACAGCTTTACAAATGGAGAAAACATGTCATCTTATGTAATGGAAAACGATTTACCCTTGGATTGGCAAACGTCTTAGACAGCAGAAAACACTTTACACTTACAATAGGAAATTCTCAGAAACGGAAATAATTTATAAAAGAAAGTAAACAATTGTGTCAAATAAATAAAAGACAAGAAAAAAAAAACACGGACAAGGGAGATGCTTGGAGGTTAATTCACCACACTACAAAGCCTCCTGATCTCACCCTGAGTGCCAGTAAGCACATCAAGGGAACCCATATGCACCATTGCTCTTGCATACTTTCCAGCCCATGCTGCTCCGTTCCTTGCATTATCCAACACCATTTTTGATGTTAAAGAGCTGTCCTTCAATGTCTGATCTGAAGTCAGCAAACCACGGCGATTCATCAACTCCGAGTAGTATCTATTGTCTAAACGATTAGGCGTCTTGAAATCCAGCGGCACTGTTGGGTCTCTAGCGGCGCTATTGCTTAGTGGTGGTGGACACCTTTTTTTCAAGGTTGCAGCAAACCTAAGATCCATGGAGGGATCCTGGGGATGAGTGGCATTGAAAGAATAGAGTCGAGTAGAGAACGAAGAGCAATGAGAGACACCAATTGAGTGTGCTCCGGAGAGCGTCACCATCTCATCCACTGACATCCCTTTTCGCGCAAAATTTTGACCCAGTTCATCTGCGTCCAAGGATGGAGGTGGTAGGTTTTGTCCCACTTCATCGCTGAGCGAAACCCGCCCATCGCGGCGTCCTGCAGGTACAGCATAGTTTATGCCACCAAGTTGAAAGGAACTGTCGCGAGCAGCGAAAGCAAGAATGTCAGCACATGAGACGGTGTTTGGGCATGTAGACTCGAGTTGTGCTTTGGCCTCGTCGATGACCTCAAAACCTCGTAAGCTTGGGTTGTTGGCAACGTGTTCTCTCTCTGCTGGTGGGTTTCCAGCTACGGTTTCCAGAAGAACGGAAGCATCACAACCCTGAGGCGTAAAAACATTGTTAATGTAGAAAAAATCTCACATATAGGCAAACTACAAAACTTTTTTGGACGAGACTCCAAAATAGAATTAAATTTGAGCATACCCTGACAAAGCAATCATGGAAATGCATCCTAATGAGGCCAGCACCTATGCCTGGATTACGGGATACTGCTCTGTTTACGGCTCTTCTCACAATTATTTCTGCTGGTTGACAGGTTGATCTATAGAAGCCTACTTTGAGGCTAGCTGATGATGCCAAAGGCAAGTTGGAAACCAGTAACATACCTACCATGCAAGAGAGCATTGTAATAATCTGCATCTTACAGCTACCGGAACTCATTGTTACGAAAGAAAAGAAAGAATTTGAAATGAACTTGGGCTTATAAGGAATGCTAAAATGTTTGAAAGGCAAAGGAGAAAGCTGGGGAATTATGTAAGCAGTTAATGGAGATGAGGTGGAGACAGTAGGTGATCCAGTGAGAGTATTTATAGATGGCGAAACATGCATGCATGGGTAGCTGCTTAAAGATGGAATTGGTACTATATTGGTGTACCCAAACGTGTCGCTGTACCCTCATAGCTGCGTACGAATTACGATATAATCTTCTCACTTTGAACTCTTCTACTAAAACTTTTTCTTCCATTCATAATTGAGGTGTATTTATTACTACATGATCATTTCTTCCCTTGCTCTTTCCGTGATTTTGCGCTCGTACTTTTTTTCTTTCTTTTTCTTTTTTTTTCCATCCCTTTTTAACACTTTCGAATGGTGGGGTGGCTTCAATCTTCTTTGACTAAGCTTTGCATAAAGAGTCCAAGCTCTAACAGATGACAGTGCAACATCTTTGAAATCCTCAAAGTCAAAATTTATATTAATCTATATAGGCATAGGGAATTTAGTAGACCGATGCTTTCCTGAAGACGGCATTAATAATTTTGTAGAACTAAGATTCAATCCTAAACTGCTGGTGCCACATCACAATCTTTCGGTTGAAGAAAGTGATGGGTTTTTCTTTTTCTATATTTTTAATTTGTAGTTAATTAATACAAGTTATGTTGCACTGGATGGATGGGTGCCATCCTGTAGCCCACAGGGGAGACTATTTCTTATTGACTTGGGCCTTGCAATCAAGTCTCCGAGAATTGAATTCAGTTCACATCCAGCAAATTGGAAGTGAACTTGTTAACATATATCTGTTAAAACCTGTAAGTAACAATTGATATAAGTGTGTAAATGAAACACGAAAACGAGTGAAACATCAAAATATGAGGAAAGAAAAATGTTAAGAAATTTTACAAAACAAGAAAACTATTATTATATAATATTTTTAGTTACATGAATATTATATAATTTTGAAGTAGCAGATTATATATATATTATAATTAATGTACTGATCCTAAGTTCCTAACAAACAAGACCACTATTATTATATAATATTATTAGTTACATGAATATATTTTAAATAAAGCCAAGCTTGATCATGAAAGTTATTGTAAGCATGCATGATAGCGATTACAATATAATCATGCAAAGAAGCGCGTAGTAACCAAAATATGTATATTGGAGGAATTGGTCTTAGTTTTTTTTTTTTTTTTCCTCCTTTCTTCTTCATTTCAATTTGAAGGGTCTAAGTAATTAAGTACTATAGCAAGAAAGTGACTAATCCATCTACATAGTAATTGTATAGCTAAGATGTAGTAATTGTTGGAACTAAATTTTGTCTAGCTGTCACCAGTCCTGAAGAAAATGCAAAGGGGCAAAACCACAAAGAATAGTATCCTATATAGGAAGCTTCCCCTTCGTTTTTCCTCTTTTGTGTTGTTTTTCTTTTACACCTTTAATTCTTTAACGATGCAGAATAATAACGATACGCAATGTTCGTCGAGTGGTTCAATTTTCTTCGACTAAAGGGTTGTTTAATTTTTTATCTAAATACCGAATAGTATTATTGAATACTGAAATTTGAATAATTATTGAAGTTTGAAATCTGAATGACATATTTATTTTATTTTTCCTTATATCTGAATGTATAATAATCTTATTTATTTTTTAAAATTAAAATTATCTGAAAATTAATAATTTGATATTTATATCATTTTACAACGAGTTGTTATATAACATCATTTAATATAATACAAATAATTATAATAAATTATGTAACAAATACTAAAACACTTTTATGTATATATTAATAATATTTTTACTTATAATTAAAATATGATTAATTATTAGAACAAAGAATTTTTTTTAAGAAAATTATATATACATAAATAAATTATTATAGTAAAATAAATTAAATTTATATATTTAAATAAAAATAAATAAAATATTTTAAAATTGAATTACTATTATAACAAAAGTTGAAATTGTTGTAATATTTTATTAATTATATTCAAAAGAAATTTGTATAACATAAAATTAGAACAAATTTGAAATTATATTATTTTAGAAAAAATAGATATTGAATAATATATTTAAAGAATTATTAAGTGATTTGATATTAAGTTAAAAGTAAAAAATTATATATTTTTATTTTTCATGATTTTTATGTGATTTTAAATTATTTAATTACTTAAAAAATAAATAAAAATGATTTAATATATATAATTTCGATTTATTAAATGAAAAGACGACAAGTTTAAATAAAAATAATAAAACAAGAAGTACGAGCGCAAAACCATGGAAAGAGCAAGGGAAGAAATGATCATGTAGTAATAAATACACATCAATTATGAATGGAAGAAAAAGTTTTAGTAGAAGAGTTCAAAGTGAGAAAATTATATCGTAATTCGTACGCAGCTATGAGAGTACAGCTACACGTTTTCGGGTACACCAATATAGTACCAATTCCATCTTTAAGCAGCTACCCATGCATGCATGTTTCGCCATCTATAAATACTCTCACTGGATCACCTAGTGTCTCCACCTCTATCTCCATTAACTGCTTACATAATTCCCCAGCTTTCTCCTTTGCCTTTCAAACATTTTAGCATTCCTTATAAGCCCAAGTTCATTTCAAATTCTTTCTTTTCTTTCGTAACAATGAGTTCCGGTAGCTGTAAGATGCAGATTATTACAATGCTCTCTTGCATGGTAGGTATGTTACTGGTTTCCAGCTTGCCTTTGGCATCATCAGCTAGCCTCAAAGTAGGCTTCTATAGATCAACCTGTCAACCAGCAGAAATAATTGTGAGAAGAGCCGTACACAGAGCAGTATCCCGTAATCCAGGCATAGGTGCTGGCCTCATTAGGATGCATTTCCATGATTGCTTTGTCAGGGTATGCTCAAATTTAATTCTATTTTGGAGTCTCGTCCAAAAAAGTTTTGTAGTTTGCCTATATGTGAGATTTTTTCTACATTAACAATGTTTTTACGCCTCAGGGTTGTGATGCTTCCGTTCTTCTGGAAACCGTAGCTGGAAACCCACCAGCAGAGAGAGAACACGTTGCCAACAACCCAAGCTTACGAGGTTTTGAGGTCATCGACGAGGCCAAAGCACAACTCGAGTCTACATGCCCAAACACCGTCTCATGTGCTGACATTCTTGCTTTCGCTGCTCGCGACAGTTCCTTTCAACTTGGTGGCATAAACTATGCTGTACCTGCAGGACGCCGCGATGGGCGGGTTTCGCTCAGCGATGAAGTGGGACAAAACCTACCACCTCCATCCTTGGACGCAGATGAACTGGGTCAAAATTTTGCGCGAAAAGGGATGTCAGTGGATGAGATGGTGACGCTCTCCGGAGCACACTCAATTGGTGTCTCTCATTGCTCTTCGTTCTCTACTCGACTCTATTCTTTCAATGCCACTCATCCCCAGGATCCCTCCATGGATCTTAGGTTTGCTGCAACCTTGAAAACAAGGTGTCCACCACCACTAAGCAATGGCGCCGCTAGAGACCCAACAGTGCCGCTGGATTTCACGACGCCTAATCGTTTAGACAATAGATACTACTCGGAGTTGATGAATCGCCGTGGTTTGCTGACTTCAGATCAGACATTGAAGGACAGCTCTTTAACATCAAAAATGGTGTTGGATAATGCAAGGAACGGAGCAGCATGGGCTGGAAAATATGCAAGAGCAATGGTGCATATGGGTTCCCTTGATGTGCTTACTGGCACTCAGGGTGAGATCAGGAGGCTTTGTAGTGTGGTGAATTAACCTCCAAGCGTCTCCCTTGTCTGTGTTTTTTTTTTTTTTTTTCTTGTCTTTTATTTATTTGACACAATTGTTTACTTTCTTTTATAAATTATTTCCGTTTCTGAGAATTTCCTATTGAAAGTGTAAAGTGTTTTCTGCTGTCTAAGACATTTGCCAATCCAAGGGTAAATCGTTTTCCATTACATAAGATGACATGTTTTCTCCATTTGTAAAGCTATACATGTTTTGCCCTTTTTTGTTTGGGCTTAAACAGTTTAACTTTTTAACGAGGCACATAATTAAAGGGTTAGACTGCTTAGTCAAAAATTTAAGTTCAAATAGTCTAGCCCATGATCAAAATACCCTACGAAATCCAAAATATTATTAGTGGCCCCAAACTCCCCTAGCTATTAATCCACTTTCTAAAAAGTTACTGTTATAACAACATGCGTTTTGTTATAAAATTAATGAAATAGAATAGAAGTAGGTATTGAAGAACACGTGAACATAATAACTCAAACAAGAGAATAGCAAATATGAAAGTAGGACAGTGGAACAGGAGAGAAGGAAAGTTTATTTGATATTAGAAAGTTTGAGAGGGATTTTACATACCAAAAATAAAAGGCAAAGCAACTTTTATCAAAACTTTTATATATATATATAATATTATTGTTAAATTGGTGTTTATCCACTTCTCATATTATTTAAATTAGTGTTTATCCCCTTTTATAATACTCCCCCTTGGATATATATCAATTTAAGATTTGCTAGTAAAAACTCCATGGGATAAAAAACTAAGAAAAAGATTTTTCATGATATGTTGGATCGAACACAAAAATATACAATTATCTTCTAGATACAATAGTATTTGGACGTGTCTTAAGGTACTGCCTTATTAAAAATCTTGTCAGAAAAAACTCAGTGGGACAAAACCTGATCGAAGAAAAAATGAGTGCAATGCACATATGTCCATATTAATTTAATATACTCTCCCTGAAGGATGTTCTATAATTAATTTTGTAGCTTATATACTCGACATATTTCAATGCCACAAGTCAATTTTTCGAATGTTAATGGTAATATTTTAGTGAATAAATCTACAAAGTTATCCAAGAAGCGGATTTGTTTAACATCAATTTGCTGGCTTTGTTTCAATTTATAAATATAAAATAATTTTGGTGAGATATGTTTAGTTCTATCTCCCTTGATATATCTTTCTCTGATTTGAGCAATACATACAACATTATCTTATACATGATGGTTGGGGAATTTGAAGCAGTAGATAGTTTACATGTACTCTCGATATCATAAATGACAAATCTCAACCATATACATTCTCGACTTATTTCATAAAATGCAAGAATTTCAGAATGGTAGGAGGATATAGTAACAAAAGTCTATTTTGTGGAACGCTATGAAATTGCTATATCATAAGTAAAAATATATTCAGTTTGTGAACGAGCCTTGTGGGGATCTGAAAGATATCCAGCATCAGCATAACCAATCAAACTTGCACCGTTATTTGATTTTGAATAGAATAACCCTAAATCTATTGTTCTATTAAGATAATGAAAAATATGTTTAATCTCATTCTAGTGACGCAGTGTTGATTCAAAACTAAACCATCGACAAATTTACTAAAAAAGTAATATCAAGTCTAGTATATTGTGCTAAATATAACAAAACATCAATTGTACTTAAATATAGTACTTTTGGACCAAGTATCTGTTCATTATTTTCTTTAGATCGAAATAGATCCTTTTTAGAGTTAAGAGATCGAACAACCATAACGATACTCAAAGGATGAACTTTATCCATATTGAACCATTTTAGGATTTTTTTTTTTAATACATATTGATTGATGGATAAGTACTCCATATGATTTGTGCTCAACTTCTAGGCCGAGATAATATTTTGTTTGTCTCAAGTGTTTCATCATAAATTTTATTTTTAAATAGTCAGCGGTTTTTCTAAGCTCTTCAGGTGTTCCAATTAAATTCGTATCATCAACATAAACTACAACAATGACAAATTGAGATTCTATTTTCTTTATGGACACACATGAGTGGATAATGTTTTTAATATATCCTTCATTTGTCAGGTATTTGCTAAGACAATTATACCACGTTCACCCAAATTATTTCAATCCATATAAAGATCGTTGCAATTTAATTTAATAAGCATTGTTGGCTTTTGATTTTTATGCTTCAGACATTTTAAATTCTTCAAAAATTTTCATGTATATATCAGTATCAAGTGACCCATGTAAACATGTTGTCATTACTTTCATAAGATGCATTTGAAGTCCTTCTGAGACTACCAAACTTATTAAAAATCTAAAAGTAATTGTATCCACTATAAGTGAATATCTCTCATCATAATCAATTCCTAGTCTCTGCGAGAAACACTGTGCAATAAGTCTTGCTTTATATCTTACAATCTCATTTTTCTCATTGTATTTTTGTACAAATACATATTTGTATCCAACAGGTTTGACATCTTCAGGCGTCTGGACTACAAGTAGGGACCTGCCTCAAATTCTCTCTACTGAACCCAACGGGAGTCCCTATAGAGCACCCCAACGGAACTCAGTCGAACCCTCACTCTGACTCAAAAGGGTCCCGTAGAGGTGTCGATCTCACTTTAAAACTCTTGTTTAGTAGAAATAAATAAAAATTTCTTCTTTTAGTGTAACTTGCAAAACGAGAGTATAAAAATTTCGGTAACATAACGACTGCTTTTTGAAAATATCACCTTATAAATTTAAAAAAAAAAAAAAAAAAAAACACTTTTATGATATGCATTTTTCTCAACTACCAAGTTTTAGACTCTCATTCTCATAATCAAACCCAAACATACTTTCAGTTTAAAATAAACTTGAAAATAAAATCATTTACATAAATTCAAATTATCCATTAAAATTTAATTTACAAAACATAATTCTCGATAGGGTTTATAAACCTTCAAAAGTAATATTTACAAAAATACAAAGAAGCATAAAATATGATGCATACACTAACATTTGAAGGAATTAAACAAGTGCAATAGTATCGTGCTCACGGCCCACCTACATGTCTAATGGAGAGACATCTGACCATTGGCTCATTCCTACATTTGGGGAGGATTTTTCAAAAAACATAAAAATAGAGTGGTGAGAATATAACTCAGTGAGTGGATAAACTTTTTAAACAATAATTTACTTACTAAGATATAATAATATCGTCCCAAAATAGTTTTAGAAAATTTATAATTTCTCACTAAACTTTATAGAACTTAAAACTAGCATAAATATATAATATGACTTTAGTAAAACATAAAATATATCGTTTTCTAAAATTCTTTTATTTCTCAACTTCACGCCCACGAACACGCCCTTTTTTTTTTTTTTTTGAAAACTAGCCAAGACAACCTATTGAAACTTGCTCTGTTGTGACGGAATTTCTCATCGTCACTAGAGCTTGGGAATACTACTATGTGTAGTCGTAGAAATGGGAAACTCTAGAATCATGATCCCCTGCAAAATCTACACTACCCCACACGTGCAGAGGGCAACTCACTAACTCAATCCCTCAGTTAGTGACTCTCCCAACTAACTTGTTGTACATGTTATGATATTTCGATTGGGTATGCTGGGGATTAAGGTAAACCTTACATTTATAAATTCTTTTACTTTACTAATGAATTTCTTAGCCACACTAAACATAAAAATAGTTTAAAATTTAACTACTATTTTTCTATGGCAAAAGCCTAAATACTTGTAAGTACTCTTTTAACATATATTTCGCTCTACTTATTATTTTGCTTTATTTCTAAAATATATATTTATAACATAAATATAAAAAGTTACTTGCATCATAAAAATTACTAACATACTAAAAGTTCAATTAGTTCAACTAATTAAATGGGATACTAAAATTCATACTTGTGAATATAAATCATCAAACAACAAAATTCATAAAAACTTTGAATACAATCACACTCACTACTTTATTCTAACTAGTACACCATTCATTCGAGCCTTTCTTTCGCTTTCTTTAATCCGAACTCCTCCTATACTTAGTATAATATATTTCTCATTTAGAGTTTACTCAATTACATGTATAAACACATTAAAACTCATCCAATAAATTAAACAACTATTTGTACATCAATTATCCCCCTTGGCCGAAACACACATCCTTACTTATCCATCAATTCTCTTTTCAATTTCTTGATTTAAATCACATTAGAACCTTGCTAAACTACATGTAATTACCTCAAAATATCACAATCAACTCATGTGCACATTATTTCCATTTTGGCCGAACTCATACAAAAATCAAATAGAAACTTTTTCTTTTCATTCCAATGATACATATTAACTTAAAATCATATTAAATATCACATAATTTCATCAAATGTCAAAAATCCATTCAATCATATACAAAACTAGCTTGGCCGAACATTACCCCTAACAAACCCAACATATTTTTTTCAATTTCATGGTCATCAAACACATTAAAATCACATCTTAATCTATCTAATACCTATTAGCAACTCAATTGAAATTTTTCTAAAAAAAATTCACATAAACCCTAACTTACCTCGCTAGTTTGTTTATCACATTGCTTCCTTTGTAATTCCTTTCAATCCCAAGCTCAAATACAAGTTAATCAACATTTAATCACACCAAAAATTCCACAAATATATTAAACCATTACACATCCATGAAAACCCATGAAGATCCCATGCAAATCAACACAAAAATTAATTTCTTACCACTTAATCTTTGCTTTTCTTGTACATTCTTCTTTCCTAACACTTATTTGATGAAATCAAATGAATTTGGCACGCAAAATTGGTTGAAAACCCCCTTGATCTTCTTCCCCTTTGCTTGGCTGACCTATGCTCTTCTTCCTTCTTCTTTTTGCCGTCCAAATGATGTCTTGAAATGGTCATCCATTAGCTATATATATTGTTAAATTGGTTTGACTAAAATGCCTCTCATTAATTCATCAATTGACCATTAAATCCTTTAATTAATTTTATTTTAATGCCCTTAATTATAGCTCATAATGATTCATCCATCCAAGGGTAATTTAGTAATTTAGTCATTAAACTATTAATACCTTTTTAATGATGCCAACTATCACTCATTAATTCCATAATTTAATTTGACATGCCACTCTTCCATTGGTTCATTTCACACGACATGGATTGTGTTTCTTACTCAAGTTCTTTCCATGTAATACGCACATCAAACTCATGTGTTATTTGAGCTTAAAATGACCATTTTACCCTTAATGTAATTAATTATCATTCACTCAAATAAATTTCAAAAATATTGCATAGTCTTCCTATCATCAAATTGCCCATGAAGTACTCTAATTAGGTATAAAACCCTTCAATCTCATGCTTTAAAAAAATTTGAATGGGTGTTAAATCACTAGTATCCATTATTTGTCAAAAAAGGTATTTTATCAATTACTTTCAGATCGCTTAAAACTTATTCGAATGAACACTTTTTCGACCAATTTCAGTTTCTAATAACTTTAATTCCTATTTCAAGACCTTTATTTCAAAACCTTAAGGTCTTGAAATAGGAATTAGAGTTCAAGGTCCGTTTTCCGAAAAATCACTATTTATGTGGATGCTATTCATCCGAAAATACTATTCATCGAAAAAATTATTTTTCATGCAAATGACACCTAAGATTCTACACTACAGGTCCAAATACTTTATGTTTGACTAAAGAACCCAATTTTGCTTAAATTGTATCTTTCTATTTAGGTCAATCGTGTCTTTATATACATTTATCAACTGTATATGGTTCATAATCATCATTCATAATTTTAAAACCTACTGTATATAAAAATATATCATTAATGATTATTTTATTTTGATTTCACATACTTTCTGCACAATTTATTGAAATTTCTTGACTTTTAGAATTTTGTAACCCTTAAAGTGTTTGTGCCTCTTTGGGGGTTTCAGCCTCTTTAGAGACTAATAACTCTTCTAGGGTTGATTTTTAAAATAATATAAATTTTGTAACTTGAGTATTATTTCAACAGAATTAGGATTTTTCTTTCTCTACTTCCAACTTTCCTATCACACTTCTAGTATGCAATAGATTATTCATTTGTTGCATTATGATTATATTGTTCTATAGAAACAATTATTCTAGCTGGTAAATTGACAGTTAGTATGTATGATTTTGTTACTGTAGCAGTATTTGTAAATGCATTTGGCAATTGGTTTACAATCATCTAGAGATTGTATATCATTCGTACTTCATTTTTATAATGGATGGTACAGGGAACTAGATAAGATATTGTAGTTGCATTGTATGAAAGTTTATTTTTCTCTCTAATAATGAAAATTTTTTCATGTTTATTTTCAGAAGAAATGTTTTACCTCCCTCTAATAGTGGCAAAATTGTCTCATCAAAATGACAATCCGCAAAACGGGCAGTAAAAAGATCACTTATCAATGGTTCAACATATCTGATAATTGAAGATGAATTAAAGCCAACATACATTACCAAACAATGTTGAAGTCCCATTTTGGTTCTTTGAGAATGAGCGATAAAGGCCTGTATTGTACAACCAAAAATACGTAAATGAGAAATATCAGGTTAGTACCCAAACACAATTGGTAATAAAGAGTATTGGCGATAGGTTGCCAACCTAAGGTGAATCAATCTTGCTGCATGTAAAACAGTATGTCCCTAGGCAGAAATTGGTAATTTAATTTGTAATAACAAAGTTTTTGCAATCACTTGGATGCGCTTGAGGAATGATTCTGTTAAACCATTCTGGATATGTACATATGGAACTGGATGTTCAATATCAATTCCAACTAATGTGCAATAATCATCAAATATTTTCTATGTAAATTCACCAACATTATCTAGTAGTATGCTCTTAATTGGATAATCTAAAAATTGTGTTCAAAGTCTAATAATCTGAGCAAGCAATGTAACAAAAGCAATGTTAAGACTGGACAATAAACATACATGTGACCACCTTGTGAAACACATCAATCAATATCATAAAATAACTAAATGGTCCTTTGAGTGAATGAATAGGTCCACATATATCTCCTTGATTTTTTTGTAAAAACAATGGAGACTCAAAACCAACCTTAGAAATGAATGGTTTAACTACCAATTTTTTTTGTGAACAAATAATGCATATATTTTCATTAGATGATAGAATCTTTATGTATTTTAATGGGCAACTATAAGAATTTTCAATGATTCTATGCATCATCGTAGATCCTGGATAACTAAAACGATCATGCCAAAACCGAAATGTTATTGATTTTGAGAGCTTTTGACTTGAAACTATATAAGTTTTAATTTATCTTATAATTGTATGAAACATCCTAGATGAGAAAGGTTCGAACTTTTCTAAAATAAGTTTTTGGCCCGAGATAATCCTTGTAACACATAAATATTCAACATTCTTCCCATTTGTAGTTTTAATATTATACTTGTTACTGCGTATATCTTTAAAACTGAGTAAATTTCTTCTGGATTTAGTTGAGTATAATGCAATATTTATACATAGTTTAGTACCATTTGTAACAAAATTATGGCTTTTACAGATCTTTCTATTAAATCGATAGGACCTGATATATTATTTATCTTAACTTTAGTTACTAACAAATTTGAGAAATATTTCTTATTCTGAAGAATAGTATGTACTGTTGAACTGTCGATAATACATATATCTGCACATTCCCTCTTGAAAATAGATAATCCATCCATATCTATCTTTCATTAAAAAAACTATATGTTAATACATTATTGATAACAAAATACAAAGCAAAATATATATATCTTCCTTCTAGTAGGGTACAAAAGTATGTCTCAACATAATTTCAAACCAAAATACATAAGTAAACATAGTAATACTAAGTAGGCAACTTTCTAATTGGTATGGTAATTTCCATCACCAATTGAGTAATCCATTTTTTATTCACATTATCAAGGAAATCTGACAAGTCCAGACTTATGATGTCTATGTGATCATTATCTTGATCTAAAAATTTGTATAAATTTTTTGTTCCTTCCCTTTTATAGTAGCGTGATATAGATCAACTAAGTACTTGGTTGTATGATAAATTCGTGACTAATGTCCAGATATTCCACATCTTAAACAAATATCTTCATAATTTTTTGAGACTTTTTTCTCTACAATTTTGCCCTTATAGTGTTTGACGTTATAAACATTCCACTTCTAAAGGATTTTTCTGGTCTCAATGATCAAAAAATTTATAACCATTATGACCATAATGATCACATCCATGTTCACATCCACAACCTTCGCTTGCGCTAGCTATTTGCTTATAGAAGTACTACTACACTAGTTGGGTGGACTTCGTATTTTTTATCAGAAACTCATTTTTCTATTCTACCACTAAAAGACATGCAATTAGTTCAAAATATTTTGTAAACTTGTACTCTTCATATTGCTGCTACAGAAGCACATTAGACATGGAAAGTAGTATATGTCTTTTCCAACAGATCTACATTATTCAGTGTTTCACCATATAAGTTCAACTATGAGGTTATCTTAAACATGACAGAATTATAGTCAGCAATTGATTTGAAAACTTAGAGCTTTAAATTACTCCACTCATACTAATTTTGGGGAGGACGATCGTTTTCTAATGATTATGTCTGTCTTTAAAATTTTTTCACAAAGTTAGTGGATCTTTAATTGTGAGATATTGAGTCTTCAAGCTCTCATGTAAATGACAGTGAATAAAAATCATTGCATTTGCTTTATCTTTTAGAGATGTTTCATTATTATCTCTAATAGTATCAGCTAAGTCCTTGAACTGTAGGTATAACTCTATATCAAGGATTATTAAAAGATAGTTCTTTTCAAAAATATCAAGTAGAGCAAATTCTAAATTTGCAATATTTAATATAGTTATATGCATAAAACACCACCATTAGTGACATAATAAAAATGTTTAACATTATATTTAAAAGAAATCTGTATATGATAAATTTTTTTATGAATATATCTAGAACTTCAAGTTGCCAAGAATTTTATATATATATTTAGGTCAAAAATAATAACTTTAGGTTTTAATAATATAAATTTAGAACCTCAAGTTCCATTAATTGAAATTCAGAACTTTAAGTTCCGGTACATTATAAATTAAAAAGAATAAAAACACAAAATATAAAGATATAGAAAAATAAGGCAATCAATTATAATTTATTAATGTGAATGATATATTGAACTGACATAACTGTGCATGTAATACATATTAAAAACAGTAAATAGTAGTAGCATGGCCGCACATATAGTGTATAACAATAAATAAATAAAGTCAAATATTTAGATATGCAATGCATAATAATAATAATAATAATAATAAATGAAGTTAGTATAATAATCAAGCCATCAAAGTCATACATTGATTGAGTCAATAGAGATATACATAGATTTAGTCAGTAGAACCGTACATCGATTAGGTTAGCATAGTCAAACTTCTCAATTAAAGTTAGAGTTAGAGTATCGAAAACTTTAGATTTTGATAAATTGAAATTTGGAACTTCAGGTTTTGATTGAATTTATTTAGAATTTCAAGTTTTGGATAATGTTAATAACGTGTTATAAAATTAATGAAATAAAATAAAAGAGAAGTAGATATAGAAGAACATGTGAACATAATTACACAAACAAAACAATAACAAATATGAAAGTAGGACAGTAGAATAGGAGACAAAGGAAGTTTACTTGATATAAGAAAGTTTAAGAGGGATTTTACATACTGAAAATAAAAGGCAAAGCAACCTGTTTATAGGCAAAACAACCTACTAGTCTACAACCCCATAACTTGTGTGTGTGTGTATATATATATAATATTATACATATATATAATATTATTATTAAATTGGTGTTTATGCACTTCTCATATTATTTAAATTGATGTTTATCCACCTTTCATAATACATTTAGCATAGTATTTTATATATTTTTGGCTTGTTTTCACGTGGTTACTAACAAGTACAATAAAATAAAGAGTTTTTTTAATGATATAATGTATCATTATTTACTATATCATTCAATTATATATCAATACGATCATTACTTTGAAAGGAAAAAAGTCTTGACATATATTTAATAAAATCACCTTGGACAATGTACTTAATGAAGAAAGGGCTATTATTTGATAGCCAAATCCCATCAACCCTAGCTATAGGAAATAGTTTGTTGAGCAACCTTATTATCATAATACCAACCTTAACTATTTAGTTGATAGTTAAAGATTAGTTATCATATAATGTATTTTTTGTTGTAAAAGTTTGTGTTATTTGAGTAAAAGGTTAATTTAATTTAAAATTCAGTTTTTTAAAAGTTCGAATTTGAACTAAAATGGTGTCTTTTAGTGTAAAAATATCTATCAATTCATAGTTACATATTCTGTAAAATTGTATCTATTCATAGGTGTTTGTTCTATAAAGTTGTGTCTGTTTATAGGTATATATTCAACACTTGTAAATAGCAGATCATTTTTGTCATTTGTAGAGAATTTTTTTCATTATTTGCATTCATTACAAAACTGAGAAACATACTGAAATTCTGTAGAATTTAGAATATCTAGTGCTTAGTTTCTAATTTAACAAAAGATCTCGAGAGACAGTTGTTCGTAGTTCTATAAGCACCAAAGTATAGAGCAATTACTGTGTTAAGACCATTGTGATTCTGTAAGACTCTACTATTTCATATTTCCATTTCATCATTCTAGTACACTTTTTTTTTAATGTTGTTATCATTATTATTATTATTATTATTTTAAGAGTGACTACTATTTACAATTCTTGAATTGTAATATAAATTATTTCTAAAATAATAATATTTTTCTTTAGTGTTTGTTTCCTTCTTTATTTATCATTGTTCTGATTGTTGATTGATTAACAATCTTAAGACAGTAATTATCGATCAATAATCTGTTTCAGACAAGAATCCTTATTCTGAGAACCCTAAGAAATTCAAAGGAGTGGATTTTCGAAGTTGGCAACAGAAGATGTTATTCTTCTTAACAACTATGAACTTGGCGCATGTTGTCAAGGAAGATGCCCTAAAGATGGGAGATAATTCATCAAAGGAGATTTTGAGTATCCTAGATGCATGGAATCCCCTTGAATTTTGCTGTAGAATTAACGATTTGGTTGATAATTTTTATGATATTTTTTCTACTTGTAAAACAGCAAAAAAATTATAGGAATCTCTTAAGAAAAAATACGAAGTTGAAAATGTTGGTTTAAAGAAATTTGCAGTTGGCAAATTTTTAAAATTTAACATAGTTGATTCTAAGTCTGTGATTAAGCATTTTGAAGAATTACAAATTATTATTCATGTACTACATATTGAAGATTGTTCAATCAGTGAGCGATTTCAAGCGGATGCCATCATAGAAAAATGACCTTCTTCTTACAATGAGTTCAAGATATATCTTAAGCACAAAAAAAGAGAGATGTCTGTTGAAGAATTAATCTTAAGGCTTCAGGTTGAAGAGGATCGTAGGAAGAGTGACAAGATTGATGTTACATCTTTCCAAGAAAATGCCAACAATTGCAAAAAAATGAATGACAAAGCCACAAAGCCAAATCCAAAATAAAAAGATAAATAAAAAGGTTTCTATCCATACACCAAGGAGAAAGAATTTTAAGAAAATTAATGGCTCTTGTTGGATGTGTAAAAAAGTTGGGCATAAGGCTCAAAATTGTTACCACAAGAAAATTTTCAATACTAACCAATCCAACAACATAATCAAGCCAATAATCGGGTCAATTTCATGGTCGTAGATGATAATCTTGCTAATGTTGTTTCTGAGGCAAACATGGTTTCAAACAACAAGAGTTGATAGATTAATATTGGTGTAACAAAGCATATATGTGCAGACCGAAATATATTTTCAGAATATCAAGAAATCTCCAATGAAGGAAAGCTATATATAGGCAATAATTCTGTGACAAATGTGATTGGCAAGAGCAAAATGTTGTTGAAATTTACTTTTGAAAAAATACTTACATTACTGGATATGCCGCATGTCCCTAACATGAGGAAGAATTTAGTTTGTGATCCTCTTTTTAGCAATAAAGGGATTTAAATTTGTCTTTGAATTAGACAAATTTGTATTAACTAAGGGAGGGATGTATGTAGGCAAAAGCTATTTAGCTGAAAAATTGTTTAAACTTAATGTACTTAATATTAATAATAAGAAAAAATAACGATTTTGTTTAATTTTGTGACTCTTTTAATTCATGGCATGCTATATCAGGACATATAAATTTTGATTCTCTTTATAGAATGGTTAATTTAGGATTATTTCCATAGTTCAACTAATTTTAACAAAAAATGTAAAACATGTTCAGAATCAAAATTTGTAAGACAAACTTTCAAATCAATATTAAATAGATCAACTGAATTACTTAGTTTAATTTATACAAATCTATGACTTTAAATCTGCACCTACACGAGTTGGAAAGAACTATTATATTTCTTTTATTGATAATTGCAGTAAATTTTGTTATGTATAATTATTACATAACAAAGATGAAGCTTTAGATGCTTTTAAAAATTATAAAGTATAAGTTGAAAATCAACTTAATAGAAAAATAAAGTATTAAAGTTGGATAGGGGAGGATGATATAATTCTTCTATGTTTTCATATTTTTATGCTACTCAAGGAATTATTCATCAAATGACCGCTCCTTACACTCCATAACAAAATGGTATGCTGAAAGGAAAAACAGAATATTTAAAGATATGATAAATTCCATATTAAATAGTTTCAGCTTTCGTCATAACTTGTGGGATGAAGCTTTGCTTACTACAAATAAAAATATTGAATAGAATTCCATATAAGAAAATGAATAAATCACCTTATGAAATATGAAAATGTAAATTACAATCATACAAAATTTTGAAAGTATGAGATTGTCTTGTAAAGATTCAAGTTCCTTTACCAAAAAGAATTAAACTTGGACAAAAAACTATTGATTATGCATTTATAGGATACGCAAACAATAGTGCTGCATATAGGTTTCTTGTTATGAAATCTCAAATTTTGGATATACATGTGAATACAATATTATAATTAATTGATACTAAATTTTTTGAAGAAATATT
Organism: Dimocarpus longan; assembly: GCA_022984855.1. Taxonomy (NCBI): domain Eukaryota; kingdom Viridiplantae; phylum Streptophyta; class Magnoliopsida; order Sapindales; family Sapindaceae; genus Dimocarpus; species Dimocarpus longan. The sequence continues at coordinate 24,291,927 of CM041015.1, forward strand.
TCTATTTAAGGAAAAATTAATTGATTCTAATTAAAAAAAAAAAAAACTTATGATATGAAGTTCGAGTAGAATCTTCTTCAAGAATTCAGGAAGAAATTCTAGAACCAAGAAGAAATAAAAGGGCAAAAACTTCAAAGAATTTTGGTCTTAATTTCGTCTCTCTCTTGATAGAAAATGAACCTCAAACTTATAAAAAAGCTATTGCTTCTCCTAAAGCTATTTTTGGAAAGAAGCAATTAAAAATGAAGTTGATTTCATATTGCAAAATCATACGTGAGAATTGATTGATTTATCACCCTGTAATAAACCAATTAGATACAAATGGATTTTCAAAAAGAAGTTAAAGACAAGTGAAACTATCGATAAGTATAAAGCTAGATTAGTATCTAAAGGATAGTGATAAAAAGAGGGACTAAATTATTTTGATACTTATTCTCTAGTATCTTGAATTACATTCATTAGAATGTTAACTATCATAACTACAATTAGAAATTTAAAGATATATCAAAATTGAAGTAAAAACTGCATTTTTGAATGGAGAATTAGAAGAAGAAATTTATATGAACCAAGCTAAGGACTTCATAGTTAAAGGTCAAGAGAAAAAGGTATGTAGACTTGCTAGATCCTTGTATGAACTTAAGCAAGCTCCGAAGCAATGACATGAGAAATTTGATCACACAATGATAACAAATTGTTTCAAAATTAATACATGTGATAACTGTATATATGTTAAAAGTAATGATATATCTTATGTTATAGTTTGCTTGTATGTTGATGACATGTTAATCTTTGGATCTAATAAAGAAGTAATCAATAACACTAAACAAATGTTAACATCTAAGTTTGGTATGAAGGACATGGGTATAGTCGATGTCATTTTTGGAATTCAAATTAAAAGAAATGGTAAAGATTATGTTCTTACACAATCTCACTATGTAGAAAAGGTATTAAAAAGGTTTGGTCACTTTGACTACAAATCTATTGCTACTCCATATGAATTGAGGAAACAAACCGGTGATACTATTTCACAACTTGAATATTCACAAATTATTAGGAGTCTCATGTATTTAATAAATTCAACTGGGCCTGATATAACTTATTCTGTAAGTAGGCTTAGTAGATATATAAGTAATCTTGGAAAAGAACATTGGAATACACTTGTAAGAGTATTAAAATATTTGAAGTATACTCAATTTTATGGTTTGCACTACATAAAATATTCATCAATGTTAGAAGCATATAGTGATGCAAATTGGATTTCAAATAGTGTAGAAACAAAATCCACTAGTGGATATGTGTTTACTTTGGGAGGAGCAACGATCTCATGGAAATCCTCTAAACAAATGTGCATAGTGAGATCCACGATGCAATATGAGTTCATAGCACTTGATAAAGTTGCTAAAGAAGCAAAATGATTACGTAATTTCTTTGAGGATGTTCCACTGTGGCCTAAGCCTGTGACAATTATCTAAATATATTATGATAATAAAGCTACACAAATGAAAGCTAAAATCAATATCCGCAATGGTAAATCAAGACATATTATGCATAGAAATAATACAATTAAACAATTACTCTCTAATAGAATTATCTCTATTGATTATGTAAAATAAAAGGAGAATTTAGCTGATCCGTTGATGAAAGAGAGAAAATATAGCATACATAAAAGGGAATTGGTCTTAAGCCAATTGAATAATGAATAAAATTGAGCAGAAACCTAACTTAGCTAATTAGAGATCCCATGGTTTAAGTTCGTTTAATAGGAAAACTAGTTTTGTTTAATTTAAGATTAAACACACATTGACCGATTCCATTTTAACGGTGTGTTGTCTACAAAAGTGCATAGGGTATAATAATTCATTTAATAACATTAATCTCTTGTTAATTAGAGGAATATGGTAGAATATTCTAAACTAATGTCACCTATATAGAGGGTCATATTTATGAGAATATGACTGAATTCTCTAAAGATCTTATGAATCTGGAATTTGTTCAGGACTAAAATGAACAACACCATATGAATTTGAAGTGTGTAAGATTTGAGTTATGTGTGATATGTTGTCTAGTTTTCTATAGTAGTGAACAGTTCAAGATTTTTATATCCATTGCATCACTTAGGAGTTTCGATATATTTACACTAAGGGAAGTTTAAGTCCAAAAGACACTTACCTTGATACAATTCATATCCAGTTTTCTTAGTTAGATTTACATTTAAATGTAACCAACCTTTGATTTAAATGTGGGGTATTATTGTAAAAATTTGTATTGTTTCAGTGAAAGTTAATTTAATTTAAAATTTAATTTTTAAAAATTTGAATTTGAACTAAAAATGTGTTTTTTAAGTGAAAATATGTTTGTTAATTCATAGGTACCTGTTTTGTAAAGTTGTGTCTATTCATAGGTATTTATTCTATGAAGTTGTGTTTGTTCATAGGTACATATTCAACATTTATAAATAGCATATCATTTTTGTCATTTATAAAGAATTTTTTCATTATTTGCATTCATTGCAAAACTAAAAAACACATTAAAATTCTATAGAATTTAGAATATCAAGTGCTTAGTTTCCGAATTTGATAGAGGATCATAGGAAGTAATTGCTCAAAGTTCTATAAACACTAGAGTAGATGGCAATTATTGTCTCAAGGTTATTGCAATTCTGTAGGACTCTGTTATTTTATATTTCTATTTCATCATTCTAGTACATTTTTTCTTTCTTGTGTTATTATCATTATTATTATTATTTTATGAGTGACTATATTGCTTATAATTGTTGAATTGTAGTATAAATTATTTGTACAATAATAATATTATGCTTTAGTGTTTATTTCCTTCTCTATTTATCATTTTTTTTATTGTTGATTCACTAACATTTTTCTCATAAAAAAAATGAATTTGACTTAAATTTGGTAGAAATATAGGGTACTTCTTTGTTTCAATCCTTTTGAAAATTTCTGAAGTAACCATTATTTGACTTCTAATTAATAATCTTTTACCATCAAAACAAACTTAAATTTAAGTACATTAGGGACGGGTAATTAGGACAATTTTGTTTTATTAATGATCATATTTTGATCACGTATAATAAAGTATAGGGTTTAACTATCTTACTCAACCACTAACTTCATCTCTCAGTTAGAGTCCTTTAATTAGTTTAATAATCATCCTTACAACCAATCCAAGAGCTACAATTGAGAATAAGGTTAGTGGTTGGGTAAGATAGTCAAATTCTAAAGTATATTAAGAAACTTATTCAAAATCTACATTCATATTTGCATTTATCAATTATCAGATAACATTTATACATTTTGGGATATTATCAAATTAGCCCCTGATTAGAAAAATAATATGAAATCACTCTTGGTTTTGAAAATGTTACCCAAAAAGACCTAAATGTTAATGGGCTAATGTGATTTCCATCAATAGGTTGACGGGTACATGGGTAAATGTAGGTGTTAAATGCATGTGAGACAGTTGTCCTCACCATTGTCACTCATCTCATCAAACCTAACCATTTTAGATTCTCTCTTAACATCATCATTTTTCTCTCCCTCTTACCTTGATCAACTCAAAGTCAAGATTGCTCGCCGATCGAATCTAATTTCCCTAGAAACCAAATTGATGACCATTAATCTGGTTTCCATGGAAACCAAATCGCCATATGATTATCGATCTAATTTCAAACCCAAATCATTGAACAAACGCACTGGGTTCGTTTAACAATGAACCCAAGTGGGTTCTTCCAAATCGTAGAACTCATGAGAGTTCGTTCGACGACGAACTCACCTTGCTTATTGTTTGATTAACTTTATTTTGGATGTGTGTTTATTTTGATGTGGTCAGATGAACTTTGGTTGCTTAATGCTTAATTTTTGTGTTACTATATGTGTGTGTGTCTGTATGTGTTTTTGCTTTAATAAAGACCTGGGTTTCATTTTTATTAATTTTTTTTTTCTATGCTATAATGGAGATCTAGGTTCCACTTTTTTTTTTTTTACTTTAATGAAATCCAGGTTAAACCCAAATTTCTCATTTCTTTTATTAAAGTTTTGTTTTCTTGTTGGCTTCAATTCAAACTTTCATGATATGGGTTGAATCTAGATATTCAAACAATTTTTCCACTTTTTTTTGTTTTTTTTTTCGTTGAACAAAAGATTTTCTTTTTTTGTTTTAATTAATTTTCAAATATATTTTAATTTTTGAATTTTTAAATTGTTTAATTTTTTATATAATACAGTAAAAGCATTTTGGTCTTTTCCAAGTTTTATGACAAAATCACTTAACTTTTAGATGAAATCGCTTTTGGATTGACAGTCAAGGGTTTTTGACTAATATTTTTTAAAATTGGGACTGACATTAATTTAATTTTCAAGGGCTTTTGATAATATCCCTTTGTTATTTGAAGAAGGGAAAACTTTATTTTGGTTCCTATGTTTTTTGAAAACTTATTATTTTTAAATGTGAATTTGTTTATAATATTTATGATCTCTCACATTTTAAAAACTTATCAAATTGGTTTCTCTAATTTGATTTTTAAGGGTCAACGTCAACAAAAAATGGAAAAAATACGAATTTTTTTTACAACTATAAAAATACTGATTTGCCCTTAATTTTATATGCACTTTTAATTTTTTTTTTTTTAATTTTTAATAATTTTTTCCATCTAACACATATTCTTACATTACCAATTAGTGTTAAAAAACGTAACTACCCGTATATGTGTAATTTTTTACCGTCTATTAACTAATGTCAGAGACTAATTCACTGAGTTTTTGGAATGTAAGAGATCATGAATGCTTTTAATAGATTCCCATTTAAAAATAAAAAGTTTATCAAAAATATGGAGATGAAAATAAAGGTCTTCCCCTTTAAAAAAGAAAAACATTGAACTAGTCACAAGAATTGTTCCTACTTGTATGAGTGGAAACGTTCTGATGTCAGTTTCTTGTAGTCTCTAATCATCAGTTCGGATTAAATATGTGGATGGCGATTTGTCAACGGCAGTATATAAATGACTGAGTCAATGTTGAATATAAAATTCGCCGTCGTCTTTCGGAAAGAAACTGGCTATGGCGTTCTCTCGCTATCCAAATTATTACAAGTTAGACTAGAATATTCCTACATGCAAGTTAGTCAAAGAAAATTGAACCTGCCCCACCTTACCTCCTATTATTATATTCTCATAAATGATAGGCTTACAGTAGGTGTATCAATTTTTTTTTTTTTTCCAATTTTAAAAGAAGTTAGCACCGAAAATATTCCAAGTCAGAAAATCTAGCTAGCATGGCCACAGGATTACAGCTTCACACGTTTTTAGCTAGTTTCAATTTTCAAACTAATGCCAACTCCACCTTCCTTATACACCTTGCCATGCATGTTTGTCTATCTATAAATACTATTAGAAAATCACCTCTTCTCTCCAACTGAGCTTCCTCAAACAATTTAATTAGCTACGTGCGCTATCAAGCATTCTTCTTTGCTGTTTTAAAAATTTTTAAGCATTCGCTTAGTATTAAGCACAAGTTCATTAATTATATTGTCTTTTCTTTTTCTTCATTAAAATGAGTTCTGGTAGCTGTAAAATGCACATTTTTGCATTTCTCTCCTGGATAGCAGGTATCCTATTGGTTTCCACCTTGCCTTTGGCATCAGCAGACCTCAAAGTTGGCTTCTACAATTCAGGTTGTCCATCTGCTGAGTCCGTTGTTAGAAGAGCCGTAAACAGAGCGGTGTCCCGCAATCCAGGCATAGGTGCTGGCCTCATTAGGATGCATTTCCATGATTGCTTTGTCAGGGTATGCTCAAATTTTAACTCTATTAGTGTCTCTTCCATGAACATTCTTGTTTTTTGTCAAATGTGAGGGATTGACATATATTAAATATATGTTTTTCATTGTCAGGGTTGTGATGCTTCCGTTCTACTAAAAACCGTAGCAGGAAACCCAGCAGCGGAGAGAGAACACATTGCCAACAACCCTAGCTTACGAGGTTTTGAGGTCATCGATGAGGCCAAAGCACAACTTGAGTCTATCTGCCCAAACACCGTCTCATGTGCTGACATTGTTGCTTTCGCAGCTCGCGACAGTTCCTTTCAACTTGGTGGCATAAACTATGCTGTACCGGCTGGACGCCGCGATGGGCGGGTCTCGCTCAGCGATGAAGTGGGACAAAATCTACCACCTCCATCCTTCAACGCAGATCAAATTGCTCAAAATTTTGCACGAAAAGGGATGTCAGTGGATGAGATGGTGGCACTGTCTGGAGCACACTCGATCGGTGTCTCTCATTGCTCTTCGTTCTCTGACCGACTCTACTCTTTCAATGCAACACACCCCCAAGATCCCTCCATGAATCCAAGATTTGCCGCAATCTTGAAAACAAGGTGTCCACCAAGAAATGGCGCCACTAGAGACCCAACAGTGCCACTCGATTTCACAACGCCGAACCGTTTGGACAACAGGTACTACTCGGAGATGGTGAATCGGCGTGGTTTGTTAACTTCAGATCAGACACTGAAGGATAGTCCTTTAACATCAAAAATGGTGTTGGATAATGCAAGGAATGGACCAGCATGGGCCGGTAAGTATGCGAAAGCAATGGTGCATATGGGTTCCCTTGATGTGCTCACTGGCACTCAGGGTGAGATCAGGAGGCTTTGTAGTGTTGTGAATTAAGGCACCTGTTTTGCTGCTCAGATTGATTATCAAACTTTCTACTTGTTTCTTTTTCTTGTCGACGTACTAAATTCTGTAATTATTTGCCAACGTAAGTGTAAAGTGTTTTAATTTCTGGTCTTTTATGACTTTTGCCAATCAATTTAAAATGTAATTCTTTCTTTTTTTGATTTTTTTTTTTTTTTTTTTGTAATTTTCGAATTTTTTAGGAGTTAACTGGATGTGCTATTGTATTTATTACTTTTTTTAATGAAAGAATATGCAATCGGATTTAAGTTCGCGCCGAAACAAATATTTATGTATAAATAATTATAGCGGATGCTTTATACTTGAAAGAAATTATTATCGAAATAAAATGAATGCTGTTATTTAACTCTGTTTTTACATTCAGTGCAACCAGATAGTAAAAAGGTTTAATACGGCGATAACTCCACTTGAATCACTTCCCTGCAAATAGTGTCTCAAGATAAAATAGCTCTAAATTTCAAAGTATTTCGTCATATTGATCTTACTTTTCCACAAAATAATGAATTGTCAATTTTAACCCTATACATTTATAAAAATTACATATAAAATTAGTAATAATTAAACAAATTAAGGAAGTTTTCATGGGAGATGTAATGGAGCTGACTCTTGAAAATCGACAATGATTGTGGCTCCCTCATTGATGGGAAACTATTTGGTGATCAGCTGATTGCAGCGGGGGCAGCATTAGTAACCCTTAAGAAAAGAGGATTTTAACGTAAAGGAGAAAGGCCCTCTATTACAGGGTACCTGCTAACCAAGCATGCATGAGGAAGAATTACACAAACACCTTATGTGGTTTGTTTTATCGAAAAATTATAACATCGATATTCAAAGAAGTGATTTTTTTTCAATATTATACTATACTAACACAAATATATATATATATATATATATATAACTGTCATGAATGCAAAGCACGTGTCATGGACAAATTTAGAAAATTGTGGTGATTGAAAGTAAATACATCTAATTTTAGATATATTGATGATTTAATAGCCAAGCAATTAAATTTTGAAATTTTCGGTAGTATTTATAGATGGAGACTATATATATTTCATTGTTCCAAGATTATCTCCGTACTTTAATTAAAAATTAGTGATAAAAAATATGATTGCTGTCACAATGCACTAATCATAAAGCTAGTGCCATTGATTCATCAAGCATCATCCTCTCCGGTCTCAGGAAACCTATTACTGTGATCACTGAAAAATATAAACGGCAAGTCTTTTAGCTATCGATATGATGTCATTTGAGACCGTCATGTCATTTGCACAACCTTTGCCCTCTGTAGATTAGTTTTTTGGGTTAAATATCCATAATCTAATTACAGTTGCAGGCAAACACTTTTGTTAGACCAACTGTGATATTTCTTACATATTCTGGCAATGTATTTGTTTTTGACGTTTGTCTTTAATTTTTTAATTTAAAGTTCTAAATTTTTTCACCTTGGAAATTGTTTCCTTTGTTTGATGTGAAAGTGCTCTCCAGATTGGAGAATAAATGGGGCTGCGTAACCAAAAGTTGGTCCAGCATCGTGGAAGCGATTTTAAATTATATGCAATGAACCTTAAGAAGATTAATTAATAAATTACTTTGTTAATTAATTTGCTTGTGATTTAAATATTCTGTTTACAGATTACACATGTTGATATTAGCTAGCTCTTCTCTTTGTTTTTATTGAATTTTACATTATTCCATTCATTTCATTTTATTTTTTTCATTATTTACTTATTTAATATATCTGCTTTTATTAACAAATAATAATATTTTAAAGAAGACATGCATGCTGAGATTCTCTACCACGAGAGCTGAGCAATTGGCCTGCTTAGCCCTTTTGTCACGTTTCCTTTTTTTTTTTTTTTTGGTGTCTTTTTGAGTATACCAGATCCGCCAAAATGATATACAAGTTTCATTTCTTTTACATAAAAAAAATTATTTATAAAATGAAATCCGGAAGTAAAGAAAGCTAGACCAATTATCTACAAAAATAAGCCACTACAAGCATGTACGAAGCCTCAAATCAAGTATCAACCATAATGTTCCAAAAGCATGTGGCTAGCGCCAGATAATTACTCTCAATAATTTAAATTTAAAAATTGTGCTGTTTGAGCCAGACTAAAACAAGGAGCATGTCCCATAACTGTTCAAAGTCACAAAAAGCTACACATTTTTTGGCTCCGAAGTTATACCTACTCCACCACTGAGTAGCCTAGCTCCCATGCATTATTGCTGTTTTTTCTTCTATAAATAGTCTCCCACAGTCACTGATCTTCTTCACCTCCATCTCCATTAATATCTCCTTCGTCTTTCCGAATATTCCAAGCCTTTTTTATTGGCTTATAAGCAAGTTCGAAATAAGTACTTATTTTATTTAGGACAATGGATTCTGGTAGCTTTAAAATGCACATTCTTGCAATTATGTATATCATATCTTTTTATAACTTACCTTCTTTAACATCAGCAAACCTCAGAATAGGTTTCTACGAATCAACTTGTCCATCCGCAGAGAAAATTGTGAGAAGATCGGTAAACAAAGCAGCATCCCGCGATCCTAGCATACCTGCTGGCCTCATTAGAATGCATTTCCATGATTGCTTTGTCAGAGTATATATGCTCAATTTTAATTAGTGTCTATTTTATGAAGTACATTCATGTCGTTTGTCAAATGTAAAAAGATTGAAGTATATTGATGTAAATATGCTTTTCTGTCTCAGGGTTGTGACGCCTCCGTTTTACTGAAAACCGTACCAGGAAACCCACCAGCAGAGAGAGAACACGTTGCCAACAACCCTAGCTTACAAGGGTTTGAGGTGATCGACGAAGCCAAAGCCCAACTCGAGACTATTTGCCCAAACACTGTGTCATGTGCTGATATTCTTGCTTTTGCTGCTCGTGACAGTTCCAACCGAGCTGGTCGCATTAACTATGCTGTGCCAGCAGGACGCCGCGATGGGCGGGTCTCGTTGAGTGATGAAGTGGGACAAGACCTCCCGTCTCCATTCTTCAATGCAGATGATCAAATCGCTCAAAATTTTGCACGAAAAGGGATGTCAGTGGATGAGATGGTGACACTCTCTGGAGCACACTCAATTGGTGTCTCACATTGCTCTTCATTCTCCAACCGACTCTACTCTTTCAATGCCACTCATCCCCAAGATCCCTCTATGGATCCCACATTTGCTGCTTTTTTGAAAACAAAGTGCCTAAACGGGGCCAGTGGAGACCCTACAGTGGCACTTGAGTTTAGAACACCTAATCGTTTGGACAACAAGTACTACACTGAATTGATGAACCGTCGTGGATTGTTAACTTCAGATCAGACACTGAAGGACAGTCGCTTAACTTCAAAGATGGTATTGGACAATGCAAGGAGGGGAGCAACATGGACTGCTAAATATGCTAAAGCAATGGTACACATGGGTTCCCTTGATGTGCTCACTGGCACTCAGGGCGAGATCAGGAGGCTTTGTAGTGTTGTTAATTGACGTCTGATCCTTCTTTGCTGCCAGAATTAGAAGGATTTCAAATTGTTTCGCTTCCCGTGTTCTGTGTTAATTTTATGGTTTTATTTTCGTTGTTAGAAGAGATTGTGTACATCATTTGATCATTGTGTTTCTGAGATTTCCCAATGGAAATGTCTCTCGCATAAAATGTTTGCTAATAACAAATCATCCCTTACATTGAGTATCTCTTAACCTTAAGAGGTTAAGGGCATAAGTGTCATCTTTGTCTTTTAAAATATTGAAAAGTTTGTAATAATTACAAATAACATTTCTAATATTACATTATCACATATAAATTTCAAACATTATAGATAATGATTATAAATAAATGTTTAATTCATAAAACTAGTATAAATAAAGATTAACCAAAAAGTGATTACAAATAAAAGTTTAACCTCTTAAATATTTCAAACTGATGATCAATTCATGAACCATAAAGGTAAAAATTAAAAAAAACAAAAACAAAAACAAAAAAAACAAAAAAACAAACCTAAGAAAACATACAACTATCGTTAATCTTCATCTTTTGCAAGTGTTATCCCTGAAGAAAAATAAATCCTGAATTTAAATGTAAGGATAGACATTTATCAGGTTGAGCTGAAAATATATAATTATATATTTTCAACCCAACCAATCCCTTTTGTTTTAAGATTTAATCCGGTCCAACCTTACCAAAAATGATAGGGTTGGATTGGATCTATTGAGTTAGATTGTAGATATCCACTCTCAATTAGACCAAAGGCCTCAATAGTCTATCAACATGTGAGTCAATTAATGGTCTTTACCGCGCAAATAAAATTATCTTTAATTAGGAAAAAAAAAAAAAAATTGTTCTCCAACCTCCAATGCTTTTAAAAAATAATAATAATAAAGATAGCTTGATCAGCTTGATGTTTTGTTGTTGAAGAAGCCCTTTCCTTTGTAAAGGCAAATCCCTAACTTTTCTGAGGCATTGCATGATTAATCGTCATTTTATTGTATGCATGCTTACCTCCGAAATCATGGTAATGAATATGCACGCTGATAGTTTCTACGAGGATGGCTTCATAAAACTCTCTACTTTTTTAATATTGAATAGGAAGCAGATGGATCAGTATGTATTCTAGTGCCACATCAGATCAAGATCCGCTTTGATGATTTCTATTATTGTTTGAGCTAGCGATGTAGTCTCAAGGAAGCCTTCATTCAGATCCGATTTCATCTGATTTGAGGAGCCTTCCTTTTCTTTTTCCTTTTTTCTCTAGTTAGAGAATAGGATGCTCATGCAGCTACCTTTTTAGGTGCCCTACAAATATTCATAGGTTAGGAAATCAGGGAGTGAATTTGATTTTTTGTTTCCCTCTTTGTAAATTTAATATCAAAATTAAAGATAGAAAGGATAGCCTATTATCTAACAAATATTTGTTTAGATGCTAGATTTTTAACTTCTTTTTCTAAAACTTCTTTATCAGCTTTGCAATATATTCTAAGAATAAATTTTTTTATTTAATAAATCTTCCTGAAATTTGGAAATGCAAAGTACTCTAGCCAAAATATCTTTTTTTATTGTAGGATAATTTCGCTGAATCGGTTTCCAAGTTCCAAAGATAAAACAGACAAGAGAAACTTTATTGTTGAGCTTTTGTTTTAAGATGCCTCTATATCCGATCTTTGAAGCATCCGTTTCAACTATCTTTAAAGCTTCCGAATATGGAATAGATTGGCATGGGAGCTCTATTGCTCTCAGTTTGATTTTCTTGACTGCATTTGTGCAGTCTATATTCCAAGGAGTAGGATTCCTAACATATAAAGGCTTCGTATCCTTGGCTTAATCTTTATAAAAGTCTGCCAAATAATTAAGACTTCCTAAGAACCTTTGCAGTTGAGTTTTATCTTTTATTTCATCAGAGAATTTTTCTGCAAGACCATTTTTTGATCTATAGAAGCAAGAGATAGTTGGCTTATATTATGCCCCAAGAATCTAGTATTTGTTTCGAACAACTTTATTTTTCTGGTAGACACTATCAATCCTTCTTTCTTTATTGTTTAAAAAAGATTTGAAGGTGTTTCCAGTGTTGTTCTATTGTCTCTGAGTAGATTAGCACATTATCTATATAAACAATTATGAAATGAGTATAGCTATTGAATATTTCATTCATAATTTGCTGGAACTCAGAAGGTGCATTTTTTAGACCAAATGGCCTCACATTCCATTCGTTTTGACCAAATGGAGTTATAAATGCTATTTTATGCTAGTAATTTTTTGTCTATTTGTGTTCGTCACAATCCACTCTTCATATCAATTTTTGAGATGATGTTAGTTTTAAAAAGATGATTAAGCAGATCTCTCTTATTAGGTATAGGATACCTTACCCATCTTAGTGCTTTAATAAGGGTTTGTGGTTGATCACCAATCAAGGTACCGCATGCTCTAATTATGCTATATTTTCTATGTAAAAAGTTGTATAAGACCATGAGCTTTTTCTTGGTCTTTTCAAGCCCTTTTCCAATAAATCTTGGATTTCTTTCTTACAAATCTTAAGATATCTACTATTCATTTGTATGGCCGAGCTTTAGTAGGTATTTGTTTTTCATTAAAGTCGGGCTTATAAGAAAGCTGGACCGCATGTCTTTTTCTAACCCACAAAAACATTAGGAAAGGTACTACAGACTTCAGATTCAAGCCTATATTTGAACACTTGAATTTGTTTCTATATGTTAGGAGATTGTATTTTATTTTCTATCTTCTTTCCCTTTACCTCTTGCTATGGGGAGAAAGTGAACTTTTTTTTTATTTAATCTGGTTTTGAGATTATGGATCTTTTTATAAACGAGTAATTTGATAAAATTAAATTTTATAATCTTCCTATCTTTCTCACATTCCAGACCTTCATTAGTCACTTTAAAGAATACAACATTGTTAGAAATTATGTTCCCAAAATGATTGTCTAATTGAGATCTTTAACCAAAATAAAAGATGTCTCGAAACAGATTCTTTAATTGCAAACCATAGTATCTGAAAGCTTATTTTCAACAGCCATTTTGGTGCCATTGGTGGTGCTTACGACTTGCATTGTTTTTTTAAAGAACTTTGAGGGAATAATTCCTTCATTAATATAATTTAAATAAGCTTCAGAATCTATTAAAGTTTCCCCAGTAAATTTAAATTGTTCATCAACAACAATTGTGACATAAGCATGCCATTTTTGTATGACAATTTTATCAAGGGTGTTGATGAACTTGAGATTCTCTTCTTCTTTTATTATTAGAGGAGATTGAGAGGATTCTCTTATTTTGACTTGTTTTCCCTCAGACAACATATTATTAAAGGATATCTCATTTTCATCCTTTTGTAAAGGAGTAACATGATTATTTAACTCAAGGATTTGAACTCTTTGTTTTAGTTCTTTGAGTTTTTTCTTGAGTGTATTAACCTCTTGTCATAATTCTTGGACAGTTGATTCTCTCTTCATTATACAATTACTTATCTTTTCTATTATTTCTTTGTACGAATTCGTGAATTCTAGAGGTAAAAAGTTTTTTAGGCTCTTTATTTTGCTGTGCCAGCTCTATATATTTTTCAAGAGCTTTTCTTTTCTCACTTGGATCTATTATCTTGTTTTTTACATCCAAAATGAGGTTTTGTTCTGCAGTTAGCACATTCAAGCTTAGTTCATTTAATCCTAAGATAGTCTTATAAGAATCATCTTTATATTTGCATTGACTTGTGTTATCTGATGATTAGTTGTTAGAATCTGAGGAAGAGAAATTATGTATTTGTCTGATTTCTTCTTTTGATATATCAGATTCGCTTGAAGATTTTTCTAATTCTGAAAAAAAAAAAAAAAAATATTATTTTATCTTGTAATTTTGAATCAATATTTAAGGCTTTCATTTCTTGACATTTTTTATCTCGTCTGCATTTATTAACATAATCACCTTTGCTTCCACATTTAAAGCAAGTGGCTGCTTTAGAGATTTTAAGTCTTACAGTAGACTTTGCTCTTTTTTACCTTTTTATGATATTATCGGACTTCTTTATTTCCGAAAAGACGTTTATATTGAGTACGCATTTTTTTCATTTCTTTTATGATTTCTATGGTAAAGAATCAAACCTATATTGCTCACAAAATTCTCCATTCGTATTGACCAAATGGAACTGCAAATGTTGTAGTGACTGGTACAATAATACATATTTGTGTTAACAACTAACAAATGAGGAAATTACTCAAAACCTTCCGGATATTGGCTTAATTAAGAAATTTAACCTTTTATTACACTGCGCCCCCCCCCCCCCCCCAGACTAATGGGTTGATTGGGTTTAACTATCAACGTTAAGACCATGAAGAGTAGTATTATCATTTTCTATTTAATTTAACCTTTTATTACACTGCGCCGCCCCCCCCCCCCCCCCCCCCCAGACTAATGGGTTGATTGGGTTTGACTATCAACGTTAAGACCATGAAGAGTAGTATTATCATTTTCTATTTTTAATTTAAAAATATTAAAATATAATTTTAATATAAAAAATAATTTTTTTAATGGATGTAAGCAACTCGGGTCAATATCAATTTTTAAAAAAATAAATAAAAATAATAAAAAAATTAAAGATGGTAGTAAAGACCCAGATTGGATCTCCACTACCATCTTCAAAGTCTGTCAACAGACTTCAAGCTCTTCATTAACAGAAACGCAAACACATAAATCTCACTAAATTTCAAACTTGTAACAAAAACTTTTCTCTCCTTAAAATCTCAAAACATTGAGCCTTTTTCTATTTTCTCTCATTGAAACAAAAACCAAACATGGAAAAATCTCAAAACATCATCAACACTAGTCTCTCTCTGTTTTCTTTCATTGAAACAAAAAACCAAATATGAAAATCTCAAGACATCATCAACAACGACCGTCATCTAAACATCTTCAACAAATTCAACATATATATTTTTTTTCAAAAAAGAAAATTCACAAAACCACAACTAGTTCTGTTCATCTTCATCTTCAACGAATCCAACCAAAACCATACCAACCATCATCACCAAAACCAAAATCAGATGCCCATGCACACCATTGCTCTGAACTAGACGCCATGGATCCAATCAAATCCTAAATCCGACCTGCATCCAGATCCACCAAGCTCTTCTCTCGTCCTCTAACACATATAAAATACAATCTCGCCTTAACCGTCACTATCGCCACAACCACCCAAATAGACATAGATGAAAACCCAAACGCTCGACTACCCAATACCCAACGTCTAGGTTTCCAAATGGAAACCCAGACGTTGATCTGGGTTTCCTGGAAGCCCAGACATCGACTTGGGTTTCTTGGAAACCCAGATCGACTGGTGAAGAAGATAAAGAAAAAGAAGAGAATAAGGAGAAGAATGAGAAGAGAGAGAGAGAGAGAGGAAGAGAAAAGAGGGATGTGAGAGATGATTGGTAAAGAATACAGAAAAAGAAAAGAATAAGAAGAAGAAGGAGAAGAGAGAGAGAGAAAGAGGAAATAGAGATGTGAGAGATGACTGGTGAAGAAGACAAAGAAAAAAAAGAGAATAAGGAGAAGAAGGAGAAGAGAGAGAGAGAAAGAGAAAAAATGGTTGTAAGAGATGACTAGTGAAGAAGACAAAAAAAAAAAAAAAGAGAGAGAGAGAGAGGGGGGAGGGAACTGAGAGACCGTGGGTGGCTTTTATAAATGAATGGGTATTTTCATCTTTTTGCTCTATTTTCTCATTTTTCAGTTATATATCTTAAACAATTAACATGGTCAAACTATTAGTATAAAAGAGATCATTGTTATAAAAAGTAAAAATGGTTTCTGATTGTAATAAAGTCAATATCCAGAGAGTTGTGAGTAATTTGCTCATTAACAAATGCTCAGTTTACATGAGCATATAAATAAATTAATATATTATGAAAAAATGGTTGCCACAAAGGCTATGGTAGGCCTATTCCAATAAGAGTGGCAATGTTTTCACCCCTCAAAAATGATATGTACACCCTTTTTGTTTGCACACCCAATAAAAATTTTAAAATTTTCTTGATTTGTTTTTAAATCTCATTTAATACCAAGACTATCATTTTCTCTTAATTTGTTGTATATATTTTTGTCGATACACTCCTTTATTAATCACAAACCAACTTTAATATGTGCTAAAAATAGATTCGATGTAAATTATTTTATTGTCACTTATTAAGAAATTTCTATCTTACCATTTATTATTTTTTTTTTTTTTTACTACATCCGTTATACATGAAACGAAACCTATACTAATCAAATAATGTAATAAAAATTCATTCAACCCATTACCCTTTTTTTTTTAGTTAGAGATTTGTGTATAAAATAATATATATTTTATTCTCTCAGACCTTAATTTTTCATTCATACATTAATATTTACATAAATGATTACCAGTTAATTTTTAATTAAATTAGGATTGCATAAATTATTAGAGATTATTAAAGTTAAGGTTTGATGAGAAACCTCGTTTCAATTATTATGATCAAATTCATAAATCATTTTTCTTCTTTTTTAAATTCTAATTTTTCATTTATATCATAAGACTTGCCAGTTAATTTATAAAACCCTAAGTAACACTTTTTTTTATGAGGAATTGTGAATATTGATTTAGATCTATTATTTTTGGATGATTTGAAGCATATTCTTTTATTTGTTTACTGATATTATGAAGAAAATTGTTGTAGGTATTTTTAAGACTGACTAAATGGGTTGACAAAAGTCCAATAAGCTGGTTCAATGGACCAACCTAATAGACAAAGACCCAGCTTGCTAGCATCCAGCTCACAGAAGCGAGCTCTTATTTGATGCGATGTCCAGCTCACAGATAATAGATTCAGCACTCAAGATGTTCAACTCACAATGACTAATTTTCAGTTCGCTTATTGTAATTTTCAGGTCGCTGATCAGCCATAGTCAGAGTTGCTTAACGCCTAACTCTAGGTCGCCCAAAGCGAGGTTTAGCTCGTGGTTTGAAGTGCACGGTTAGGGAATTTTTCAAAAAGAAACAGCTTAATTTAAGAAAAACTCAACTACCAAATTTAGAGATAAAATCAAACTCTTGATTCGATGGAATCTAATCTCTAAATTGACGGATACAATTTTGGAAGTGTAATTGGTATTAGATTATTTCCTGTTTACGTTGTACTAAAATTGCAATGCCCCACTCTATAAATAAGGGTTGAAAATTCATTGTAACAAACACCAATAAATAATATACTATGACTCTGCTAAAATAACCAGAAAAACAGTCATAGAAGTAGACATCTTCTTAGGCTAAACCACGTAAAAATCCTTGTGTATCTTGTTCTTTCTCTTGTCTTTCTTCTGCTTTTGATTCTGTTTTGCATTATTTGTAGATACTAGGTCAAGAATTTAGGTCAATCAATTTCAGACGTTGATAAAAATAAAATAAATAAGTGACCTTTTTGCATCATTTGTGAGAAAATTTTACAAGAGAATGAAAAATGTTGATGTGGTGAGTCTGGTGATTAAATGTTTGACAATATTTTTTACGGTTATATAAATGATTGAAAACTTTTCAATTTTTAATGGAAAAAGTTTGAGTTTGAAATGATAACAAAGAAAAAAGTTAGGGATTGAAAGGGTAAAAATAGTTTAAGATATAAATAATAGTTTAATTAATAATTGGTAGACGTGCTTATAAAATATTTATCCTTTATTTTACTCAAAGATAATATTATATATTTAAAAACATACTAATTTTGATGTACATATAATTTTTTACAGATGGAAATATCGTCACCCTTCCAATAACTTACCAAACGCGGCCCAGACCGGGCCCAGTATATTTAAAATTACAAGCTCACCCTCCTCGTTGATATGAAAACTAATGAATCTCCATGTAAGCTGCGTCCCACAATCACTCACCTGTAGATTACCGACACGTGGATGACATAACCACTAATGTCTCGTTGACATTAGAGATGGGATGCGAGGACCAAACCTGTGGTCAGATCCAGCAGTCGACTTCTATCACTGAGTTTTCTGCAAAATTAAAAAAAAAAAAAAAAAAAGGCAGAGCATGTCTGCAACAGCACTTTCGTCTATATCAACTCCCGCCTCACTCAAACTCACCTACTTCTTCACTAAAACCACCAATGTCATCTTCTTCAACTCCACACTACCCACTTGTAGAAACTCTTCTTCATTAAAACTATCATCTCTCAACCATTTGCTGTTATTTAGAGTCCCACGTGAACATGGCTTCCTGAGAAGACCCTCCAGACCTTTTTCTTCTCCTGTCATGGAGTGGCAAGATTGCACGTAATCAGTCCATCTTTTTGTCTTCTCACCTCCTTTTTTTTTCTCCTTTCATTTGTTTGCATTTGATGTAAATTCAGGGTAAAAATGGAAGTTGATGTGCCGGCTGCGGTGGCTTTTAAGTGTTATTCAGATCGTGAAGCAATTCCTCGTTGGATGCCTTTCATTTCCTCTGTAAAGGTGCCTTCAAATTCTGTGCTTTTTGTATTTTATTGCTATTGAAGCTTGAATTTATCTAGAAAACGCCAATTTGGTTAACATGTGTGTTGCATTATTTTGAAGATTTTATATTTCACTTTCCTGAGAAATAAGATGATGTTGATTGGATGTTTGACTCTAATTTGGTTTATCACAGCTTTTGATTTTTAGTTTGTTGGGGTATTTTGATGATGTTGTAATTTGTGATAGATATTAGAAGACAAGCCTCACTTATCAGAATGGTCACTCAAGTATAAAGCGTTTGGTCGTGATATTGAGTACTCTTGGCTTGCTAGAAATCTGCAGGTGATGGTTATGAGATGTTGTATTTAAATTTGTTTTTTCTTGTTGTTTTGTTCAATGCATTTTGTTTTGTTTCCGTCATTTCCCTCTTCGAATTATGTTATGATTGTCTACTTGCAGCCAATACCAAATCAGAAAATTCACTGGAGATCTATGGAAGGGCTTCCTAACAGGTACGTGGAATAAACACTAGTAAGAAAATCGGTATTGTGGTCATAGCAATTGAAATGCTCTTCGGTTATAACTGATTTTCAGTTAACAAACCTTTAGGCTTATACAGACTATTAGAATTTTATAATCAGATTTTAAGTTTATTCATGTATATATGTGGAACTGTGCTTAGTTTCATTTTACTTGCAATCAGACAAACATTAAAGAAGCATGCAATTTCTTGGGACCCTAATGAAGGCTATACCAACTGTATAAATCTTAGATTGCTTGTCATCTGACAATGGCATCTATAAATATTACTGGCTGTACGTTGCATAACTTTTTCAAACCTCACTACGCATGTACCTGAGTTTTATCTTGTGCAATATTAGATATGTTACTTGTATATGAAGTCAATATATGTAGTGCTCTTCATGATTCACTGTTGTTTGAGTTGCCATAAATCGATAACAAAATGCTGATGAATTGTTTGTCACATGGCAGAGGTGCTGTTCGATTTTTTCCCAAAGGTCCCTCATCATGTGTAATAGAGGTGAGGAGGCTGCTACGTAAAATTTATAATTTGATGCTGTATCATTATTTTTCTTGTATAAGTTTAAACATTACGTAATATGATCACTTTTTACAGTTGATTACTTATGTGGTTGTGGACTTGAGCATATATCTAGGAGAAAGCAAGAAATAAGAAATTTCTTATTTTAATCGCCAGCATTCAATAAGATGAAAGCAAACAAATTCTTTTCTGTAGTCTCCTAGGAGATTAGATACAACCCTAAGATTTATGTGTTTTTTCCTTTCAGCTAACTGTTTCATATGAGGTTCCCCAACTTCTAGTTCCAGTTGCATCAGTAAGTATTCTCACCTTGGATTTACATGCTTTTGCTGGTATTTGGTAAAAAACGCATTTAATGCCAAAAATAATAATAATTACGATAAACAAAAGTGGGATAACATATTGGAATGCCATTTGGTAGCAAAGAAGATGAATAAATTTTTTGTTTTCATAACAGTTGAAGTAGAAGGAAGTAATTGATCATGTTCTCTTTCATGCCTGTTGTCTACAGGCACTTAAGCCTTTCCTTGAAAGTTTACTCAGTCGTGGTTTGGAACGCTTTGCTGCATTTGCAAAAACCTATTAGGCATACTCAATCTCCGGATAGTCTCAACTTGGTAACGGAACATTTTGATTTGTTATTGTTACCGATTCTTTTCAGGTACAATTTTTTTCTTACCTAAAGAATTGCGATCTTCTTAAGATCTGATTGTACTCTCTATTATATAGAGTTACAAAAGCTTCATTTATTGAAAATCTGTTCTTAAGCTTAGGACTACAGTTCTTCTCTTTTATAGAGAGCACTGCTTGTTCTATGTTTGTCTTAGGGATTGGGTTTCTGCAACTAATAGTAAAAAATAATGACAGAATCCACCCTTAAATTTTTCTTTCACTTTGCTGGTGTATATGCTTTCTAGAATTTAAAGAGTCAGAATGCATTGGTTTTCATTAAATCTAGTTAAATGCTTGCCTGTTGGATCACATTTTCAATTAAAACAGATCCACAATTCACTATGAAATATGGGATGCGTATATACAACAGTAGGAAGTGATCCCTTTCTTGAGTATAGTTAATAGTCTTGCAGTCGAAACATATGCAGACTTGCAAAAATAAGATATTGGATGTCTGTATCTGAAAAAAAAATGAGGTCACTCCTTTCTTGAGTACCTGCTGAGTTTGGTAATGTTTGCAAATCAAACAGATTCAGACTTATATAGTAAGTAAAATATTGGGTACTCATATAACTCAACAAAGTTCGTCTCTTATGTATTGCCGGGAAAAGATGAGTTGCACAGCGATGGTGTCCTTATTTCAGTTCTCTTTCCTGCTTAACACTTCCCTATCATTGGTAATTTGGTATTTATCTTCATGCATCAGTCTCATGCATTTTGGGCCATTGAAACGAGTAGCCTTTTGGAATGAGTTTGTTCTCTAAACCACAATCCAAAATTCTGTCTTGAGGCTCTGCAATCAGATCCTCAATCATAGTCGGCTGATCTCAAAGGTTTAGGACCATCTCTATCGATTTGACATCGTAAAATGTCATAGATTCGTGGAAACTACATTGCTCAGCTCTTTAGAGGAAGCTAAGGACCCCAAAATGATATAGAGAGAGGCACTCAAGACATGTCAGTATGGCTACAATACCAGTGTTGTGGATCTTCAAAGGGCTAGTGAAGGCATGGGCTCTGGTGAGTATGTTGAGGCTGGTTTCATGGCACTGATTGTTTCTAATTGTTTCATGGAGTGCCAACACTTGTACATGAAACCAACACCGCCGCTTATTGCTCCTTCTAACACACAGTATTCAGTTTGTTGAAGATCTTGCTTATATTGTTCCAGTTGTTGCCCAGCTTCTTCGGGGCTTACTTCGCTGTCTCCATTTTGTTAAGTTAATAAATAAATGAAGGGGATGGATATTGTCACCTTTAAATATGATTTCCACACTCAATTTATTAAATTTAAAATTTTGCATATTGATATAACCATACATAAATATATCCGATATTAACCATATGTAAACTACATTAATTATATTAATTTGAAACAAATTTTCTCTTTGTTCTTTTCTTATTTCTTTTAAACATAAATTCTTAACTCTAACCCTAATTTTACACTTTATCAAAAAACAGAAAAAGAAGAAGTTATTGCTGAATGTTGAAGTCATCAATTTTTCATCAAGAATAAGATTTTATTGTGCTTTAATCAATTTTTATTGTTTAAATGAATAAAAATTAAAATTTGAAAATAGTGTTGTGTATTTAAAAAATCTAAAGAATCATTTGGTATATGTACTATTCATAAACCTTATCATTTTTATTTTATAGGTTTTTAGTTAAAAATATTTATGGATTTTTGTTTGTTTTGTTAACTTAAAATTAAAAAAGAAAAGTTGTATCAAGTTTTAATAATAAACAAATTGTTTTATAAATATATGTTTGCTCTCTTTATAATTTTATTCAAGCGTAATTTTGTCACATAAAAATTTTTAGAAAAATGGGTGTTTAAATCATTTTTATCGGTGACAATACCTTTACCCATGAAGTAATATGGTAATTTCCTTGCCCTTAATAACGATATTTGATTATATCAATGTTGTTGAATGCCATGATATTGGAAACAGCTATTATAGGTATTGCAGAAACAAAAATTTCATATGAGAATCCACAGGGCCTTCTGAAACAGAAGTTCTGTAGAACAGAAGGGTTGTCAGCGTTGGTGATTTCTAAATCCTTTAATAAGATAAAATGAGAATTCAACATAATATAGTTTTAATTGGAATTAATTAGTTCCTCAGACCAGAATGACCAGCAAGTTTACTAACCTAAATTCATGTCAATAAATAAACACATTAAGGGATAAGAAATCTTTTGTTAATGAGAGTTTCTCTAAATTTTAAAGGATCTTGTGATATATAATTATTATAATTAAACGTATGATCAAAGTCTATACGAAGATTTTCTATTCACGATGATCCTCCTGAGCTTGCCTATCTGCCTGGAATGGGAAGCATTGCCTTTGAAATAACCAATTATAATGTCACAGATACTCCCAAGTCACGAGTACATTCAGTCACTTGAAGCCAGATCTTGTTATATATTTCGACCTGAAAAAGGTTATAGGATGTTGTGAGTCCTTGTAGAGTGGCATGCCAAGGTATGGTTCGGATGCCCCAGAGAGATAGAGTTTAGGATTTCTTGGATCACACAAATTACCCAAAATTAAATGTAGCGTATGTGGCTCCTAGCGAGGCTGTTTTAAGTTAGAACGTAGGGGGCACTGGTGACCTCTCCGGTTGGTTCTCTACCCACAGCAATCTATCAAAGTTCTTGGTGATACGTTTGTGTTCCGTTTCCAATCTTCGACTTAATCAAGATAATAAAACGTCCAAAAGTCATGTGATATGATGTAATCATAACTTAAGGGAATGTATTCAATCGTGATTTTAAAAAAATTTTATGGATTTTTTTTTTTAATAAATAACTTTTATAAATTTTTATAAACTTTTGATAACTTTGCTGATTTATGACAGATTCTAAAAAATTTTTATTAACTCATTTTAAAATACTTTCATTAACTTCTATAGATTGTGATAGGCTTTTAAAAAGAAATATAAAAAATTTTCATAAACTTTTCCATAGTTAAAGTTTGAAAAATGTGTCCCATTATTTAATCAAGGGATCTGTTCAATCTACCAAATATCATTCTTTCTAACTCATTCAAAGGAATTAAAAACTTATAAAAATCATATGTAATATTATATATGTAATCCAGCCTAGCAAATGCGGTATTTCATTGCTCCAGAACTAATAAAAGTTTCTGTAGAACCAGTAAGAAAACTTGAAATATATAAAAGTTCTACAATGTTATAAAATGAAGAATTAAAAGCATTGTAAAACAAAGTGAATAAACTGAAGTAGAAGTAGGAACAAAAAGAATAAACAAAATAAAAGTAAAGAAATAAAATAGATCGAAATAAAGAATAATAGAGAGAGAGAGCGAAGAGAATCAGAGAGCAATTTGATCGTGTGTTGCATTGGTTATCAAAGAGTTCTACTCACACGCGTATATACGTATAGCCAAAAGTCACTGCCACTTTACAATATTATATATAAAATAATCGATTGTTAGGTCGGTGGATCCACCACTTCAACATACCTCATGTAATTTTATACATGTCAATAATATTCTTCTACTTCTTCTTCTTCTTTTATTTTTTATTTTTAAACACGCATCAAAACAAAACGAGTCAAATAATTTTAAACATGTCGGATCATTGAAAATTCAGATCAAAACAAGTCAATAATAATCTTTTCTTTGTTATGCATGTCATGTAAAAGTAAAAAATAATAATAAAATAAAAATGAAAAATAAATCAGATCAATAAATCAAAACAAGGAATAAAATAATGGTGAAGAAAAGTAGAATCCCCGTGTCAACCACAACACTTTCACTGTCTCCTGTTTATTACCCCGAAACTCATTATTGCATTATATCATATGTTTGTGTTTGTTTTTTTATATCAATTCATCATCGAAATTTCAAACATACAAACCCTAGCGAAACGAAAATATTAAATATAGCAACAATTGAATACAAACTCTAGCCGTCGTATCACCTGTAACTGAACATTAATACATAAATGAATGGAATAAATAAAAGAAAGAAAAAGGCATACAAGAGAAATTAGGGTTTCTTCTTCTCAATTGAAATTTAAAGTTTGGAAGAGTTTTTGGAAAAAATGGGAGAGAATTGACAAATTTGGTTATTTATAGTTATCATCCAACAATCTACGAAAGTCAGTCATATAAGAAATTTCATAAAAGTCAAGTATTTTTAATACATCTAAATTTTTATAAATTCTTTAAAAGTCTGTATTGAAGACTTTTTTAAAAGTCTATAAAAGTTTATACCGAATATTCCATGATTTTTATAAAATTTTGGAAATTCATAATTAAACATATCCAAACTTTTTAAATCTACAAAAGTCTATAAAAGGTTTTAAAATCATAATTGGATACACCCCTTTAGTGTTGAAGATCTTGTTAACATTGTTCTACTTTACTTAAAAAAAAAAATGAAGTAATATGATTATTTTGCCTGCCCTTAAAGAGGGCGATGTATAATTGTTCTTCAGCATAACAGTGGGTCTTAATGCTCTACATATTACTCATTTATAGAATATTTGCAGTCGTTTATTAATTTTTTTGTTTTTTTTTAAAAAAAAAATAAAAAGGGGCACTCCAAATCCCAAGATAATTATGGAACATGAAATAATTTTCCTAATAACAAAACAGTAGTATTGAATTGATAGCGAATATGCATCCTACCACATCCGCAAATAAGAATGATGAAATTCGTCGCATCAAACAGGTAGCGACCAACCTGCATTATTAGGTGAAAATGAAATATAAAAGAATGAAAAGTCCACAATGTGTGGAACACGTGGAAGACTAGTAATAGATCATCTAGATGGCTGGATCCGTCAAATCCGTATCTGGTATAACGATAAAAAAGGAACCAACCCAATGTTGCAAAATGCAAAGCAGCAGTCTTTATCATAAAAAGAAAAAATTAAAAAAATAAAAAGCTACATTGAAATGCTTTTCCTTGTCCATACATCTTCTATGTCGCAGCAGCCGCTACCATAAGAGAGGTGCTGATTATATTCTTACTTCGTCGTTCACCCTAAGCAATTGGGAAGAGGAGGAGAACAGCTTAAAAGTTGCATCCTTTTGTTCCATTCCATGCCAAATATTTTGTGACTTAAAATTGGACTCGTTTCTTAGATGCCATTCCGGAAAAGACATCTGGGTTGGTTGAGAATCTATTACGTGGAGTACAGTAAAAGGTATTCGTCAAAAGGTTAATCAACCAAACTTTTAAACGATTGGCACACTTTTCCATGCATGAGATCTTCATTTTGAGGAGAAAAGTTTTAGGTGAGAGTCTTGGAAGTTAAGACAACTGCCCACACTTCCTCCTTATAGCATCTACCAAAGCCTCTAGCTGTAATTACCAGTCAAGGCCTAACCAGTAACCAAACACCAAACATTGTTGATTCATTACCAACTAGAGTACAGATGTAGCCCATAGGCATAAAATTGCTGAAAAAGCTAGCCAGAACAATGAGAAGAACTTATGCAGAGGAAAAACGGAAACAAAGGTAGGGAAAAATAAAGATTTTTTTATTGAATTCTGATGGTGCATACACGATACAGACTATGTCACGAATAAAAATGGCCTAACAATCAAATGGGCAGCCACCCCAGAAAGAATACATAATGACTTTTTTTACACAGAATCAAATGTTAGGACCCATTTTTTTTACACCACCACGGTCCATCCCCCACTCTATTTACATCAGCCAAGAAAACAACACATCCGACTGAAAAATCAACGTCCACCTACAAAACTGGGAGCTGCTTTTTCTAGTATCTATCTACCTGAAGCAGCCAAAAACAGTATAAATTTGCACCTTGATCATGAAATCTTATTTGAAAATTTATTTACATTCAACGGCTGCCACTGCCATCCAATAAGCTTCTTAGGCTGCATAGAGCCTCTGCAGATAGGCTGCAACACCTCATTCTCCGCTGCCGAAGTGGTGATGGTTCCCGATGATCAAGGGAAGTGAAACATACAACAATCACAGTGAGATTGTCGAAAGTGTTGAGGCGCAAGGCCTCCATGACAAGGTCTCTAGCACATTGGTCAGGGTCATCATGCCGCCTTAGACCTCGGTGGACGAGGTTAACTGCATGCTGACTCGACATAACATCCCAGATTCCATCACAACCTATGATAAGAAACTCATCATCTTCTGTTAGAACCACCTGCTGGAACTCAGGCTCTGCTATGAGAGGTGAAGGAGAACCTTTAGGTAACTTCATGTCCCAATCACCCAAGGCTCGAGAAACTGATAAAACACCATTGAGATAACCATCATCAACATATCCACCCAACTCTTCAACCCGACTCCTTTCTGATGGATATATAGGCCTGTGATCTAATGACAAATCAATTGCCTCTCCCTTCCGGCAGAGAACTGCTCTGCAGTCACCAGCATTAGCCACCATTAGAAGCCTGGAAAAGAAACAAAACAGAATCTTATTAGCAAGGGCAGAAGAAAGACCAAAGACCAAATTACCTAAACAAAGTGTGTAACAAGATTCACGATTTGAAACAATGAATGTACCTTCCAAATATCATAGCAGTAAGCGCTGTTGTCCCAGAGGAGGTGCTGACAGTGCAATCATCTGCCAGAGCTAGGTCAGCCAGAAGATATGCATTGCGGAGGGAGTTTTCGACCCCTTCTGAGAACACATTATCTTCCTCAAATGAGTGAGGAAAATTGACATCCTCAAAAAGAAATCTAATGACATTCTTCCTGATATATGCTGCTGCTTCAGGTCCTCCATGACCATCAAACACCTGATAGTACACCAACCTTAATTAGTAATAACACAGAACAATATTATCAAATTAAGGTAGTAGCAATATTAAGCCTAAAAGGTAATTACCCCATAAAATGCACTTGGCTTGGGAAAATTGAAGAGGGATCCCAAGTGGGTGGAAAGATCATCTATTCTTATATGCTCATCTTCCATGTATCTACGGGGACCAATATCAGCGAAACTACCAGATCGAATGCTAGGGACAAATTGAAGAATTGCTGATTCAAGAGGAGCATCTGGACTCTTCTCATCTGGAATCTTCCCTGCAACTTTTACATCCTAAAATAGAAAAGTGATCCGATCTAAGTTTACTAATGCTGATCTCAACATATTTTGCCTACAACACCACCTATAAAAGGCATCACATCCTAACATACACATATCTTTCACACGCTAATAATGACAGTAAGATCATAGTAAAGTTGCAAGTCAATAGCTCCACAAATCCAGCCCTATCAAATGTTAATTATTAGATCCTCGAAACTATATACCTCAACAGCATAACCCACCGAAATAGATTAATCATAACATTTTACGACCTTGAATCAACGACATGTTTCAATTTTCTGACAGTCTAACAAACTCATATCAAGGGAAAACTTCAACATCTCCTAAAATTAGTCAAACAAGACCAAGCATGACAAATGATCATCAAAAACATCACCACCAGTACAACCTTAGCTTCCAGTTTAGCATACAAAACCCTAAAAATTTATGTTTCACCTGGTATCTAAATTATTAAAATTATATTTTGTATAAAAACTCAACTAGAAACTAAAATCAGTCCTCTGTCAAAAAAAAAAAGCACAGAACAGAATTTAAACTGATGAAAACACATACATGAAACATGTTCTAATCAATCCAAAAAACATAACTAAAACCAAAGAGAAAGAGAGAGAGGAAACCAACCACTTGAGAGCTGGACAAGTCCGTCGAAAGAGACTCCGACACACGAACTTGGTTAAAACTAGTCTTGGGAGAAACCGGGGACGAAATCGTGACAACATCTTGAATCTCGTCAATCTTGGTTGCTTTGCCGAAATAGTTGTTAACATCCAAAGCAGGCACGGTCTGTTGCAAACACACAACCTCTGTTTCAGCGACCATCTTCAACAATCATTTACCAAACACACAAATTCCTCAAAACTATCTCAAGATCCAAACCTTCAAAAAAGAGAACACAAAAGGAAGAGAGAATTGTGAAAATGTAGAGTTTTTTTTTCCTGTTTTCCTACTGGTAATGGGTTTTCAATTTTCGCGCAGGCGATCAAATTTGGATACAGGTGGGGTTGTAGTGGTTTATATGAGGGGAGACCTGTGACCGGTGGCTACAGGTGGAAGTCGTTCAGTTGGAGGACAGGTGTCGGTTCTTGGAGCCATATTATTTGGGAGAAATGAAAACAAAGCTTGACTTGACGGACACGTGAACGCTTTCGTATTGACGCGTGACCTTTGAAACTATGTGAATGGTCGGTTTTCTTACATAAAATGACGTGATCGTCCTTCGTGATGAGTTGTCAAGTTGACTTTTGCAATGGCAAATTCGGGGATATAGATATAATTAGGGATTGCTTCCAAGGGTAATTTTGAGAATACGAGCTTTTCGCCGACGACTAATATTTAACGGCTTTTTGGTTTGAAATGTTCACACGGGGCTGACTCGTTACTCGTTGGCTTGCTCCGTTGGTGACGTATGAGTTGGAGTCATTTTGTCGAATTGACAATAATACCCCTGTGTTCAGAGTAAATGACAAGTTAGCGTTATTTTTACGTGTGAAATCTCCGACGCGGTGGATTGAAGCGGGACCGCAGCTTACAAAGTGGGCTCCACTTTTCTTGGACGGTCCAAGTTAAATCTAGACTCGTCTAGTGGTGGTAGCTGGAAGTGCATCAAGTTTTTGAACGAAGCACCACCGTCAGATTTACTACAATGTTAGTTGGTTTCATTTTTTTTTTATTGAAAGAAAAAGTTACTTGTTTAGTGACGGCAGAACACGTTGAAAGCCTGAGTTTTTTGGGCCATGTGCCTCAAGGAGATTTTTTATTTTTCTGAAATAGCGTGAATGCTATTTTGTACATACAAGTGGAATCGTATCAGGCTTGGACGATTTTACGATTGATATGGATTTAAGTGTCATGGTCTGCCCTGCGGCAAGCGGCTTGTTTTATCCTCACCTGTAAGAACAAAATTGGACAAAATTCGGACTCAGGTTAACAACCATTTACCATAAAAGAGATAATTTTTCCGTACAATATAAATATTATCATCATATTTTAAAGACCTGAACAAGATTATCTTGTCAATTATATACGGCACATAAAATACTCATGATGTATATAATTAAAAATAAAGATTGATATTGATTTTGTTGATGGTAATGAAATTCATTGAAATCGGCTTTAGTTTTATAGGAACTATTATAATATTAAAATCCAATAAAAAGTATGGATAAGTCCAAACGTTTTCATATATCATGGATTTTAAGTTATATATTCCTATTTACAAATTTACTTATAATAATTTACATATAAATAGATAAATTGGGTCTGATCAAAGTTTCTATATAATGAAATGTTTAGTATTATTTGGTTTTTTCTTTTTGTATTTATTCGACAACAATTGATAGTGTAATCAAATATATATTAGTATATAGTAAATAAATATACTTTATTTACTAAACAATATATGTCTTATCCAATAAGTCACTATCTTGACTTACAAAATCCGTCTCATCTATCCTAAAAATTACCATTTGAATGAAATATTTTATTTTAATTGATCATTTAGTGAATTTGTGTGGACCAAAATTTGTTAAATTGGCGATTATGAGTTTTGTTGATTTTGTGGACCAAATTTTGTTTGATGTGGTTACGAGTTTTAATTTCAAGTAACATCATTCTGATGTATTCATTTAAGTTGAAAATTCATTTGTACCATGTGGTCTCAATTTCTTTTCCCACACCAAACATAAAAAATGTGAATGAATTAGACAGACCAAAGAAGAGTTTATTAGTGATGTTACGCAATGCCGCGTAAGATATGTGCATCAAATGATTTTTTTTTAAATATATATATATATATATCTGTATGTCAAATGGATGACAATCGTTTTACCCCACACCAAACATAAAAAATGTGAACGAATTAGACAGACCAAAGCAGAATATAATAGTGAGTTCATATTATGCAATGCCACGTAAGGTATGTGCATCAAATTTTTTTTTTTTTAATATATGTATGTGTGTGTTTTGACATGATAATAGTTTTATAAGCCCCAAAATATTCCTATTATCAACCATCAACTATTCTAACGCGGCTGTGGATGTGCCAATGTGAAGGATATAGTTAGGGATAGCAGGGGTTTAGGCTTAGACAAAGTTCAAATCCATACCAAAACCGCTACATATCTTTTTGTACCCATACCGTACTTGTACTTGCAATTACATGTATGGGGTGTATACAAGCGAGTATGGATAGACCTGTAGGTACACCCACACTTGTCAAACATTAAAAAAAGAAAAGGATGAAATTGCACAACAAGGAGAGGAGAGGCAAGGCTGTTGATAGCAAGGCAAAGGAAGGGTCAACAGCGACGATTGGGACAGTGAAAGATGACAACAATGCAAGAGAAGTCTGAGTCGACAATAGTGCAATTTGGAGTCTGAGAGGGAGAGAGACAAGTTGATACTATTTGGAGTCTGATAGGGACAGAGACGAGTTAGTGTGATTTGGATAAGAGCAGTAGTTGGACAAGGCACATGAACTAGGGTTTCCAAAATAAAATTTTCATCATGTACACAATTCAAAACGAAGCTGTGTATGTAAAAGATATATATATATTTTTTATTATGTTATAAGGGTAAATGGGTTTGAGTATGGAATTTTTCCCATACACTCACCCATAATCGAACCCTTTCGAGTTTAAAAACGATATTTATATTCATTCACAAACCAATTTAGTCAAATTCAAAATCACCCATCACCGATAAAAATTTGCGGGTAAGCAGTAGATTTGTCATTTCTAAGTGTACTTTAGCGAGTTTAAATTTTAAAGTACATACTTTTAAAAAAAAAAAAAAAGTTTATAAAGAATAAATTCATAATTATAGTGTTACACAACAATTATAATATACAAATATAACTTGCATAGTCATTTTTAATATAACATGCATAGTCATTTTTAAGTCAAGTGATCTGTACCTTAATTTCTATATTTATGTAGGGATTTAACTACATCATTCATAATTTTTGACCTATGTGGAGAGTGTTTTACCGATGCTTACTTATGGTAGATTTCTCTCAATAATTGGAATTGATGTTTAAATCACTCGTGTAATAGTAATACTTTATAAATTTCAGAAGTCCTCTAACCTATTTAATATTAAATTTCAAGAAAAGAAATATGATATACCATATTAAAATATGCATCCATAAAGTCCGTGTCCCCATGTTGGTTTTGTACTCTAGTGAGACCGTTCAAGTACCTACGTTGTAGTCAATAATCTAGCCATTGTTGAAAATAAAGGCAATGCGCGTTGCAGCATGCAAACCCGCTTGTCTCCCTTTGACGGGGTTTTTGGGATATAATCCCAAGCTACCCACAGTTTTTTTTTTTTTTTTAAAGATCTGTTGACAATATTAGTTGAAAGTGGAAATTAAAGGAATTTGTGTCACCGGTCCAATTTTGCGGTTGACTCACCCGAAGTTCAAAATTTTTCCGAGATAGTTGACCAGAATAAGGCAAAAATAGCAAGCCCCCTCCTTGTAATTTCTATTTGTTTGTCTGTGTGTCAACTGTCAGGAGTAGGTAATTATTATTTAATGAAGTTGCTTAGCTGACCTCTCAACGTTGACATTATGTATGTCCCTGTATAGAGCCTGACGATAGCTGTCATCAGTAATAAGAATAAGTGTCTCCCACCTCTTAGTTTATCACCGGTGGATATTTACTTTTCTATTCGCTAAGACTATGTAGGTTTCGTTTTTACTAAGCATATTTACAGATTTACGTGAAAAACTTTATTATAAAAGTAGTTATTTTTTTATTATATGAGTGGATAGCTGATCACATAAGTAGTGATTATTATCAACAAATAGATATTCTTCTTATAAAAATAGTTTCATTTAATTGTAAAAAAAAAAAAATTACTTCAAAAATAGTCTTGACTGGCTGGACATGTGCTCGCCTAATCTTCTCAAAGTTTTTACGGTGCCTACAATATCCTTTTTAGGCCGTATTAAGTTAAAAAGTCGCCCCCTATGGAGGAAGAGGTTTAACTGTGAGGGGTTTTTGAGGGTGTGGGGCTCGCGGGGGTACTCTTGTTATCGAAATAATAGTCTCTCAATTATCAATAAAACTTTGATGTATCTTTGAACCCTTTAATGTCAGTTAAAAAAAAATTACTCAAAAAATAGTTTGACTGGCGAGGCATGGCCTGGCCCAATCCTCTGCTTTAATCTTATCTTTTAGGCATCCAATACTTTTCAATTTACAGTCAGATAACACTAGATTTTTTCTTCTTCTTTTTTAAATTTTTTGGAGTTTATTATAAATGGGTTTTGGGTCGGCCCATTTTAGGAAACAGCATCCACTGCTAACAGGTTAAACCATAATACTGGAAAAAAGTTGGGAGCAATACTGGGTTTGGTGGTCCAACTAGCCAACCCACTAATGATTGGTCGATCCAACATTGGTTTACGCTTCCAAACAAGCACAGCTGGAAGCACCTTCATAGATCATGTACTCACAGAAATTTCAAGCAGTCAATATTAAAAGATTTTCCTCTAAAGAATTAAATTTTGATTAGGGCAAATTGTTCCCCTAAGGTTTGATAAAATTGAATAAAAATAATTATATTTGGATAACCTACACTAACTTGCCATGAGGCCCCAAAAACTTAACAAAAACCTCTTATCCTAATAGTCAACCCCAGTTAAATTCACACGATTAACTGTCAAAGACATAAAAACACTAAAACACCTCTCAAATCAAATTTAAAGTC
Organism: Dimocarpus longan; assembly: GCA_022984855.1. NCBI lineage: Eukaryota > Viridiplantae > Streptophyta > Magnoliopsida > Sapindales > Sapindaceae > Dimocarpus > Dimocarpus longan. The sequence goes on from CM041015.1 coordinate 24,325,097, forward strand.
AAACTTTTTATTTTTTATAAATTTAAAATTGATATTATATTTAAAATTTAATTAATTAAATAATTAAATATTTTTTTAAAAATAAAAATATAAAAATCTCTATGGGAGACCAAAAGTCTCCAGTGTCTCCATCGTTGGAGATCTCAAATCGTTTTCATCTATAGAGATGGACTCCAGCTCCATCGTTGAAGATATGTCTTGAGACCAGTCGTCTCCGACGATAAAGACCATTGGTCTCTTGGTCTTCAACGATGGTGACCAATGGTTTCTATTGTCGAAGACCATTGGTTTCCAAAGGGTGAATTTTTTTAGTAAAAAAATTTCATGTTTGGTTTAATGATGCTGATTAATTCGGATGATGCTAGTTTGATGAAAATAATGGAGATGATGATTTTTATGAATATAAGATATGAATGATAAAAATTATGAAATGGAGAAGAGAAAGATGATGGTGGAGAGGTAGAAGATGAAGTGGGGAGGCAGAAAATGAAGTTTTTTTTTTTTGTTTAAAGGGTTTAAATATGATATTATTATTTTATTAATTAAAAATATTTTTTTAATTTATTTATTTATTAATTAATTTAATGTAAAACCTAAAATCTCATTCGTCAGAGAGCGAAATATTTTTCCGATGGATCGCGTCCGATCGTAAAAATATAATGCTCAAGTCTGGAAATACTCGGAATAATTATTTTAGTAAGCGTGGTGGGCCCATAACCCACAGGTCCCTGGATAATTATTCCGAGTATTTTTGGACTTGAGCATTATATTTTTCCGATCAGACGCGATCCATCAGAAAAATATTTCGTTCTCCGACGAACGAGGTTTTGGGTTTTACATTTAATATATATTAAATTTAAATTTTTATAAGGTGTGTATTGACTATTTTGCCCTTGACAATTTTGACTTGATGAAGGTTGACTAACAGTAAGAGAGACTTGTACTGAGTTTTTAGAATCTTAAGAGAGGTTAATGTGAATTATCAAATATTGTGGATATTTTAGCGATCAGAATAATCGGGCCCAGAAAGGTCTATAGTTCGGGCCCAATATCTCAAAGGCCCAATAATCCGTCTCCCTCCCAATCCGTTTTCCTGACGGAAGGCCCATTTGTGACCGCCTCTCGTAATCGCTAATCGCTATCGCTCAGTTTGTCCGTCATTTCTAACCGCAAGCGCCAATTCTGAGCGCTATTTGTGACCGCTATCTCCATCCATCATTCTCACCGTCAGTCTCTTCGTCAGTTCTGCTCGTTCGTTTTGACCGTTGGTCCTGATCACTGACCGATTGGCTCTTATCGCTCAAACTGACCGCTGACTGCTGACCGTGTTCGCTAAGCCTGCTTACCAGATTATCCGCCATGATTGACTGCCCGACTGATTCGCTCATTTTGTCCGTACGAGATACCCGCCAAGTGGAACCATCCATCAGAAATATTCAACAAGTCCTCCTCGCCTAAGATGATCCGGCTAAATTAACCGTTAATCTCTGAGTGTGGTCGTATACCGACTCCTTCACTGGCAATATTTTCCGCCTCACTGCCATGACTAGTTGTGGACGTGTTGACTTGAAACCCGCCTCCTCGACTCTCCAGATAGCCATACTTATCAGAGATTTATTTACTTTTCTAGCTGGCTTGATATTTTATCTGTTGGAAGATCCATCTCCGCCTCGCTCCTAAGAGTCCCAGTCAACAGAAGTCAAAGGCGCCATGCAAAGTACAGTTCCAAAACGTGCTATGCACGCTATTCCCACCAGAAGCTGTGATCAAGATCTCGATAGCCCATCATGACATATCCGAGCCAATCACAAGAAATCTCTCTTGGACAGACCTCAAAAGCGACATATTCGGCCGCATTTAATGCACTGTCAGCCGCATTAATTGAGATTCCGGCGCATTAAATGTTGTCCATCATTGTAACTGTAGCTAACTGTTTACTTTTGTCTTATTCAGTTTACTGTAGCATGTCCCTTGTCTCTATAAATAGGGGACGAATTTCACTGTAAAAAGGATCCCAATTTTTGAGTGTCGTTACTCTGCTAAAATAGTGAGAGAGTGAACAGTGGACGTAGGCATCTTTTTGGGCCTAACCACTCTAAAAATCCTTCGTGTCTCTTCTCTTCGCCTCTAACCTCTTCTTCTCATTCTATCTGCTTTATATGCATTCCATTGACCGTCCGAAACTGCAGCTTGGGCCCTAAAATAACCTCGTTGACTAAAGAAACCATTTTCCGACGTTAACACCAAAATATCGTCATTTTTGTGTAATTTTGCTAAACCTTAGAGTAGGTTTGTGCAATTTGCCCTTTAGTTTACAAGTAGATAAGCATAATTGGTGCCTCCTTGCTTGATAAATCCACACAGACTTAGGTTTTGTGGTTGCTGGTCCCCTTTTTTTTTTATTATTATTATTATTGTTGTTGTTGTTATTATTATTATCATCATAGTTGTCACTGTTAGAGTATAATTTCAACCATTGAGCGAGATACGTTTGCAAACTAACTACCGATATGTAAAGAAGATAAAGAGAGATTGAGTTCTAGATGGAAGGTCGTTTTGTTGGAGTCTAGCAAGCATGAAAAAGATTCTCTTAATTAAATATTAAAAATAAAAATAAAATAAAGGTCCAAGCTGACTTTGGATCGGTAGTTTTAGGTAGTGTCTGTGTTACCCTAATTCAATATGAATGGCCCAGTGAAAAACAATGTTCGAATTGAAGCAAACAGGTGGCAAAACCGCCGAAACCATTGCCCAACATCTATGATTTGCTGGCTACTTTTTGTTCCTGTAATTATTGGGCGCAAGCACATCATTTTATCTAGCTACTTGATTTAGGATTAACAAAGGTGTCCAGCCCCATCATTTTTTCTATTTAAAGAGCTACGTGTTAGTTTCTTCTATCCTGTTTGAACAATAATATAATCATCTGATGCAATTAATTTATGCTTTACAAGGCACTAGCATGTCAGTTTCTGAGTAAAGACGTGAGATTAGTAACAATACTCACCCCACCATTATTGGCCAAGTAGTGACCAGTTGCGTAAGCCGATTCATTAGAAGCAAGAAAAAGTGCTGCTTCCTCTTCAACGTGTACGCTCCAACTTTATTCCTTTCAAGCTTGATAACCCTCTTAGGATTCAAATTTGGTGAATGCCAAGACAACTCGATGATGATCATATTAGACCTAATAAACAATAATATAAATATATATAGAGTTTCAACTATAAGAAATGAATTTATTTTAATAATATTTGTTACAACATTGTAATGCATTGTTTATATATAAATAATTAATTATAAAAAAAAGTCAATGCACCAAATGATTCATAATGTTGGAATTGATACTATTAAAATCAGTTCATCTTTATAGTAGAAAGAATTTTTATAAGTAAAAAATTAGACTATTAGTACAAAATCAAGTTGTTTATGATTAGGACTCTATATATAAGTGTAAGCATGCCTCCATGCATGAGACCCACGATCTCCAAGGATTAATGAACGCTCCCACGCCAAATTAATGAACCGTGCATTGTTGACCACCATTAGCCCGAGCTACGTGCTTGATGGCTGTTGCTGAATACCACAAGTTTCTAGCCATTGTGCTGTCGAACTGGGCCATGTCCTTGTCTAGTATGCAACCCATTGGACCTGGAACATGGCCAATATTATTGCACGCAACATCCAACGAGTTATAGTTCTCAACTGCAATGGTCACAAATTCATCAATTTGTTTTTAATCTCTAACATCACAATGCATGTAAGATGTAGCCAGCTTTATAAGGGCCTATTGCAGCGACAAATTGATTGACTAGAGAGTCTAACCTTTTTGTAGACCTTTTAATTCATTAAGTTTTAATTGAAGAGTTGATTTTGATGAAATTGGGTGTAATGTCTAGTCTTTAATCTGTATTCCAGATTGCATAATAATGTACTTCCTTGTGGTTGTTGGAGACCATGAAATCTGAAATTTCAAACAAAGGAAATATTCTTGTCATTAACTTCCAACATTTTTTAGTATGCTTCCAAGCAAACGAATCCCTCAACCCTCCCCAGTCATTGCAAATTACAAATTTGTCTGAGTCAGCTAGGCATTGACTTGTGTTTTTAATATGTTTTACATTGGATAAGCTTTTGTAAGAAATCGTATAAAATTAGTGAAACTCTATTTATTCCCAGCGTAGCATTCTCGGGTTTGGGCCTTTTACAAGGTCGACTCATGTGGGTTGATTCCCAAACTAGAGTTGGAGATGTCGAGCCCATGAATCGCTTTTAGCTAGACCGAACAGGTCTTGTCAAAATTGAATGAGTTTGCATTATTGGAGTAGTTTTGATAGTGATTTTCATTAAATATTTTTGTTTAGTTGATAGCCAGCAAAAAATTCAATGTAGCCCTGGAATCTAGCTAACCTTTTGCACAGCTAATTGTGCCGGCAGCCCTATAGGAATAGTTATTAATACCTTGAAAATGAGGCGTTGAAATAAGGACTCTCTCATTGGCACAAAAATTATTAGACTTCAAATGCCTTGCAAATATACAGTTGTTGGCTTCTACATCATAGTAAAACGGGCGTGTCATTATTGCATCCACTAAATAATATGATTCAAAGCAAATTGGTCATTAATTTCTGCATGCTCATGAAATAGTTCATCAAGATTTGGATGAACACAAAAAATATGGGGGCCCCATCTTCCATGGCCCTTTAATTAAAGTCAATATATGCTTTATCTCTAATTTTCCATTTTTGTAAAAATGTAAATTGCGAGATTATCGAATAATGATCCTTGAACAGAGAGAGACCACTTCATGTTTATCCACTTCCACGTGTCCTGTGTTTTGGAATCTGTACTTTATTTGCTACTGGTCTTTGAAATCAGAAAAATCAGACATGTGACCCAGTACACTCACGACTGCTTTTCATTCATCCAACAATCGCTCAAAACTATAAATCTTTGATTATATGTGATAAAACATTTAATTCGATCGAAGTGAACATAATAAACTCATTAATTACACTTTAAAATAAATATGTTTTTATGACATATATATTACCAAATCTTCAGACTTTAAGGACAGTACCAAATTTTATTAACCACAATCATTTCTACTTACTTTAATATTTTAATTTTAATCTTTTACTTTTGGTTGTTGATTGTTTTTAAACCACAGAAATAAAAAATTAAAAAAAAAAAAATGTGAAAGTGGAGTCTCCAGAGTGAGAAAAGTCGCGCCCCTGAATTATTCTAAAGAGCAGTCCAATTAATCATCGCCATCAAAGCTTGAATTGTCTGTTGACAGTTTGGGTTGGGGCAGCTAAAAAACAAAGAGGGTTGTTCGGTCAAATTCTATATATTTTATTCACCATGGAAATCAACAAACCCACCATTTTAATTTTATAGTTAAAAAAACATATATTATTATTTCCCCAACGCCAGGTCTTGCTTCATTAATTAAAAAATAAAAACTAAAACCAAGAAAATTTTCTATTTCAGTTTTTTTTTTAATTTTTCTTGAAATTAGAATTTAACTATTCGCAGTTTTGAAAAGAAAAGGGAAAGTGGAAGAGAGAGAGAGAGAGCGTGAGAGAGAGAGAAAAGTAGAAAGAGAAGCGTAGGAGTGGGGCATGGGGTAGGGGGTGGTTTGAACGGTCAAAAAGAAAGAAAACAATGGAAAGTAGGAAAAAAAGAGATTGAACAAGACATAAATATAAATGTTTGGGCTCTGTGTCGACTGTCATCAGATGCCCACTGCTCTCTCCACCTGCTTCTCCTGAACCACCACCAATCCAATTCCAAGAAACCCAATCAACTTTTTCCTCCTCTCTTCTTCCTCCCAGAAACCACACACCACTTCCACCACCGTAGATCCATTTTACTTCCACCCATGGATCCGTCCCAGCTACTTGTTCTTTTCGACGAATATTTAATCCGATCGGTAAGTAAAACCTTCTTTTTTTTTCACATTCTTGTTCTGTGTTTTGATGTCTAATATATCGGTGTTTGTATTATTGTTATCATTTTTTTTTTTTGCGTGATCCGTACATCTAGATCTTTCTCTTTTATTATTTGTTATTTTTATTTAGATTTCTGATCAGTTATGGTATAAGCACTGGCACTACTTACACTGCATTTACTAAGCCTGCAATTCGCTGAATTTAATTATGCAGATCAGAGTGTTGGTAGTGTTAGATTTGAGAGACTATTATTGTACAGGTTGCTGATGTTAGATAACTTTGGCATTTCAATTTTGCGTGTTTGATTGGGTAGTATGGACAAGTCTGATCTTGTCAATGTAGTTATTTGGTGTTGATTGCTTTTTCGTTTAAGCATAGGGAGCACTAATGTTTTTATGTGTTTACAGGTGATTGGTTAGATTATATCATCAGGTTGAGAAAGGGAGTTTGGAAGGGAGATTTGCGTTGGATCTGATGGCTTCAGTAGGTGTAGTACCGGCTTCTGGATTAAGAGACCCCAATGGAAATACAGTTGGTGTTGATAGGTTACCTCAGGAGATGAATGACATGAAAATTAGGGATGATAAGGTAAATGATGCTTGTTCTTCCTTGTCGTTTGGTCTTGTAATTTGTTTGGTGACATTGCAATATGAGTTACATAAAAGGTTTTCAATGTACATAGGAAATGGAAGCAACTGTGGTTGATGGTAACGGAACAGAGACTGGTCATATAATTGTGACCACTATTGGGGGTAAAAATGGCCAACCAAAGCAGGTTTTTTTTTTTTTTCCTTTTTAATTTAGATGATATTCTGGATGTTTAGATTCGTGATATCCTTTTATCTTTTTTGGTTAAGATTTTTCCCTTTATGATTGTAGACAATAAGCTACATGGCTGAACGCATTGTGGGGCACGGATCCTTTGGAGTAGTGTTCCAGGTAAGCTAGGTTCCTCTGTTCTTAAACAAGTTAAGGTTTGGGCTTTCACTTACTTTGCTTCCTTTGCCATGGTTATTATGTAGGCTAAATGCTTAGAGACCGGTGAAACTGTTGCTATAAAAAAGGTTCTTCAAGACAAGAGGTACAAGAACCGGGAGCTACAAACCATGCGTCTTCTGGACCACCCGAATGTTGTGTCACTGAAGCACTGTTTCTTTTCGACAACTGAAAAGGATGAGCTATATCTTAACTTGGTACTCGAGTACGTGCCAGAGACTGTTCATCGGGTGATCAAACACCAGTATAAGATGAACCAAAGAATGCCACTAATATATGTCAAACTCTACTTTTACCAGGTTCGAAATCACTGTCAGAAATATGGTCTAAAGTTCTCTACTTTATGCTTCTAGATTCTGGAACGTAGTAGAATTGGCCACATTTTATTTAAGATCTTCCATAATAGTTTATTAATGTATTTTCTATATAGATAATTTTACTTTTGGAGTAATAAATTTGATCATCACTGCTTTGTTGTTTGCTTCTGACATGAATTTTCTCTATTATGTAATGGCAGATTTGTAGAGCACTTGCTTACATTCACAACACCATTGGAGTGTGCCACAGGGACATAAAACCTCAAAATTTGCTGGTATGTTACCTAGGATCCTCAGAGAATTTATTTGTGTTGTGTTCTGCTTAGATTTAAGCCTTTATACATGTATATGTCTCACATTTCTCGAATGACCTAATTGCATTTGTATTTGACCTATTGATGGATGTTTCTGATCTGAAGTGGTCATAATGACACAGGTTAACATTTGTAAGAATATATTAGGTGATGCAGTCAAGCATGACAGCTTCTTATTGTCTAGAATCTACAATATTTTAATATTCAGTAGAAAAGACTGTATGCAAATCAATGTCTATTTACATAGTTACATGTCTGTTGGGATCTATCAACATAGTTTTACATCTCCTGGGAGCACAAAGTTGGAGTTTCGTGGTACTTGACCTATTTAGAGGTGCTGATGTCTTGTTGCACTTGCAAAGGATATATTACTATATTATAGCTTATAAAAATGTGTACTTATGTTGAATAAATGTATGAAATCCATTGTATAATTCAAATTATCTGATTTTGTAGCAACTTCTTCACCCATACACACACACACACACACACACACACATTATTCTGTCCATTTAACTCTTCTGCACATCTAATTTCAAATTATCCATCTTTGAAACAGGTCAACCCACACACCCACCAGCTGAAATTGTGTGACTTTGGAAGTGCAAAAGTCCTGGTTTGTATACTAGAATCTTATGATTTACGAAATGCTTTTTCGTTGGATATGTGCTTATAGTGATTGTGTTCTTTCTGGACAGGTAAAAGGAGAACCAAACATTTCTTACATCTGCTCTAGGTACTATCGAGCACCAGAACTTATTTTTGGTGCAACTGAGTATACCACTGCTATTGATATCTGGTCTGCTGGCTGTGTACTGGCTGAACTACTACTTGGACAGGTAGATAGCTCCTTCCTATATGGTTGAATTCCTGTATGTTTGAATTTTTCCTTTTCTGTACATACCTAATAATATGTTTCTTTTGGTGCCAGCCTCTTTTCCCTGGTGAAAGTGGTGTAGACCAGCTTGTTGAAATCATAAAGGTATAATATACACTTTGAAATTGCTTATTTAGTTAATGCTGTCAAGTGATGATCTGTACTTGAAACTGCTTGAAGCTATTGTGAGACTTTGGAGTGGGTTAAAATTTGGGAATTCTGATTCTTCCCTTACCCTGTAGGCTCATAAATGACTAATCTCATGGAGAGTGATTGTTGATAATAAACATTTTATATTTTTATAAGTATCTCTATTAGATTCATTGGAGTCAATTCCTTATTGGCGGCCCCAAGAGATGTTTGTTTGTCCATGCTGAATGCGTGTTGTGTTAACTCATTCTCTGGTTGTGTACCACTTCCGGTTGCTGATTTACCTGATTCTCATGCAGGTTTTAGGTACCCCAACAAGGGAAGAAATAAAGTGTATGAATCCTAACTACACAGAATTTAAATTTCCCCAAATTAAAGCTCACCCATGGCATAAGGTAATACAGATGCGATTTGTAGTGATTTACCACGTAAGAAGAAATTTATTTATATCGTTATTTTACAGATATTCCACAAGCGCATGCCCCCAGAAGCTGTTGATCTCGTCTCTAGACTACTGCAGTACTCTCCAAATCTTAGGAGCACAGCTGTGAGTGTACAAATTTTCTTATTAGTATTTGCTTCAAATTGATTGTAAATAACTTATCATTGAGGGATTTAAAATTTATGTTCTTACTTCACTTTTTGAGGTTTCCTATTTTCTTTCTTATGGTTTCTTAAACTTTGTGGTGAATGCTTTTTTTTAATGCAGCTGGAAGCTTTGATTCATCCCTTCTTTGATGAATTACGTGATCCTAACATCCGCCTGCCGAATGGACGTTTCCTTCCTCCACTGTTCAACTTTAAGCCTCATGGTAATTAACTAGTAGTTAATGACAACTTTCCGACTGATTCATTTCTTACCTTTAAGCATTTAATGAGAATTGCTGTTGGTGTTCTGCTGTTGTCCAGAACTGAAGGGAGTGCCCGTGGATATGATGGTCAAGCTGATCCCTGAGCATGCCAGAAAGCAGTGTGCCTGGCTTGGGTTGTGATTTGGTTTTGTGTAGTTGATGCCTGCTCCTTGCAGAAAAATGTGGTCGGATGTAGAGATGTAGCTAGTGGCCTGTTTCAAGTAATCATATGGAAGCCGTGTTATTGGTTTTGTATCTCCTATGTTCATTTGTTCACTTTATTGATTTTTTTTTTATTAGAATTTATATTATTATTCTCTTTGTTTGTAGAAAGCAGATGTAGAAAATTCTGCTTAATATGTTCAGATAAGACCTCAATGGGTATTTGCTGACACCCCTATTTTCAGTTGACACAGACAGATTGTAATGACATATTGGAAGCAAAGTTGTTTTCCTCCTGTATTCGTCACTTCTCTTTAGTTCTCTCCATTTCCGTACTGAAGTGGTAAAATCTTGAAGTTCATCTCTGTTCATGATACCACGTCTAGCACCTTCCCTGAGAAATAAATTGCCCGAAAGTGGTGCCAAAACAGCTCTAAAATACATTTTTTGCGTTAATGGGAACTCAGCAGAAAATAAAACGCTAGTGGTTTAGTGGAGGCTCTGAGAAATTGATATACATTGAGAAAGCAAGTAATTTGAATAATTTTAGGACGCAGTTTTGCTTTGAAACAAATGGAGACAAAAACTTTGTTGCCCATTAAAACTCTGGCCTCGTCAAGGCTTGTAACCGGAAAACAAGTGTCACCCGTCAAAGAAGAAAAAGGGTAAGGGCAATTTTTCATGGATGAGATAATTGGTGCATAAAAATGGAATTTGTCAACTTCTGTAAAGTTGAAACGGTAACCTGCATACAGCTACTGGGCTGTTATCCTATTAATATGATATGTTTCGTAATCGTAGCTATATGCGTTTCGAGTCACGCGGGTGGCTGAGGGGTAGGCCTTATTTATGATGCAGCGGACATTTGATTGCATCACTCCACCTACTTTGGTTGGGTTGGAAACTTCGTAAATTTACAATCCTAGTCTCAGAACTTATTCAAATTTTAGTTAAGAGGAATGAGAAACGTACATAATCGTCGCAACTACATTCTCTTCGAAATCTTCAAAGTTAATGCACCTTATGTCCACATCTAGAAAAAAAATATGGAACAAACGTTGCATTCATCCATTCTTTGCAAACTTTGACTAATTGGGTTTCTTCCAACGCACACCGATTTCTCTACCAATTTTGATATTAAATTCTTCTGATTTTTCGCTTTCCCCCAAAAAAAAAAAAAAAAAAAAAAATCTTCTGGTTTTTCTCTTGACAATTGATGGAGTTTTTCAAAGTATTACTATTACGAAAATCTGCAACTTATGTCTCAGATTTATTATGAAAATAATAAGCATGCTCAGATTGTGCAATGATTGAGAATATATTCACTTGTGACTTACTTTCTCAACCAGTCCAATTCTTTGCTGAATAGCAGGCCTCCTCCATCTAGTGGTTTCAAACATTATTAAATAATCCACTAAATGATGCGGTCACAATCCATGACAATGATATCCTAGCCGTCATATTTCACCATTTTAACAACTTCTAATTCCTTTCTTTTTTTTTCCTCTTTTTTTCAGGGTTAATCAAAATTCACGGATACAAAATTCTTTCCTACGAATCTTGAATTCTTTATACGTGATTTTGCATCATATAAATTATTTGTTTAATTATTTTACTGATTGGATAAAGTTACTATCAATAATAACATTTAAATATTTTTCAATAACTACCCTTATAACTCATTTAATAATTATTATTAATACTCTACCACTAAAGTAGATTTTGAACAACAAAGATTAATTTTTTATCATATTAATGTTGCCGCATTGGAAATTCCATTGATTTGAAAATTTAGCTGTATTAGAGAGTAGAATGCATAGATATAGAGAATCAAATATTAGCAGCCAAATAAAATAAGATAATCGGTGAAGAATTGGAAGCATAGTCATACTTTTATAGGCATATACCACTTGTTGAGTTGGTGAAATGAAAATATAATTATATCAAGTACAGCACAAAGAATCCATGTAGCGCGACATTATTAAAAAAAAACTGGACCATTAACTCTAATATGGAGTAAAACCAAAATGTCCAACCTAATCAGCAAACCAATTCTGACCACAGAAACCGAATATGTCAAGTACCTGAATCATAGTTTGTCCATGAACATCCTAGTCAAGAGAATTAACAATTGATAATTATGTTTATCGATTCTCACATACAAAAGTCAATTAAACAAACAAATGGTTGTTCTTCATTTCCTCTAGAGGAATAAACTTGAGACTTAATTCAGACAATGCTATTTCACAGGATATACTCAGATTATATCAACAAGTACAGATGCCAGTAAAAAAGTACATAGTTAGATATCAAGAAGCATATACCCTAAAGAATATTTTATAGGTCAAGAACAACCAACTTCTATTTGAAACCTACCAATTGCTATTTGTACAAAATCCGGATAACCATTAGCTATTTGATAGAAGAAGCAATTAGGAAATCAGAACCAAGAATACGGTCGGCGAATAAAAAACGGTTGTGCAATATATTGAAGAGCTCTAAGTGGATTGGCCACATTAACCGAAAGTGATATAGAAACCTTTTAGGGCAGGCCACAACTAGTCTCTCAATCAAAAACAATTTGAAAAGAAAGTGGTAATTGGTTGGTGCGAGATAATGTTTAAATTGTATTTTCTTCTGCAGTTGGTCACACATTATTTTGCAGTCAAGTTCCACTGAGCTATCAGCTATGCACTATTATAATTTAATCAGGTTTCTGAAGCCATATTCATCTGCTACTTGAATGTTGATGTACTTGATCAATTACAAATTGCAATCATCGTGTGTAACGACTTAAAACAATGAACAATGATGCACATTGCAGATTTGCAGTCTCTGTTTCACCCTTTAATTTAGTGCATAAAGGAAAAAAGTGCTTTTTTTGGCACTCTCTACTTGTTTGGTTTCCAGGAAAGGAAGCTCATTATTGCTATTTAAGAGCCTCGATAAGTTTCATTTTCAACAATTATATTGATATCATGCATGATCATCATCCATGGTACTTAGTTTATTAGTAGACCCCAAGTATAATTCATCAACAGAATTTAATATCCATGTGTACCAAAGCGAAGCACTTCCCATTAACTTGTTTTCTTTTCCGATCATGGGGAACCTCATTCAAATAATATGTGACAATATGTGCACATGGATTGAACTGTACTTGGTCTCACTAGCTGAAATCTTCAATTTTGTTGATTTATCACCACTCTATAACTTGTATAAATTGATTAATAGCCAGTAAAACTTGTAATGCCTACTATAAATGATTACAAAGTTGAAAAAACTAGATTGGGGACCGACGACAAAAGTGAAAGTTGGGAAGACCATGGGGGACTTATGGACTGCTCGGTGGCATCTGATTTCTGGTTATTCCGTTTACATTTTTCCAGAACCGGACATATGCACACTCCACATTCTCAAAAAGAAGCCAAGGTCTATATAGAATTCAGGATTTATGGTAGGTTCCCGCCACGAAACCCATTAAACTATATAAAGTGAAGATGTTTCTGATAGCCCCCTCCCACTATAGTTTGCTCTTCTTATTATATATATAGCATCTCAGCCTTTCTGATTCTGCATGCATTCCAAACCTGCACATAGTTATAGTATTTTGTCAAGTTGCTCCAAGTGCTCGAAGAAGTCACTTCCACTGACCAACTCCCTTGCTTCTTCTTTCAAGCACTTCCAAATATCTAGGGTGCATTCACTCTTAGCTGCATCCGCTCTCACAGTATTTTTCGTTTTAGTTGCTGACAGTGACAAACTATTTTAAGATGCAGAAGTGAGACTCTTCTCTGTTACACTAACAGAATTCTCTTTGTTTTACCTGAGAACAGAATTTTCCATTGTTCCCACTGTTGCAGCCTCAAAAAATATTGAGCTCAAAATGGCATTTTCCCGGTTGTTTTTACTTGGATTCTCTATTTATTTCATTTGCTTCTTCCTTTCTAGTGAAGGTAGAAGGCATCACCATGTAAAACACAAGCACACTCACCATCCCAAAATACCACAAATCTCAGAACCTCCTACTCTTCCACCACAGCCTGCTGGTCCATTCAATGATGGCATTGCCGATAATTCTACTCATGCTCCTTCTCACCCACCTGCAGCTTCTAGCTCTTCTGATGATGGAAATGCATATAATAATTCAACTGCTCACCCACCAAACCATGGAAGAAGATATCCTCCTCCTTCACTTGAGCCTTCTAGTCCTCCACCTGAAAATGAAGATGACTATAACCCCACTGCAGCTCCATCACCTTCACCGGAGCCTGCTTATCCTGCTAATGTTTTTGATGTACGTAAATTTGGTGCCATTGGTGATGGCATGACAGATGATAGTGAAGCATTCAAGATGGCATGGGATTCAGCTTGCCAAGAAAATTCAACAGTTATCCTTGTGCCCTACGGTTTCTCCTTCGTGATTCAATCTACAATCTTCACAGGACCTTGTCAAGGTGACTTGGTGTTTCAGGTAATGTACTTGCTTGCTTTCTAGGATTTTATGTATTATTGTTTTAGCTTTTTGAGGACTAAAAAGGACTGACTGGGATTTGGTGATGGCGTACAAGGTTGATGGTACTCTTATGCCTCCTGATGGTCCAGACTCCTGGCCCCAAAAGAACAGTAAGCGTCAATGGCTGGTCTTCTACAGAGTCAGTGAAATGTCACTGCAAGGAGGAGGTGTAATTGATGGCAGAGGACAGAAATGGTGGGATCTGCCTTGTAAACCCCACAAGGTATTGCTGACTTTATTCATTAAATGTTCTCCATTTATGTTTCTATTTATATTTTTTATCTCCTATATCGATTGCATAGGGAGTAAATGGAACAACAATGCCTGGACCATGTGACAGCCCAATTGTAAGTTCTGCATGCAGACTCATTGGTACCTTTGTTTTCAAATTAAATTGATAGCATTATTTTAATTTTTTTCATTAATTTCAATGTGAATTTCACAATGCAGGCCATAAGGTTCTTCATGAGCTCCAACTTGACTGTGCAAGGAATCCGAGTTAAAGATAGTCCCCAGTTCAACTTCAGATTTGATAACTGTAAGAATGTCCGTGTAGATTCCATACACATAACTGCTCCTGCCTTGAGCCCCAACACTGATGGAATCCACATAGAGAATGCGAATGACGTTAAAATATATAATACAGTGATCTCCAATGGTTTGAGCCCCAAACCAGCTAAAAATTTCTTAATTCCACAATTTACTGCTCTCACATTTCAATTAATTAAGCTCCTTGCTCCATGATCACTTTTGCAGGAGATGATTGTGTGTCCATTGGATCAGGTTGTTACAATGTAGACATAAAGAACATCACTTGTGGACCTGGTCACGGAATCAGGTATAGTCTATTAGAAATTTCTATACAATTTCAGTCTTAAACATTTAGTTTTGTATTTTTCATGATATTTACCATGCTTAGAAGCACATATCTTCTCTTTGGCATCAAATCAGCATTGGGAGTCTTGGCAACCACAAGTCGCGAGCCTGTGTTTCAAACATCACAGTCAGAGACTCAGTGATTAAAGTATCAAACAATGGAGTTCGAATCAAGACATGGCAAGGCGGATCAGGAGCTGTGTCAGGAATAACATTTAGTAACATTCACATGAACAACGTTAGGAATCCAATTATAATAGACCAATTCTACTGCCTGAGCAAAGGATGCACCAACCAAACGTCAGCAGTCTATGTATCAGACATTCTATACGAAAACATCAAAGGAACCTACGATATACGTAGCCCGCCAATGCATTTTGCCTGCAGTGACTCTGTCCCTTGCACTAACTTGACACTCTCGGATGTTGAGCTTCTACCAGCTAAAGGAGAGTTGATTTTAGACCCTTTTTGTTGGAATGCATATGGAGATTTGCAAACATTAACTATTCCTCCAGTTTCCTGCTTGATGGAAGGCGTTCCTCGATCCCTCCTGAATAATGAAATAGACCATTGCTGACGCATTAGATTTTTACGTTAAGCAACTTCAATATATAAATATGTATATAATTGAAAGAGAATCATGGATGTATTAGAGTGTTGTTTCTTATAATTAAGAGATGATTATGTAATTGTTCGCGGGGTGATGTATTTTTATTTCCACCCATAGTGGACATGTTTAATTACCATGTCTTTTCTTAATCTATATTTTCCACCTTTTCTGATCGATAAGTTGACCAATAAGCAACATTATACTATTAATCTTCCAACGTACGATTAGTCCTAATACAGAATTGCAGCCATTTGTGCTTATTTTTTACCTTCTTTTTTTGTGGTTTTGGTTTCTTCTACATCTGGTGCAATATAGTGCAAGAATTAGTAGACCAAAAATGGAAACTACATAAAGAAAGCATTATGCATAGTCATTTTGGTTTCTATGGCCACCGCTATGCTATCTAGCATTGCAAGTTGAGCAATGCTAGACTTCATCATTATTATTTCAATTGTTTAACCAGTTTCATGCAAGTCATTAATAATTATCCTCCAAGATTAATCATGTGTTTCAAGAAATATTTTTTAAAAACAAAGTGACCGTATATCACTAATTGTTTCGACTTGATTGTTATCAATTTAATTTATTAATGAAAAACTTTTATAATAATATATGTACTGAAATGATTGCTTTATGACATGATCAATTAAATCATATGATAACAGCATGATGTAATCCAATGTGAGGCCACAAATGGATTGATGGATGAGACTAGATTATTTAGTAATTTAAGCCACCTTTTCTGTGACCAATCTTGCAAATCAGAAAGGCAGAATATTCCAACTTTTATTTGAGTTTATGAGGGGTGGCACATTGTGGGAAGGGATCATATAAAGAAATGCACTAATGCAATACCAAAGATCCGAATCAGAACAAGAATGGCAATTAGAAAATGTTGTTGTGACGGTGAAAGGAAGCGATTTGTAGAAATTTTGTAATTTCAAGAGGATTTGTGGAAATCAGGAATAACTTTTTAACAGTAAGTGGAGAGACAAATTAAGCAATGCCTCTCAATATGTGGTGCACGCGCAGCGGCTACTATAATCATAAACAATAAGGATGTCTATCCATCAATATACTATATATGAAAGACTAGATTTGTAGACTTACGTGCTCTGGAAAAGTGCCGGTCTGTGCACAACCTAAAAATCCAATTGCCACCCACCATTTCCACCTTTTCAATCTCTCTCTCTATATATAATATGTTTATGTTCGTGGTTAATACAGACCAGAAATTCCTTGTGTGGAGTATATACTATTTAACTTTGTTTATTTTTTATCTAAGAACAATAATAGATTTTTTTGCATAAAACGTGTTACAGACTGTCCATACTTAATAATTCTGAATTTTTCTAATGTTATTTTCACTACGTTATCAACCATATATGATGAACATAGATGCCAATGTGAAACACAAAATGAGGAAGCATCCTCCTCAAAAAGTTGAAGCATCTTCAAATTAAGATTAAATCAGTATGATGCAACAAGTTAGTGAAATGAACGAAAAAGTGTGAAAAGGGGTACAAAGAGGGAGACAGGGAAAATGTATAAAGCAAATAGATTAGTGGTTTATGTTTGTTTGTTTGCGGGTCGGAAAAAGTAAAAGGTCCTCTGGAGTTCAAAAACTGCATAGAAAATAGACATGGAGATGGAGTGAATGTCGCTCAAAATAGGCGTGGAAGGCTGCTAATAAAGTTAACCCCCACACAAATCACAAATATTGAAGGAATCTAGGCCACTACCACCAACCCCCCTCTCTCATCCACCCACTAGCCTATTTATTTTCTGTACTTTTCAATTTCATCTAGTGTTATATCTGCTGTTACTTGTTTTTGTTATTTCATTTTTTTTTTCTTTTTGATTGGCTAATTTATAGCAAGTTTCAAGTCAAACGAGAGAAGAACCTTTGTTGATCTTGGATAGTCTCCCATCACACACTACTATTTAACGTAAAACTATAATTCATTACTCGTTCATGTCGAGAGTAATAATATGAGTTCTTTGTTTTAATTATTACTATAAATTTAATGTTTATGAGAGATTAGATGACTTGAATTCACTACTATTAGAATGTGAGTCAGTGAGTGTTAGAGACAGGAAGGAAAGAAAATAGCAGGTTTGTTTGAACTCAACTAATTACTCATTATCAAATACTAGTTAACCATGGATGCCCACGCATTGAATATATCAAGGAGGGGTTTCAATTCAAATATTAGAGCATTTAATAACAATTGATAATTTGTCAAAAAAATAACAATTGATAATTTAAAAAAAAAAAAGTGATATGTCAGTTAGAGAAATTTATTTGGATTATGTCGTGTATATGAACTCTATCAGTATATTGGTACATGTAAGATTTATTTTCTTTTAAATTTTTATTTTTTAAAGGGATAATCTCAAAAAACCTATTCTAGTTTATAAAAATATCTATTTTACCACCTATGATTTTATTTTTATCCAAAATCTCTCATAATATTTATAAAAACACTCAAAATACCTCTTAAATGTGTATGAAAAGACGATAACACCTTCGATGGTTATAAATTAATGATGAAATTATAAAACGTAAAATGGTCAATTTTTGTTAGTTTTTTAACATCAAGGGGAATTATAGATAAAAATGAAACTATAGTGATAAAATAGATATTTTTAAAAAGAGCAAATTACAATTTAGCTACCCGGTTGAAATGCTTTTACGGACGGAGCAATTGTTTTGATGTTATTACAATTTACCCCCCTACCGTTAATAAGATCGGTTAAATGTAACGATAAACAGTATCAAAACAGTAAAAGAACGAAAATACCCTTTGACTGAAATTGACCAAAAATTTCATCAATTAAACATAATCATCCCAAAAATAAATCATCCCAAAATACAGTTAATCAAATTTAAACATTTCAGCATAAACTTCACCATCACCAATTAAACCTAATCAACCCAAAAACTTCATCGGTTAAACATAATCAATCCAAAGTACAGTTCATCAAAATTAAATATTTCAGCATAAACTTCACCATCAACAGTTAAACATAATCAACCCAAAACCTTCATCAGTTAAACATAATCAACCCAAAGTTCTTCACCAGTTAAACATAATCAACCCAAAGTCATCAACTTCACCATTTCAGCATCAAAAAATCACCCAAATCACTTGTTAAACAAATAAAAAAAAAAAATGACAATTCTGAGTTCATGAACCCAGATTTCTGGGTTCGGCGGAACCCAGAAATCTGGGTTCTCAGGAACCCATCTGGGTTCCTGACGAACCCAGTCAGGAACTGGGTTCCTGACGAACCCAGAAATCTGGGTTCGTCACGAACCCACAGATCTGGGTTCGTCACGAACCCAGATTTCTGGGTTCGTCAAGATCGACGAACCCAGATTTCTGGGTTCGTCGTCAACCCAGATCGACGAACCCAGATCTGGGTTGACGACGAACCCAGAAATCTGGGTTCGTCACGAACCCAGAAATCTGGGTTCGTCACGAACCCAGATCGACGAACCCAGATCTGGGTTCGTCAAGATCGACGAACCCAGATTTCTGGGTTCGTCTCACGAACCCAGATCTGGGTTCCCGTCAACCCAGATCTGGGTTCGTCTCACGAACCCAGATCTGGGTTGACGGGAACCCAGATCTGGGTTCGTCGACCCAGATCTTTCAGATCGGACTGAACCCGATCTGCAGAAGAAGAAGCAGAAGAAAGGAAGAAGAAGAAGAAGTGGAAGAAGAGAAGAAGCAGCGGAAGAATAGAAGAAGAAGAAGAAGAAGAAGAAGAATGAGAAGAAGCGGAAGAATAGAAGAAGACTGAGAGTAAGAGGGAGACTGGTAGAAGACTGACCAGAGAAAGAGTAATCAGTTGACCAGCTTTATATTTGGTCAACTGGTCAATTTCAGTCCAAGGATATTTTCGTCTTTTTACTGTTTATCGTTATATTTAACCGATCTTACTAACGGTGGGGGGGTAAATTATAATAACATCAAAACAATTGCTCCGCCCGTAAAAGCGTTTCAACCGGGTAGCTAAATTGTAATTTACTCTTTTAAAAATTAAAATGAGTTTTTTGGGATTATCTCTTTTTTAAAATTACAAATAAAGGATTTTGCAAACTATTAAATTTAAACTTAATGATATGATCACTTCATTGCCTTTACATATCTTGTATAGTTGCAGAAATCCAATTTATAGATGGCTTAACTTAACTTCCAAAATTCCAAATAAACTTATAAACGACATGTCAGTCACTTCCCGTGTAAGAGTAAGACAATACAATTTACAGTGCTCTCCGTACGCCAAAATCAAAATTATGGTTTGGGCCAAACGTGGACCGTTGAAGTAGACAAACACAAATTATTTTGGGCCCAAAAGTTCTATAGACCCTCTTTTGTCAAACGGTGCAGATATTATCATCAAAATATGATTTATACACTCAAATTATAAGTACACCTATCATTTAGAATCTTAAAATCAACTTTACTATAAGCACCCAATCTAATATCAAAACTAACTTT
This sequence comes from Dimocarpus longan, assembly GCA_022984855.1. NCBI lineage: Eukaryota > Viridiplantae > Streptophyta > Magnoliopsida > Sapindales > Sapindaceae > Dimocarpus > Dimocarpus longan. The sequence goes on from CM041015.1 coordinate 24,345,228, forward strand.
ATGAAAGTAAATTCATTTGTTTTTTAAAAGCATCTAATTAAACTATTAGCACACTCAAAATTAAGTTTAAGTAACTCTTTGCACGTCAAAAAAACAAACTCTTATCATATTTATCAATCCTAAATTAAACTACAAAGGAAAAACATTAAATATATTTCAGAATTACAAAATTTATCAATTTACTAATTATTTTTTTATTTGTTATTCATTATAATGATTAATGTTTTTAAAACCAATTGATCAACAAGAAAGTAAGTTCTTACAACTTTAGTCTGTAATTTGCTTTTGTTCTTAATTTTCTTTTTAAAAAAAAATTGTAATAATCATATACTCCTACTGTAGTAAAATTTCAAATTAGGATTTGTATGACAAGTATTTTGATGCAATTATTTAAATTTTAAATTAAGGTTTAAATATATTAGAAATGATTAATAAATAAGGAAATATTTAATCAATTTATTTTAATCAATTATTTAAATTTTAAATTCAGGTTACTTTTATAATAAGATTTGGGTGTGTAAATTATAATTGTGGGTGGCGATATTTGCAATTATGTTAAAACACAAGCAATACTCAAATTATGAATGGCATTGAGTTGATAAAATAAGTCATAGAGGAAACGTAAGCATATGGCCTAATTAATATTTTTAAGTCTAAGCCTAGGCAACTTTTAATTTTACCTTTATTCTAATATATATATATATATATCCTAAAGTGAGCGGCCTTTCCTCACGGTCTTGACGGGTACCAACCTTACTATGCTCAATACTCACTTATGGATGGGGACCGTAGTCAGGGATCGTAGCATCTGTTCTGATGTGCAGGATCCTCACTGAGGCAAGCACAGAGCATACTTAGAGCATGACAGACTGTACTTCATCATTTGTATAGTAAAGTATTAACTCAAAGGTTAGAGAGAAACTTAGAAAGCCATAAGTAAGAAAACACACTGATTTTATTGATAAGGGAACTGACTCTGCCTGGAGAGTCTGATTACAACCATATTTATAGATTACATGGGTGGAGACACGTGGTCCCAAAGCATAAAGGAAAAGTAAACAAACAAATTACTTAAGACAAAAGTAAACAGTAAAAGTTAAAACATGATTACATGAAGACAAACAACTTTGCAGAAAGGAAAAATAATTGCAAAAGGACAAGAGCGTGGGTCCTGCAGGAAAGTGCATTATGGAGAATAGGAAAGGTTGCAAGCTTGGTGGTCTTCATCATCAGAGTCAAGGGCCCCACATATACGACATGGAAAAGGACCAGGGGTGTCTAAGTCCATTGGATCTTAAGAGTCAGGAGGAGCAGGAGGATCTTGTGAAGACTCTGATGGTGGGTCATGTTCTTGAAATGGATGCCAGCTGAGAGACCTATGTCTGGGGACGTCTGGAAGGATGAAGAGTTCATCTGTGGTGACATTGTTGATATCACAAAGATGATTGAGCAGAGAGATTCGTCTGGTTGGATATAGGCTATTAAAGTTGAACAAAGTGTCCCATTCATAACTCTGATTGTGGGACCATACCAGATGTCTAGCAGAATTACCAAAATAGGGTCGGTGCAGAATCCATATGCAGGTAACATCTTGGGCCATGCTGGGAGAGAGTTTCCAGAGATTATAGTTTCCCATGATGCGTGTCAATTCCCGACGCCAATAAGAGAGAGGAGAGAACCACTGAAGGAAAGTCCAAAGGAGGGAACTTTGGTGGGTAGGATCATGTAAATTTGCATAGAGAGCCTGGATAGGGAAAGAAATAGGAAAATGATGGAGGATAGCAAAACACCAGAGGAACCATAAAACATGAGAATTAAACTGAGAAAAGGGCCATAAATTAAAAATATCTAAAAAGGGTCGAAGGGGATTGGTGATGCGAAAAGTATGATGATGAGTCCTAATCTGAGAATAATAGGAAAGAAAATGGCTGTTAGCAAAACGAGTGATTTGTAAGGCAGTAGGAGAACTGTTTGGTGGAAGACGGCTGAGGAACTCAGGAGGGTACATAACTACAGTAGTGGCAGCCAAATTTTCTGGGTCTGGAGAGGAGGATGAGGCCATGAGAACAAAAGGAATTGTTCTGTGAGAAGTCAAAAGTTTGATGTGAGAAGGTCGGGATAACATGTCAGGGATTATATTGGTGAAACCTTTCACATGCTTAACAGTAAAATCATATCTGGCAAACCAATCTTTTAGGCGTAATAATAATGGATTAGGAGGAATCTTATTATTGAAGTCTAGGATCTTAGGGAAGGAAGAGTTGTCCATGTGAACTGCAAAGGTGGTGGTCCGGAGATAAAAGTCAAATTTTTGTATGCCATATTTGACAGCTAGAATCTCTTTGTAAATAGTGTGATAATGTTTCTGAGATTCAGAGAATTGTCCACTAGCATGGCCACAATAGTACTGTTGTTTATTGTGGTCTTCTAGAAGAATGACACCCCAATAATGGTCACTAGCATCAGTCTGGAGGATGAGGCTTCCTGTAGAAGGAATGGTCAAAGGAGGTGGATTATGACTGATCTTTTTTAATTGCTGAACGGCAGCTGTGTGGACATGGGACCAAGAAGGAGGATTTTTCTTGAGTAATGCCGAAAGTGGAGCTGTATGGTGGGTCACATGAGGAAGAAAATGACGGACATAGTTAACAATGCCAAGAAACTGTTGAAGCTGCTTTACAGAGAGATGTGTGTCTGGAAAGTTTGATAATTGAGAAGTCAAGTGGGGTCCAGGACTAATGGCACCTTTTGAAATTGTCATCCCAAGAAACATGATTTCTTGTCGGCCAATAATGCTTTTCTTTTCAGAGAGCATGATGCCATGAGAATGGGCCAGATCATAGAATTGAGATAACAACTGAACATGTGATGAGGTGTCTGAGGAGAAAAGTAGAACATCATCAATGTAGATCAAGGCTGATGATAGAATAGGATAAAAGATGCGGGTCATAGCCTTTTGGAAAAGTGATGGGGCTGTTTTCAGGCCAAAGGGTAAAACTGTCCATTGGTACTGGGCATCAGGAATGCAAAAAGCAGTTTTATATCGTTCAGGGGGATCAATACCTATTTGCCAAAAAGCACATTTGAGGTCAAATTTGGAAAAAACTTGAGCTTTTGCCAGCTGTGCAAACAGAGTGGTTGATCTGGGAATTGGAAATTTGTCATCTTGTAAAAAATGAGTTAGAGGTTTATAATCAATTACAAGACGTTTCTTTCCACGGATTTTTTCAGCCCTTTTTTCCACATAAAAGGCTTGACAAGCCCAAGGAGATGAAGTGGGCTCAATTAGGCCTTGAGAAAGTAACTGTTGACACTCAAGTCGGGCCATATGAAGATCAGAAGGGGACATCCCAGAATGGGTAGCTTTAGTAGGGTTAATGTCCTCATTAAGCTTAAAAGGAAGCTTGATGAAGAATTCTGGATTAGTCCAAAGAGGATGAGGATGCTGAAATTGATCATGTCGTTCAGCACAAAGGGTTTGTAATTTTGTGGTGAGGGTCTGATATTCAGGAGAGACAGGAGTTAAAGGATATATTTTTGGGACAGTCACAAAGGGTGTGAAACTCCTTTTGTATTTAAGACCTCTTGGAATGATTTGAAGATGTGCAGCTTTAGACAAAGCATCCCAGCCAAGCATAACATCTTTATCTGGAAGAGTAGAACCTAAGACTTTCATCCAGATAGTACACTCAGGGAACAATTGAATACCAATCTTATGTGTGGTTATAAGATTAGTAGTAAACAATTTTCCATCAGCTGCAAGGAAATGTTGGTTATGAGAAGACCAAGCATGGGACGGTAAGATGGAAGGATTCATCATTGTGCAATGGCATCCAGTGTCAATGAGAGCAATGACAGGGATAGGCTTAGTGTATTTTTTCTGTAAAATAGATGCTGGGAAATGAGGGTCAGGATGCTGTGAAGAAGGTGAGAGAACTGCCTGAATTCTGGAGGGTGATGATTCAGAGGAGGATGAAAAGGGATCAGAATCAGAGTCTGATGCGTCAGAGGAGGATGAGTGTTTTATAATGAGTACTGCATCCTTTTCATCATCGAAACATTCTGAGAACAAAGATTCAATGTCTGCATCAGATGGAATCTGTTCGCCAGTAGCTTGTTCAAGGTGTTGGACCATCTTTGCAAATTTAGCAGGTTGATTAGGACATTTTTTTGCAAAATGACCTTTTTTACCACAGATGTAACACCGATTGGATTTTCTCCAAGAACGAGAAGCCTTCTTTCGATAAGACTTGAATTGTTTGTTCTTTCTGTGTTTGAAAGAATGCTGAAAATGCTTCTTTTTCTTGGGTCGACAGTCACAATGCTTAGAATCCTTGCATTTGATCTGAAGATTAGGTTGTTTGCACTGCTTGTCATATTTCTTCCCTTCATTCAACATCTTTGAAAAGAGACGTTGAGTAGCACAGAGCTTTTCTAGACTTTGTAAAGAGAGCATGTGTATTTCACCAAGGGTGATGTCTCTGAGAGGACGACCAGTAGACTCAAGTCTACGCTGGAGTTCGTCTTGAATTTCAGGTGGTAAAGAATTTATGTAGACCTGCTTTAAACTTTCATCATTAAGGCCACCAAGAGCATGGTATCGTGAGGCCATGCGATGATAATGATGTTCAATATCTTTCTTTTTAAGAGAACAACATCGCATGTCAAAATATTCTTGTCGAATCTGTTTATAATACTGATTTGCATCACCAAGGAATTCTTTGAAGATAATTCCCATTGCAGTATTAATAGAGTCAGAACGTACAAATTGTAATTGTCTGTATTCCCCAAGAGTTTGATACCAATCACGAAGAGTGCCAGTGAATCTAGAAACAAATTCTCGAAGAATGCCTTCAAGATTAGTTTCAGACTTAGTGACTTGAAGGTCAAGCCAAGCACTCATTTCTGAGATCTTTTTTCTCCATTCGGTGGAAGGACCATCAAGGGAAAACCAAGGGCCATTCGTTGGCTTAGGCGGTGGATGTATAGAAGCATCATCAGAAGGGTCTTCTATGATAGGAGAATCAGGAGGATGATCAGGATCCGGAGGGTAATAAGGAGGAGCTGGAGTAGCAAGATAAGCTTCAGGAGGATCACTGGATGAAGAGGTGGTATAATTTTGTTGAAAAGATCTAGAGGAGGTGGAATGACTAGAAGAAGAGATACTGCTAGCGGCAGAGCTATGAGAGGAAGATTTGTGATATCCAAAATTGGGTTGCGAGCTCATCATAGCAGCAGGAGGATGTTTGGAAGAAGACGGTCGAGAATCTGGGGTCTTGGAATGAGACTGAATAGGATGTCGGCGAAACAATTCGCCAGTAGACTTGAAGTAACTTTCATGTCTTTCTGCCGGAGGTACTACAGATGGTGGTGAATCAAGGAACACCAAAGAGGAGGAATATGGGTATGCTCGAGGAACATATGAAGCTTGACGAACTTCATTTGTCATTTGTCTTAATTGATCTTTGAGATGACGGATCTCATATTCTTTTTGAGAAAATTTTGGACCATTATACCCGTGTTGGATATAATAATGGAGATCTGTATCGAGCTTAGCAATCTGGGATTGAAGATCAATAAATATGTCTCGAAACTGAGAACCCATAGAACGGAGCTGTTGATCAAATTGAGAAACATGACTGGAAACAGCAGTCAGCTTATGATCAATTTGGTGTAGCATGGTATTTTGGGATCTGGCATTGTGAGTGTGCCAGTTAAGTACTTGCTCAGCTTGAGTTGGAATCTTTCGTCCTTCAGGGAGGACTTCTGTCGGTTGGATGTAAGGTCGGGAATATAGATGAGAAGAGCGATCCTCAATAGGTTCCAGAGGTGGAAAGTCTTTGTCATAAGAGGAGGCCATAAAACATGGTAATGGCGTTTGCAAAACTGGAGCAGTGATGATAGGCTCTGGTTTATTGGAAATTAAACCTTCAGAACGTAAGATCTGAAGAGCTTCATCATATATAGACAAAGGCTTTTGCTGTGGTTTGTGCAGGCCAATCCAAGGACTGTGAGGGTCGTCAGGACGACGCTTCTTTGGTTGAGGAGTACAAGGAGGAGGAAGAGGTAGTTTTTTTACCTCTACAGGGACACGATTTGTCACACATGTTGGGATCTACATCCCATATGAAGTGTCCGTTGATTTTACTGACATAAGTGGCAAGACCAGAAGGTGCAAAGCTATGTATGGGAATGGATGGTTCTGTAGGAACAGGTCGAACCATTAGGGCTTGGAAAATAGGTGCTGAAGGCTCCTTGTGAGGAGATTGATAGATGGTTTTGACAGTACCATCTGGTTGTGGAAGATTAATAGCCTCAGAGGTCAAGATCGGTTGATCATCTTGGAATAATTTTTCATAACTGGTGATCCATTCCAAGGGCATGATCTGAATGAGTTGATCTCGAGATAATTGCTTTGGGATCTGGAGAATGGTGGTAACATCTCCTTCTCTTTCAGCAATAATCATGACTGTATCACCGGAGTGGCCGGGGATAGGAAGATCAAGAGCATGATCTTGTAATCTGTAAGCAATTTGATGATGTAGGGTGGCAGCATAGGAAGAAGCTACCATGGGAGCACCACTTAGCTGGAGTTGAACTTTAATGCATTTGGACAGATTGATATCCTTTAGAGGGATATTGAAGTTGGGTCGAAATACGAAAGATATACTGCCAGCATGTAAAGAAGTCAAACATGTACCAAGGACAGCATGTTCGTATTTGGTGTAGATGGTGTTAAGCAAAGCAAGCTTAGCCACCACTGGGAGACCTTTCCTTCCATGGAGAGTGAGGATAATTCGGATAGCACCAAAATGAAGGTGGGTGTATCCTTCAGAGATCCACTGATCAATGAGTGGTTGAGGGATCTCAATATCCATGTATTGTTCAACAGTAGAAGAAGGGATCAAGCAGCTGTTTATAGCAGAGGCTTGAATATATTCTTTTGGAGGTGGTGGTATATGGGAAATGAGCATTTTCATTTTCCTGGAGAAAGTATTTGTTTTTGTGAAGACGTGGTAAGGATTGAGCAGGGGAAGATTAGTCTCAGAGATTTGGAAGTTTTCTGGAAGATAGCTAAATTCTACCAGATTTTGGATTTTGTTGGAATGAGTTCTTTTGACAGAAGGTGGAAGAATTATAGAAGAAGAGAGTCTGTGAGGGGTAATAGTATTATCAGCAGAAACAGGAGTGTTTGAAGTAGAAGCCATAGTTGGAAGACAACCTTTGAGTATAACACTTACTAATACGCACAACTTAATACAGTCTTACTCCACAAAGGAGAATGCTAACACACAGATAGAGTACGTGGCGTTGTTCAACCTGAGGTTACACCTACTATAATAGTGCAATTGTAGATCAGAGGCGAGATTAGCAGGTTTCCAGCCAATATACCTTACTGTATAAACCTACACAAGGCTCTGATACCATGAACTGGACCGGGAGCCCCACACCATAACTAACTTACAGAGCATAGTTTCGGACTCTTCCCTTGAGCGGCCTTTCCTCACGGCCTTGACGGGTACCAACCTTACTATGCTCAATACTCACTTATGGATGGGGACCGTAGTCAGGGATCGTAGCATCTGTTCTGATGTGCAGGATCCTCACTGAGGCAAGCACAGAGCATACTTAGATCATGACAGACTGTACTTCATCATTTGTATAGTAAAGTATTAACTCAAAGGTTAGAGAGAAACTTAAAAGGCCATAAGTAAGAAAACACACTGATTTTATTGATAAGGGAACTGACTCTGCCTGGAGAGTCTGATTACAACCATATTTATAGAACTAGATTACAGGGGTGGAGACACATGGTCCCAAAGCATAAAGGAAAAGTAAACAAACAAATTACTTAAGACAAAAGTAAACAGTAAAAGTTAAAACATGATTGCATGAAGACAAACAACTTTGCAGAAAGGAAAAATAATTGCAAAAGGACAAGAGCGTGGGTCCTGCAGGAAAGTGCATTATGGAGAATAGGAAAGGTTGCAAGCTTGGTGGTCTTCATCATCAGAGTCAAGGGCCCCACATATACGACATGGAAAAGGACCAGGGGTGTCTAAGTCCATTGGATCTTGAGAGTCAGGAGGAGCAGGAGGATCTTGTGAAGACTCTGATGGTGGGTCATGTTCTTGAAATGGATGCCAGCTGAGAGACCTATGTCTGGGGACGTCTGGAAGGATGAAGAGTTCATCTGTGGTGACATTGTTGATATCACAAAGATGATTGAGCAGAGAGATTCGTCTGGTTGGATATAGGCTATTAAAGTTGAACAAAGTGTCCCATTCATAACTCTGATTGTGGGACCATACCAGATGTCTAGCAGAATTACCAAAATAGGGTCGGTGCAGAATCCATATGCAGGTAACATCTTGGGCCATGCTGGGAGAGAGTTTCCAGAGATTATAGTTACCCATGATGCGTGTCAATTCTCGACGCCAATAAGAGAGAGGAGAGAACCACTGAAGGAAAGTCCAAAGGAGGGAACTTTGGTGGGTAGGATCATGTAAATTTGCATAGAGAGCCTGGATAGGGAAAGAAATAGGAAAATGATGGAGGATAGCAAAACACCAGAGGAACCATAAAACATGAGAATTAAACTGAGAAAAGGGCCATAAATTAAAAATATCTAAAAAGGGTCGAAGGGGATTGGTGATGCGAAAAGTATGATGATGAGTCCTAATCTGAGAATAATAGGAAAGAAAATGGCTGTTAGCAAAACGAGTGATTTGTAAGGCAGTAGGAGAACTGTTTGGTGGAAGACGGCTGAGGAACTCAGGAGGGTACATAACTACAGTAGTGGCAGCCAAATTTTCTGGGTCTGGAGAGGAGGATGAGGCCATGAGAACAAAAGGAATTGTTCTGTGAGAAGTTAAAAGTTTGATGTGAGAAGGTCGGGATAACATGTCAGGGATTATATTGGTGAAACCTTTCACATGCTTAACAGTAAAATCATATCTGGCAAACCAATCTTTTAGGCGTAATAATAATGGATTAGGAGGAATCTTATTATTGAAGTCTAGGATCTTAGGGAAGGAAGAGTTGTCCATGTGAACTGCAAAGGTGGTGGTCCGGAGATAAAAGTCAAATTTTTGTATGCCATATTTGACAGCTAGAATCTCTTTGTAAATAGTGTGATAATGTTTCTGAGATTCAGAGAATTGTCCACTAGCATGGCCACAATAGTACTGTTGTTTATTGTGGTCTTCTAGAAGAATGGCACCCCAATAATGGTCACTAGCATCAGTCTGGAGGATGAGGCTTCCTGTAGAAGGAATGACCAAAGGAGGTGGATTATGACTGATCTTTTTTAATTGCTGAATTGCAGCTGTGTGGACATGGGACCAAGAAGGAGGATTTTTCTTGAGTAATGCCGAAAGTGGAGCTGTATGGTGGGTCACATGAGGAAGAAAATGACGGACATAGTTAACAATGCCAAGAAACTGTTGAAGCTGCTTTACAGAGAGATGTGTGTCTGGAAAGTTTGATAATTGAGAAGTCAAGTGGGGTCCAGGACTAATGACACCTTTTGAAATTGTCATCCCAAGAAACATGATTTCTTGTCGGCCAATAATGCTTTTCTTTTCAGAGAGCATGATGCCATGAGAATGGGCCAGATCATAGAATTGAGATAACAACTGAACATGTGATGAGGTGTCTGAGGAGAAAAGTAGAACATCATCAATGTAGATCAAGGCTGATGATAGAATAGGATAAAAGATGCGGGTCATAGCCTTTTGGAAAAGTGATGGGGCTGTTTTCAGGCCAAAGGGTAAAACTGTCCATTGGTACTGGGCATCAGGAATGCAAAAAGCAGTTTTATATCGTTCAGGGGGATCAATACCTATTTGCCAAAAAGCACCTTTGAGGTCAAATTTGGAAAAAACTTGAGCTTTTGCCAGCTGTGCAAACAGAGTGGTTGATCTGGGAATTGGAAATTTGTCATCTTGTAAAAAATGAGTTAGAGGTTTATAATCAATTACAAGACGTTTCTTTCCACGGATTTTTTCAGCCCTTTTTTCCACATAAAAGGCTTGACAAGCCCAAGGAGATGAAGTGGGCTCAATTAGGCCTTGAGAAAGTAACTGTTGACACTCAAGTCGGGCCATATGAAGATCAGAAGGGGACATCCCAGAATGGGTAGCTTTAGTAGGGTTAATGTCCTCATTAAGCTTAAAAGGAAGCTTGATGAAGAATTCTGGATTAGTCCAAAGAGGATGAGGATGCTGAAATTGATCATGTCGTTCAGCACAAAGGGTTTGTAATTTTGTGGTGAGGGTCTGATATTCAGGAGAGACAAGAGTTAAAGGATATATTTTTGGGACAGTCACAAAGGGTGTGAAACTCCTTTTGTATTTAAGACCTCTTGGAATGATTTGAAGATGTGCAGCTTTAGACAAAGCATCCCAGCCAAGCATAACATCTTTATCTGGAAGAGTAGAACCTAAGACTTTCATCCAGATGGTACACTCAGGGAACAATTGAATACCAATCTTATGTGTGGTTATAAGATTAGTAGTAAACAATTTTCCATCAGCTGCAAGGAAATGCTGGTTATGAGAAGACCAAGCATGGGACGGTAAGATGGAAGGATTCATCATTGTGCAATGGCATCCAGTGTCAATGAGAGCAATGACAGGGATAGGCTTAGTGTATTTTGTCTGTAAAATAGATGCTGGGAAATGAGGGTCAGGATGCTGTGAAGAAGGTGAGAGAACTGCCTGAATTCTGGAGGGTGATGATTCAGAGGAGGATGAAAAGGGATCAGAGTCAGAGTCTGATGCGTCAGAGGAGGATGAGTGTTTTATAATGAGTACTGCATCCTTTTCATCATCGGAACATTCTGAGAACAAAGATTCAATGTCTGCATCAGATGGAATCTGTTCGCCAGTAGCTTGTTCAAGGTGTTGGACCATCTTTGCAGATTTAGCAGGTTGATTAGGACATTTTTTTGCAAAATGACCTTTTTGACCACAGATGTAACACCGATTGGATTTTCTCCAAGAACGAGAAGCCTTCTTTCGATAAGACTTGAATTGTTTGTTCTTTCTGTGTTTGAAAGAATGCTGAAAATGCTTCTTTTTCTTGGGTCGACAGTCACAGTGCTTAGAATCCTTGCATTTGATCTGAAGATTAGGTTGTTTGCACTGCTTGTCATATTTCTTCCCTTCATTCAACATCTTTGAAAAGAGACGTTGAGTAGCACAGAGCTTTTCTAGACTTTGTAAAGAGAGCATGTGTATTTCACCAAGGGTGATGTCTCTGAGAGGACGACCAGTAGACTCAAGTCTACGCTGGAGTTCGTCTTGAATTTCAGGTGGTAAAGAATTTATGTAGACCTGCTTTAAACTTTCATCATTAAGGCCACCAAGAGCATGGTATCGTGAGGCCATGCGATGATAATGATGTTCAATATCTTTCTTTTTAAGAGAACAACATCGCATGTCAAAATATTCTTGTCGAATCTGTTTATAATACTGATTTGCATCACCAAGGAATTCTTTGAAGATAATTCCCATTGCAGTATTAACAGAGTCAGAACGTACAAATTGTAATTGTCTGTATTCCCCAAGAGTTTGATACCAATCACGAAGAGTGCCAGTGAATCTAGAAACAAATTCTCGAAGAATGCCTTCAAGATTAGTTTCAGACTTAGTGACTTGAAGGTCAAGCCAAGCACTCATTTCTGAGATCTTTTTTCTCCATTCGGTGGAAGGACCATCAAGGGAAAACCAAGGGCCATTCGTTGGTTTAGGCGGAGGATGTATAGAAGCATCATCAGAAGGGTCTTCTATGATAGGAGAATCAGGAGGATGATCAGGATCCGGAGGGTAATAAGGAGGAGCTGGAGTAGCAAGATAAGCTTCAGGAGGATCACTGGATGAAGAGGTGGTATAATTTTGTTGAAAAGATCTAGAGGAGGTGGAATGACTAAAAGAAGAGATACTGCTAGCGGCAGAGCTATGAGAGGAAGATTTGTGATATCCAAAATTGGGTTGCGAGCTCATCATAGCAGCAGGAGGATGTCTGGAAGAAGACGGTCGAGAATCTGGGGTCTTGGAATGAGACTGAATAGGATGTCGGCGAAACAATTCGCCAGTAGACTTGAAGTAACTTTCATGTCTTTCTGCCGGAGGTACTACAGATGGTGGTGAATCAGGGAACACCAAAGAGGAGGAATATGGGTATGCTCGAGGAACATATGAAGCTTGACGAACTTCATTTGTCATTTGTCTTAATTGATCTTTGAGATGACGGATCTCATATTCTTTTTGAGAAAATTTTGGACCATTATACCCGTGTTGGATATAATAATGGAGATCTGTATCGAGCTTAGCAATCTGGGATTGAAGATCAATAAATGTGTCTCGAAACTGAGAACCCATAGAACGGAGCTGTTGATCAAATTGAGAAACATGACTGGAAACAGCAGTCAGCTTATGATCAATTTGGTGTAGCATGGTATTTTGGGATCTGGCATTGTGAGTGTGCCAGTTAAGTACTTGCTCAGCTTGAGTTGGAATCTTTCGTCCTTCAGGGAGGACTTCTGTCGGTTGGATGTAAGGTCAGGAATATAGATGAGAAGAGCGATCCTCAATAGGTTCCAGAGGTGGAAAGTCTTTGTCATAAGAGGAGGCCATAAAACATGGTAATGGCGTTTGTAAAACTGGAGCAGTGATGATAGGCTCTGGTTTATTGCAAATTAAACCTTCAGAACGTAAGATCTGAAGAGCTTCATCATATATAGACAAAGGCTTTTGCTGTGGTTTGTGCAGGCCAATCCAAGGACTGTGAGGGTCGTCAGGATGACGCTTCTTTGGTTGAGGAGTACAAGGAGGAGGAAGAGGTAGTTTTTTACCTCTACAGGGACACGATTTGTCACACATGTTGGGATCTACATCCCATATGAAGTGTCCGTTGATTTTACTGACATAAGTGGCAAGACCAGAAGGTGCAAAGCTATGTATGGGAATGGATGGTTCTGTAGGAACAGGTCGAACCATTAGGGCTTGGAAAATAGGTGCTGAAGGCTCCTTGTGAGGAGATTGATAGATGGTTTTGACAGTACCATCTGGTTGTGGAAGATTAATAGCCTCAGAGGTCAAGATCGGTTGATCATCTTGGAATAATTTTTTCATAACTGGTGATCCATTCCAAGGGCATGATCTGAATGAGTTGATCTCGAGATAATTGCTTTGGGATCTGGAGAATGGTGGGAACATCTCCTTCTCTTTCAGCAATAATCATGACTGTATCACCGGAGTGGCCGGGGATAGGAAGATCAAGAGCATGATCTTGTAATCTGTAAGCAATTTGATGATGTAGGGTGGCAGCATAGGAAGAAGCTACCATGGGAGCACCACTTAGCTGGAGTTGAACTTTAATGCATTTGGACAGATTGATATCCTTTAGAGGGATATTGAAGTTGGGTCGAAATACGAAAGATATACTGCCAGCATGTAAAGAAGTCAAACAGGTACCAAGGACAGCATGTTCGTATTTGGTGTAGATGGTGTTAAGCAAAGCAAGCTTAGCCACCACTGGGAGACCTTTCCTTCCATGGAGAGTGAGGATAATTCGGATAGCACCAAAATGAAGGTGGGTGTATCCTTCAGAGATCCACTGCAATTTTTTTATAATACAATTTGATAATTTTATTGTCGTTAATTTTGGATTTATATATCCGTGGAGGTGGAGCCTAGAATTTCAGCATAAAAATCAACTCGTCCAATCTTTATTTGTCTTTTCTAGTTGGTTTTCAAACTGTTTTACTGATTGGATACAGATTTTTAACTGGTTTTTATTCTTACATTTTTTAGACCAAAAGGAAAACCTAATAAAAGTGTTCCAAATAAAATTATTTTATGGCACAAATCTTCTATTTTTTTTAGAAAATTTAGAAATTGTTTTAGGAGCATAAAATTTAAACATATAATTTTATTAATACGGGTGAACAATGAATTTGGATAAATATATTGTCGAAAAGAACTTTTAAGGGGGCCACTGATAGGCGTAGTCTTGAACTTGCAAGTAACATGCGTAAACTTTTCTGGGCTCTTTCTACCTTTGTAAATGTATATATTTTTTTATTACGTAGAGAAGTCATTTTTGCTGGGACATAAGAGAGAAGTCTAGTCTACCATCAATTCATGTCGGCAACCTGAATGTGTACACTTTAGAAACTAGATCACACGTTTTACTGTTACTAATTGTTATTTATATTTGCTGCAAGTGTTTGATCTGATAAAGTCATTGCAGAGTCTACTTAAATAAAGCTATCGCACAGCCGGAGAGTAACAGCAGTCAACAGTGCTTACATAAACAAATATAAATCTGTTATTTCAATGTTGGGTTCAGTTTTGGTTTGAGCCCAGTAGAGAGGCCCGTTAAAATTTCACGTAGGCCCAAAAGTTAAAACAACGGTCTCATCCTTTTCAAAAAAGAAAAAAGAAAAAGTCTCATCTGGACAATTCTTACTCTGTTGCAGCCTACATTGATATATACAGATTTTGTTATTCATTTCTTTCTTTTTGTACCTAACATTCTAGTGATTACAGCCAAATCTGACCATTAAAATAACTTATCCTTTTTTTTTGGACGTCAACTTATCCTGTTAATATGAGATACACGTTTAAGGATACAAAATTGAAGTAAATATACACATTTTTTTCATTTATATATTAATGTACAACATTTTGTAACGCAACATTTCTTTTTATTAGCTTTTTTAATAGTGGAAATATATAAACATATTTTAAACTTATTTCTAGGAATCAATATTCGTATTCTGCTAGTTTTGACAATTAATTTCCTAACTTATATCTAGAGTTTAATATTCAATTAAAGTAAACAAATAATCTAATTTAAAAAAAAAAAAAACAAATAATCTACTAGTCTGGACAATCCGGCACTATCTCCTATTTGCCTAATATTTCAACTAAATCCTATGATATTATCGAGAATCTGAACACTTAAATTAAAGATAAAAATTTGTCCAATTATGTAAGTTTATTTACAATGATTTAATTACATCATAAAATGGGTTGCTACAAGAGAGTAGTTTCTCTTTTCCTAACACTTGACATCTTCCATTTTTATGGATTCTTATATATAAATCCGAGGACTAATATTCATCCGTTTAACTACTAAAATTAATTTAAATTATAAAGGAATATATGATAATAATAATATATAATAATACTTTTCTCAGTATTACGCGTGGATTGATCTTCTACCTCAGTGTGGATCTCTCCCCCAACTCTATATAAATAGTTCCCGCTATCAGTGTCTTATTTCGATTAGATTTCGACAATCCACGGGTTTATTCTAGTGTCGAATGTGTATATATATATATATATATATATAAAAGAGGAATATATCACGGGCGTCATTTATTGTATTTCGTAACAGATGAATAAAGCGTAGTCGGTGGTGACGGGGCCTTTATTGAGAAATTCAAAGAGAAGCGACATTTGCCAAAAAACAGAACTCACGCCTCCCGCCTGCGACCGCGAGCGACACGTTGAGAACCAAACTATAAACAAGCCCACCTTTCGTCATCGTAATGTGCGTCACCTTAGTAGGTGCATGACGCTGTCACTTTCGATTCCCTTCCACGCCACACTCAATACTATGAATTGACTCTAATATCACGCTTACCAATATTTAATTACTACATTATGTCCCTCGTTGTTACAATTTATTACTACTAATGCACCCCTGAGTTTGACGATAACTCATCTTTGAATCGCTCCGATCATCTATGGTATTTCAAAAATGAGAATCTCTCATCCTAACAAATTATCACATAATAATCGTTTTATATATCATTAAAAATTATAGTACTAATATAACATATAACCAGACATAATTTATGACCATGTGATTCAAATAATTGATTCGTTAATTGAATAAACCCTTCACTTAATAATTTTATGCATTAATTTCTTTAATTTATCTGTTTTAACATTTTAAGTTTAATAAATAATTTTTAATATATATGGAAGAATGGTCCAGAAAAATTATTACACCAATAGAGTAGGAAAACATAAATAATGGAGTGAGTTGAACCTTGAGGGGGGCGTGTTGGTAAATGAGCACCAGACGTTTAAAAAGCATAAAATTGATAGAATAGTATGACTAGGGCGTAAATAAAACGGAGGGCAACCACCAAGAAGCAGCGAAGAAGCAACATAGAAAGCATATTGTTTGTCCTTGTCTCTCGGTGTCTGCAGATTCACTGCACAACACATGGAGAGTCATGCGTCTGCAACTGCAACTGCAACTGCAAGCAAGAAGAGGAAGCTTTCCCACCATCAAGAAGCGGACACCAAAGACAACGAAGACGAGGAGATGGAGGAGTTCTTTGCTCTCGTCAGAAGCATTCGTGAGGCTCGTGATCGTCTCAGGATCAACGGCTGCTGGTCTGAGAAGCAGAAGCTGACGGAGAACAGTACAAAAATGAAGAGAAAACTTGACGAAGAAGACAAGCGGCCGGTTGTTGAAGCATGGAAGCCTACATTTCAATGTGAAGATTTTCTAATTGAAGACCATCCACCTCCGCTCATGGTCAAAAACGTCTCTGTTGTGAGTCTACCAAGCTCTTCTCAAAACAAAGAAACTACTGAACAGAAGGCAGATCAAGAAATCAAAGATCAAGGTTTAGACCTTACGCTTTCTCTTTAGAGCTTGAATGTTGACGCTCCATGCATAGATCCATCCAACGGTGGATATAATTAGTAGAGTAGTTAGCTAAATGTGTCATGTAAGTTGAGAAGACAACCTCCTAATATCCAATATTTAATTTTCATTTTACTTGCAGTTCAATGTACTTACTTTATTCTCGCAAAATATGAAAAGAGATGTTGAAAATTGAAAAAGTGTTTAAAGTGAAATTAAATGTGAGTATAGTGAGTGCTGTTTTTTCTTTTTTTCTTTTTTTTTTGACGTTATATTAGAACGCCATAAATTAAGACGACCAAAGACCTGCAATCATAACATTATTTTATTTGAGTGTGGGCAGTTGGAATATTAAAATTCCCTTTTTCTTGACTTGTCTTCGCAGTCTAGTTTTGTTAATTTTTGACTATTTACTGGGGAACTTTTGTTGGTGTTCAAGTTATGAAGTGGTTGCAGAAGACGCAAGCATCCTCTGGTTTCCTGTTGACTTCAGACTAGATAGCCTGGAGCAAGGTGCCGGGAAATTATCGTTCTCCAACGTCCACTCAAAATTATATTACAGTAGCTTTAGAGGAGAATGTCCAAGTGGAGCACTCTCACCTAACTTCATTGTCACTCGTAGATAGAGAGATAGGATTGAAGCATCTTCATCCACTAGCTGAACAATTTCGAATAATTTCTAAATAGTCCATAAATATGAACAATTTATTAAAAGGTTTTATTAATACATGGATACTAATTTTTCTATACTATACGTGGATAACTCTCTCCCATTTATTTAGGGAGCAATTAATAAGTTATAATAGTAGTAGCTGTTATTGTTTGTACTGTTTTTTGGAGGTTTAAATCATGAGTTTCGAAAGTTATAATGTGCATTTATACCGTTGAAAAAAATATAGTAAAAGACTACATACTTAAGAGAAAAAATAAATAAATAAAAGAATAAATTAAAATTTAATCTACTGATTGTAAACTTATTGCAGGCAGAGTTATTTTTTGTGATTTATTACAATTTAGTCTACTGCCGTTTAAAAATTCCGTTAGACTTAACCAAAGACTAACAAAAAGATCAAAATGTCCTTACTTTTTAATTTTTTTAAAAAAATAAAAAAGATAATTAATAATTAAATAATATATAAAAAAAAAAAATTCATTAGATTTCTACTGTTCATTTTGAAATGGATAGTAAAGATTAATTAGAAAAAATTAAATAATTAAAATAAAATAAAATAAATCTGTTTCATTAAATCTTCATATTTCATCCTAAAATGGACATTAGAGATCAATTTGAAAAGAAAAAATAAAAATCTAAAAATTAAAAAAAATAATAAAATATAAAAAAGATGAACCCATATGGCTTTTGTCTTTCTATATCTCTCTCTCTCTTCTTTTTCTTCTTCATCTTTCTTCTCTTTCATCTTCTTTTTCTTCTTCTTCTCCTCCTCCTCATCCTTCTCTTCTTCTTCTCATTTTCTTCTTCTTCGAAACCAAATTGCCTAAATGAATTCGAGTTCGCCTCTCTCTCCTAAACCATTTTTTAGTCTTGATTTTTTTGGGGTTTGTTGATTATCTTTGTTGATTTTGGGTGATTGATTTTGCTGAATGTGGAGGTAGAGGCGGAGGTGGAGGTGGTGGTGGTAGGTGGATCCAATTCATTTCTCTCTCTACCTCACCATTTTTTGTTGTTTTTATGTTTTTTGAGTTTTGTTGAATATTCTTGTGATTTTTTGTTTATTTTAAGTGGTTGATTTTGTTAATAGCTTTTGGGTGTTTTTGTTGATGATTCTTGTGAATGATGTTGTACAGTTCGGTTGATAATTTATGGGTTCAACTGAATAATTGGGGTTGATGATGTTGATGATACTGTATGGTTGAAGATGAACTGGGTGGGTGAGTGTGTGATGGACGAGGTGTTGTTGTATAGTTGGGTAGATGATTCTAAGTGTGATGGACGAGGTGTTGTTGTATAGTTGGGTAAATGATTCTAAGTTCATCTGAATATTTATGTTGATGATGTTAATTGTGTTATATGGTTGTAGATGAATTGGGTGGGTAGGTGTATGGTTAAAGATGGATGGAATATGATTTTTTTTCCTCAGTTGAATGTGATTTTTTTTTTCTTTTTCTGGTTGTGGAGATCCAGATTGAATATCTTTTTTTTAAAAAAAAAAAAAAAAAATTATTTAATTAATCTCATATGATTAATTTTTTTTTATTTAATTTAGTTTAAAATTTTTAAATTTATTTTAACATAAAATTCAAAATAAAATCAAAAGATAATTTTGCCCTACCTCAATTAACTTTAACAGAAAATTTTTTAATAATGATAGACTAAATTGTAATAAACCGCAAAATGTGACTTTGCTTGCAAAAAACTTTCAATCCTTAGGCTAAATTATAATTTGCCAAAAAAAAAAAAAACTAAATTTAATATTCTTAGAGATATAGTAATGTTTTGGGGGTTAATATAATAATATAACTTGATTGATACCTTTCTAGAATAATTCAAATGCTTTATATTGTTTGATCTAATCGCTAATTTTTCTTTTATAGTTTGGACAAATCTCTTTTTTTTCCTTCTGTTAAGTCTGTCAGTGAACAATGGATTTTGAAGGTGACAGTGTGCGAATAGACGAAATTACCACTCAAGTGTAGAAAAACTAAAAAAAAATAAATAAATGAATTTTAAAAAAATAAATAAAAATTAACAAAATCGAGACATTATTTTCAAACATTTCTTCACTAATCTCTTACATATTATCATTATCATCCTTAACAACAAAATGATGAACCAATTATGAAACCATCATCATCAATCTTTAGACGAAACCATATTTAACCATCAATCAAATACAAATCCAATAAATGCATTCATTCAAAATCTCATTGAAAACTATTTTAAAAATAAAACAAAATCTCATTGAAAACAAAACAAACACAAAAACAATAGAAAGATCAGTGTTTGAAATCGAACCCAAATATTTATTTTGGTTTGAAATCGAACCCATGTGAATATCTGGATCCGATTTCAAATCCAACTGTGGGTTCACATCTGGATTCGAAATACCTAAATGTGAACCTACATCTGGGTTCAATTACTAACCCATATGTAGGTTCACATTTGGGTTAGATTTCGAACCTAGATATAAACTCATATCTGCGTTCGATTTTTGAATCTAGATGGGGTTTGAGGAGAAGAATAAGAGAAAAAGAAGAAGAAGATATTGAAGAACAGAAGATGGAGTAAAAGAAGAAGATACCAGAGAAAAAGAGAGAGGAGTGTTTTTAATACATGAATTTTTTTTACTTTTTTATTTTTTGAATTATGTGGTGGATGTGATTTTAAAAAATATATGTTTTAATTATTTTAATTATTAATTATTTTAAAAAAATATAATATTTCATAATACACATGACATTCATGTATTTGTTCATTTTTTTAAACTTATTTTATCATGAATTGATCGTTATGCCCTTTTTAGTTAACAATATTAATTTTTAACGTTCAAGTTAATGATACGAGATTTTTGGACTATTTTATAAACAATAGAGGGTTTTTTGGCTACTTTTATTAACGGGGATTCTTAACAATTTTTTATGCTTGGGGTGGGGTCAGGTGGGGAAGTGGGGTTTGGCTATTATATCAAATTATGCAGGAGAAATTAGATTTATTCATAACTTTGTGAAAGAAAACAAAAAATAATAAATAAGTAAATAAATAACTTGATTGATACCACTCTAACCATGCTTGTGATATGTCTCTAAAGTCTAAATAGAGCGACAAAGTTTCCTTGTCACCTATGGCTAAGGTCTCATTAAAATTAGCAAAACCTTCTCTATTGGGTCTTGCACCGTGTAAATTATTGATGGTTTGGGTTAAGGTTTTGGAGTCTGGACTGCACTGTCAGCGACCCAACAAGGAAAAAGATGACTCTGCAGCTAAGTAGAGACGTCAGACGTTTCGGTGATACACAACTGGGGCCTGGGGCACTGGGCAATGTCGTCTTGAAACCGCTACATATATAGACTTCACGGAATAAAATAATTCAAAAATTAGGCTTTCAATTGCAAATTGATCCCGTCCTATCTAACGCTTCAAATTTCAAAGATATCATTATGGAAGAGGATAAGGGCTATGATAATTATACGTGGTGCAAGTCAAATCATCAATCCTGATGCCACAACACAAGAAAATAGACATTATTTATTTATTTGGCTCAGACTTTCTTTGGAATTGGGTAGGGGCCCAGTATATTTTTATCCTTCTTTCAAAATTATACATTATGAAAAATTGAAGACGAGTCTTCTCAATATTTATAAAATAAATAATTTCTTAATAAAAAAAAATGCCAAGAGAATTTAATCACACAAATGCAAGCTTTATATGAATATCCAAAAGAGTCAATTATAATTTAACTATTCAATTGAAACGTATTTACAGATAAAATAATTATTTTAATATTATTATAATTTATCCATTGTCCTTAATATTTATCCGTTAAAATTAAATGTATAAAGGGTAAAAATATCTTTTAACCTTATTTTTAATCTTTTATAAAAATAAAATTAAAAAATAAAGAACATTGTATTTCGATATCTCTGGTTCAATTAATCTTATTCAACCAAACTAAATCAATTTGAAAAAACAACCAGAGAGATCTTCAACTATCGACGTCTGGAATTAGTCGATTAGGTTCGTTTCTAGTCCAAGCTACAGTTTTAGGTTTATTGTTGTATGATTGGTTAAGCGAAAAGCAAATAGAATAAACGAGGTTAAGGAAGAGAAAAGTGACACAAAATTTTAAGTGGTTCGGCCTAAAAAGATGTCTACGTCCACTGTTCACTCTCATACTATTTTAGCAGAGTAACAGCACTCAAGATATATATATGTTAACAAAGGAAGTCATCTTCTATTTACAGAAGAAGGATTGAGCTACAGTAGAACATAATAAAATAATATACAATGAGACAAAATTGTAATGATAGGTTATATTTAATGTGTTTGAATCGTATTTAATGCACCTGGATTGCATTTAATGCGGCTAACGGCGCCAGACTAATTTTACCCAAAGTATGGGTTTAGGCAGCTAACCCATGTAAGTTAGGTGAGATCACCATAATCTAAACTGTAATATCTGACGAGATTGACGTGCACGACACGTTTTAAGTTGTAATCTGCTTAACATCTTTGACTTCTGTTGATTTCCGATGTGAGAGATGTAGCAGTGGGGAACTCTTTAATGAGCAAAGTAGTCTGTTGAGTTAACAAGCAAATAAAGCTCGAGTAAATTAACCAACTTGAGAGTAATTGATATAGGTCATAAGCGAACAACTTAGTGATCAGATGTATTGGTGAACAATAGGTCTCGTAAGCGAGCAGGTATGCGAACACGTGCAGACAGACCAGAGGGGTTGCGTGGGTAAGAGAACGAGCAGCCAACCAGTCTCATAGACGAGTTCAGTCACGAACTAATAAACGATTACAAAAGAAAAGCTGATGAGCGATCAAGTACGCAAGCAGGATATTGAGCAGACCTCCCATAGGACAGATGAACAGATAAACGAGCAGGAAGACGAGTAGATTCCAAGTGGTCAGAGATAGACCTTTTTGGGTTTTTCAGTTGCTGGGCCCATTAAGGGGTTGTTTGTTTTTTTACACTTAACACTTAATGATGCTGAATTTGGCTAATTAAGATATTTTTGTTTGTTTTTTTAAGTAGTCAAACCACTTAAAACCACCCAAAAATCACTTTAAAAAAAAGTAACATTTTTTGACTTTTCACTTAATACAAAATCACTTAATGATTTATAAATATATTATTCCAAGTTTATCCTTCCTAAAATAATATGTTTCCAAGTTTGTTTTAGTTTTATATTATAAAAATTTCTTTTAATACTTTAACAAACAACATTGAAAAATAAAAATCCTAAACATCTCAACATCAATTTTTTTTTTATAACTGGATTACTATATTTCTCTAATTAAATTCTGGTAAAAATCTTTATTGATAAAATATTTATGCAACAACTCAGAGATCAAATTACAAATCAATTTGTTTAAGTATTTGATTATTCTTGTTTAATTATATCATAAAATATATATTACTTTACAATTTCAATTTTCGTTGTAATAGTAATTTAATTTAAAACCATTTTATTTATTTTTATTTGAATATATAAATTTAATTGACTTTACTATTTTAATTAATCTTATTTTAATTATGAATAAAAATACTATATATAAGTTATAATTTTAACTTTTTTTATAATAGTAATTCAATTTAAGATTATTTTGTTTATTTTTATTTGAACATATAAACTTAATTGATTATACTATAATAATTAATCTTATTTTAATTATGAATAAAAATATTATATATATAAATGTTTTAATATTTGTTAAATAATTTATTACAATTGTTTGTATCATATTAAATAAAATTACACAACAACTAATAGTAAAAGGATATAAATGTCAAATTACTAGTAATCAGATGATTTTAACTTTAAAAAACAAACAAGGTTATTATACATTCAGAGGTAAGAAAAGAAAAAACAAACATGTCAATCAGATTTCAGATTTCAGTCACTATTCAGCTTTCAGTCTTCAGTAGCACTGTTCAGTCTTAAGATAAAAAAACAAACGACCCCTAAGTCTGATCACGAAAATACCCATAACATCAACAAACGTAATTTTCTAAAAAAAAAAATATGATCGTTACTCATCAACTAATAATTCTGTCATCCCAGCAACTATAACAAACAACAACTTCAAAAAATCATCATTAACTACAACAAACAGTTCTGTCATCCCAATAAAATCCAAAAAAGGAAAAAAAAAAACACCTAACTTTTTCATTAGATTCATCACCATCATCAACAAAACCCACAATCATCACCATCGTCGATCTTCTATTCTCTTTCCATTCTATCTTTTTTTTTTTTTTTCGTTTCTCAAACAAAACGCAACCTAGATCTACAATTTTCAAACAAAACACAAGTCATGAACCCAGATTTTATCTCTGGGTTCATGATAAGGCTGCCTTCGAGTTCATGATGAACCCCGAAATCTGGGTTCATGAGAACCTACATTTCTGGGTTCATAAGAACCCGGAATATGGGTTCTCATGAACCCAGATCGGGTTCGAGAAAGAAAAATAGCAGAGTAAGAAGAAATGAAAGAGGAGAAAAAGAAGAAGAAGAAGCGAAAGAAGAGAAGAAGTGGAAGAATGAGAGGAAAAGAGAGAAGAAAAGAATGAGAGACTGATGAGAGGAAGAGAGAGAAAGACTTTATATATGATTAACTGGTCAATTTCAATCATAAGGGTAATTTCGTTTTTTTACTGTTTTGGTACTATTCACCGTTGAATGTAACGGAATATTACTAACGACAGGGAGGTAAATTACAATAATATTGAAACAGTTATTCCATCTATAAATACGTTTCAACTAGATAGTTAAATTGTAATTTGCTTATATTCAAAATAGAGAAAATCATGGCTGTCAGGACCATGATAGAAGATGTACTATGTAGAAAATTTTTATATCAACATCATCAATTCACTCTTTAACCCCAAACATTAATAGCGGTTGAAACCTTAAACTTATATCCAAGTCTCATCAAGTCCTACTATGCTTTAAGCTCAAAATCGAGCCTTATGGAGCTCTAAGCTTATAATCAAATCATATTAAGCTTTAAACTCACAACTAAATCTCATAATGCTCTAAACTCGCAGTTGAGCCACATTGTGTTTCAAACTCATAATCAAACCATATTGAGCTCTAAGCTCGCAATTGAACCATACCAAATTCATTGTTTTCTCTAAATTCCTGTCGTCTCTCCCATGCCTCCATAACAAATAGAGAGATGCTTGTAGATTAAAAAACTTGGTCCTTTAAATCAAGAAGGCTTATTAGTAAACTTGGTCCCAAAAGACCACCCAAATTTTGATCAGCTAGCAATCCAACTTGATCAGCGCGCAATTCAACTTGATCCCCAAGCTTTCACCCATTTCAAGGCTCTAGAAAACTTATGAGCCCAAGTGGGCCCTCACACCCTTAGACACAAAAATTGCTTTCTTGGCCAGTCCTCTTGCTCACCGACTAGTTTTTTTGGTCAATGATGGCCTGTGCATCCAGTCTCCTCGTAACATTTACGATGTTGGATTCCTCTCAAACAGACAATTCCAACGATGCCCCATTCATCTCAGTTACACATCAAACGGATCCACTTTCAAATTGGTTGAAATTCAATTATATGGATTTTTTTTTTTTTTATATGAGCCATATAACAATGGTACAAATGTAAGTTAGAGGAAAATATATAATTGAAATCCACGATTCTATGGATGTGTAAACAGTTTTATTTATTTGGACCGCAATATCTGAGAATTAAAATGAGTGGCTAATATTTGTTAGATAGCGCCGTAGCAGTGAGGAAACAGTATGCATAATTGATGCTTCAAATAGTGGTTCTCTAACGTCAGTTTTCTTCCCTAATTTTCTTGCCATCTAATAATTGCTTCTCTGACCAATGCCCAACCACCGTGCATCTGGCGAGTTTGAACAGTTGCTGTAAATTTTGTATGATTTTCTTTAATTTCGGACAATCACACCTATATATAAATCTCCCCATTATTTTTAAATTAGTTAACACTTCAAAATTTTTGAAGTGAGACCAAATATTTCACGTTGGAGTTTTTTTTTTTCTTCAAAGATTTTTTTCTCCTCTTATAAGCACCAATGAGATCATAAATTCATCTAAATTTAGAAATAAATCACTATTTTACATTATCAAAATAAATTATTATTTTCATAATAAAAAAATGACCCATACATAATTGTAAAATACATAATATGATAAAATTTGACAAACAGAAAAGACACAATCACATGATTTATGAGAAAATATGCTTCCCCATAGGAGATTTAATTACTTAATCAAATACCTCCACGTGGACATCTTCTCATTTTCTGTATCTGAAAAACAAATGGTGTGTATTTTTTTTAATCAAATAAATACAATCATTGCTTGTGATATATATTAAAGCACTATAGATTTTTTTAGGGCTAAATATGTCACGTGTTAATATAAGAGGTGAACATCAAGGACAATTTTCATCTTGAAAATGATCATAAATATTAAATTTATAGTTGTTTCAAGAACATGTAGTGAGCTAATTATGACCATCCATTCATGGAAGAGACCATTAGAAATACATTATCATAGAGTACGAACATTTAAAAACACAAAATACTAAGAATGTGTTTACTTCATGGATTGAGAAATAAAAATAGAGAATAAGATTGATTGATAGTGTTTACTTGCTTAAAATTCATTTCGTAATGGAAATAAAAGTGTGGATCCTACATCAATTTGGGGTTGTGGAATAGGAATTTCATTCCTCCTAACCTATTTGAGAATCTCATTCTCATTCCCTTTATCAAGACGAAATGTCTTTTATACATTTTTTTTTAAAAAAAAAAAAAAACCAATTTTATTTGATATTTAAAAAAAAAAACTACGTATGAAAATAAAAAATTATACACCATTTGTTTTTCATCACCAATTTTTTAATTATCATAGTGGACAATTAAAATAATATACAATTTTTTTTAATTGTAATGTACCGTTTTTTATTTGATATTAAAAAAAAATTGCATATTATAATAACAAATTGTACCTCATTTGTTTTTCATCATCAATTTCTTAATTATCATAGTGGACTATTAAAATAATATGCAGTTTTTTTTTTTAATTGTAATGTACAGTTTTTTATTTGATATTAGAAAAAAATTACATATTATAATAAAAAACTGTACACTATTATAATTAATCCATTTAATTAATGTTATTTTTTATAATTTATAATTAATCATTCCGATTTCAAAGTAAAGTAAATAATTCAGTAGGAATATTACTGATTCCGATTCCTACAGTTGAAGTAAATAACTTATTCTAATTCCGATACTTTATTTCGATTTCAGATCATTCTAACTCCTATTTTAATTATTTTAAGTGAAGTAAACGCACCATAGATTGACTCGTCTTTTCTCAATTTATTCTACCCAATATGATGTTGTACGCATTATGCGTACGTCCTAGACAATATCAATGATGTATATGACATGTTTTGAATTTTAAACTAAGAATTAATTAGCATCCACTAAACTAAAGCCAAATCTGAACTGTGTGATAACCTAACCTTTTATCCATTTCAACTCATTTCAATAGAAAAGTCCAAATAAAATTCAGTGTTCCCGATTCTCAAAGTCTGCTATGCATGTTTTTCTATGAGCAGCCCAAAGTCATGGACTCTAGGTCCACATGATTCATTTTATTTGTGGTCAATACAATGTCGAATCAAATTGTATGAAGTGTACATCGCACAAAGAATGACATCACCAGCTCTACGTAACCAAACAGCAACATCGGCTCTTACGTTAGAACCAACAAAAAGGGCACGTATAGCGGGTGACGCAGCAGGTAAAATTACACCCAAGCCCATAGATTCTAGATTGACCATGGGCTAGCCGTCCACGTCTGGTGAGAGTATTTTAGTCTTTTAAACATTCGACGGACCAATTCCCACTATAAATAGGCAACTGGAGCGGAGGAATATTTGAGAAACTCGTGGACGTGGTTGTCATTGTGTGCATAGGTATCAACTTCTGCGATGGAAAACGATAAACTTGTTGAGGGGGGTGTATGCAATGGTGTTGGGGAGGACCACCAGAGCGAGGAGGACGAGAAAATGGAGGAGTTCTTCTCTCTCATCAGGAGCTTTCACGAAGCGCGTAATCGGAGAAGACGAGAATTGAATCAGGAATTGGAGGAGAAGAGGAGTAAGAAGAACAAGATCAGGAGATTGAATGACGACGAAGGGCAGCAGCAGTCGTCAATCTGGGTTCCGTCTTTCGAATGGCAAGATTTCACGGAGGAGATTGAGTTCAGGAGACCGCCCGCGATCTTCCCGAGTCCTTGTAACAAGAAAGAATTGGAAAAGAAGACGCAACACCGGCAAGAAGATGACGGTTTAGACCTCAAGCTGACTCTTTAATTAACGTTGTTTATTTTTTGTTGTAGTTCTTGTGTTTGTCTAACATGTCTTTTGTGTAAGAAAGGAAAAGAAATCAGTGAGTGGTGTCTCGGTGTTCTTGTTTTTCTTGATTTGATTGTTCTGTTCAAAGTTGCTTGATTTAAAGAATGCTTGACAATCTTCGCTGAGTAAATTCAATGGTTAGTTTTTATTTAAAAAATAAATAAAAAATCAACGGTTAGTTATGTTATGTCTCGTTTAATGCCGGTTTCGAGATTTTGTCAATGGTGGTTGATTGTTGTTATTATTACTATTTTTTTTCCTTTTACATGGGTAAAAGTTCTTGAATCATAGGAAATCTTTTGCTTCAAAGATAGAATATGTGTCAAGTGAAAAATATAGAGGAAAAAAGCTGCAATATTTGATGGAAAGAGTTGGTGGGAAGGTTGTGTCGAGCATGTGTCGATGCTTCTCAAAACCGCAGGTAGGTCTATTTTTTTGGTGTCACAGTAGTACTTGTAGCCTGTAGGGCAAGTAGGACCCAGAGTTGGAACCAATAACTGGAGATATTTTATTGTATAGTGGTCTGATTACTGTGTAGAATCGATTTCCTCGAACTGTGGTCGTCACATTTCCAGTCTGTCGCATTTGCCCTCTTTGAATTGCTGCTTAGGCAATGATTCAAACCAACAATTATGACTGATGCCACTAATAAGTTTCAAAATATTCATTGGATTCCAATTCATTGGATGATCATGTTTGCCGGTTCCCAGAGGACACAAACAGGTTTCTCCATTTGGGGCCCGAAAGATAACTGGGAGCACTAACCAGCCCAACCACTCACTAATCAGCAACGTTATTGACACCCCTGTGGACCTTATTTATTTCTAAATCTAAAATTTTTTACTCATTATAAAAAAAAACATTTATTAGAGATGAGGATTAAGAACAACCACATGTATTCTTGGTTTTTTTATTTTTTTTTCTCTCTCTATGATTCACAAATTAATCTTTTGTTTGTAATATTTAATGAGTTAAACTTTTCATTATTAATCATTTTATGAATTATCTTTATTTATATTGGTTCTATGAATTGAATCTTTATTTGTGATCGTTATTTGCAATGTTTGAATTATATGTAATAATGTAATATTAGAAATGTTATTTGTAATCATTATAAATTTTTGATATTGCAATTAATGTTCAACCCAATTAATCCAACCTAACCCAAGGTTGAAACTTATATTGAGTTAGGTTTGATTGAAAAATTTTAACCCGAATTATATTGGGTTGAGAGATTATAAATAAGATGAAAAATATTCTACCCAACTCTATCCAATAAACACCCACCCCCTACTTATTTAAAGGCTTCATTTTGTTGAAACTTAGAAGCACTAATTTCAAAATTATCCTTGATTATGATGTGTTATTGAATTATTAAATTTTAAATAAAGAGGAAATTTTTCTTTAAAATATTATAATTAAATTGAGATTTAAAAAGAGATATGATTTGAACCTACATCTTTATAACATAAACGTGAGGCACATATAAATAAACTAACCCCATCTTAAATAAAAACAGGGTTTTATTAAGCTACAATTCACTTGCTTTATGAGATAATGTTGATAAGATAAGAACATTTTTTTTTTAAAAAAAAAAATATAGATTAGATAAGAACATACACCACATTATTTTGACATATAACACATTTTTTCTTTTTCTGTTGAAATAACACATCATTTCTCATATTAAAGATAAAATGACACATAACAAATAAGTCCCTATCATCTATTAAAGTCTTCCTAATCGTAGAATTAGGTTAAGGGTTGGCTGTCCTTGAACAACCATAGAAAATTTAACTTTTTTTTTTTTATATATACTATAATTGGGATCATATTACAAGTACATATACTACAATCGGGATCTTTTAGTATAAACTCTAAGATGTATTCTATAACAAGTTATATCAAAAATTGGAAAGAGAGATCCACGCATACAAATAAAAATTGCTTCGAACTGAAGCTACGTGGCTACATAAAGGTGAAAGTGCTGTTTGAATCCTGACACTTAAAAAAGAGAGAGAGGGGGTGGCGCAGTAACTGCAGAAAATTAAGGAGAGAAAGGGGGTGGCGCAGTGGTTGCAGAAAATTAAGGAGAGAATGGGGGTGGCGCAGTGGCTGCAGAAAATTTTACTCTTAAATCCTCTAGATGAAGATTCAGATCCATTAGAATCTCCAGAACCAGCTTTATTGCCCTAAAATTCACCAATATCGAAGGAACAAGTGCATCAAGCTTGTTACTCAAAAGCAAACATGGCTGACCCGTTATTCCTTGAAACCGCCCACTGGAACCATACAGAGTTGTGCTTCTGAGAACAGGTTACCATGAGAAGAATAAGTTCCAATATTCATAATTTGAGCATCATTCTTGGCCAGAAATTTAATTAAAATATTAACATACATCACAGTCGGAAGCTAATATTACATATCCTTGGGGAAATTAATTATGTATTGACATCGATTTTTATAGATTAATCAACGGCCTTCAATGCTGAAAAAAAAAGGAAAATCAATGGACTTTAATCAATTAAAACTACAGGTTGATGTACATGGATGTAGTTCTAGGAGATAGCATTTTCACTTTTAATATCAACCACAAATGACGAGATTTTTATAAGGAGCCCCCACTGACGGTAGCAACAGGTGGTCTTCATATTCTTTACTTTTTGCTTCTAATTTTAATTAAAAATTGATTTTGATTTGTTCTTAGCTAATTAATTTATAAAGATGAATAATGCTAACTTTGAGATTTTAAATTTTTGCTAAATTAGGTTCTTTTAAATTCTAAATGCCCTGATTCGTGTGGATGCATGTGCAATAGAAGAAATTGGGCCGTATTGTATTGGGCCTGTTCTTGTTGGACCTTGGTACCCATTTAATGATACGTGCAAACAGCTTATCAGGACAGAGGTCAGAGAACAAATGGACTGTGTTTTTTTTTTTTTTTTGTAATACAAAATGGACTGTTTTTACATTAAAAACAATATAGATCTCTTTATTCTCATGTACTTTTCTCATTCTTTAATTTGAAGTGTCATGTTAGCCAATCAGAACAGAACATATCTAATTTTTTTACATAATAAGAGTGTATTTATTTAAGTAAGCAAATGCCAGTAGGTTGATGAAGAATCACAATCACATAGCCAGAACCTTTTAACAAGTTTCAAGTTAATTATTGTCTACAAAACTTTTATTAACTTTGGCAACAAAAAGCCACGGCGGCTAATGCTTTCTCAATTAAAGCTTCTCTACTGCACTGCACTTTTAGCATCCTCTCCTATGTGTAAAGTTATTCCCACCCGTCTACAAAAATAGTCCGGTCACTAGTCACCAACTCAAATAAATGAATAATATATGCATCCAGTAATATGCCTTATCTAATGCATTAACACCCAGTTTACGTAATCACGCATCTAATACTCAACTTATTGATGACAACTTGTTATCTCGGATCAAGTATACACAAAGAATTTATGTGTGCGCAAAAAGTGCCGCAATAGTTATGACTCACGGTCACTTACAACATCGTTTACCTTTGTGCAGTAATTTATATGTAATGCTCACATGCATGCCTGTGGATGTGGCTATGAACGAAGTAATATCAAATGGAATGCAAACATGAGTAGTTTCTTTGATCTGATGACATGCACCATAAAAGTATAAGTGACATATGAGGCTATGGTCAACTTACATGTCCAATCTTTCGCTAAGGTTTTCTTTTCGGATAGATCAAATGACAAGATGATAAGCTGAAATCAATGGAGTGCACAACGACAAAGATCCTGGAATCATTAGAAAGTGACCTTAAATGTATGTTCATGATGATGGAGGCCACGAAGAATGAAACCTATGAAGTCAAATGCTATTAATATGACAAAACACTTTCTCCACCCACATTTCCACCTGAAATGAAAATTATACGATGCATTGAATTTGGGACCCCAGCCTCTTTATTTAAAATCAATAGTACTTGCTGCAGCAAAAACTGGTGGCCACTCCTTTTTTGGGAAACTATTCCAAAGGCTGCCTTTTTCTCTCCAAACTGGTGTTCCAGAATTGGGATCATTTACTTTTTAGGATTGATTTTTATGTGATGGTTGACTATTCGTCTGGATTATTGTGATGATAAGACTAGTCCTGGGCAGAATGGCACTCTAAAAAGTAACTACAGTGACAGAATCGTGGAGCAGGAGGACTGCCAATTTCTATTGTAATATGTTGGTATACTAATATTTCCACCATGCACACGTATGATGTACAAACAGCGACACTAAGAGATGAAAATTTGGGTTATGGCACAATTTCGTGGAAAAGAGATTGTAAATATTTTCAGTTTTTGTTGGATGGTGGTCTATCGTTGATGGAAAATTTTCTTAGCAAAGGAATTGAAACTATACACTGCAAAGAACAATTTATATTGGCTAGTGCAATATATTGTTACAAGGAAAACTATACATATATCTGCTTAGCAGAAAGGAGATTTTACAGCAGAGAAAGCAAAAACAACACGCAGCAATCTTAAATGGACAAACAACAAGCCATCTTAAACACCTAATGAGTAGATAGATCAAACTAGCCAAAATTTTTTCCCATCGATTTGGCTCTTAATTTTGAGGACTCTTCCCCAGAGTGGATAGTTTTGGTTCTCCAGTCTTCGGACTACCTCTTGCACCCACGCGAGGACTTCTTTCTCCTCGTAATTCACTGACACGAGGACTGTATTGGACTCGGGGGCTTCG
Source organism: Dimocarpus longan (assembly GCA_022984855.1). NCBI lineage: Eukaryota > Viridiplantae > Streptophyta > Magnoliopsida > Sapindales > Sapindaceae > Dimocarpus > Dimocarpus longan. The sequence goes on from CM041015.1 coordinate 24,377,746, forward strand.
AAGGCTTTGAGGATCATTTGTGGGCGTTGCAGTGGAGCTTGTAATTTTAGGACTGCATTCATGCCTGAACTCACCACGGCTTCTAGTAATAACCTCATCTAAAATCTCTCCATCCCCTGCATAAGTAGCCCCAGCACCCAACTCTGATTCCTGTTTCGGATAACATCAAATGTTTGACAAAAATTAGATTAATATATATATTTTTTTTATAAAAATGTGGGAATAAATTTTGATTGTTTTGGTAAGAAATCATACAGTTGCAAGAGTGAATGGCAATGCTGGTGCTTCTTCATACTCAGCGGCATCCAAGTCCTGAAGGTGTGCACCTTTAAAAAACTTGGGCAGCAAGTATTGTCTTACAGGAACCAGTAGCATGATCATCAAAGGAAACATAACCCCAGCAATTGGGATCCAAGTGAGTCCAAAACATACAAGTAAATACAGTGTTTGGAAAATGGTAAATATTGCTATTGTTTTGAATGGCACAGTTTCCACAAAGGTGGCATGGTACTCCTCAAGCACTCTGCAAGAATGATAGATATATAAGACACTTTGTAGACAAGGAGAAGATGAAATAATTGAAAGATAACGATTTGATAAATTTACTTGTATCTTCTACTTGGCGCGGTGAAGAGCAGTAAGATTCTTTCCCAAAATTGGTTACCAGGCAAACTTTCAATGGCCATGAATGCAAAGTAGCCCCAAAGAACTGAGGTTGGTATCATTTTTAAGAAGGGCATTGCTGCAACACATCCTCCTACCATTATGGCCTGTAGCAAGTTGCTGACACGTTGTTCTTTTACCTCAACAGGCAGAAGGTCATCAATCTCCTTCTCAATATCGAAAAGAGTCTCATCAACCGGGGCATTGATGTTACCCGTACTTGAAGCTGCTTGAATGGTTGATTCTTTAAATTCCTTTAGCCCCTGCACAAGAATTTGTGTAGAGTTAATTGATTATCAGGTTGAGGATTCTTGACTTTGGTGGCTTACAATCAAGAACTTCTCGCAATACTATATGAAATTTAAGTTTTAAGTATACCAGTGAAGTTATTTGACAATTAGAAAACATGCTTGGACACAATGAATCAACTCTAACAATCAGAAAATCCAGTTGTGGAGCATAAAAATATGTGTTGGTTTGATAGGAAAGCAAATCAATCAATGTCCAAATAAAAGAAAACGAACACATTTAGCACTCATACTTGAGAAGTGGGCTGCTGGTAGATTAGAGGTGTTTGCATCTGCTGATAGGCTTCTTGCATGTTTCCATACAACTGTCCCAGGCTAGCATTCTTCCTCATACTTCTGCGTGCGGTGGCTACAAGCCGGTTGCGGAGCAACTGAATAATAAGCAATAGTATGATCTTCATGAGCAAAACTTATATGCACAAATAATCAGGGAATATTAACCAAAAAAAGAAGCTACTTCTCTGATAAATGGTTCAAAATCTTTTAATATGATCAGAAAAGAATTGCCATATTTCATAGAGGGGGCTTAGGAATCAATACCTGATGTTTAAGAGTAGCCAGACTCTTTGTGTGCATTGGAGATTGTGGGATGACTCCATTAGACGGAGGGATTCCAATAAGTCCACAGAGTAAGGTCTACCATTAAAAAAAAATAAAATAAAAATGAACATAGAGAGTGCAAGGAAAACTACATAGAATGGGAAAATTGCATTAGGCAGAGAGGAGTAAAAAATTTTCATACCAAAAATCCCAAAAGAAGTAAGTCATAATGGTAACATGATGGCTTTCTCAAATTGAATTCTTTCTGCTGAGCGAGTTGGGATGCTACACTGTGGTCAAAATAATAAAGCACAGCTATCATTGTTGCTGGAATGACAGCTCCAATTATGTAGAAAACTGGAACATCTAGCATGTCCTGTCATTTCCAGTAAGACACAAGTCATCAATCTAGTCATCTAAGGGAAAAAATTTTCATTAGTTAGACAACTAGGAATTAATCAGACATGCCTTAATTACAGTCCAATTCTCATATGCACCAGGAGACCATGGATTCGGGCTAAAAAGGCGTCTAGGAATTCCTTTTGGAACACTTCCAGATGGTATGTAAGAAACAGCAGTCCAGACAAGTACCATGAGTGGTACACCATAGTCTGCTATCAAGCTTCTTAGCCAACCTGTCAATTATACACTCTATGTTAATGAAATGACAAAGATTTTTATCTTTTGAATGAGCAACATATGGTGATGTCTGTTTTTCACTACTTACCAGATCCATACCGCCATGACCTTGCTTTTCGGCTTCTTAATGCAGTGTACAGAAGACCAAATGACAAAACCAAAGCAAACATGCCATTTGCAAACCTCCATGAAGGTATAAACTCTATTAATTTCAGATTCCCTCGTTCTGGAATTCGAAATTCATCAACAAGTCCCTGAACAAGTCAAATTGAAGCTTGTTATGCTAAATACATCTAAGATACTAAAATGACAAAGCAGTCAATCACCTTATTGAAAAAGTAGATATCAATTGACAAAAATAGAATGAACTAAGAAGTAATCTTTACTTTGACGGCTTGCTGCATGAATAGCATTGCAATAAGCAGACCAAACAATTCTCCAGCCACACGGGTAAACCTATTGATGATGGAGCAAGCTCCCAAGATGGAAAGCAAGAACAGCAGGAATGCAGTCCAAACACATACCCTGCAAAACCATGTGATCAAACAAGCTGTGTCAGATACTTAAGGAGAATTTAATGGGAAGAACAAAAACATGAACAAAATATTGGCACTAGGAAAAAGTTCACCATCCAGTCCATGCTAGAAACAGATGTTGACCCAAATCCGATCTCTCCTTAACAAAGTTGAACATAAATGTGTACATGATGACAGTAGGCTCTGCCACTCCTAATATCAGCAAAGGTTGACCTCCAATGATCGAGTGTATAATCCCACATAGTGCAGTTGATGCCAAGGTCTGAACTGCTGTGAGACATCCCTCTGCATGTACAAGGTAGAGATTTCACATACTGGAATAAAATTACATAAAAGTGCTTGAAACTAAAATTTCATGTACTATTTTTCATTTGGATCTCCTTTTCTCTAATTTTTTTTGTCTAAAGGTAATCTAAAAGTAGTATAAAAAAGTGAATAAATATAAACGTCTAAAAATGATTCTTCTCTCAGTTTGAATCCAATACCAGTATTCCTCTCCAGTTGTTCACCGAATGAAATGACAGGAATCGCTGAAGCAAAGAATATGTACGTGGTGGGAGCCAGAATCCTGAAAACAATATATATCAGTCACCAATGATCATATATAAGGTCTTGTATGAGCAGCAAAAAGTGAACTGAGTGCATATACCTGAATCCTGCCTTAATGCCACCAATCCAGTCTTGTTTGTAACACATCAATCTTCCTCGAAGATCATTTTTGATGCCACGAAACGGCACAAAGGTCTCCTCCATTGTTTGGTCTCTCTCTGAAAAGCCAACTGTGCAGAACTTATATTCTGCAGTGGTTTGTAGATAGAGATATATCAAGATAATTAAGGACTCAAAAACGTTTAAACGAGATCAAGAATGATCTTACGGTAGAAATGATATGATATTGCCATTGGAAGAAACTGATAAAAATATACCTTTATAATTTCATGACTTAGGTACTCAACAACTTGATATAAGAATTCAAAAAATAAAGGCCATGACCATGTAAATATTTATATGTATAAATTCTAATAAAAGTCCAGCTAATGAGAGAAAAGTATCGCAAGAATGCTGGATACTCGGATGGATCAAATTACATGTGAGGTTGACTTATGCATTCAAGATCCAATGGACAATTCAATTACATGATTTAACAAACCTTGGGAAGAAGTGGTGGTGAAAACAGAAGAAAGACAAAGAGCAAGAACAGATATCTAGTGCTTGAATACAGGAGAGAATCAGATAAAGAACTGTTGAACACTATAACAAGAGCAGACCAAAACTTTGTTTCTTGGTGCAATGTGGGCAGGGAAGAGTGAAGGAAGGATCCAAATATATAAGCAGCTACTCCTAGTCTGGAAGTGGTGCAGGTCAAAATACGACTTCGCTGTCATTGTTTGAGGACGCAAAAATCCTCTACATCCTTGATGTTTCCCACCTCTACGCCCTCTTTATCATTTCTATGGGGCCATGTTTATCTGCGTCCATTGCATTACTTGGACCCACTGACCAGTCGGGTCTTTTGCAGTATTTGAGTCCTGACAGGATCAGGACCGTTAAATGGCTTATCATGATCCATGACAGTGTTATACTATACGTTTACTTGATACGAAATGATACGCTGTACTCAGCCTTAACATAATTTTAATGCACAAAAATGCCACCTTTCGTTGACTTTTTCGTTAAAGTTTCAATATATCAATTATACTCGAATTATATAAAATAAACAAACAAGCCCACTCGTTATCTCATTTTAACCACAATAGCAGGCTGATCTAAGGTTGTTATTGACCCATACGTGTTTTTCGTTTTTAAAAAGTTTTCTAGTTAAGTGTTGTCATGCTACTGGATAGGGTTGAATTCTAAATTAACGATGCTTGTTGCATACAATGACGTTACTCCGTATCCTACCCAACGTAAAAAATTCAATGAATATATCATCGAGCCATCTATTGAAATTCATCAAACCCGGATGACTATTATCATATTTGAGAGATGGTTACTTTTATAAAAAAAGACTCATATTCAAGTAAGAATTTTTAACTTTTTACTTAATTATAAATCACTTAATGACATTTAAAAATATTTATTTCAAATATATCCTCCCAAAATAATATAATTTCAAATTTATCTTAACTTTATATTACTCAAATTTTCATTTCTTTTTTTTTTTTTCCCTTGATACTTATAAAAATTATATTTGATAAATAAAACCTAAATACATCTCATCTCAAATTATCTTAGAATTGAACTAATATATTTTAATTTACAATTTAAACATTTATTTTTTTAGTTGTTTTCTTAAATATATTAATATATTTAAATATAAATATGACTAATACTACTTTTTTTTAATCATATTTTAATTATTAATAAAATATTATTAATATGTACATAAAAATATTTTAGAATTTATTAAATTATTTATTTTTAAATATTTGTATTAAATTAATTAAAATTACATTACAATAAATAGTAGAAAGGTTATAAATGTCAACATATTAGTTTTCAGACAATTTTAAATTTTTTAAAAAAATAAGTTTACAACATATTCAGAGATAAGAGAAAAAAAAACAAACATATTATTCAGATTTTAGATTTCAGTCACTATTCAGTCTTTAATCTTCAGCAACACTGTTTAGTTTTCAGATAAAAAAACAAACGACCCCTTTGTGTTTTAATATAATAAGGGGTGAGACTCAAATATTTGACCCTAATAATGTGACCTAGACGATTACTCTCACAATCGAGAGATGACTACTTTTATAAGAGAAGACTCACACTTAAACCTTGTATTTAATAGAATAAAAGTGAAACTTAAACCCTTAACATCTTAAGGTTAAGAGAAATAATACTTAACTACTCCTATTAAGGAATGATATATCAATTGAAACCAATATGATTATTACATCATAATAGTTGATACCCACTACGAGGTTTGTTGAGTTTTGACATGCTAGTTTCGTAAAACTTGGAGTAGTACAATAATATGAATTTGTTAAGTTCAGTGATCGTGTAACAAGAACCTCATTTTAATTCTAATATGCGTGTAGTTGGAATTGGATGGTTTTACTTGCGTACATTTAAGATAAGAGGCATTGGCCAACTTGTAACCCCCCAAATGAATAGTATTTTCCAAATTAATAGTGATTTTTGGATGAATAGTGACTAGTGAATAGTGATTTTTGATAAACGGATTTTTGAAAATCAGTGATAGTGAAATTTTTTATGAATAGTTATTCTTGATGAATAGTATTTTTTGATGGAATAATATTCGTGTGAATAGTGATTTTCGAAAAATGAGTCTTGTATATTAAAAAGTCCTAAAAATTTATATTGAAATTGGAAACTGAATCAGATCGTAAAGGAGTTAGTTTGAGATAGAATAGGACAGTTTTCGGATCCCACCGAAAATTCAGAAGAATTTTCAAAAAATTTGAAAATTTAGAAAAGTGTTAAAAGAGTATGAAAATGCTCAGGATGTATTTTAAAAACTCAAATGACACTCTTGAAGGATATTCATATAGAAATTGAATCAATCTGGAGATCGTCAAAGATGATTTAGTGAAATTCGGAGAGCCAAAAAGGGGCATGTGATGGAATCCAAGGAAGCAAGCAAGATTTGGGCTTAAACTACAATGAGTCACTTTTGTGTTGTTCAAAATATCTAGTAAATCTTGAAGATTCAGAATATCTTGAGAATTTAATGCATATCTTTTAAATCTTGAAAATTTAGAAGATCTTGAGAATTTAATGTATATCTTGCAAATCTTAGAGGTTCAGAAGATCTTGTAAATTTAATGTCATCCAATCTTTTATGTAGTAGGTTATTTTGTTAGGATTATTTATTTTCCATGTTGATTTTATTTTCCTAGATTTTAAGTTCTACAATTTAGATATTTTTGTTTAGGAATTAATTATATTCCAAAACTAGTTTGTTTTCTTTACTTATAAAAGGCTTGTAACCTAAGAATATATAACAAAATGAATGAAGAGGCAGCCACTTATATTTTTATTGAGAGAGTGAATTTTATTTCTTGTTCTTCATGAACATGTGATCTTATCAAGTTTTGCTTGTGGCGATCAAACCATGACCTCCCACCTTCTCATCTATGTTTTGGAAGTGACGTCAATATCCTTCTTTTTATAATTTTGGTTTTTGATTGAGTTCTAATCATTGGGTCAAAGTTCTTTATAACTTTGGTTCTTGATTGATATATAATCAATGAGTCAAAATTTGTTTTTATAAATCTGTTTTAATCTTTCTTGGGATTGTGTTTTAATTTGGTTGTGAGTGTCGTATCTTTATATACAGAGTTCGCATCAGTTGGTATCAGAGTTTTGAGAATTAATTCAGATTTGGTTATCCAATTTTTTTTTTTTTCGGCATATCCATCATTTTAGTTTATCAATTATTTTTTCGTGGTTCATTTTATTTTTCTTTGTTCTTGTTTGCGACACCCAACATCAATCAGTAGACCTTTTATTTTATTTTTGTTTGAGCAAATTACAATTTAGCTACCCGGTTTAAACGCTTTCACAGGCGGAGCAAATGTTTCCATTTTATTACAATTTACCCCCCTACCGTTAATGAATTCAGTTACATTTAACTGAGCCAGGGGTAAAATTGTCTTTTCATATTATTTTTTTTTTTAATTTTAAATTTTATCCCAAAATATGCAATTTATCATCAATTCCAAAGATCATCACCCAGCAACTATTGTCAACCAGCAACCATCATCAACCGTAAAATGATTCCAAACATCATCAATCAACTAGCCAAGTCACAATCCACTTCTGGAAACCCAAAAAATGACCTCAAACGTATCCATCAAACCCAACATTATCAATCTCAAAAGCATCAAACCCAATATCATCTGAAATCAAAACCATCAAACTGAAAAAAATACATATATACCCAGATTTTGGGTTCATCGTGAACCCAGAATCTGGGTTTGTCAGTGAACCCAGTCTGGGTTCACGGACGAACCCAGACTAGGTTCACTGACGAACCCAGAGTGAACCCAGAATCTGGGTTCGTCAGTGCACCCAGTCTGGGTTCACGAACGAACCCATACATATATACCTAGATTCTGGGTTCATCGTGAACCCAGAATCTGAGTTCGTCAGTAAACCCAGTCTGGGTTCACGGACGAACCCAGACTGGGTTCACTGACGAACCCAGAGTGAACCCAGAATCTGGGTTCGTCAGTGCACCCAGTCTGGGTTCACGAACGAACCCAGCTGGGTTCGTTCGTGAACCCAGACTGGGTTCACTGATGAACCCAGACTGGGTTCACTGATGAACCCAGACTGGGTTCACTGATGAACCCAGGTTCTGGGTTCCTGGGTTCGTCAGCGAACCCATCTGGGTTCGTGACGAACCCAGATCTGGGTTCGTCAGGAACCCAGATCTGGGTTCCTGATGAACCCAGCTGGGTTCGTCAGCTAACCCATCTGGGTTCGTCAGGAACCCAGATCTGGGTTCCTGATGAACCCAGCTGGGTTCGTCAGCGAACCCAGATCGGAGAGAACCCAAACGATCCGAGGAAGAAGAACAACAGAAGAAGAAGAAGGAAAGAAGAAGAAGAAGCGGAAGAAGAGGAGAAGCGGAAGAAGATGAGAAGAAGAATAAGAAGGATGAGAGGAAGAGAGAGAACAGCTGAGTGGGTGAGTGAGTGAGGAGTTGACCAGATATATATTTGGTCAACTGGTCAACTTTAGTCAAAGGGTAATTTCGTCTTTTCACCGTTTTGGTATCGTTTACTGTCAAATATAACGAATCTTACTAATGGTAGGGGGGTAAATTGCAATAACATGAAAACATTTGCTCCGCCTGTAAAAGCGTTTAAACTGGGTAGCTAAATTGTAATTTGCTCTTTTTGTTTTGTCTCATCTTGCTTCATCAAATCATTCTGCTGATTCGCTTCTCACCACAACTTTTTCGCACTATATCAAGTTAGCTTCAAAACTGTTTTCGCTGCATTTTCTGATCTGATTTATTTTTATTTTTTAATTTTATTTTTCTAGTTTTATTAAAAATAAGAAGGGGACTAAAAAAAAAATTGTGAAACACACGAGTGATTGGAGTGAAACACGTGAGGATTTTCTAACATTATTTTCAGGTTTCAATCACTTCTTCGAACAACAATAAAGATGAGTCACGATTTGAGGACAAATCATTTTGAGGAAAGGGAGAATGATGGAATTCAAGGAAGCAAGCAAAATTTGGGCTTAAACTACAATGAGCCACTTTTGTGTTGTTCAAAATATCTAGTAAATCTTGAAGATTCAGAATATCTTAAGAATTTAATGCATATCTTTCAAATCTTGGAGATTCAGAAGATCTTGAGAATTTAATGTATATCTTGCAAATCTTAGATATTCGGAAGATCTTGTAAATTTAATGTCATCCAATCTCTTATATAGTAGGTTATTTTGTTAGGATTATTTACTTTTCATGTTGATTTTATTTTCCTAGATTTTAATTTTTACAATTTAGATATTTTTGTTTAGGAATTAATTATATTCCAAAACTAGTTTGTTTTCTTTACTTATAAAATACTTGTAACCTAAGAACATGTAACAAGATGAATGAAGAGGCAGTCACTTATATTTTTATTGAGAGAGTGAATTTTCTTTCTTGTTCTTCATGAACATGTGATCTTATCAAGTTTTACTTGTGGCGATCAAACTATAACTTATCTCCCACCTTCTCATCTACATCTTGGGAGTGGCGTCAATATCCTTCTTTTTATAATTTCAGTTCTTGATTGAGTTCTAATCATTGGATCAAAGTTCTTTATAACTTTGGTTTTTGGTTGACATATAATCAATGGGTCAAAATTTCTTTTTATAAACCTGTTTTAATCTTTATTGGGGTTGTGTTTTAATTTGGTTGTGAGTGTCGTATCTTTATATACGGAGTTCGCATCAGTTGGTATCAGAGCAAATTGAAACACACAACCAATTGATGCGAACTGATACGAATTGATACGAACCCCGTATATAAAGATACGACACCCACAATCAAATTGAAACAACCCCAAGAAAGATTAAAACAGATTTATAAAAAAAAAATTTGACCCATTAATTATATGTCAATCAAGAACCAAAGTTATAAAGAACTTTGACCCAATGATTAGAACTCAATCAAGAACCAAAATTATAAAAAGAAAGATATTGACGCCACTTTCAAGACATAGATGAGAATGTGGGAGATAAGTCATGGTTTGATCGTCACAAACAAAACTTGATAAGATCACATGTTCATGAAGAATAAGAAAAAAAATTCACCCTCTCAATAAAAATATAAGTGACTGTCTCTTCATTCATCTTGTTATATGTTCTTAGGTTACAAACCTTTTATAAGTAAAGAAAACAAACTAGTTTTGGAACATAATTAATTCCTAAACAAAAATATCTAAATTGTAGAACTTAAAATCTAGGAAAATAAAATCAACATGGAAAGTAAATAATCCTTACAAAATAACCTATTACATAAGAGTTTGGATGACATTAAATTTACAAGATCTTCTGAATCTCTAAGATTTGCAAGATATACATTAAATTCTCAAGATCTTCTGAATCTCCAAGATTTGAAATATATTCATTAAATTCTCAAGATGTTCTGAATTTTCAAGATTTACTAGATATTTTGAACAACACAAAAGTGACTCATTGTAGTTTAAGCCCAAATCTTGTTTGCTTCATTGGATTCCATCAGCATGGAACAACTTTTAAGGATCATCGAAGTTGCTAAAAGTATGTAGGAAGTTCGAATATAGGTCCTGAAAAATTTTGAAAGGATTTAAAAAAAAAATTATTATTTAGAATATTATAAATAATTATTATTCAGAATAGTTGTAGGTGTAAATTGTTATAGTATAGAATATACGACCTTATGTATGTGAAAAAATTGAGGATTAATTGAAATTTAATTTATTGTTATTAATTTAGTCCGATTTTAATTTTAGAAGTACAGAAGCTGGTGAATAAATATCCGATTGGAGGATATTTTTAAAAGAAATTAAGAAAATTGGGTTAAAAGGAAAATGGTCATAGGGTTATAAATGGAAATTTACATGAAAAGAAAACAAGAGATTAAGAAGGTCGGTGTGATTTTTATATATATATAAATATATGATAGTGGTGGGATCCACTTGAAATATATATATATATATTTTTATTTATTAATTAGTGGTGGAACCCATTTGATTAAAAAAAAAAAATTGAAAACAGGTAATTGAACGTTGAGAGAAGAAATATATATATACATATACATATAGGTTAGTGGAAATAGATAATAATAAAACAATAAATAAATAAAAGAAGCGGTGATATACATGAGGCGGTCAGTGTGTGTGGGTTTGTATATATATATATATATATATATATATATATAATGAAGCTTTTTGTAAGAGGAGAAGAGAAAGAGAAGCACAGCAGGAGGAAAAAAAAATGAAGAAGAGAACGTAGCGGAAGACCAATCGGCCAGAGAAAGAAAAAGAAAAAATATATATATTTTTCTGGGTCCAATTTATCCAGATAAGATGGATCCAGGATGATGACAAAAATCAAGGAAGAACGCGTTCTAGATCTAAAAATAGGCAAAGGAGTAAGTGAGTGGATAATTTTATTTTAATTAAATTAACTGAATTATATTGAATTATATTTCAGATTTTATTATTTATTTAAAATAAATAAATTGTTATGTTAGTTGAATTTATAGGTTATAAATTATGTTTTTTGATTGAAATAAAAATTTATATATGTTTCAGATTTTATTTATGTAAGTATTACTAGAAGAGAATTATTTAATTAGTTTATTAATTTATTGATTATGTAGTATGATTTATGATTTGATTATAGAATATGTATTTTGATAATTATGTTTATATTTAGAAATCGAGTTATACAATTTTACGTATAAAATGATTTAAAATTTGAAAATAAATAAAATGAGATTTTTAGTACATGTACGTATATTTCAGTTTTTATTATGTATTGAAAATAAATTAATTATTAGTAAATTGTGTGATATTGTTAATTTTAATTAATTTAATTTCATGTTAATGTGAAAATCACAATACAAATAATTTTGTGACATTATGTAATGAAAAATAAAAAGTTTGGGAAATATATATGCTTGACTGAAAATAGAGATTGGGTGTATTGTGAATTATTTTGATAAATTATAATAAAAGTTTGTTGAACTACGAGGGTTTTGATCCCAATGATGGAATGGGTACGTAGGCGTTTGAAAAAATATCTCAAACTCAAGCCTAATTAAAATAAAATAATAGTAATAATAATAATAATAATTTAGTTCCCTAGACCGTATGCACAATAAAGAACAACTTAGTTGTATTTTTGTCGTTTCAATCTTATTTATGTGTTAAATCAATGATTTTTGAATGCATTATGTGATGAAGTAATGTATGAAAAAAAAAGTTTTCAAAATCCTCTTTATTTGGACGAATATATGTGAGTTTTGAAACTTAAGGATATTTTTGTCATTCCGTGCTTAATTTTGTGTGGATGGAATGATGTTTGAGTGAACTATAAAATGAATTACTGAATTGAAAAGAAAAGTTTCAAAAATTTTACCCCTTGACCGAATATGTGTATGAAAGGAAAATAATGGTTTTTGTTAAATTTTGATTATAAAATTAAGGATAAAATGGTCATTTTAAATGATCAAATTGATGATTTGAAAGATTTCTAAAAATTATTAAGAATAGGTGATTAAAAATTTACGCGATTGAAAATTTATGCTTGATTATGAAATACGTAATAATTTAAGTTAAATTGTAATGAAAAGTGCTTAAATATGATTTTAATGAATTTCGAATGAAAACGGAAAAGAAGCAAACAAAATCAGACAATATCAGTGCCTTGACCGAGCGTATATCGAAAAAAAGGTATGGATGTGTCGGAAAAGATTTAATGAGATTATTGAAATGACAAATATAATTTTATGAAGTTTATCTTGACAGTTTGAATAGATATGAAAAAAATTTGTGATTGAAATGGTGATTATTGCTTTCCGAATGGAACTATTATATGAAAGAAAATTTGTCAAGAATATGGAATTTTTAAAAAATAATAAAAATTGAAAAGGGTCTGAGTAAACCTGAACATTGACAGGTGGGAATTGGTAATTGGCACACGATACGAAATACAGTATTCGACAGATGGATTATGAGAGTTACCAGGTGTCCGGTCCTAAAGTCGAAACCAATTGTGATATGTGATCATGATATGTGACCTGGCGGGTAGCCACCGAATGATCGATGCCGGGGACGCTGTTGATTCTGGCGGGTAGCCATCGAGTAGTCGATGCCAAGAGATCTGATTGTGATATGCGACTCGGCGCGTAGTCATCGAGTGGTCGATGCTGGGGACGTCGTTTATTCTAATGGGTAACCATCAAGTGTCCTATGTCAGAAGATTCATCTGTCAATCCATAGTATCGTGTCAGAGTTTATGAAAGGTATTGAAAAATATAAAGGAAATCGAGTTAATATGGTTAAAAGTGACAATGATTACGTTTTATGTATGGATTCACTTGAAATTTGTGATCTTTTAAATTTATTTATAAAAGTTTGAAAATTTGAAAAATATTGATTTACGACTCGTATTTTGAAAAATGTTACATTTTAAGAATGACGTTGAAAATGTTGTGGATACACCGTGAATTTTTAGATTCAAAAGTGGCATGACACATAAGTTTGTATATAATTGTTAACTATTAAATTTTATTGTGTTGCATTATCACTATTTGAAAATGATAATATTTGGTTTTGTAAGGTCATACTTAAAAATAAAATGACTTGTGCGCATTTTATGTGTGTATATATATTCGTAAATTGATCTTTTCAAATAAGTGAATAAATCGATTCGGGTAACATCCTTCGACTCGACTTCTGTCTTAATGGAAATTGGGTGGAGAGTGTTACACAACTTAGGCAAGAGTAATTATTTTTTCTGCAAATTTTTTTATCTGGATTTGCATTAATGATGAGCTAGCAGAATCAAGACCGCCCATACAATAATGAAAGTTGAAAGGATGATCTGGGAACTTTCAAGTGGGCCTTGCTTGAATCATAATAAAACTAGTTGACTTTATATTTTTGCATCCTTGGTGGCCCCTTTACATTATAACTTTACTTTGGAGCAAATGCCTTTGAAAATGGGAGGATCAACAGACTCAAAGCTAAGTAGGTAGTGCTTATTTAAATTAATATTTCTATAATCAAATTGTTTCGCATGTGCTTTGTACAACTCATTTTGGCTATCTTCCAAATTCCAACTCCTTGTACTTAACTCCCCCACTAAGTAAGCATATTTCTTCTTCTTTTGTTATATTCTTCTTCTTAAGTTTCCTTTTGGAATTCACTTGTTAGTTTCGTCCATCTTTTCTATTATTATCATTATTATGAAAAGCATATTCTAAAAATTCGATGCATACAAAATGTTGGGACATGCCGTATTATCTACATGTTCATTTAATAAAATATTGACATATATGAACTAATATTTAAAGTTTCATTTTTTGAATATTTCAATTGATACCGTAATCGTTTTCAAAATAGATATACATATAATAACGATTTATTAAATAAATGTACAAAATTCCTAGTATGTAAAGTAATTTAGTAGACATGCATGTTAACGGTATAATTAGTCCATCTCACCAACCAGTTTGTCATTGTTAAGTAAACAATTTGTTAAATAAATAAATAGAGTGAATTGCACAACATTCCCCTCAGATTTGTCCAAAAACAGATGAAAATATAGTTATATTTTTATTACATAAAACCCTCATACTTAACTTGACTTTTGTTAACAGTGAAGGGCATTTTGATCTTCTCTTAGGATCCATACTATCTCCCTTTCTCATCTCATTCACTCACCATCATCGCCGGTCAACTTTATCACTTCTCACCCACTATTAAAACTTTTCATTTCTCTCTTCTCTCTCTTCTCTCTCTTCCTCCAGTTCATTCCTCCACTCCATCGTCGCACAGCTCTATCACTTTCTTCCCTCTCCACCGTCGCCCAGATCTGGCTTCCCGTTCCTCCAATCTGTTCGTCTCCACCATTGCACAGCTCTATCACTCTTTTCCCTCTCCACCGTTGCCCAGATCTGGCTTCTCGTTCCTCTAATCTGTTCATCTCCAACGTCGCACAACTCTATCACTCTTTTCCCTCTCCACCGTCGCACAGATCTGGACGATGATGTCATCCTTAATCTTGTCTCCTTCAATGCGATCTCCCCTTCCTCCTCCGCTCCTCCCCCGTCGACTACCTCCCCCAATGATCTATTGGTTTTCATGTTTATTTTTGGTTTCTGTGTGTATGTTTGGGTTTTGTGTTTGTTGATGATGAAGATGATTTTTTTTGGTGTTTGGTTTTCTGTGGTGGACGTGTGATGGAGCTAGATGGACTGGAGAGGGAAGAGAGAAGAGAGACGAGAGAGTTTTTTGTGTTTGGTTTGTGTGGTGGACCTATGATGGAGCTGAATGGACTGGAGAGGGAAGAGAGAGTTTTATGTGTTTGATTTGCGTGGTGGACGTGTGATGGAGCTGGACGAACTGGAGAGGGAAGAGAGAAGAGAGAGAAATGGAGAGTTTTGACGAAGAGTTTTCTGTGTTTGGTTTGCGTGGTGACCGGCGATGAAGTTGGCCGGCGATGGTGAGCGGGTGAAATGATGAAGAGAGAGAGTCATCTTCCAGATCTCGAGTGAAAAGACCAAATTGTCTTTCATGGAGTTAATGTTGACAAAAGTCAACGTTGACTATGGGGGTTTTGTGCAATAAAAACATAACTATATTTTCATCTGTTTTTGGACAAACCTCGGGGGAGTGTTGTTCAATTCACTCAAATAAATATTATAAATTCATGATATATATACAAGACTTTTTGAATTTCATTTTAGCAAAAAACTCTCACAATTTTATTTTTCAGCCTTTCAGAATATTTAAAAAGTGGTTTATTATAGTGCATATTAAAAAAAATAAAAATGTTTAATATCCAGATGTATGGAGGGTTTGACATGTCAATTTTTCTAAAAACTTTTTCCATGGTCAAAGAAGAGTGTGATTCTTTCTGTTTTTCACTTGATGTTCCATTAGCGGCTATTACTCTACCTTTGGCTTACATATGTCACACCATTAAAAAGCAAATAATTAAGACCATAAAATTCAGAAAAACATAGTCGTGTTGGAATAGAACTTGTGATGAGGCCAAATTGGGATGATCGTGTATGATTTCTGTTACAAAATGATCATTGCTATGGGCCGGAAAATAAAATCCGAGAATGACTTCCATTGTGGATTTTAATGGAACTATGAATCTTCCACCGTTGATAAAAACTTGAACTTTCATTTCTTCCATCATTGATTTTTCTTTTTCATCAATCTCAAGCCATCTAATTTTGCACCAATTACCAAAATATTATGGATGCTATTCATTGGCATGAAAGAAGCAATAAAGGCAAAGTAATTTCAAATGATAAAAGGAAATAATATATTTCATACTTGCCACACTATCATCAACTCTATAGTCACAATCATTCAAACCACCATCACCATTACAAAGAAAAAACAAAAGATTAATTATTAAAAAAGATGACAACCAGAGAGAAAATTAAAAAGAAATGGGTTGCCATTATAATTTTATATTATCTACTTTAAATAAATTATTTGGCAATGGGCACACTTTAAGATTTAAAAGTACCTACCAACTACGCATTTCAATGTGGAATAACTTTCATCATCAAATCAAAAGTTTCGTAGTGTTTAATGAATAAATATGTATGAAAAAACATGACATAAGTAGTCTGTCATAGTTTTTCATACATATTTATTCATTAAACACTACAAAGCTTTTGATTTGATGATGAAAGTTATTTTACATTGAAGGTGATCAATTTATAATTCATTTGGGTCGAAACAAACATAATGATTAACAATAAGTTCATCAATATATATATAACTATATATAATATCTAGAATCCTAGATTCTTCTTTTATAAATCGAAAAGCCAATCGATCTTGGCCCTCCCTACTGGCAATTAGCAGCCAATGAAATGGTCTTCTTTTAAGAAATAACCCTCCTCAGTTGTGTTGGTTAATTTCAATTATGTATATGTGTGTGTCTATATATATATTGTATAAATTTTAATTTTTTTTTACATACAGTTCACAGAATTTACAAAAATTTTAAAAAAAAATCAAAATCTATATATATATATATATGTTGGGTTATATGGGTCTTGGGTCGGGTTTACTCAAGATGACTCAAAACTCAAACCCGGATCCAACATCAGGATCCAGGATCCAACAGAGAGTTGGATTAAGTTTATTAACGGCTGGTGGCAGTTTTGTGGACAGTTTTTGCGAGTTATTTTTCATAATTGCATGTTGCAGTTACCAATAGATAAAATACCCAGCAAGAGGTCATGCATGATGATGAAAACAGAGAGTAAAAAAGTTGACAGGAAAACAGAGAAAGAGAGATAAGAAAAACGATACCGTGAACTGTGAGTTCTTTCTATTTTAGTGATTGAAATCCGACCCAGTTGAACAATCAGAAATCTATATCAATTGCTGTTGCAAATCGGATATGTTTTGTAATTTTATTTTACTGTTTTCATGCTTCAAATGCAATATATATATTGCCATTGTGGTGAATGTAGTTGACAATATATATTTCCCAAAGCACCCTTCTAATCCCTAACTTTAGAATTCTTTTAAGTGCGGACACAACATTTGGTGTACAGACTAACAAGTCCAAAATTTAGAGTTTTTCGATTGACCGGTTTCCTTAAAAGAGATGCTCTCCCCTATCCACCCAATTAATTAAATACAACGTCAAAAACATGTACAGAGAGTGCAACATAATTATAAAATACGAACTCCAACTTGATTATCAATGACATTGCTTTTTTGACAAACAATACAATTTGTTTGGTCAATGACATTACTTTTTGGCTTTGTGAATTATCATCTTAGAATTTAAATATTCACAACGTCATGACAAGAGACCTCCACGATCAAAAGTGCCCATTCACTACATTCTTTTTCCTTTTTTATTTTCGATTAAAATATATCCCTTCATGTGCTTGCCAAATTAATGTTAACAATCAGATAAATGTTAATAAAAATTCAACTTTATTATTATTATTATTTCTAATTTTTGTGGAGGGTAGTTTCAAGGCTTTGATGAAAGCAAATCATAAGCCCACTAATGGCCACGTCTCTGCGGAAAAATAAGAAAATGAGACGATGAAGAAAGAAGTTCACATGGCACGCCAAAACTATAGTCTATCAGACACTCTTTTGTTTTCTTTTGTGTTAATTTTTTTTCCCCTTTAATATAATTATACAATTGAAGTTGCATTCAAATCAAATGATTTTGTCTTGGACCGGATTTTATTCTTTGCTTATAATTGAGGGATTGTGAGGCAAAGACAAAAGCACTTGTCGAGAAAGTTAGATCTATCATTCTCATCAATCTCACCATTGACGTAGTGGTAGGTCCATTCATCGAGTATGGGCCCTTCAATGGATTCTCCCTCTCCATTGCAAATTTAGCATTCTAAAGTTCCTGCATTCTAACTATGACACGTGGCTCATGAACCACGTTGACTGTTCCTACCACAAAAAGACAATTCCACAAGCTCCTGTTTTTACCTTTTTGTTATCAGACATAACTCATAAGAGACTTATATTCCAAGAAATCGTAAGTGGGTTGGATCACGGCTCATGGGTGCGTGATTATAGCTGCATCTTTTCAAGCTTGATTATCTCAATTTGGGATCAAGTTTCGGTGCATTTCCACCACGAATTTAGCCAAATTACCACCACCCTAGCTTTTCTTTTTAATATAACCACTAAACTGAAAATTGACTAAATATATGATGGTTTTAAACGCAATTTCAATTTCATTACATCATAAATTGCTCGGTACATATTTGATACTGCATTACAAAAAGTATTTTCTTTTTTTTTTTTCATGTGCGAATCATGTGACAGTGACAATCATTAGACGTCTTGACGACATAGATAATTTCTCTCTAAGAAGAATTGCTAATAATTTATTCAACTCTCCCAAAAGTTTTCGAGCTTGATTGGAGGTGTAGAGTAACGGGTCGATAAAATACCGGTTGCAACAACACGATTAGCGGCTTCAGTGTAATGAACTCCATCCCAAACAACGGACCTCGATACATTCTTACACATGCTGTAACCAGGCTGGCCACACGTTGCTTTGACATTATAATTATTTGGAGGGCCCCCATAGCCGCAACACGCCATGAATGGATCCTCGAAACCTAATAAAAACAATAAAAAACAGATCCGCCCACCAAATCGTGTGAGTGAGAAAAGAAGTACTCTAATCGTAATTATTAAGTTTGACTTCAAAGTTATTTCAGTACGTACTAGTCTTACCGTATGTCTTGTATTTAGCGAACAGATTGTACTTGATCGTGTATATGTCGACGTGCACAATGGTGGCATCTTTGAGAACCGATCTCATTTCGTTACATATATTGAGTAGTCCCCTGTTAAAAGCTTTGGCAACTTTGTTATGGACACGAAGACACCCGATTCGATCGAGATCGGTGTCTTTATGGGGATGTAGTGCAAGTTCTTTAGGTGCACACCCATGTGGACCAGTGTTATGTATCATGAATTTTCTGCCACCATATAGATATAAGTTCTGCATTTGCTCAAAAAAAAAAAAAAACAAAAACAGGTTCTAATCAGTGAAACTGAAACAGTACTGACTTGGTTTTTAGTTTTTACACATTCAAAGAGTAAATTGTAGAGAGTACACAACAAGTACAGAGGACTCACCTGGATGGCTAATTTGATTTCTGCTAGAAAAGAAGGGATTTTTTGTGCAACTGGAGCATAAGTTAAATTTGACGCATACAAGGCCACTAAGAGATCATTTTGTCCAATGTCAATCATGTAAAGTGCGTCACGGAATTCCTCTTCATTGATGAAGTTTCCTGGACCTACATGAAATTCGGTTTCCATCAATTTGTTCTGTCAAAAGATTACTCACACTGCATAAAGAGCGTTCAAAACATTAAAAAATTCACACTCTGATGCGAAGAAAATGTTATTTCTTATTTCTTAGGCAAAAGAATGAAGTTATAGTGCGTTTGATGTGAAGTTACCCATTGAAAGGAGCTCTCGCGAGCGATTTCTGAAGCGAATGAATTGGCGAACTTGGACATCTAATGCAAAAGGCACAAATTGTGGAAGAGTCGTAGCCCCAGTTACGGCAAAGTTTACACCACTAGTGAAATTTGGAGCCAATGAGTCTAAATATGGGCTCAAGTAACTCAACTTCAAGTGCTCACCTAACAGAGGGCACATATAAACCAGCATTACTATGAGAGTTTGACAAAAAAGAAAAACAAAGACTCCAAAAGCTTATCAATAATACGAGAGGAGATGGAGAAATTAATACTGAACTCACAGAGAAAGTCAATCACAAGCCGTCCATCACCTAACCGGCCTGTGCCTCTGTGAAAAAATGTGATGCCATGAGGAAGGCCGATGGGGAGCCCGGCGCCTGCTAGTACTCCTCCAGTGTCCGAATTCGAGTCTCCAAAGTTAATGAGAATGGGTCTAATCTTGCTACATTTTGATGTTGTAGACGTGCCAAGGAGGATGCATATCCATAGAAGGCATATCAACCGTTGAGAAAATTTTCCACAATCCATTTTCTCTATACCCTCTCACTCACTCACCAAGATTGACTCAACTTCACTATAACTTTCCAATTTAAGAAGGCTAACTACCTGTGTCTGCAATTTGTCACGGATCACGGTGACGCAAATTGATTTTGGCATATTAATTTGTTGCATTGACTTTCCGTATACTTGCTTAATCCAATTCAAAGTCAAATCTAGAGGTTTTTGGCAATATCTGCAAAATGAACTTCAACTCCACGTGACAATGGCAACTCTCTAGGAAGCATTGTGTTTTTTTTATTATTCTTTCCATTATTTTTAGCAAATGGTTCCTTCATTCACATGCCAATAACAGTGAAATTCAAGTTTTATATGTCAACTTGTTATGGAATCAGGATTCCTAAGAAAATTATAAAGATAAATGATGCTTGTAAGTTGTAACTGGCATTTGAATATTAAAATATAAATTGCAACTTGATTATGCATTACAAAAATAATCAAACTTGGTTGGAGGAGTAGAATAATTAGTAGAGAGTATTTTGGAAGCAAAAACTGAGTTTGCAGCTTCTGTGTAGTGAACTCCATCCCAGCTTACGTATTGGGATCCTTCTTTGCACATGTTGTAACCCGTTCGCCCACAAGTGATGTTCGGGCTGTAGTTATAGGGCGGTTTGCCATAGCCACAACACGCCATTAACGGACTATCAAAACCTGTAAAAATCAATTCATCAAGCATTGCATAGTTTTTGTGTAGCAGAAATAGCAATGAGATCTTACCATATTTTGCGGAATTGGCTATAATATCGTACTTAATAGCAAATATGTCTACATAAACAATGGTGGCATCCTTCATTTGTGATCTCATTTCTTCACATAGGACTCGCAATTGTTCATTGAATGTTTTTGCAGCATCATTGAAAGACTTAATGCACCCATGCTCATCAAAATCACTAGCGTTTTTGGCACTGGTGACAAGTTTTTGCGGCAAACACCCCAATGGTCCGGTATTGTGCACCCAAAAATTCTTCCCACCATGTTGATGTATACTCTATATTTGAAATTATAAAATGTGAGACGCGAATATGCGGCTGGAATTTCTAGGAAACAAAGTTAATCAATGTGTCTAATAATAAGTAGTGAAATTTTACCCAGATAGCATATTTGATTGCAGTAATGAAAGATGGAATTTTTTCTATAACTTGTGCATAGGAGAGGTAAGTGAATGAACCAGCCAAATCATTTTGTCCAATATCAATTGTGTACAGGGCATTCTTGAAGTTCTCCTCACTTAACAAATTTTTGTAACCTGAGCAATAATTTTATTTTAGATGTTACATGAACAAATCAATGTCACATTATGAATTAATTGATTTCCTTGGAGCTATGACATTATTTCTAGATAGAATTGATTTTTTTTTTTTTAAAAAAAAAAAAGTTAAAAAAGAAAAATGCATCGAATTATATTACCTCTTGCTGTAAGGTCGAGAGAACGGGCACGAAACCTAAGGAACTGTAAAACTTGAATATCCAAATTGAAAGGTACATACGTAGGCAGAGTTGATGAACCACTAATAGCAAAATTAGCTCCATTGGTGAAATTTGGCCCCAAAGATTCCAGATATGGGGTTAAATGACTTGTATTCAAGCTTTCGCCTGTGAAAATGAAACAAAATATACACACTAACTACATGAACAAATGCCACTGACCGTGGTGTCCAATAGTCTTGGTAATAGAGAGCCTTTACTAAATTTTACAGAAAAAGGAAAAAAAAAAATGAAACAAAGAATAATTATAAATAGGGTTTAATTGAAATCTAACCCCTTTTTGATAACCTATTTGAAAAATAATCATTTTTTTTAAATCTCAACCTCAAGGTAGAGAATCTCAACCACTAGGTTCAGAATCTCAACTTTCAGGTTGTGAATCATAGTGTTAATTTAATTCAATCTCAACTTCAGGGTTGAGATTTTTTCATCCTAAAAAAAATGGGTTAGTTTTCAAATAGACTATCAAAAAGGGGTTAGTTTAGGTATTTTCTCTTATAAATATAACTGGTTAGCCCATTGAACTGTCCAATGGGCTCGAGGCCCATTGGACAGTTCAATTTGGACTATCCTGAAATCCAACGCAAATAAGAACATAAATTGCCTGCTTCTGAGAAACAATAAATCTTACAAAGGCTTTTATCAATGTCAATTTGATACAACAATAATTTTTAGTACTAGGTTTGTAACATCACATGCAATTAATCTTTCATTATAGCTGACCAGTTTGTATGCAAAAGTTGCAAATGGGACTAGAAGTAAAAAGATCTGATGATGAACTTACAGAGAAAATCAATGATCAATCGTCCATCACAGAGACGACCAGAAGGTTGATGGAAGTATGTGCGGCCATTTGGGGTTCCAAAACTGAATCCCAATCCGGCTGCAAGGCCGCCTGTGTCAGAATTAGAGTCACCGAAGTTGAAGATTACTGGATTGTTGCTACATTGAGAGTGGACCGAAGAAGGGAAGGAGAGAAATAGAATCACAACAAATGTGAGGAAAGAAAACAGAAAAACGTCTCTTTCCTTCAAAGCCATGAATATTTATTGTGCTATAATGCTTTCGTTTTATCATAAAATTCAGAGAGGTCCATTTATATATGTGTAGTCACGAGGATAATAAGAGTAATAGTATATGGACATTAAAATAATAATACCTGTCATTTGTGTGATATTGACTGGTGTTATTATTCCTTGGCAAATATATGGTCTTAGTTTTGGCGAAGCCAATTAATATTCCTTGCATGTGCTGTTGATTTATTTATATTACTTCAATAGTCACAATCATATATTATTTTCAAGGGAAAAATAGAAAAATAAAAATAAAAAAGTTGCAGCTTGGGTCTTTTGTAAAAGATCCATACTACATTTTGAAATTGGTGACAAGACTTGCAACAGGTGTAATGTTATCTATCGACGTATAAAAATAATCGACTCAAGTTCTTCAACTCAATATTGCAATCAACATAAAACAAAGCAAAAACAGGTAGGGCAGAGAGAAAGAATAGAGAAGGCAAGGAGAATTCTATGTGGTTCGGCCCAAGAAATTGTTTACGTTTATAACTGTTCTCAGGTTATTTTGACAGAAAGACAGTATTATATATTTGTGTGTTTCTTTGTATAATGATTTTTTAGCCTCTATTTATAGAGGGGAGAGCTACAGTTTTAGTACAATGCAAATAGGAAAGAATTTTAATATTAATTACACTTTTCAAAATCGTGTTTGCAATTTTAGGGATTTAACTCCACAAAGTCAGGGGTCTGATCTTATCTTCAGATTTGATAGTTGAGTTTTCCTCAAATTAAACTACTGTCTTTATAGAAAAACTTTATCGTGCATGTCAAGTCAGAGGCTGGATCTTGCTCTAAGTGAGCTGGAGCTAAGTATTAAATAACTTTGACTATGATTAAGCAGCGATCTGAGAGAGAGCTCTTTTCTACGAGCTGAACGACTTGAGGTCAGCGAACTGAGAACTTCTCTATGCGAACTGAGTGTTTTGAGGACTAAAAGCTTGTTTGCGAGCTGGACATCTTATGATTTAAGGGTTTGCTTCTGCGAGCTAGATGATGACAAGTTGGGCCTTTGTCTATTGGGTCGGTCTATTGAATTATTTTATTGGGTTTTTACCAGTCTATTTATATAATCCTAAAAATACTCATAAAATTATCCTAAAATGACACATATCAAGACAAAATGAGGTAATTACTGATAGACTACGTTTGACATACATGAATGAAATAAAATGGATTGGAATAAAATGCATTAGATTGGATTTGAATGAAATGAATTTGATTGGATTTGAATGAAATGAATTTGATTGGATTCGAAAATTATTGTCCCATGTTTGATAGAATTTGAGATTGGATTAAAATTATATTATATTATATTTGGTATAGGTTGAAATTGTATTAGAATCAAATTAATTTAAATATTTAATAATATACTTAAAATTAATTTTTTTAAAAAAAATCTTTAAAAAATTTGAAAAAAAAAAAAAAAAAGATTGAATCCTCGTTCTCAAACCCATCAAATCCCATCATTTTAGTTGAGAATGAGAGTTCCACTAAAATGAGGATTGAAGAAGTTTGAGATTGAATTTAGAATCCTACTAATTACTCCGCAAACATGAAAATTAAAAGTTTGAAATATTTTGACTTAAACCTACCTCAAATCCCACGTTCCAATATAACCATAATTCTTGGTTAAAGGCCTTTGATAAACAAGATATGAACAAAAACAATGATGAAACGGAGGAGAGGAGGAGATTGAGTGAATGTGAATCCAACAACTGGTTTTGGCTATGCAAATCTCTAATATATAGTACTGGTAGTGAGGAAATAATTAATGATTTTTGTTTGTCACGTGTTCAACAGCGTTGCAGGTGTTGGCAAGTTGGTTGTCTACCAACTTGTAGGGCATAAAATGAAGATGAGATAACAGATCCATAAATGTTCATTTAAGATCAATCTCCAAAGCATATGAATAATCATCAGAGACGAATTGATAGGCGGACAATATCAACTCACCAAGTGCTCTTCAAGGATGAAGGTGTCTAAGGGTAAAAATGTAATTTCGGGAGTTACAAAAGAGGAAAGTTTTGTGAAGCAAAGGGTATAAATGAAATTTCACCGCAGATTACAAAACTAGTAATGTGTGAGGGTAAAAATGTAATTTAATAGTGCTGCCAAGGAAAAGGATTGTGAAGTAAGGGCATAAATGTAATTTCAAAGAAGGTTGAAAAGGTCAAAATTGGATGCGGTGAGCGTGGATCGAACACGCGACCTTCAGATCTTCAGTCTGACGCTCTCCCAACTGAGCTATCCCCGCTTGATGTACAGCAAGCTCACAATGTAAAATAATATTTTAATTTAAAGTAATTCGTTTGCTTTCCTAACCATCAGTTACGCGAACCGTGTTCGTTTTAGTAAAATAAAAGTGAAATTAAAAATGAAATTGAAACCTTTACTTTATTCAAAAAGACAATAATCACATCATCTACACATTTTCCATATCTTTGAGCCTTGCCTTGGCATGATTAAAGAGATTGGACCGTAACTGTTACCACCCCTAAAATTCCATCTTTCCAACTATTTATCATAGGAGAATGACAATTCAACTGGAAAACAAGCAAAAGAGAGGGATCAACAATCAAGTGCAGTGATTGATTATTTCATAAACAAATTGATTGTAACATGGACCTTCAAGTTTTAGCATGGTCTCGTACATGGTAACGTGAAAAACATAGGACCACCAGATCATCACAGTGTATATCACAATCAGTCAACATTTATTCTTTTGCTCATTCACAAACCAGAAAATCACACTGAACACCAACTCAAAGGCTCAAAGCTACTTGTCTGAACCGTCTAATTCAGGAAACTGCAACTGAATCTACCATCAGATAAAGACAATTTCTCTGCTTTCCTAACTGCATCTAGTGGAAGAGGAGCGAAACTTTTAGACGGGCCATAGAAATGTGGGAAGCTATTTGTACCATCCACAAGTTCATATATCAATCCATCTCCAAGCTGCAGCACATATCCATGTAATAGTAGTAGAAGGTCAAATATCATCACAGGTAGGATATAACAATGCCAGCCAAGTAATAGATAGTTCAGGCTTATTCATTCATAATCCATTTAACCAGTAGATATGTATTTTACTTAATCATTCCTTCATCAAACTCTCTAGGGTCTACAAAATAGTGTTATCGGCATGTTACAAGTTTCTCCTTTTCACGTTCCATTAATACCCTAGCTGCTTGCGATACATCAGATATGCAAGCCTGCTCATAGAACTATAACATTCAACATTCAGTTAAAATTAGCTAATTTTCTTGAAACTGATTCACTTGCAGAAATGTAAGAATCAAATCTGCCAAATCCACCCATTAAACTGTTTTCTCAAGGTTCTATGATTGTCACCCATAAGCAGAAATAATTTCCAACACAGGGAAACTTAAATTGTTCAAAGATTTCTAAACTAAGATGATATGGTCCAAGATTTAACACATTATATATTGTAAAAATTTTAACTTATTTTTTTTTTCTCTTATTTTCTTTTCATCAGCTGAATTGGATAACCTGTGATGGTCTAGTAAACATAACTCACTCCCACCGGCAAAGACCAGACTTCCAATCACTTGTTCTATAACAAATACGAAGTAATAATGAAAAGCGAAACAATATATTAGCCAAAAGTTAATGCAGAGAGCCTAGTTTATGCATTCAAAACAATTTGCTTTCTAAATGATACCTCTAGAAGAGTACCATTATAACAAACCCAGTCTTTCTAGTTACTTCTTTCTCTATTTCTATTTGAAGAATTCTTAGGATAAGTATTTTCTTTCTCTTGAGCCAAACAAAGTAGAATATGAATGGACCGATGTTTCTGTAAACCAAAGTATTCTTTTCCGTTTAATAGTTATTTTGCTTCAACCTAACCTAATACAAAACCAAAATTAAAGATTTAGTTACGATCGGAAATAGGATTTTCAATGTATTAGCATAGGCAAATAAATTAAATGTCATGATCAACAACTACTATTCGCCTCCAGATAATTAGATAGTAAGACCTATGTATTTCTACAAAATACTAGAGTCTCTCCAAGGCCCACTATATCTATTTTAACTTCAATGGTTCATGTCTAAATCCCAAATTAAATACCAAAGTTGAAGATAAGATATACTGGAAGAATACGCTCACCTTTTTAGCATCAATTTGGAGCAGGTACAAATCAACCTTGGTATTTAAGAAAAAGTTCTGTAATGTTGACTGCACCTGCAAATAATAAAAAATAATAACAATAAGGGCATTGATATCAGTTGAACCAAAATATGGCAATTAGCTTTAGACCTTAAAACAGAGTTGAAACTACATATATAGTAAAAATCTTTGAAGAATTAAGTAGCCAAGTGAGGCAATTAAAACAGATTATAAAGTAACTGCAGTTTTGTGGATTAAATTAGAGTTAATTTGTTTGAATGAGGCATGGAAAACAAAATCAATCAAAATTAGGTAAATAAAAAGGAGATGGGAAACAGGAGGACCACCTGATCGAGGTTGCTGAGGTGGAAGCAAGCGGTGGACTTGTCAAGTTCACCGCCAAAAGTAGATCCGTTTTTCTGCAATTCTTCCCACTCTTGAGCGGTACTGATCCTATACACGAACTCTTCACTTTTTTCACTCATTCTTTTACGCTTCACTTCTTATCAATGCCACCAAACTCCCAACTGGTTTGTGGGCTACACTTGTCTTTTGACTGCGTCTGGCTTGTGTACTCGCACGTGCGTACTCGATCGTTTCCACTATTTGGACTTAGAGAAATCTAATGCATATAGATATTAACTTTTTTTTTTTTTAAAAAAAAAAAATTACCACTATAAATATTCACTCCTGTTGATAAATCTAAACAATATTTGTAATGCTTTATGTTGAAATTCTTAACCCTTTGTGTATGTTAATTGTCTTTAAATGAATATTTATGTGACCAATTTGGAAGAACTTGGATGCAAATTATTAAAATATCCCAAAAGATAAGTTAAATCTGTTTTAGAACCAAAAAATTAATCAATTCTGATCCCATATGAAACTCCAATTTTTTATATCCATTTTCTATTCGCACAATTGGACCTACAATATTTACCTACAAAAAATGTTATATGAAATCCAAACGAATTAAAAATAATTAAAGCTTTCTTTGAGATGGTTTTTTAATCAAAAAAGATATATATATGTTTTATTTTGATTAAAACTTAATTTATTTCTATTTCAAAAAAAAATAATTTATTCTTAACTTGAGCCCAAATAAATTCTTAAATTGACATTTTATAGGCAAAATATGAGACAAAAATCCATTTTTTAGTGGAAGACAGTGGTAATTTAGTGGAAAGGTATATCTTGTCCGTTTATCGGATAGCAAGTTTGATCCCCATTTTTTTCACCTTTATATGAATAGTTTACTCTCGATTTTTAAAAATAATAATTCGAACGGTGCTATTAAAATCTCTATTTAAACTTTTCTCGGAAGCAATATGTTGGGTAACAAAATGTGTGGATTATTAAAAAAAAAAAAAAAAAAAAAAAATCCATCTTTCACCAAAATGAAAAAATGTGGCCCGAAAACAAGAGAAGTTAAAATGACAATTTTGCAAGCGCTTGAATTCCAAATTCTACCCACGTGTCTCTCCATTTCAAGCCCCAGACTTTGGGGTTGCCGAATTTGTTCATGGTTTCCAACAGGGCTGCGTCGTTACTTGGCGATGCGAGGTTGTAGTTCGCTTTCATTTTCGATACAACACAAAACCTCTGCTGCCAACCAAACCATGGCTGCATCAACAATTCCTAAACCAGCCTCACTTGCTTCCCTTCATTTCCATTCCAATCGCAACCACTTTCCATTCGTTGATTCCACTTCGATCCGCCTCATCTCCACGCACTCTAGATTTCGTCAGCTTAAACACACAACTAATGCTTCCAATGTTCCTGTCATCAGAGCCCAGGCTTCTCCTGGTACATGGGATTTTTTTTTTTTTCCTAATGCGTTACGTATTTATGTACTATTATTGTTCTACTCTCTCAAATCAAATGTTAATACTCTTTTTTTTTTTTTTTTTTTTTTTCCGCCAAGATTATCTCCCGGATTCCAAATTTTACAGAGTGGAAGCGATTCTCAGGTATCTTGTTCGATTATTCCCATTTGATTTATTATTTTTTTCAAGTGTTGAGTTTGTTATATGCAATCGTGTTACCATTTTTTTTTTTTTTTAATATTCTGCTGATGAATTTCGAGATGAAATAGGCCATGGCGAGTCCAGCAGGTTTCCTCGGTAAGAACCGATACCCATTGACCACTTACGGCGCCTTTTTTTTTTTTTTTTTTTTTTTTGTATTTTAAGATATATTTAATTCGTTTTCTTATTGTTATTTTTGTAGTTATTGTTGCAAATTTGCAATAACATAAATTCATTCATGCATCATATTCTACTCATGGTACTAGCTCCTTTGGTCTGCTTTCACCTAGGCAGTTTCAGTATTTCTCACTCAGTGGCGTTGTCTTTTAACTGTGTTATCATTTTGGATTGCACGTGGGAGACATTTTGTGATCCATAATCAAGTTTAGGATAATATAGCGAGAATAGCTTTTAGATGCATTATAGCTTTTGAAATGCTTATTTGTGTTGAAGGTTGTTGATTGGTTGAGTATGCAATTATGTTCAATGAGATTGCACTTCAGAAATTTGGTGTCAATTGTGAGTTTGAATCTACATAGCTACTCGGTGTCATGGCACTGAATCATTTGGAGCTTGTGCTTTCCTTAAGTTCCACTAATTTCTTCTTATTTATCCACCGAGTTTCAGGATTCTAAAGCTCCAATGACTTTGAAGGATTCTTGACCCTGTCAGAGCTGCCAGCTCTACTAAACTTTTTGCTTGTCTCAGGACATTGTTGAGACATTTATATCAATTTATGACAGCTGTGAGGCATCCTCAGGATCTGCAATCAAATGTATTAATTGGCTTAACATAATTAGTGCCATTTCCCTTTCAAAGAAGTGGCAGCAAGATGATTACAGAGTTAAAATATCAGATGATAATTTGATGTGAACTCCATCTTCTGAGTAAATGGAGATCCAAGGGATATATATTTTTTTCTTTGTTTTCAAACATTTGCATTTCTTTTTGTGAGAGATGGAAAGACACACCACTTACTGACAGAGGCAATCAGCTAAAGTCTCCAGATTTTTTTTCCTCTGCCAAATTGAAGTGGAATAAGATAGGTGAAGAACTTCAAAAATGCATATAGCTAGAGAACCGTGTAACAAGAGGGCAGAGTGATGCCTTTATAGAAAGATGTTTAGCCTCTTTTCTTTTTTTAAAGTCAACTGTTTGCTTCGTTTGCTTACCATATCTGCTAAATTCTTAGTCTTTATGGTGTTGGTACTAATTGTTGGTTTCTTTTGTCTAAAGTAAAGGCTCTGTTGAAAATGGGAATTCGTGGTGTCACAGTTTCTGATGTTCGAGGCTTTGGTGCTCAAGGTGGCTCAACAGAGAGACACGGCGGTAGGTTATAGCCATTTAAATGTAAAAGTTTTATTCAAATGGTTAAGGTTCGAGCTAATTAAACAAGGTTGACCATTGTTTAGATCTTAGTGCATTCAGATTCCCTCTCCTTTATTTCTGGATGTGATACCTTTTTATTGATTAGAATTACTGGCCTTTTGCCATTTATTCTTATAAAATACCTCTTTACCTTCGTTGTGCTGATGTTGGGGGCATTTGCTAGTTTATTTGACGTGTCTTATTTTTGTTGTCAAGATTGTTTAGAGAGTCTTTAGTTTTCTACTTGCACATTCTCTTCCCTTTTATATTGATTTCACGCATTCCTGCACAGGCTCTGAATTTTCTGAGGACAAGTTCGTTGCCAAAGTGAAGATGGAGATTGTGGTGTCAAAAGACCAGGTATATATGATGACACATTTGGCTTTTGATTTTAATTGTAATTGACATTGACAGAAAAGTATATTGTTTTGTCCATCATAAGTTCAAAGTTGTTTTGCATACTGCTGCAGAAAGACTAGATATCTGTGAATTGCAACATGTTTGTTGCTAAATGATTGTTTGTTATCCTGTCTTAGGTTGAAGCTGTAATAGATAAAATAATCTTGGAGGCAAGAACTGGAGAGATTGGTGACGGCAAGATTTTCTGTAAGACTTCATATTTCTTTTGTGTTTTAAATTGTTGTTTTGAAGTCCTTCAATTTCCTTTTGTTAAACTTTAAAATTATGAAATGTGATTAAGTACAATATCAAGCTCTTGAAAATTTTAGATGAAATCAGTATATTGACAACATTTATGATGCACAATCTTGCTATGCGTACATGAGTTTGATGTTCAATTATGTAAGCCTGCAGTCTTGTTACTTGTAAGTACATCTTTATAAGGAAAATAAAAATACAAAAGTAAGTTTCCAAACTGAGACTGCGTACTCAGACCTCCACAGCCAACCTGTTCCTTTTGCTTTTCAACATGCAAGTTCCAAGTTCAATCCGTGGAAGGGGAATGTCTGGCAACTGGGGTGCCTACTAGGATTATATCACTGTTGTAATTAATTTAAGTTCCTCTAATTTGGCTGTGTGGCTTTGATAGCTTGCACTTTGTAGATGTTTTTTAAGAATTTTGTTATGCGTGTGCAGCTATGTTAAACCGGAACTTAAGGTTTTGTTATTTTCACAATTAATAACCGGCGGGGAAGTAAGTGAAAAGAAAATAATGTTATTATAAAACATACTGGTGAAGATCATGTCATCTAGTAATAACTGATCCTTGGTAATGTACTTATTTATCTGCATGTAGATTTCACACACTGAACTTTTCAATTGCTCTACTGTACTGACTACCTTGAAGCACTTGCTTCTTCTTTCTTTAAACCATACTTCTCCTAATAAAGATAAATTACTTGTAATTCTGTGGATGAGGCTAACTATTTCTTGAGATTTTAAAACTAATGTATTCATGACTAGTCAAAGCCTTCTGATTATGTATCCTTGATTTTGCAGTGGTGCCTGTCTCTGATGTCATAAGAGTTCGCACCGGTAACTTATCTTCTATTGCTGCTTTTGTTTCCTTTTCTGCATTTTACCTTCTAAAGAGTGAATGCAACTTGAAATGTACCTAAAGAGTCTATATAAAATTTTCAGGTGAGCGTGGAGAGGAGGCCGAGAGGATGACAGGTGGACGATCTGACATGTCTTCTGCTGTATGATCTTGTTGAATTTGGAATATCAACAGGGTGCAATATGAGGCATCTAAACCTCCTTTAAAAAATGTAGATTGTAGAGGATTATGATAATCTTGTTTGCTATGTATTCTCTTGTGGTGGATAAAAATAACAGCAAACATTAGCTATTTCATTGCAAAAAAGAAAAGAGGAGTTAACTAAGCTGTTGCTTCACTAGTTTAATTAGCTTTCACTTTTAACATGCTCCAGTTGTGCCTAAAGAAGTGACAAAGTAGAAAATCCGGAGGGGAAGAAACCAAAGAAGTCATGGTGGGTTTTGGCTGGAAAAAAAATTTAAATTTGCACTCTTATGTACGGAAGGGGACCCATGTTTCGTTTCTGGGTTTATAATAATCGCTGGATGTGTACTCTTCTCTTAACATTGATCGCCTGGCTGTCCTATTTTATGCCAACATCAGCACGTTGCAATTCCCTTTGCCAAGGTTTGGTTGCTGCTTTTTATGTCATTGGATCATGGGCCTTCTTTGAGTTTGCGAAGGTTCTGTGCTTCCAATGCTGTCTGGGTCCATGGGCCATAATCATGATGATATGTTCATTAGAGGATATCTCATTCCATGGATAGAATAACATTTTATTCTTAGTCTCCTCAAATGGCTGTACTGGGAACGTATTAGCTTAAAGGAATAAAATAAAAACAGAAGCCAATTACTAATTTAATATAGGAAAAAGTTAATATATGTTGAGGTTTAAAAAAGTAATAAAAAATTTTAAAGTTTGTCAAAATATATATATATATTAAAAGATTAAATACAAATTGTTTCATGAAATTTTAGTTTATTAACATGTGTTTTTAAATCTCAAGACATATGTTAACATTATCTTGTAATATATTACGATCACAATTACTTTTACTTCAAAGAGTATTATTTTCTCTTCATATTTATAATAAGGGTTTGAATTAATTTTTTCTTTCTCTATAAGATCATAAAACGTAAGAGATTCCTCATTCCTAATGAGAGTTACCTTCTTGTAAACTGCAAAAATAATCCTCCAAAATGGATTTATTACTAGTTCAATACATGGTCATAGACGAGATTTGGAATTTGAAGTAGGAGACCATATATTCTTAAAAGTCTCTCCGTGTAATGGTGTTTTTCATTTTGGTAAAAAGGGGAAACTTAGCCCTAGATTCATTGGACCTTTCGAAATATTGGAAAGGATAGGGCCAGTGGCTTATCGTGTGGCTTTATCACCATAATTATCAAGACTCCACAACGTACTTCATGTATCTATGCTAAGAAAATATGTGGCCGATGCTTCTTATGGATTGAATTAGCAACCAATTCAAATTGAGGAGGGTATGTCCTATGAAGAGCAGCTAGCGGAGGTTATCGATATGAAGCAACAAATTTCAAGAGCAAGAGTTCTGTATTTTGTGAAGGTGTGTTGGGAAAATCATCTAATAGAGGAAGCCACATGAGAACGAGAAGGAGAAGAAGAGATAAAAGAGAAACACCTCTTACTTTTTAATAGTTGAGGTACGTAAGAAAATTTCGAGGACAAAAGTTTTTTTCGGGGTGTGGGGGGGCATGGTGGGGTGAGGGGAGAATTGTAACACATTGATTATTTTTAAGAAGAAGATAATAACTAATTAATTATAGAGTTTTATTGTTTTTTGGAAGTTTTAAAGAAAAGGATGTTGACTTATTAAATTGTATACATACATACATAAATGTACATGGGCCCATGAGGTATATTTGGAATATCGATACAATTGACAAAAAAAAATGATTGCATTTTAAAATTACTGATTGTGATTTTTTATATTTAATTACAACTAAATAAATTAAATCACATTTACAATAATCGATAGATAAAATCATATTTACTGATTGTAATCAGATATGTTTGGCTGTAATAAGATTTAATAAAGATATTATCGACGTCTGTATTTAACCGATTAGGTTATTTTAGGCACAAACTATAATTTTGATCGAAACAATATAGTAAACAAGTAGAAAGCAAAGGAATGGGCCAGGGAAGAACAAAGAACACCAAGAAATTTGAAAGTGGTTTGGCCCAATTGATGTCTATGTCCACTGTTCTCTCTCTCTTTATTTTTGCAAAGTAATAAAACTCAAAGATTGTATCTTTTTTTTTACAATGAATTTTTTCCCTCATTTATAAAGAAATTTGAGGTGCTACAGTAATTCATAATAAAACAAAGTTACAAGAAGTCAAAATGAAATAATAGATTACATTTAATGCAGCTGATATTTGTCGGGTTAATTTTGACAAAGCATGAGTTTAGACGTTAACCCCATGCTAGTTAGGTGAAATTTCCTTAATTCATGCTATAATTTCTGATGGAATTGACATGTACGATATGCCTTGAGTTGTAATCGGTCTGATAGTTCTGACAATAGTTAACTTGTAATCTGAAAGATGACAGGAATGAGCTCGGATGCACGAGGACAACATGTTATAGACTTGGTACTTCATAGCGTTACTTGGTCTTTGCGAGCTGCTCTTTGGCTTTGGATTATTAGGCCTGCTGAGCCTTACTTTTGATGGGCTAATGCAATGGGCCGAAACAGAGAAATTGACTTCTTCCCCTTCTAAAATACTTCAGGCTTCTCGAAGGTCAATTAGATCAATATGGCGATCTCTCTTGCGAGAAGAATGTCTTGTCAATGTTGACGAGCAAATAAGACTCTCTCCCGAGCCAATCTCATTCCAGATTATTGACCAAAATGATTGGTGGGCTAGATGGCGATCTGACAAATCAGTAGACAATTGGCCTCATAGACAAGTTGATGGACGAGTTGATAAGCAAACACATGCAAAAGGATTGAGCGGTTGGACGAGTAGATTGACGAGCTGATGGACCGGTCAAGTGTTGAATCTTTTGGGGCCTTTTACCATTGGGCTCATCCGTTGGGTTTTAAGTAGCCCATTTGACTTGATTGCAAAAATACTCATAACAGATATAATAAATTACAATTAGCAATTTTAGAATGTAATTACTCATTTTTTTTTTAAGTATGTCAATACCTCAAGTATATTGTAGATTGCATTTATATTATTATTATTATTATTATTATTATGAACTATTAATACATATCATCATAGGTATTTAGTTTAAGTAGGATTTGCTTAGGGATTAAAACTTCTACTGTTATAAGTTTTACACATTGTAAATATGGTTACTACTTCAGTGTAGAACAAAAAAATACACGCTTAATTTCCAACAGTATGAATCAATTTATTCTTGAGGTAGGATAAAAAGGTTTTCAAGTAAGTTATTTCTATATATATTTACATACAAGATTTAGATTGTGTTCCTTTAGGTTATAGATTTTATTATTAAGAAGGATGAATATGATGATGCATATATATATATATATTTTGGATTAAATGAGTTTTGATTTAAGAAATTAAGCATGAATGATGTTAGGAGAATGATTTAGATTATTTATGAGAGGGATTAAATTATTTTAATGTTAGCATATTTTGAAATTAAGGGCTGCTGGAATTAATGTTTTGTTTCGAAAAATCAATCGAATTTGACAAATTATTTAGGTTACTTAAACTGCTTAGGAAATTACGAAATTTAATATTTAGATATATTAATATATCCTATGTTAGCATATAAACTTCCATGACTTTTATGTGACTATAGGAATTTATTAAAATTCTTAGAATATATTGTGATTAAAGTTAAATTTTTTGGATAGATTTCAAAAGGCTGAATAACTTTTACGCCCTGTCAAGTTTTCCAAATCTTTCATTTGTAATGGGACTTATTTACTTCCTTCAAATGAGAGTTTGATTTTTGGACCATGCAATTCCACGAGCTCCGAAAATCGCTCTTTTGTATTGGGAGTCATCTTGTCTGTCATGCCTAGAGCAATTATTGTTAAGTTCCAAAATCCTCTCCCTTTTAGTATAAGTTATTTTCGAACCGTATTATGATGACTGATACCGTCAAATCTCATAATCATTTATAGTGAAAGTTACATTTCAACTGTACTTATAGCAGTTAATATTATCAGATTCCGAAAACTCCTAATCCAACTAATACAAAGTTGAAAAAACAAATAACAAAGTTAAAATGATTACATTTATCTTGACGAAATAACTGTTACTTCTTAATCCTCAGTAGGGATCTAAAATCCTCGATTACCCACAAACAGGGTTAGAATCTTCAAAGATGCAGGCCAAATGTCGTGGTTACGACGTGACCAATTACCATCAACTTAAAGTCTTAAACGTAAAAAAAAAAAAAAGAAAAAGAAAAAATGAAAAAACGAAAAAGCTGTGACTTTCGAATTGTGATTATATTAAAGCAAACGGAAGAGTTGACGGCGTGAAAACAGTTAAAACGCTGTTTTGTTCTATAAATATACAACGTCCAGAAGCGCGTGAAAATATTGAAGGACAGCTCTTTTTTAGACAGAGAGGGAGGTAAGGCCAGATCTTTCACCAAAAGCCGCTCTCTTTACGCAGGTTCGTCGATTTCTCTCTCTAACTTTCCAATTCTCACTCTTTTTCTATTCCATGTTTTATCCATCATGTAACCTCACTCTAAACTCAGATCGCTGTTCTTTTTATTTATTATTAGATTGTTTTCGTTTTTTTTGAATTTTGTATCGGTTTCATTGGTTGCATCATTTCGCCTGATCTGCTATTGTTAATGCTCGATCTGGAATTTTTTAATTGATAATTGTGGTACAAATCTAAAATTTTCATTTGTGATCTCTCGCTTTCATGTCCTTCAAAAATTATTATTTGGTCGAAATTATATGTCGATGCGTTATATTTGGTTGTAATATATGATTCACTATGTTTGATCTATAGTAATTAAGGTTATTATAACGAGATTTTATTTTGTTGACGTGGATCAGCTTTTTAATGATTAGATTCATTGTAGGATTGTCGAAGGTTGCATGAATCAGATTAAAAGATTTCATTTATGTTATCGGGCTTTGAATTGAATTTGTTATTTGATTTTTTCATTGATAAAGATATCTGACTTGATCTTGCATTTTGGGTGATTGTAGTTGCAAAAAAATGGGGCTGTCTTTCACCAAGCTTTTCAGCAGGCTGTTTGCGAAGAAAGAGATGCGTATTCTTATGGTGGGTCTTGACGCTGCTGGTAAGACTACAATTTTGTACAAGCTCAAGCTCGGAGAGATTGTCACCACCATTCCTACCATTGGTAAAGTTTGACGTCACTGTAAAGTGCATTTGCGCTAATCTTGCATGGAGCTTTGTGTCAGAATTTTCATTGTTCATCTTGTTTTGCTTCGTGCTTATTATGTTATATAGACAATAGGACAACTATATGCTCGCTCTTGTATCAAATGTTATCGTGCAGTAGAAGTTTCTTTCATGAACACGTGCTAACACACTGATTTTGACAGGATTTAATGTGGAGACTGTTGAATACAAGAACATTAGCTTTACCGTCTGGGATGTCGGGGGCCAGGACAAGGTGTGTTGTTTTCTTTTGTACAGAACTGAAACTCAAGTTAAAAGCTTAGATCTTAATTTATGGTGATGATGTTGATGATTTCTTTGATCGGCTCGTTTTGTTGCCTTTGTTGGGATTGTGAGGGAATCCTTTTTTCTATGGTTAACTGTCTATAAGTGTTTTTAGGTAAAATTGAAGTCATGCATCATCTGACTTGTTGCTTGTTGGTATCTAGCTTAAACTCCCTTTTTAATGTATCTGGATCTATTTGAAAAGGAAGAATTCATCTATGGTCAAGTGCTGGTTTGATGATTTCTGTCATAAGTGAAGGATTGTGTGTGTGTGTGTGTGTGTGTTTGTGTTGGTTTGATGATTTCTGTCATGAGTGAAGGATTGTTTGTGTGTGTGTGTGGGGGAAGAATTCATCTATGGTCAAGTGTGTGTGTGTGTATGTGCGCGGCAAAATGTAAGTCTATGCTATTCCCAAAAAAAATAATAAAAAAGAACTAATGTAAGTCTATGAATGTCCATAATGTATGCATCACTGCGGTACACAAGTGTAATGTATGTAGTGTACATATGAATTGAATTAAAGATAATATTATCGAAGTCTTAGTCTAGTGGCAAGAGTGTGTGAGTGTGTGTGTGTGTGTGCAGCAAAATGTAAGTCTATGCTATTCCCAAAAAAAATAATAATAAAGAACTAATGAAAGTCTATGAATGTCCATGTATGCATCACTGCAGTACACAAGTGTAATGTATGTAGTGTACATATGAATTGAATTAAAGATAATATTATCGAAGTCTTAGTCTAGTGGCAAGAGAATGACCCATGGATTTTGTGGGGGTTAGGATTGAATTCTCAGTATCAGCCACAGCTGGGAGATGTATGTGATTCCATTTCCCTCAATTTTATTTTAGTTTTTTAACTGACTATAATTTTGTCCCTTCAGATCCGGCCTTTGTGGAGACACTATTTCCAAAATACACAAGGACTTATCTTTGTGGTTGATAGCAATGACAGAGACCGTGTGGTTGAAGCAAGGGATGAGTTGCACAGAATGTTGAATGAGGTAATATCATGAAGGTCATCATTTATTGCATTGGATTAGAAAAAATGAATGCAATGGGCATACTTTGTGAAATCATGAAAAGTTACACACTTAAAGTAAAATATTTATTTTGTGTAGGATCTTGATATGTTGCTTTATATGGTGTCTTCTAGTTGTAATATTGCTTGTTCCATTGATAGGATGAGTTGAGGGAAGCTGTGCTACTGGTCTTTGCAAACAAACAAGATCTTCCAAATGCAATGAATGCTGCTGAGATAACTGATAAGCTTGGCCTTCACTCGCTCCGCCAGCGCCACTGGTAAGATTGCTTTTGCTTGATTGGCTCCTGCCCCCACCACTTTCCTTCTCACCTTCTGTCATCTAATGAATGCTTGTGCTGTACATTGCAGGTATATTCAGAGCACGTGTGCCACTTCTGGTGAAGGACTGTACGAGGGACTTGACTGGCTCTCGAACAACATTGCAAACAAGGTGTGCAATAGTATATGATGTCTTATGTTTTTAACTAATACTGCTTTAGCGAATATTATATTATGATTTGTCATTGAGAAATATCGTGAAATATCATAACTGATGCAAAAATTTTACATTCAATTGCAGGCATAGGCGTCAAATTCATAGTTTTGGATCGCAACAATTACAGAGTTGACATTGTTCATCAGTGTTCTGCGTTTTCTACCCTGTTTAAGTGTTACCTCTTTTATCCTGCTCGTCTCTTTTCAGAAACATGTCATTTGTTCGTTGTAGCTTCAGAATAATTCTTAATTTTTATCTTTCCTCCTGGCATTGTCTTGATAGCAAATTTTCACCTATACTTTTGAGACCAATCTTTATTTTGTCGATCATTAATTAGAGGTGATGAAACATAACTTGGCAAACGATCTTGGAACATCCCATCCCCCTATTAGGTAATTTTGGCTTTATGGTCCGATGTTTTACATTGATGAGAGGTAAGAGGGTTCAGTTAAACATTTGGGAATGCCGTACAAGCGGTTCTAATACTCGCATTCTACTGAGAATTTAACGAAGGTTTCCATCATGTAATATTAAGTGCTGCTAGATACTTGTTTACAGTGTTTAAAGACAACTCAGTTTATGAGCATCGCATTTTACTAAGAATTTAACAAAGGTTTCCATCATATAATATCCATCATATGATGCTAAGTGCTGCTAGATACAGGTTTAAATGGTTTAAAAGACTAACTCAGTTTATGATCATTGCGCAAATGTCAATATAAACCACCGGAGCGAGTTAAGCTTTCAAATTTACTGAATTGTTGCATTACGACATATTCATTGGCACAAACTGATAGGTGTCACTATAAAAACAATGTCCAAAGTGCAGAGTAGCCGATTCGAAAAAACCAAAAAAAAAAAAAAAATGTTCAGAGTCCGGAGTCACCAAATGCAAATTAAAAGCAATAGAAGTGGATACGTAAATCTTCCCAGTATAAGGATAAAATGTAAGAATGTCCCATTAGACCTGCACGACGATATTCAAGAACATAACTACATTGAAATCACAAGTTAAACGCGTATATTATATTTACAGAAATGAAAAATGTAGCGTGGTTTAGACTGATAAACAGAATGGGTGAATGTTTACTCCACAAATAATGAAAGGCAACATAAGGCTGATCAACAAAAAGGATGGACTCTTACAGCTTTCTGGGTTAATTACACAGCTTCCTTTTGATGGACAATCACATTTCAAAAGATGAACTCGCTTGGAAAAAGACGAACAAACCACCTTCTCTAAGGCTAGAACTTAGAAGCTAATTAAAAGTTTGCCAGCACAAAGAGAATTTCTAATCCAGCTAATGATGCCAGAAGAAGATGTCTTCTTGCATGAATCTATTTTTCTTTGCTCCAATATGCAAGAAAAACATACAGAACGTGGGATTAACATGACTAATACTGGCAGAGGATGGATTCATTTTTCAAAAGAGAAATTACATTTCCCTCCAACAGAACAAAGTGAATCTACACCATCCTCACCAAGCCCACAAGAGCAGCGCTACCCATTGGTAAAATGAGCAAAGGACATCATAACCTGCACCTTCAATAACCAAAAAGCACATAAAAAGGTGCTTAGTTTTCATCGATCAGCAGTCTCTTCTGATTGATTCTGACCCGCTTTTTTGCACGATCCCAGACAAAAAGGAGTAAAATCAGAAAGGAAGGGATGACACCACACAACAAGAATTTCCCCCAAAAAAAA
Organism: Dimocarpus longan; assembly: GCA_022984855.1. Classification (NCBI taxonomy): domain Eukaryota; kingdom Viridiplantae; phylum Streptophyta; class Magnoliopsida; order Sapindales; family Sapindaceae; genus Dimocarpus; species Dimocarpus longan. Next base: position 24,418,700 of record CM041015.1, read on the forward strand.
GAACAAATTACACCTTAGACAAAATTTATGAGGCATCAAACTGCCACATCTGCTTAGAACTAGCCCTGAGAGAAGAGTACAAAAGAACACCAATTTACCAGGTCTCATTATTCAGTCTTTGTACATTTTTTCTGCCAGACTAAATTATCAAAAATTGTTTCCGAGGCCTCTTTTGTCAAGCCAGTGATAGCAGTTCAGTTCATAGGATCTCTAAAGCTACGATAAAAACAACCATGTGATTAATGTGGAACAGAACCTGTGTATGACATCTCTGCCAGGTTCCCTTTGTTTTCAGCAACTTCAACATAAGGCCCAAAAATGGTCATCTTCTGTGACAAGTTCTGAAGGGATTCTTGCTTGTTGGCTAGTTCCATAAGAACTTTGATCCTCCTAAAAGAAACGCTGCTTGGCCTGTGCCCTTTCTCTATCATCTCCAAGAAACACTTCTCAGCTTCCACCAACTTTCCCACATCACAAAGAAAATCAATCAACACATCAGATACCAAAGTATAGGACCCAAAACCCTTCTCCACCATGTCATTCCACAACTGCAATGCCATTTCCACTCTTTCCTGCCTCTTAAACAGCCTAATCAGAAACATACAAGACTGTGTATTAGGAAGGCACCCTGTACCCATCATTCTCTGATACAAATCCCTTGCCCTTCTCAAATCATTCGACCAGTAAAAAACCCTAAATAACAGATTGTAAGTAGTTGCATTTGGGCTCAAACCCTTGCTCACCATCTCATCCAACAACCCAAACGCATCACCAAGTCTCTTCGCTATACAATAATTCCTAATAGCAGCATTATATGCTGCAACATCCGGGTAACATCCATATTCCTTCATTTCCTTCAAAACATCTCTAGCCTTATCAGGCTGACCAACCAATCCCAAACCCCCAATAATACTCGTGTATGTGATCACATCAGGTGATATATCCTCATCCCTCATTCTCTCAACCACTTTATAAGCCTTTTGCACTTCCCTCCCCTTACAATACACATCAATCAAACAATTATACGAACAAACATCTGGCTTCACACCCATCTCCCTCATCTCCTCAAAAAACCCATCGGCCTCCTCCACGGACTTCCAACCAGACAAGAGTATATTAAAAGTCTGCAAATTAGGCCTGAAATCATACTTCAAACTATGGTACACATTTCTAGCATCCATCATACTCTTTTCCTGACACAAAGTCCTCAACAAAGCATTAAAGCTAGTAGTATCGAACACTGGAACCAGTTTCTTGAACTTCTTAAAAGACTCCACAGTCTGCCTCACAGAACAAACCTTGGCAATTCTAGCTAAAACCACTTGCATAGTTCGTGGCGATATCAAAGACTGATCTTTTCTCTTTATATCAACCAAAACATCCCATATCAAATCAAACTTGCGACCTCTACCTAATATGTAAAGCATTGTATCTAAAGAATACGAAGAATGAATAAACCCTCTTCTATTAGAAGTATAGTTATAGAACTCTAATGCTTGCAGAGGATTTCCATGGCTAAACCTAACCCTTTTCAACACTTTATCAATCAAATCGTTAGAGAAGAGCACCCCACTTGATTTCAACGATTGTTTGAGGCTTTTAGATGATGTAGAGCTAGTTATTACGCGAAAAACAGTTTCAACATCGTCTTTTTGGGCATCAGAGCAGAAAAAATATAGCTGAGAGAGAATTGAATCTGCAGTTTTTGGATAAATGGTGTTTCTTGAAAGAGATGACGTGAATTTAGAAGCGTACCTCGACGAAAGTGGCGTATGGATCATCATTGTTTCCTCAATTTTTTTTGTTATCAGAATCCCAGAAGTCGACCCCAGGACAGGAGCTCTCTGTTACGTTCACTACCGGGGTGGGCAATACTCGGGTCGGGTCGGTTTCGCCTAAAACCGAATCCAAACCGAAAATTATCGGGTTTTCGTCTTCTGCACCGAACCGATTTGACCAATGGAAAATTATCATTTTTCTTTTATATATTTTTCTGAACACACCATGAATGAATCAAATTAAATATAAGCATAGAGATGGAGAGCAAGGAGATCACATGTGAAAGTGTAAGAAATTTTACTTAAAAAATAGTTAGTAAATGGATGAATAATATAAAGAAAAGGTGAGGAAATCAAAGGTTTGTGTATGTAACAGTTGACAGTTCAAACTTCAAACTACTTGTGTAGTGGTCTTTCTATCCCACATTGCTTGTGGATGTAAAAGGATGCTCTCTCCACCTCTATTTATTGTCATTCCATGCCGCGAGGCTCAGGTCAAAGCCTGATTAGATGTTGCAAAGCCTTCGTATCTCATAACAAAGCCTATCAAATGAAACACTGCGCCTTTTAAATACTAAAGAGCATATGGTAATTCATTACATTGGATTTGATATTCTTTAGAAACAAAACCTTATCAAACCTATTAACCTGTAATGTATTGGCAAAGACGCAAAATAATATGGATAAAAAGCAATGATTGATCTTTATTATTGTAATAATGGTTAGTAGTACACAAGACCATGATATTGAAGTATATAAACAATCCAAACTCTTTATATTGTAATAAGAATTTCAAGAACAGTATAAATAACAGAGAATAACTTATTTGCTATATCTTTGTTTTCAGCATAAATTGGTGATTCGCCTGGTTGATACATAAATTCACAATCACTAACATCATGACCTCCTACAGTCGTTGTAGCCCTTGCAACCAAATAATTGTTTTTATTCGTAAACCCTGAAAGCGCTTCTAAACAAGCCAATGACATCACAATATAAAGTTTGGCACCTGACAAGTCGATAGTGACTAACATGATCGGTTGTGTTTCTTAACAGATCAGAAATTCTATGGTCGATTGTATCTTGAGTTTTATCTATAGTTGTCTGGATTGCAAACATGGCAAGGGCATGCACCTTATACGTCACACGACTAGGGTCCGAGAGAAGAAGTGCAAGGCAATAATTAACGTCGATTGTTCTGCTGCATATGTTCCTGATTAGTCCTTCATCGACATTGGAATGGACGAACAAAAAAAAAAAATGACAGTATGAGTGAGAGAACAAGGATAGTAAATAACATGCTTAAGGTAGGGGCGGACCTACCTTAGGACTAGATGGGGCACATGCCCCTTAAATTTAACAAAAAATTATTAAGTTTATGATATTGATTATTAAAAATTTAAATAGATAAATAAATCTTATATATTTACAAGGTAAATGGAACTTTGGTATTAATGGTTTGAAGCGTTTTTTTTCTATTCCAATCAGGGTTCAAATCTCATAATTGTTGTCTTTCTCTTTTGCTTTTTATTTATTTATTTTTTTCAAAAACAATGATTCATAATTATTATCTTTCTCTTTTGCTTTTTATTTAGAGCAAAATACACAAAGCCCCCCCGAGGTATACCATTATAACAGATGAAGTTAATGTTTGAGTTTAATAACATGTTAGCCCTCAACCGTCCTCAACCGTTAGAGTGAGTGAGTCAACGTTAATTTGACGAAGGGTAATTCTGTCAAATTGCTTGGGAAATCGGCTGTGCAGGGCATGGCAGTCATATGTCACTCACATTTAATGCAAACACGATTTTTTATGATTTAAAAATAATAAAAAATTAAGAATAGGAACCGAAGAGGCGCGAATGACTGGTACCTGTGTACCATTTTCTTTCATTTTCCTTTTTGTCTGGTGAGTGAGTGTTTAGTATTCTCTGTGAGTAACCTAAAAAACCAGCCATTTGCAACTGAAAATCAGATCAAAAGCCGATCGACTTTCGCTTTTGTTGGAGTTCGTCGATCGTACTAGTGACAACCATGGAGGAAAACGATCGGCGGGCTTTTAATATGGGGGAAAGGTAAGTTTTTTTCTTGAAAACCTTGGATAATGGTTGTCGTGCTTACAATATGTTATTTGTGGTGTGATTTCTGAAAAAACTGGTTGATAATCTGTTGTAAATGGTTGATAATCTATTGTTGTCATGAAGACTTGCGTTTGAAAGTGTTAACATTTGACATGCATGTTGTTTAATAATGGCGATCGTGCTTCCAATATGTTATTTGCATGGTTATGTCTGATAAAAAGGCTGATAATCTATTGTTTTTGGCGACTGATCTGTTGTCATGATGACGACTAATGTGTGCATGTTTATATGTTTGACAGGCAAGTTGTTTTATTTTACTTTGACATGGATTTGAAAAAAAAAAAGTTTTGTTGTGTTTTAAATTGTTGATGAAGTTTTTATGATTTTTGCATGTTAAGATTCTATTGTTGTGACTCAAATATGTATGTTTGTTATTGTGTATGTTTGAAGAAAAAGTTTTCATTTATGATGTATATGTGTCTTAAAACAGAACAATGCAGAAATATATATTTCTTTGTTACTGTTGAAGGTGGTTGGTACTGCTTGTTGGCATGCTTGTTGGAACAATTTGGAGTATTTCATATTTTGTTATTGTTTGTTGGCATGTTTTTTATTGCAGGAATTTCAAAATTAATATGAGTGCCACTTTTATGGGTAAAACTTTTAAAATAGGGTGCTATACTGCCGAGTATATGAATTTAAAATTCCTTTGGGATAGTGTCATGTTGGAATGTTTGGGTGTTGAAACAGTACTAGGGGAGAGATTTTACCAAGAGGTTAGGTTGCCATGGTCGAATGGGGTTAAGGTAATTGAAAATGAGAATGATTTGATGGATGTCATGACTGAGTTTGAGGTGAGGAGAGTTAATAAGATGCATTTTAATGTAGACTACCTTCCATTACAAACAATATACCCTAATTCATACCCTCAGTCCTACCTAAACAGGCAGCCCAACACAAACACTGAAGCCAACCCAACTGCAGCAAATAGTCACCCCAACCCAACGTCACCAAATGATGAAGAACAGATTCTGATGTCTGATTCAGAATGTGTTCCATCTGAGGGTGGATATGGTTCTGAAAGCGAGGAAAGTGCATATACACCATCTAAGGAGAGTGGTGAGAATAGTGATGACCATATGGAGTTTGATGGCCAGCCTGTAGGTGACAAAGATAGTGTAGAAGCTGATAATGTTGGCCAGCCTGTAGGTGATAAAGATTACCTGTCTGATGTGAATGAAGATTGCCCCATTCTGGTCAGTAGCAGTGATGAGGATGACAGTTATAAAGGAACTGCAGGGGTAGCTTTTATAGTAGGAGAAGATGGGAAAATTAGGTTGGAGCAAGGGCAGTTATTTAAGAATTTTAGACATTTTCGACAGGTCATTGTAGATTATGCAATTCAGGAGGGTTTTAGATTGAATAGAGTGAAAAATGAAAGAAGTAGAATAGTGTGTCGGTGTGCAGTAGTAGACTGTCCTTGGAGAGTGCGAGGGTCTCCAACATTTGATAGGGTCACCTATCAATTGAAATCCATCACTGATCACCATACCTGTCTGTCACTTAATAAAAACAACCAAGTAACTAGTAATTGGATTGGGAAGACTTTTCAGAGAGAGATTAAGCAAAACCCTTCCATTAGTGTTGGTGTGTTAGGAGAGATGGTCCTTAGAAAATATGGGGTAAAGGTGCCAGCATACACACTACACAGGGCTAGGAAATTTGCCTTGAATATAGGCAATAAAGATCATAAAGAGAGTTTCAACAAGATTCATAGATATGGGTTTGTCCTTAGGCATACCAACCCTGGTACATCTGCCTTTGTTTCTGCTCTTAAACTAAACCCTGATCCAAATGTGCCGACCCATTTTCAAAGATTTTTTCTCAGCTTTCACTGTCAAAAAATGGGATTTTTGGAAGGGTGTAGACCATTCATAGGAGTAGATGGATGTCACTTAAAAGGCCCTTATGGTGGGATACTGCTATCAGCCATAGCTATGGATGCTAATTTCGGTGCATATCCTTTAGCAGTTGGGGCGTGTGAGGTAGAAAATAGGGAGACATGGACTTGGTTCCTTAGATTGTTATATGAACACATTGGTCAGTATGACGATCGAATGATTTGCTTCATGTCCGATCGTCAAAAAGGTATAGGGCTAGCTTTGGATGATTGCTGGCCAAACCATCGAAATAGGTTCTGTGGTAGGCATATTATGCAGAATATGTTCAGTAAATACCAACTTGACTATTTGAAGGACTTGTATTGGCCAGCTGCTAAGAGTTCCAATAGGACTGCTTTTGTTCAAGCAATGGAAAATATCAAAGCTGCGTCACCTAGAGCCCATGATTATTTAATGAACATACCGTTACACTTGTGGACTATCCATCAATTTGATACCTACACCAAAACTGACCACATAACCAACAACATTGTTGAGAGCTTTAATGGCTGGTTAAATAAGGTTAGGGAACTGCCATTACTTTCAATGCTGGAAACTATTAGGAAGATGTTGATGGGTCGCATCCGAGGTCGTCATGAGAGTGCACTTACTTGGCAGGGTGACATACCTCCATCTGTTATGAGGCTGTGTCAAAAAAATCAACAACTAGGTAGGTATTTCGATCCTGTCAGATGTGGGGAATGGGAGTTTGAGGTTGTTGATGGTAGTAGACAGTTTGTTGTGCTTTTGGATAAAAAAAATTGTGGTTGTGGTCTATGGGGGGTCACTGGGGTTCCTTGTAAGCATGCTATGTCATGTATTACAAAGATTAGAGGTGAGGTTGAATCACATCTTGATGATTACAACAAGAAACCAGCTTACATGAAGACGTATAGTCATTTCATGCATGCAGTTCCAGATGAGGGATCGTGGCCTCAAGTTGAGTGTACAAGACTACTGCCACCACTCCTGAAAAGAAGGAAAGGCAGACCAAAAAAGGCAAGGAAAAAGGCTGCCAGTGAAGCTGCACCAGTGAAAAGATCGGTGGCTGTGAGGTGTAGTGTTTGTCAACAGGTTGGGCATAACACTAGGACCTGTACAGAACGTGGTCCTTCATCTGCACAAAGGAAACATGACCAGGTATTTACATGCTTATACATTGTACTACGAGGGGGTTTTGATAGTATTACTAACTTAATGTTTGTCCTTGTAATGACAGGTTTCCACCTCAAAAGCTGCACTAGGTCCTTCAACTACCAAAAGGAAACAAAATCAGGTATGTTATCCCTTAATTTTTTTATTTGATGGTTTTTTCTATTTCTTTCTTAACTTTGTGGTTTCATTGATGATTGCTCATCTTTCTCATCCACATAGCAACCCACATCATCTACTGCATCACCATCGCAACAACTCAGTTCACAGGAATCCAGAAGGGTGAGTTATTTTTTTCTCTACCCTCTTATCTGCTAGTAATGCAATCCTACAACAAACTTATAGTCCAGCTTTTGATTGTTTTAGCTGTCACAGGTGCTTTCATTCACAACGCAAGGTTCACAAAATCCTTCACAGGTCACTCTAACCCCAACTGCACCTCCATCTTCTCAAGCATCACAGCCTCCTCAACCAGACTCAATCTGGGGTTCATTGAACAAGTAAAGCTGCTGCTGTTTTGTTTTTGTTAGTTAACTGTAATGCCTTTGCTTGCTGCACAAGTTAGGCTTTTGCATGTGTTTTTGGCTACTGCACAAACTTCTGTTTTTGGTTTTTTTTTTTAGCAACTCGTGCACTGTTATGACTGAAGTGTGCACTGTTATGATTGAAGTTTGCTGCACAAGTTCTGCTTTTGATTTTTTTTGGCAACTTGTGTAGTTGTTTGCATGTTTTATCATGCACAACAGAAACAAAAAACTTATGCACTGATGTTATTTTGCATGTAGCAAAGGTTGTTTGCACAGTAGAAATTAACTTTGGTTAGTGCATTTGATTACTCAGTAATGAATATGATTTAAATTTCAGCATTACAATCATATTTATAACCTTTCTAATATCTCCCCATTATAACTGCAAGCATAGTTACAAAACAGAAAATTAGAGTAGTGATGTTGATGAGTCTATGATTATGTAGTTGTGCTTCCAATTTCTCTATTTTTCTTTCCATCTCCCGGCATGTGCATCGTAACTCCTCTTGAAAGTGCATATAACCATAGGTTTGAGCCATATTTTGCGTCTCATTTTGTGCTTCATCCTCCCCTTGTGTCCTCATTTGATATTCTTCATTATCTGGTGTCCAAAATGAGTAGTAGTTGCATGTTCGATGCTCACAACTGAAATACAATTTGTTAGGATTTTTTGGCGATTCTGAAATTCTGACCATTGCCTTCCGTCCACAAAAACATCTTCTATTCTTGAACTTGATAATCCCTCCATTGACTGCACTACTACTCTCACAAGATGATGCCATCACTTTGTTGAATGATTGACAAACAAATTGATTTTGATGTATGAAGCAAATTTATGTTGATGATTCAACCATTATGAAGAGAAATAATATCTGAAGCAAATTGTGGTTTAACAGCAGGCGAAAAAAAAAAAAAACCAAAGCAATTTTATGACTAAATCAAGAGTGGCAAACGGATGCAGCAAAGAAGGAAATTTGTTTCCACCACTTCAGTTCTTCATTAGGCTTTATATAAGCCATCACACCAACAATATGACCGTTGGCCATGCAACGGTCAGATGGCCAACGGCCATATCAAATGCCACAACTTTTTTTAACTTTATCTTTTTAATATATTTTTACAATCATTTCATCAATTAATAAGGGTAAAATTGTCATAAAAAATTTAAATAGTTTAGTGCTGGAGTTGGTTACATAATCCATGTACTCCTCTTTTTTATAAAATTTTTTGTCTTCACTCAGGGGTAAAATCGGTAATTTACGTTAATTAAAACTGACAAGGGTATTATAGTCTTCTTCATGTATCACACGGTCAATGGTTATAATTCATCCACTTTGACTGTTAAATTGGGGGTTAACATGTTATTAAACTCAAACATTAATTTTATCTGATTAAGGGTTTACCTCAAGGGGGTTTTGTGTATTTTACTCTTTTATTTATTTATTTCAAAAACAATGATTCATGTTATCTTTCTCTCTTGCTTTTTATTTCTTTTCTCAAAATCAACGACAAAAACTATGCGTGTAGTGGTTCGAACAAGGACTTGGAATTGTTAATTAGAATTAATGTTCTTCCTGTTCCGTTTTGTTGTGAGCTGTCCATTTTTTTTAATTGTTTATTATTTGTCTTTTTTCCAACATTATTGTTTATTATTTTTATTTATAATATAATTAACTTTTTCTTTTTATTACTTTTCTACCTTTTTTTCTCTTCTTCTTTATATGTATCTCGTCATCTTTATTTCACATCTTGTCATGTTCCATCAATAGATCTTAAAATCTTAAATTTTAAAATTTATATTATTGCATTAAAATTGTCCATCTATTTTTTATGATTCAATTTTTTAAATATTTCTTTTTAGCTTTTTAGTTTTACTTTATTATAACTTCATATAGTTTATGTTATTTTTCTTTTTTTTTGACTTTTATATATTTTAATGATTGGTTAAGATTTTTAAATGTAAGATTATTTGCTTTGTTTAAATATGATGTATGTTTTCATTATATTTAAACTATACTATATTTTTTTAAATAATTATATTATGTTATTGAACTTTATTTTATATAAAAATATTATATGTTTAATATGATATTAATTTTTGGTATTTTTATTACTTTGTTTATGTGCCCTGCTGAACAAATTTTCTGCTAAAAGTGACATTCTTGATTTTGCATGCAGAGAATTCTAGTGGGAATTAATGTGAAGTTAATAATTGGTTGACGATTATATTTATTGTAAGAAGTGCAAAAACGTAGATTGATGGATTTTAATGGGGATTTTAATTTTCCTATAATGAGAATGTTATCCATGTGTTTAATAAATTTTGAATGAATAATCGTAGTGGATTTGTTTGATGATGAATTCTGCATCTAATTTCTCTTATTTGGATTGTAAAGATGAGTCATTACATTACATTACATGTAACTGCACTTAAAAAGGCAATTAGCAGAAAAAATTTACCTAGTGTGTAAAGTCTACAAACATATATAGGGATATTATGAAAAAAACTTATCAGAAAGTAAACTAATCGAGATTTACCTCTATTTTTTTTTTAAATTAGATAAAACACCTCCTACAGGTTAAAATAATCAGGTGTTGTTAAATTGACGGGTATAATGGTAATTGAATAGTGATTTTATTTATTTTAATGAAATTAAATAAATTTTGAAAAAAAAATAAATAATTAAAAACAAAAAACAAATAATTTTTCTAAATAAATTTTTAACTCTCTCTCTCACTCATTCGTCTCTCTTTACCATTCTCTCTCTCACTATACTATTTTCTTCTCTCTCTCACTCCTTCATCTCACTTTTTCTCTCACCCCTCGCTTTCTCCACCATTGTTGGCGATCAATCCACACACGTCTCCTTCATTTCTTTTTTTTTTCTTTTTGGTTATCTAATTATAGGTATGACGAACCCAGAATCAGATAGTTTTGGGTTCGAAATCGAACTTGAGTTATGGGTTCAGCGAACCCAAAACCAAACGACTCTGGGTTCGATTCAACCCAGAACCGTTTGGTTTTAGATTTCAAACCCACAATCAGACGATTTCATGTTACGTGTAGTGGTGGGTGGTTTGTGGTGGTGATGAGTGGGTATGGTGCGTAGTTGGTTTATGGTTGTTCTAGGTGATAAATGGTTGATATAGGGTTGTTCTGGGTGGTGGTGGAGTGGTGGCTCTTATTGAGTCTGGATATTTTTTCAAAAATATTTTTTCAAATGGTTGAGGAAGATGTTGCTGATGTTGATGATAATGGCAAATTGAATGTTGTTGATATTTTGATGATAATGGTGACTAATTTGAGTTTTTTTTTTTTTTGCAATAAGATGACTTGGTTTTAATGTGTTGCTGGAAAGATCTGTGATTTTTTGTTTGATTTTTGATTTGGGTAGATTTGGTTTTAATTTTGGTTTTTTTGGGGTTGGTTTTTCTAGGGTTCAAACATTTTTTGGGTTTTTATTGGGTTTCAACCTAGAAACCATTTTTTTTTAATTAGTTTTTTTTTTCAATTTTATGTTATTTTTTAGTTTAATATTATTTATTAATTAATAATTTAAAGGGTAGTTTAGTTATTACATAAGATTGAAGAGTATAATAAGGATTTTATAGAATCTTAATAAGGGTATTTTAGTCATTTCACGATTTTGAATGGAAAATGTCAATATTTTGAATAAAAAAGTTAACGGTACGGAGGGTTCACCTAATTAAAAAAAAAAAAAAAAACAACAACCATGGTTAAATCTCCATTAATTTGCTTTTCAAGGAGGTTTTTCATAATATATATATATATTACTTGTTTGAAAAGAATACGCATACATTAATAATAATGTTGTGCAGCGAAGTTGAAAACCGATTAAGGCTATATTATTTCTTTCAATTATTTGATTGAAACCCTGTTTGGTTGTAAATTAATCTTACTAGCTACATTAGAGATTACCAGACATTCACGACACTAATTTCTAATCGAAGTCTATTAATAACTATTAACAACCTGATGCCGTGATCAATGATTTTAGCGATTTGTCATTTTTGGGTTAGACTTTAGAGGAAAAGCATGAAACAAGCGAATATTTTATATCAACTGAAAAAATGAACTATTTGAAACTAAATGAACTAATATTTTATATCAACCAAAAAACATGAACTAGTACTATAAAAAAAGAACTAGTACTATTAATGACTTGATGCCGTAATTAATGATTTTGGCGCAAAAGGGCGAGACAGCGAATGCTTCGTCAGTCTAGTTCGTCCAAGTCTCCCATTTCTGGTGGCCTTCTCATCGCTGCCATTCCCCTTAGCATGGCCTCCGCTACGACATTGAAAAACAGGCCATCGAAGACCTCTATAAGGGGAAGGATCCGGCTCCCAAGGATCTTGTTGACATGGCTCAAATCCAATGCTTAATCGATTACTTCACCCAGTTTGTGGAACGCGATTCCTTTTCTAGATCAGTTTCAGCTTCCCCTACTCATGCGTTGGACAAGGCTGCCAACCTTTCTTGCTTGGTAAGCTCTCCGCTGGCTTGTGAATGCCCATATGTTAGTGTGCGTGGAAATCTTAAATTGAATGTACTCCCTTACATGAAGACAATTTATATATTATATACATTATCTCGAAAAAACAATGGTTGGCTTAACTTACAAACTTAGTCTTCACTTACGACAATAAAATTAATATATATATATATATATATATTAATATATGTCTTTACAATATATATTAAAAATTAAAAAATGTATATTTATTTAAAAATAAATAAAATTGGTGTGTTGATATGTTGAAAATGAATAAGTATAATATAAACTCTTTATTTCATTTTTTAATAGTGAAAATGCTCGTACATAGGGCTTCGATATCAAAGCAAAGTTTCTTATAAATTATAATATAATGATATTGCTCGTACAAGTAAGGAAGTGATCAAATATATCATTTTCTACGCATAACAAAAGAAAAATCATTTATTCAAAAAAAAAAACAAAAAAAAATCGTAGAAGACTATTAATTAATAGAATAAAGAGAAAATTACACATAATATGTGATATGTATTGTATACCTTTCAATTATCCAAAAGATTGGAGACTCAATTTTCATTAAAACTATATTATATGGGACATTATGAAAACCCCCTGAAAAGTAAACTATTTAGTAACTGTCCTCGATTTTTTTTATTAGATGAACCACTCTCCATCGGTTAAAAAAGTAGATTGGTATTAAATTTGAAAGATATAATGATAATTTGATAAGTAATTATATTTGTCTTAATAAAATTAAATAAAAAATAAGTAATTAAATAAAAAATTAATTCATCAAATTTTTACCATTCATCTTAAAATGGACGGTAGAGATTAATTTTAAAAAAATAATTAAAAATAAAATAAAAAATAAAAATTAATATTAATTTTTATTAAAATACTATTAATTAATTTAATTTAATTAAAACAATTTTTATTGAAAAAAAAACAATGTCATCTTCACTGTGCATCAAAATGATGAACCGTGAAGATGGAAACAAATACTAAAATAAAAAAATATATGTTAAAATGAAAAAAAAAAATTATTTAATACACTCAACACCCAAAACCCAGAACAATATTAAAATAATTATAAAAAATTGTTTTTCATTTTCTCCTATGGACTTCTTCTTCCATTTTCTTCATCTCCTTCTTCTTCCATCTTCTTCTTCTTCTATCTTCTATCTTTGTCTTCTTCTTCTTCCATCTTCTTCCCCGTCCATCGCTGACACCCAACAATCATCACCCAACACCCAAATTGGCTTGGTGTCGGGTGAAGGAGACTAGATCTTTAGGTTAAAAACCACTTGATTGAAGGAGACCATATCTTCTTCTTCGTCCATGTAGCTAGAACCCAACCCAAAGACCTTTGGGTTTCATTGGTGTTGGAAACCAAGAGATTTTCTAGGTTTCAATGGCTATGGAAACCTAGTTCTTTTCTGAGTTTCCATCGCCATCGAAACCTAGAAATTTATGGGTTTCTAAAGATGAAAATCTAGAGACTTTTTAGGTTTCTATAGCACTAAAAATCCATAACTACATTTCCAACAATGTGTGTTGGGGATTTTTTTTTTTTTTGAATGTGTGTTGATGGATTGTGAATTTTTTGTGTGGGGTTTTTTTGTATGGTTTGTGTGTGGTTTTGATATGAATTGATTGTTTCTAGTACAATTTATTGATTAAAGATCCAGTTGTTTGAAGATGGAATATTTGTTGATGAAATTAGGTTGTTTGAAGATGAAGATCTAGTTTAATGATGTATAAGATTAATTGGAGATTTTTTTTTTTTGAAAATGGTTGATGTAAGATTACTTGGAGGTAAAGATCCCTCGACCATCATTTTATCTTAAAAACTATTTTTTTTTTTAAATTTAATGATTTCTTTAAATTTTTTTTAAATGATGTTCACCATCCATCAACATAATGGACGGTGAAAATCATTTTAATTTTTTTTTTTTGAGAAAATTATTAATTTATTTTAAAAATTTTATGTTATTTTTTATTTATTATATTATTAATTAATAATCAAGAAATTTTGAAGGATATTGGTAAGAGTATTCAAGTCATTTCATAATTTGGATGGAAAACATTAATATTTTAAATAGAAAGTTAATGGTAGGGGACAGTTCACCTAATAAAAAAAAAAAAAAAAAAAGGAGGGGGTTACCAAATAGTTTACTTTTCAAGAGAGATTTTCATAATATCCTTATTTGTGGGCAGTTTTATATTTATCGTGGAAGTACTTGTCTATTATTTATAACAGTATTTATCTAAGTCGAGCTGGTAGTATATACTTGACTTCAATAGATCCCAATAAATCTTTGATACATTCGGCATCAATTTAATAAAAAAAAAAAACACATATGAAAGTGTGATTCTTCTTTTTTCTTTTCAATTATCTATACAAGATGATAAAGGTTTTTGTTATTATATAACTTTACAATCATAAATTAAAATACAGGTTTAAGAGGATATTAAATCATATGATGGTCGGCCTTGAATAATTAATATAAGAGCATCTCCAATACTCTAATGGATTGCGTTTTGAAAAAAAAAATGCCATGTCATCAATATCAAGAGATTTGCTTTCTACATGACATATGTATTATTTAATAAACAATCAAATTGAAAAATCATTCTTCAATACTTGTATGTATTTCTATTTAATGTCTCCATGTATTTTCATTTAATGTTTTCATTTTTTTTAATTAGATTTAAAAATTATAATTAAATAATTATTAATTTGCTGATATGACTTCTAATACACCATCTTAAAATAGATAATCATATTGACAATGTCTATTTTTTTTGCGCTACCTCAGTTTGATATTAATGAGTGATAATTGCATTGATAAAAATTTTACTTTAATATCTATTCATCTTATGTGATATATAATTTTTTCACAATTCATGAAATCATTGGAGATGTTTTAATGATGTGTTTACTTGCTGGATTGGAGAATGAGAATAAGGAATGAGATTGATTGATGATATTTACTTACTCTAAAATTATTCCGTAATGGAAATAAAATGATAGGTCTCACATTAATTTAAGGTTATAGAAGATGAATCCTATTCCTCATACCCTATTTAGGAAACTCATTCTCATTCCTCTTTTCAAATTAAAAAGACTTTTATACCCCTTATTTAAGTGGGGTTATGGAATTTTTTTGGAAGTTATTCTTTTATTATTATCATTATTATTTTGTTCTATAGGTTATATGATATGTCTGTTATTAAATAAAATTATTTATTTTTACAATATTGTTGGATTATATGAGAGTTTAAAAATAATCATATAATTAATAATCATAACAGCTATAATGATGAAACCTAGCATAACTTTTATGAGAAAGGTGTACATATATACATATATATGAAAAACAAAAATGACCACTATATTCTTATTCGAGAAATAATATAATATTATGAAATTTTTATTTAAAAATAATAAAAAAAATTATAATGTAATTTCATATATTATGAATAGTTTGGAATTATTTAATATTAATAAAAATAAAAAGTAAAATATAGATACATAATATACTTACAATAATATTGTTAAGAAAGTTTATTTTTTTTATGAAGTATAAAATATTATTAATTAATGACATTTTTGTAACTTGTAATTTATCCATTTTGATTCCAAAGTAAAATAAACAGTTCAGTAAGAATATTTTTTATTTCGATTCCGATTCTGATTAATGTAATTAAAATAAACAACTTATTCTGATTCCGATACATCATTTCAATTCCATATAATTGTAATTCATATTCTGATTCCTATAATAAAAATAAATACACCGTAAATTCTTAAGGCCATGAAGCCTCTTTCTGGATAACCGAAGAAAAAAAAAAATATGATGTCATCAGAATGTTGAATGGAGTACACGTCTGCTTAATTTATTAACGCAATCTTCATAACAAACTCTTCGCCTCCTAAGAAGATTTTCTATGCAAATTAAAATAATTTGATAGCTATGTCGTTGTTTTCTGGTGATAGTGGTGATTCAGCAATCGGATTTTTCCCTCGATCAATATCCTGACAATCAATGACGTCATTAACTGCTTTTCGAATCCAATATTCAATAGCGTCCCAATAAGCACAATTACTGGAAGATTGAAAAGCACTATTGAACTTGGCCACAGCGTCATTGTTATCTGATTTGCAAGTGTTAAGACGCTTTCCAATAGGATCAGTTATCTTTTTAGCCAATTCGGAAAATTTGTCATCAATAGTGTTTGTGCTTTGATCATGGTTGTTTGAGTTGCAATTAAAGTAAGGCCTTGCACGCCTACATTGAAAGAGCGATCGTCTCTGAGAAAACTGCAGTGCAGTAGTACTGATAGTCATTTGTTTGACGGCACATATTAGAAATCAATTTTTCATCGGCAGATGAATGAATGATATATGAAGAGAGAGATGGCATTGTAAAAAGGAAATAGCTTAGCTAAAAAATTGTTACAAGGGGCCATTCTTTGATTTCGAAGGATATTTTTAATGAGGAAGTAAAAGATTAACTGGTACAAAGACAATGACTTTGTGCACGCCTATATATACTACTAGAATTAAGAAGTTTGACAACACAGCATGAGGTTTCGACGCGAAATCTATTGGCCTTCGATTGAAATTAATGACGATACCGAAACAAATCAGAGCAACGTCATTTATCTTTTTTTTTTATTAATTTTTTTATAATCTAATGACACATCAACATAAAAAATAATAGATAATTAAAATTATTTTATTTTTTTCCTTTTACATGTCATTCAAATTCTAATAAAAATTAGCTCAGATAAATGATTGATAAAAAATCTTTACTCGATAAATTTATTATAGTAGTGTTGATTGAAGTTAGCTAATCAGTAATCACTTCATTTTTCAGCTCAGAAAGAACCTCATACGTAACAAATCATTGGGTTTGCAGAGATGAACATTTTATAACTGAAGAGTAGTTCAACCAAACAAAACCGTTCATATATACAAAATATCAATCAGATCCATCAATCGAATCTTCAAAAGATAGGTTAAATACTCATTAAATTAATTCAATTGCATAATTGTAGAAATGCAAAATCTTTTACTGCAAGTTGCAACCCGACTAATATGGTGCCTTCGTTCAAAGTGAAAAAAAAAAAAAAAAAAAACATCTGTATTTAAAAATTTAAACCTTAAAACTACTCACCAAATACTAATTGTTATTTTATCAATTATTAATTTATTTTATACAGAATTAAATTTACCCCGAATGCAACCATTATTTATGAAGAGTAGCCAAAACGAAAAAAAAAGATACGTCAAATTAAAGTGTGGGATATGACATTCGAACTTCTTATTAAATTATAGATTTTTTTTTTTTTTGCGCAATTAAAATGCTTCTTTTTTTAATCAAGAGGAAATATATTGCATGTCTATAACAAGTATGTTGATGTATTGGTTATCAAACTTTAATTTAATAATTTTATAAAAACGTGACAAAAGCACTACTTGGAAGCATTAATTAAAAAAAAAAAAAAGGCAAAAAGAGATGTTTAGTTTACATCATATATTGCCATTCAATATGACTTAATAGTAGAAAAATGCAATCTAATAGTTTGAGTCATTGTATTATAGGTGACATTAAAAAAAAAATAATATAAGAATCTTATCCATGTTCATAATTCATTATTTAATTAAATGCGTAATAAAATGAAATCTTCACTTGTTTCAAGCACAATATATTTTTCAGAAGTAAAATAATAATAGTAGTAGTAGTAGTAGTAATGTAGAGTCGCATGATATCTTTTAATTCTGGTGGTTGTGTGTCTGATTGTTTACTATAGTGAAGACTCTAATTCATTATATCATATTTAAAAAATAAAATAAATAGAAGGAAGCCATATTTGACTTAACAGCGAAAAACCAAAGTTTAACGGATTGTATAATTGTCTAATAAAGATTACTAATAATTTTTTATTTTATAGATCTCTAATTTCCATCATTCGTTCATACGAAAATCATCTCTCGTTATGATAATGGTTAAGAATGAATGGTGAAAATCAAGTGGTATTGAAAAATATCTAGAGCCAGACTTGATATTATTAGAGAAGGATCAAACTTGGCCAGAGAAAGGCCTTCAACTAGAGAAGGACCCTAAACATATAATTTACCAACAAAGATTTTCTTAATTAAAAGTTGAATATTCTTACTTAAAAGTTTGGACATCTAACTAAAGAAAGACCCTTACCACATAATTTCTTGTAGGATTGTATGTATCAATGCATATGATAAAATTCAAATAAGTTGACATAGCTAATATATCGTCAAGTTTTGATTTCATTTTTTTTTAATATGTTATAAATACAATTATAATTTTTCGTTATCTAAATATCGGCTTTAAGGAAAAATCCGAATCTCAACATTTATTAAACTCTACTCTCTTATCTAAATATTGACTTTAAGGAACAGTTCGGATTCCAATATTCATTAAACTCTACTCCTTTAATATGTGTGGATAAAATTCACATAAGCTGATATAGCTAATATATCATCAAGTTTTTATTTTTTATTTTTTTATATATTACTCTACTCCCTTAAGGTGCATGGAAAGAGGGTCTCGCACGGAATAAGGAAACCTAGCTCTCCAACTGGAGAGACCTACATGTAATTAGCCTCCTATAGGAGGACATGATGCAAATTGTCCACCATTGGCAAATAGGACACTCGAACCCGCATTGCACTTTTAGAGAAAGGCGGAGCTGATGTGCTGTGGCTAGGGATGGCAACGGATCGGATCGGATCAGATTTTATTCCTTTCGAACCCAATCCGAAATTTTTGAAAGATGCTCCAAATCCGACCTTTGCCCCAAACGAATTACCACTTTCTACCCCAAACCCAAACCCAATTTGAGGGATTTACCCCGGACCCGATCCATTAACCCGATTTAGTTTTTAACTAAAACAAATATTTAAACAAAAAAATATAACAAATATCAAAAGACTTAGTACATTCATGATGAAATGTCATTACACAATCCAAAATATTAATACTATATAGTCATAAATACTAAAATAATAGTAACAATATAATCAAGTTTCATTACAAATACTAAATAAATAAATAATCGAAAACATTACAAAAATCCATGCTAAAAATCCATCTCAATGCTTTCAAACATTGGAGAAGTGGCTGCTATTACCTGTTAGGTTTTTTTGTTTTTAATTTATATTTCGGGTTAATGGGGCGGGTCGGGGCAAAAAAGCTTGCCCCGTTCCTGACCCGGTAATCCAAACGGATCAGCCTTTTAGCTCCAAACCCTCCCCAAAGTCAATTGTTTTGGCCCCAAACCCATCCCAAATAAACCGGATTTTTTCGGGTTTGGATCGGATCGGATATTTTTGCCATCCCTAGCTGTGGCCAACACGGTACAACCTTTTGTTTTGATTCTAACAATATACTTTAATATAATAATAGTTGTACCAAAATGGAAGTGATCAAAACTCTTTGCTTTTATTTACATAACTAATAACACGACCATATATGGAAGAGTGAATTAAATATAAAAATGAGATCATCATATTTGAGAAAGTGGTTCTTCTTTATTCTCAAATATCATATACAAAATGATAAAGGCTTCGGTTATGGCCTTTCGATAATACAGATCAAGAGTGGATGATGAATCATAAGATGGCAGATTAGGAAATAGTTAATTAATATCAACACCCATGAATGGAGTAGTACATATCCACTCATGTTATCGATATAAATATACATAACTAACTCTTTATCTCCTAAGAAAATTATCAATGCAAGTTAAAATAATTTCGAATAATTTGATAGCTATGTCGCGGTGTTTTCCATCGATAGTGATGATTCAGCAATTGGATTTTTCCTTCGATAAATATATTGACAATCAATGACATCATTAGCTCCTTTTTGAACCCAATCAATAGCGTTACAATAAGCACAATTATTGGTAGATTGTAATCTTATTTGTGAGCATTAAGTCGTTGCTTTCCAATAGGATCAGTTATCTTTTTAGCCAATTGGAGGAATTTGTTGTCGATAGTATTTTGTGTTTTGATCATGGTTTTTGAATTGTGCTTCCGCACGTCTATTTGTAAGAGCGATGTGAAGGAAAAACAACAATTGTTTTTATAAAAAATATGAATTTTGCGGAACACTGAGTTTTAAAAAATTTTTAGAAAACTCAATAAACCCTAGATCCATAAAACAATGAAATAAAATAATACAAGATAAAATAAAAATCAGATTTTTACCTTATGTATTGATCTCTGTGGATTGCTCACCACCTAGCCTTCCTCGATATGACTCTACACCAAGAAACTAGTGAGTGGGCACAATTATATAGTATTGTGCTCACTTTCTTTTGATTTCTTTTCTAAAAAGAATCAACAATAAATATAAGAAGTGAGTTTATGATTTTGGTTATGCTAAAAGAAAACTTTTCCTCTTCTTTTCAAAGAACGTAAAGCAAAAACCAAAATATAACTTCCGTTTCTTTAAAAGAAAACTATTTCTTTTCTATTTATAGGCAACTAATTAGGGTTTCAATTAATCAAATTAACATTAAACCCCAAATTTATTAAAATTAAACTTTTGCCTCATATAACATAACTAATTCAAAATTAATTCATGTTATATTTTACAATTAAACATGTGACCTATAATTAATTCATAATTAATTTATATCCCGTCACAACTGAGAATCAAATTCAAAACCTCTTATAAAATTAATTAAATAATTATTAATTCATAATTAATAATTAACTAATTAATTATCAAATAATTTGAATAATCAATATCATTCAAATATTAAGTGAACACAAATGTTGCTACTTGCGTAACAATTATAATTGGACGGTCCAATTACAATATTCTATATACAAGTTTCTTATAGTGAAATGAGCTATCAAGGGGACCCGATGGACCTACAATTTTGAGCTCCAATAATATCGAAATTATTAATTAAACTCTTTAATTAATAATTTACTATTATTAATCTTAGAGTTACTCCACTAAAAACCTAAGATTGCACTCTCAAAACTGTAGATGTTTTTATACAATCTGAAACTTTCAGTGTCCATTGATTTAATCACTACATATGATTTGACCCTCCACAAATAGTTCATAATTAAAGCTAGGTCAAAATGTCCGTTTTACCCCTCTAATTATTTCTTAATCCTTAAGTACCATTGATTCTCTAATGAACAATATATTCATAACAACTTATGAATTTATCTTTCCATTTTCATATGAATGGAAAGTTGAGCGCTCATATTATTCAAGACCTGAATCAACCCTTAAGGGAACTACTTCTCTACTTCTTGCAAGAAGGAGTGGATTCCACTATCGTGTAGAACGTTCCCAGCTACTTACAAATCATATCCCCAAAGTACGAAGTTATTGATCGGACATCTACACCGATCTCACCCATGTAAATCAAAGGATATAACTCAACAAGCAGGAGTCCATAATACACTCAGGATTAAGATCAATTCATATATGATCATCTGGTTGATAAACATAAATCTCTGAGTTTAACGGATATTAATAAGAGAATTATGTTTATCGTGGTCCAGTCCTATATAATCTTTATTATATAATATGCCTCCATTTCCATGTCACTACATGAATAGTCTCGGATAAAACTATCGTACCGAATACAAAATGGACCGCAACTGTAGATTTACCACAAATAAAGTATCCAGCTTTATTTGTTTCCTACGGACTTTTTAGATTACTTATTTCAAATTATATCCGCCTGTATATAACACTTATATACTTAATTTGAAATTACATTAGTAATCAAGGATGTTTCTCATGATATATACAATTTTTGCAAAATATATAAATTGAATAAAAATGAATACTTTATTATTTATAAAACCGTTTACATTATTACAAGCTCTTAGGGCATAAAACCCAACAATCTCCCACTTGCCCTAGAGCAGATGGGATATATCTCGTAATCCTAGACCTTCTAGATGACCTTCAAACACTTTAGCCGTTAAGGTCTTCGTAAACAGATCAGCAAGATTATCTTGTGATGCAATCTTCATCACGTTCGCATCTCTTCTTTGAGATGATATTTCCTCTCTATATGCTTCCCTCGTTTGTGGCTTCTTGGTTCTTTGGAATTAGTCACTGCACCACTATTATCACAATAAAGGGTAAGTGGTTTATCCATATCTGGAACAACTTCCAGATCAGTCAAGAATTTACGTAGCCATACCGCTTCTTTAGCTGCTTCACAAGCTGCTACATATTCGGCTTCCATAGTGGAGTCAGCAATGCATGATTGCTTAACACTCCTCCATACAATGGCTCCACCACCAAGAGTGAATACTGATCCGGACGTGGATTTTCTTGAATCCTTATCCGATTGAAAATCAGAATCTGTATATCCTAGTGGGATCAAATCCTCTCCAGAATATACGAGCATATAGTTTCTCGTTCTCCGAAGATACTTGAGAATATGCTTTACTGCCACCCAGTGATCTAATCCTGGATTGGATTGATAACGACTAACTATTCCCACCGAATAACATATATCTGGTCTCGTGCATAACATAGCATACATGAGACTGCCTACTGCAGAGGCATAGGGAATCCGTCTCATATCCTCAATTTCTTGAGGTGTCTTAGGACACTGTTCCTTAGACAAATGAACTCCATGACGAAAAGGTAAATTACCTTTCTTAGAGTTCTGCATCGAAAATCGCATAAGAATCTTATCGATATACGATGCTTGAGACAGCGCTAACAGTTTGTTCTTACAATCCCGTATTATTTGGATCCTAAGGACATAACTGGCCTCTCCCAAATCTTTCATTTGGAATTGGCTAGCGAGCCAGCTCTTTACGTCTGACAATACTCCAATATCATTCCCAATGAGTAGAATATCGTCAACGTAAAGTACAAGGAAAACCACTTTATTATCGATTATCCGTTTGTATACACAAGGTTCATCGATATTTTGCTCAAAACCATAAGACTTGATCGAAGTATCAAACCTTATATTCCAAGATCGAGATGCTTGCTTAAGTCCATAAATGGACCTTTGCAACTTGCAAACTTTTTGCTCTTGACCTTGGGACACGAATCCCTCTGGTTGTACCATATAAATACTTTCATCAAGATTACCGTTCAAAAACGCAGTCTTGACATCCATCTGCAAAATATATAATCGAGACATGCAGCAATGGAAAGAAGAATCCGAATGGACTTAAGCATAGCTACTGGCGAGAAAGTTTCCTCATAGTCAACTCCCTCTTTCTGGGTATAACCCTTTGCCACTAGTCTAGCTTTAAAGGTTTCAACCTTTCCATCCACTCCTATCTTCCGCTTGTAGATCCACTTGCAACCTATGGGTTTTATCCCATCTGGTTGATCCACAAGTTCCCAGACTGAGTTAGAGTACATAGACTCCATCTCGAGATTCATAGCTTTAAGCCATTCCTCCTTATCAAAATCCTCCATTGCATCATGATATGTCAATGGATCATCTACACTCTCATCAAAGATAGCAATTTGTGCCTCTCCAATCTCTCTGTAGCGGACTGGTGGTCTAATAACCCTCCCACTACGACGAGGTGGTAGATGATTCTGATGAGAATCTATCTGACGTTCAGACGTGGTTTGAATTATGTCATTGTCAACAACTTTTGCTGACAGGGTACTATTCGACCCAGGAAGTAACTCCTCGAGTACAACTTTACTTCGAGGTTTGTAATCTCTCATATAGTTCTCTTCAAGAAAAATAGCGTTTGTCGATACAAACACTTTGTTTTCTTCAGGACTATAAAAGAGTCCGCCCCTAGTCTCTCTGGGATAACCTACAAATAGGCAAACTTTTGAACGTGGTTCCAACTTCCCAGTCTTGTTCTTCAACACATGTGCTGGACACCCCCATATGCGAAAGTGACGTAAACTAGCTTTACGACCTTTCCACAACTCTAAAGGTGTCTTTGGAACTGACTTAGATGGCACAACATTCAAAATATACATTGCAGTTTGCAATGCATATCCCCAGAATGAACTAGGTAATGATGAATAACTAAACATAGATCTCATCATGTCCAAAAGGGTCCGATTTCTCCTTTCTGCAACACCGTTCTGCTGGGGTGTTCCAGGAGCAGTCAATTGGGATAAAATCCCATGCTCAAGCAAGTAATCCTCAAACTCTGTATCGAGATACTCGCCTCCACGATCTGATCGTAGAGTTTTCAATGTTTTACCTAATTGATTCTCAACTTCAGCTCGAAACTCTTTGAACTTTTCAAAAGTTTCTGACTTTCGTTGCATAAGGTAAACATATCCATATCTTGAATAATCATCAATAAATGTGACGAAGTATTCATAACCGCTTCTAGCTTTAACATTCATAGGACCGCAGACGTCCGAATGTATAAGCTCTAACGGTTCCTTAGCTCTAAGCCCTTTTCCAGTAAAAGGTCTTTTAGTCATTTTACCTTCTAAACATGATTCACAAACAGGTAAAGTATCGATCTTTAACTCGTTTAAATGTCCGCTCTTTACAAGTCTGTTTAATCTGTCAAGGTTAATATGACCAAGTCTTAGATGCCAAAGATATGTATCATCATTATGAGAAATCTTTTGTCGTTTTGTTTTTGGTTTTTCAACCTTAAACATTTCAGTATTAAGCAGTGGGTTATGCATTAACGGTCTTAATACATATAAATTGTTTTCTTGTATCCCTGAACAAATTTTCAAACCATTTATAGAAATAATAACTGATTTATTATTAAAAGAAATAGAATAATTAAATTCCAAAAGTTTAGAAACACAAATCAAATTTCTCTTAAAACCTGGAATAAAATAAACATTGTTCATTACAATAAAACAATTATTATTAAAATGAAGTCTAACTTCTCCCACTGCCTTTGCTGAAACGACTTCCCCTGTCCCGACTCTCATGTTAAACTCACCCTCATCAAGCTGCCTATATGAATCAATCAATTGCAAAGAAGAACAAACATGATTAGTGGCTCCTGAATCAATTATCCAAGGGGATGAATCATCCTCCACTAAACAAGATTCAATGACTAGTAAATCACATTTACCTTTCATCTTCTTCTCTTGGAGCTCCTTGAGGTACTTGGGACAGTTCCTCTTCCAATGCCCATCAACACCACAATGAAAACATTTTCCTTTGGGCTTTGTGGCCTTGGAGCCCTTTTTGCTCTTCTTTTGAGTAGCTTGCTTCTTGGGTTTAACATTAGCCTTAGCCTTTCCAGTGTTTCTCTTCCTCTTATTTTTAAGAGAAGAAGAAGTCTCAGCAACATTTGCTTCACCGGACTTATTTTTGTCCTTATTCATAGACTCATAAGTAGTGAGCTCATTTAGCAACTGTGTAAGTGAGTAAGTCAACTTGTTCATAACATAGTTGCTCTTGAATTGCATGAAACTCTTCGGAAGAGTTTCTAGTATCATGCTCACTTGGCTACGCTCATCTATAGCCCCACCATGGCTTTCAGCTGTGTTAAAGTGGGTCATCATTTTCAAGACATGCTCTCGAACAGATGTACCCTCCTTCATCCTAGCAGTCATAACAGCACGAACAGCTTCGTGTCGTTGCTGCTCAGAAGGTTGCCCAAACATGCCCTGCAATGACTCTAGTATTTGAGTTGCTGTTGTCATTGCCTCGTGCTTGGTAGCAAGCACCTCGGACATCCCTGCTAACAAATAGCAGCGGGCCTTCTCATCAGCTGTGACCCATTTTTGATAGGTCTCGCGCACAGTACGTCCAGCATTTTCTGTTGGCTGGGGAGGACAAGGCTGAGTCGTGACAAATTTAAGGTCTTCACAGACCAGGACTGCATTCATGTTACTTTTCCATTTGACATAATTTTCCCCGTTTAATTTATCATTAGCAAGTATAGAAATCAACGGAGATACCATTGCTGAAAATAAATAACACATTTAATATCAATTTGCAAAAATTAATATCATGTAATTTTGGCATAAAATTAAACGTGATGCATGATACACGAATAATGAATTAGAAAATACTCTAAAAAATAATTACTACGTCACGATAATCTAACATTCCACAAATAAGTGCCGCCGTAGGGTAGGTCAAGTATTTGTATGTTAGACTGAGACATTCTCAATTAAATAATATAATAAAATAACTCTTATTCCTATATTATTTAACTACCGTTTTTCGGTCAGGAAAATAATTAACAATTAATTATTTCCTTTATGAGTGTAACCCATCATTTCGGATTCCATGGACTTAACTCGAGAATTACCGCCGTAGGGTAGGTCAATCCCAAGATACATCTAGAAATCCTATCCGTTAGGAAGTCAACCTTGATCAACTTAAATGGACACCACCCGTAGGGGGACGATAACAAAGCCGTCTCGTTTCACGGTGTTGAACTAATGATGGAGACCACGAGATATATTGTCATATATCTCTCTCCCACTCACTATTTTAGGATAAGGGTTTTCTATTTAAATATTCCTAGTCATCGTCTTAGATTATTAACGGCTAAAAAGATAATCTAAGTTACTAAGAATTTATGTGTTGCTAAAGTCTGAAACTTATTAACACTTAATGAATTACCAGATTTTTAACACTTAAAAATCTAATTCAATTTATAAATATAATATAAATAATCAAAATTATAAATATTAGATTTAATATGAAGTTACCTGATTTTAACTAATTAAAATCTAATCCACATTATGAATGCCAATTATTGAAATATAATTTCTAACTTGAAAACTATGATTTTCTACTAAAATCAATTCAAATTATTTAAAAGGCATTCTATGTATTATTCTTCTATTTATACTAATAAACAATTTAATAGTAAAATAAAATAATACATATGATGCATGTCATGTTATAATGTAATGAGTAGACACCTCATGATTCTATATGACATATTTTGATGCATGTACATGTTATATAATTATCAATTCATCTCATGAAAATAATTAAATAAACAACATGTGTATGACCGGGTTCTTTGGTTTTGACTACCTAAATCTAATTTCAATATTACATAAATTAACCAAGGCATTCCTTGGCCTTCACTTGTAGTCTTCAGATCTTGAAAAGTCTTCATGGGCTCTAAAAACTTTTATGGGCTTTCTTAGGCTCAAAATTAATTTGCTTTAATTATCAAGAACTTCCATCATATGGATTGGGTTGTAAGCCCAATTCTTGATTTTCGAACCCAAGAAAAAAAATATCCCATAAATTGTCAAAAGGGTACATGTACAAATTGACTATCAATTGGTACACTTTTATCTCATACACCAGTGTGAATCAATATTCACACGAAAACACATTAAACAATTTCATGTATTTGTCTTTTGTGCACCAGTGATATTCACGCAAGAAATTGTGTAATACAAGCAAACAAATTTGCTTTTTCGTCTTTTGTGCATGACACACCAATTGCACTTTTAACAATTTCAATTTTTGACAGTGCAACCGTTTGACTTTTACGCATGACATATGGACAAGTGCAACAATTGCACTCACAGTGTATTGCAACAGTATGCCTGCAACACTGCCACGCCATACACCAAATCAGACGCGACAGCATACATCCAGCAAGCACACCTAACTGGTTCAAAACCAGTTCACAGCGTGAAGTCGCCCAAACGCAGCAACAAGCGTACCAGTTCACAAACCAGGCCCGCAGCCGCTCGCCCATCACAGCCCCTTTTTTTTTTTTTTTTTTTCGTTCGCGCATCTTGTGCGCTTGCTGTTTGATTGCGCATCTTATGCGAACACACTGGTTCATAATCAGTGCACACCCAAATTCAGACCCAGTTTCAGTCGATCTTCAGATCTGATCTGCTGCGCTTTATTCTTAAAAATTAAAAACCTAATTCTATGAATTACAACAGAAAAATAATTGCCATAAACGGCTTACAATTTAATCAAATTAAATAACCAAAGAACCATATAATTAATGATCATACCATGCAATCCCCATTCATCAAACATGAATCAAATACATCATAATCAAATAAAAAAATAGTGCCTACTCAATGACATACATATCAATACAAAACATATTATTTTAAAATCATTATTTTATTGGAACCAGGCTCTGATACCAATTGAAGGAAAAACAACAATTGTTTTTATAAAAAATATGAATTTTGCGGAACACTGAGTTTTAAAAAATTTTTAGAAAACTCAATAAACCCTAAATCCATAAAACAATGAAATAAAATAATACAAGATAAAATAAAAATCAGATTTTTACCTTATGTATTGATCTCTGTGGATTGCTCACCACCTAGCCTTCCTCGATATGACTCTACACCAAGAAACTAGTGAGTGGGCACAGTTATATAGTATTGTGCTCACTTTCTTTTGATTTCTTTTCTAAAAAGAATCAACAATAAATATAAGAAGTGAGTTTATGATTTTGGTTATGCTAAAGGAAAACTTTTCCTCTTCTTTTCAAAGAACGTAAAGTAAAAACCAAAATATAACTTCTGTTTCTTTAAAAGAAAACTATTTCTTTTCTATTTATAGGCAACTAATTAGGGTTTCAATTAATCAAATTAACATTAAACCCCAAATTTGTTAAAATTAAACTTTTGCCTCATATAACATAACTAATTCAAAATTAATTCATGTTATATTTTACAATTAAACATGTGACCTATAATTAATTCATAATTAATTTATACCCCGTCACAACTGAGAATCAAATTCAAAACCTCTTATAAAATTAATTAAATAATTATTAATTCATAATTAATAATTAACTAATTAATTATCAAATAATTTGAATAATCAATATCATTCAAATATTAAGTGAACACAAATGTTGCTACTTGCGTAACAATTATAATTGGACGGTCCAATTACAATATTCTATATACAAGTTTCTTATAGTGAAATGAGCTATCAAGGGGACCCGATGGACCTACAATTTTGAGCTCCAATAATATCGAAATTATTAATTAAACTCTTTAATTAATAATTTACTATTATTAATCTTAGAGTTACTCCACTAAAAACCTAAGATTGCACTCTCAAAACTGTAGATGTTTTTATACAATCTGAAACTTTCAGTGTCCATTGATTTAATCACTACATATGATTTGACCCTCCACAAATAGTTCATAATTAAAGCTAGGTCAAAATGTCCGTTTTACCCCTCTAATTATTTCTTAATCCTTAAGTACCATTGATTCTCTAATGAACAATATATTCATAACAACTTATGAATTTATCTTTCCATTTTCATATGAATGGAAAGTTGAGCGCTCATATTATTCAAGACCTGAATCAACCCTTAAGGGAACTACTTCTCTACTTCTCGCAAGAAGGAGTGGATTCCACTATCGTGTAGAACGTTCCCAGCTACTTACAAATCATATCCCCAAAGTACGAAGTTATTGATCGGACATCTACACCGATCTCACCCATGTAAATCAAAGGATATAACTCAACAAGCAGGAGTCCATAATACACTCAGGATTAAGATCAATTCATATATGATCATCTGGTTGATAAACATAAATCTCTGAGTTTAACGGATATTAATAAGAGAATTATGTTTATCGTGGTCCAGTCCTATATAATCTTTATTATATAATATGCCTCCATTTCCATGTCACTACATGAATAGTCTCGGATAAAACTATCGTACCGAATACAAAATGGACCGCAACTGTAGATTTACCACAAATAAAGTATCCAGCTTTATTTGTTTTCTACGGACTTTTTAGATTACTTATTTCAAATTATATCCGCCTGTATATAACACTTATATACTTAATTTGAAATTACATTAGTAATCAAGGATGTTTCTCATGATATATACAATTTTTGCAAAATATATAAATTGAATAAAAATGAATACTTTATTATTTATAAAACCGTTTACATTATTACAAGCTCTTAGGGCATAAAACCCAACACGATGGTCTCTGAAGAAAACTGCATTGCAGTACTGATAGTCATTTGTTCGACGGCATATATTACTAGCAATCAAATTTTCATCTGCAGAGGAATGAATAACGAATGGAGAGATGGGTTAAAACTTAAAAAATTGTTACAACGGGCCACTCTTTGATTTTGAGGGAAATTTTTAATGAGGAAGTGAAGATTAATTAATTGGTACAAAAACACTAACTCTGTGCATGTTAATATCTACTATAAGAAGTTTGACAAGAGAGCCAGAGATTTTGATGAGAAAGTTTTTGGCCTTCCATTGAAATTAATGGCATTAGTATAACAATCAATAACAGCGGCATTGGTTTGAGTTCGTTGATCATTTCATTTTTTAGCTGAAAAATGTAGATGATCGAATCTGAAGAAGCTGGTATGGAGGGTCATCCCGACAATCAACTTCAAAAAATCTAGCAACCTTCATAAGAATCAAACAAACTGAGTGGATTACTTTTAACACCAAGTTAGTGCCAACTGAAGACAGTCTGATACTCAAGTTAGAATATAAAATAAATAAAAGAGACGGAGAAGTAAAAAGAGGAACATATAACTAGAATTGTGCAATGTGGTTTGATGAACGAGGAAACAAAGTCTTCTGACATTGTAGGATAGAATTCGATTGCAGAATGGCCACAGGTTGGACTGAGAGTATGGGTGGCTATCTGTCGTGCAACTGGGGAGATGAACTGAGAGCATGTTGGCAGAGTGATGTTAAGGTAAAAATTGTGTCTCTGTTCTTCTGGTTGCTGCCCCTTTTATAAGTGCGGAGAAAGCCGTTGGGGGAAGAGTTATGACAACGTGGATTAAGAAATCAATTCCTTCGATCCACGTCTCTATGTTAATGGGGAAATCCTCCCATTAAGTTGGTCAAACGTTAGCAACCTGATACCCTTCCTTCAATGCGGTCAAATGTGTCATTAATGACACTATAAGCTGGCGCACATTACAATGAGTCTTCGACTTCTGGATTATTGGCCGACTTAATGGCCCTCCAGTTGAGCTACGACTCTAGGCCCCTTATCTCATCCATTCAACTGGGCCCATACTGCGCTTTGCGACCCTCTTCTGATGGGCTTGAAGCAAGCAATTTTACCATTACAAGAAATAACTTCATTTGATAAAGGGCAAATTGCACAAACCCCTTGAGGTTTAACAAAATTGCATAAAAATAATAATATTTGGATAACCAACACCGACCTTTCTTGAAATTCCAAAAACTTAGCACAAACCTACTCTACTATTATTCAACCACGATTAAATCCGTACGGCTAACGTCAAATATATAAAAAGACTAAAATACCCTTCAAGTTTAGTCAAACTTTTTATTTTTTGTAAATTTAAAATTAATTTACAACCTTTTTAATTTAATTAATTAAATAAATAATAAATAATACTAACCTAGTCTCCATGGGAGACCAAAAGTTCTAAAGCAGTAGAGACCATCTCTATTGTTGGAATCTATCTCCAGCAATGGAGACGATCTTCATCTTTGGAAACATCTGACGATGGAGTTTTCTCCATCGTTGGAGGTCTCTTGTGATGGAGATCATCCTCATCTTTGGAGACATGCCTAGAGACCGATGGTCTTTGGTGATGGAGACCATTGGTCTCCTGGTTTCCATCTAGAGATCAGGATATTAATGGCCTCCATCATCACAGACCACTGGTCTCCAGGTCTTCCTCGCCTGCGGTCAAATCTAGTCTTCGACGATGGAGACCAGATCTAGTCTTCAAAGAGTATTTTTTTTTTTTTTTTAATTTCATGAAGTTTAAGTTTTTTTAATTTGAGTGAATTTGGTTTGATGATGATAATTAATTTGGGTGATGTTGGTTTGATAAAAATTATGGAGATTATGATTTTGATGAAAATAAGAGATGGATGATAAAAATGAAGAAATGGAGAAGAGAAAGATGATCATAGAGAGGCAGAAGATGAAGATGATTTTTTTTTTTTTTTTTAGGGTTTAAATATTATATGATTATTTTATTAATTAAAAAATGTATTTTAATTTTTTTTTGTTTATTTATTAATTAATAATATATTTAGAAGGTGTGTATTGATCATTTTACCGTTAATAATTTTGACTTCATAGATATTGACTAATGATTAACTAGCAGTAGAGAAGATTTGTGTTGAGTTTTTAAAACCTAATGGGAAATTAGTATGAGTTATCTAAATATTATCATTTTTATATAATTTCATCAAACCTCAGGGAGATGTACGCAATTTGCCCTACGTTAAAAATCAATGCATTATGGATGGACTTACGTTACGGAGTAGTTCAAGTAAACCTCCTTATTTTACAACCAAGGAGTAGTTCAAGGACTTATTTTACAAACCTGTTCGTATGGACAAATATGATCCAATCAGCCCCCATTTATAAAAATCTTCAAAATACAAGCTAATACATGTCTAATTTATTTCAATTGTTAAAATCGTAGAATGCAAATTCTTTTATTGCAAGTTGCAACTTGATTTTATACTATGCCAAAGAACTTTTATATTAAAAAATTGAACCTAAAAGTAATATTCAAATTTAATTCATATTTTAACAATTATTAATTTGTTTTAAAGATAACTTTATATACACCCTACACAACCCTGTGAAAAAACAAGCAAAACAGAAAGATTAGACAGCAAAACCGTGGATATGACAATCCACTTTCTTATAAAATTACATTTGATTATTAATAGATTTGGCATCCTTTTTTCAAAAATATCTTCTTCTTTTTCTTTTTTTTTTTAATCTTTCTTCACTCTAGCCTACACATTAATTTATTTCCAATGAAAGGATGTATAATTACTTCGGTTGACAGTCCTGTGTGCTTCCTACCCACTTATATTATGCTATATGAATTATTATAGATATAATTTCACATCATTTGATGTAATATAAATAGATAGGAGCATATAGACAATAGGATCAGTCCACCAAAATTACTCTCCAATTTACATAAAGTCTTAGTTCTCCAATTAAAGGACACTATGTACAAACCATTCTCAAAACTATTACCAAAATTTTTTTTTCTTCTATCTTTGATGGGAGAGATCGCACAAGAAGTAATAATTTACACCAACTGATAAAATTGAAACATATGAATATCACGGTATTTTTTTTTTTTTTAATGATTTTCTTTGAGCCTTAACGACAAGTCACAAAATTAATTAATTGATCTTACAGTTAGTATTGTTTATAAGAGTAAACTGTACAAAATAGCACTAAATAACTGTAGACATGTTTAATTAACATTAAAAAACTGAGTTGAGTTTTATTAATGTCTAACTAAACGAAAATATATTAAAATTCTTTTTTTTTTAAAAAAAAAATAAATAATAAAGAATTTTCCTTCTCTCCCTCGCTCCTCCATCTCTTTGTTTCTCTCGTTGCTTCCTTCTCACGTCCTCCTCCATTCTCGTTGACTAACTAGTAATTACCATCAACGAACCCAACAACAACAACACCCTTCATCATCTCCTTCAATTTTTTTTATTTTTATTTTTTTTTATTTTTTATTTTTGGTTATAGGTTCGTCGAACCCAAAGAATCAAATGTCCCCCTTTTTTTATTTTTTTATTTTTTTGTGGGATATTGTTAATGGATGTAGTTGTTGTTAATGATGTTGTTGTGGGACAAGAATGAAATAGATGGTTGATAATGTTGAAGATAGTTGATGATGTTGAAGACATATTTATAGTGATTAGGATACGATTCAGGTCCTTTTTTGTTTTTTTGTTTACGTGGTTTTTTGACACTAAAAATAAACAGTGAAATGGGGCTATAAAAACTCATTTCAAATTTTTAATACTAGTAAAACATAGACTCAGTTATTTAATACTATAAAAAAAAGGGTGTTTGTAATACATATAAAAGCATAATACAGTGATTAGGACACGATTCGGGTCCTTTTTTGTTTTTTTGTTTACGTGGGTTTTTTGACACTAAAAATAAACAGTGAAATGGGGCTATAAAAACTCATTTCAAATTTTTAATACTAGTAAAACATAGACTCAGTTATTTAATACTATAAAAAAAAAGGGTGTTTGTAATG
Source organism: Dimocarpus longan (assembly GCA_022984855.1). Lineage (NCBI taxonomy): Eukaryota > Viridiplantae > Streptophyta > Magnoliopsida > Sapindales > Sapindaceae > Dimocarpus > Dimocarpus longan. Next base: position 24,452,706 of record CM041015.1, read on the forward strand.
CATATAAAAGCATAATACAAAAGTATAATTTCTCACAATACATTGATATAGTAACAATTGAAACACTTTTATCAACAAAATTATCAAAATAAAGTCGTTAAAACACTTTTAAATTACCGATAAAGTAATAGATTATATATGTAAAGTTCTCCGTTGATTCCTCTAATAATGAATTAACTTTATACTGTGAATTTCCATCTTTGACACAGAGAAATTGTGTTGAAGAAACCAATTTACACCAATCACTAAAGGCGAATGTACCAATATTCATACTATAAAACCAAACTTCACTTTGTAAAGAATTAGTGAGACCAATTCTTTATGTAAAGATTATGAATAAAAACAAAATCTGCAAACTTACTTTGTATTTAAAATGTTGAAAAAACAAACTTTGTTGAACATAATAATTAACTTAAAATACGTCAACAAAATAATAAAGATAAAATCAATTCATTGATTTTTATTACTGTGATGGTTTGTAGTACACAGAACCATGATACCTTGAAGTTATGAACAATCCAAACTCTTTATTGACCAATAAGATCTGATATAATAGTTAAAATAACTGCTGAGATCTTGATTGCAATTTCATGGTTTTCAGCCGAAATTGGTGATTCAGCAATCGGATCTTTCCTTCGATAAATATTTTGACAATCAATAACATCATTAGCTCCCTTTCTCATCCAATCGATCGCATCAAAGTAGGCATTTTTATCTGCAGATTTAAAAACACTAGAAAACATGGCAACAGCATGAGTATAGTCGGATTTGCATGTGCCTAGTCGTTGCTTACCAACGGGATCAGTAATGGTGTTGGACAGATCAGAGATTTTGCCCAGTGTATCTTGAGCTTTAATTATGGCTTTTTGGATCGCTAACAATGCAAGGCCATGCTCGTTAAGCGTCTTAGAACGATGGTCTTGATGAAAAAGTTGAAGGCAATAGTTAACGTCGTCTGCTTTGCTGCATACATGCCCGATCAGAGCCTCATCGGCATTGGAATGGACAAACAAAAGAGTAATGACAGTGAGTGAGAGAAAATGCACAGCAAAAGACTTGTTACAAGGTGACATTCCAGATTTTGCAGAGAATTCTAGTGAGAAGGTGACGTTACTTGGTAGAATAATATATATGGGGTCAGAAATTCAAAAACGGAAATCAATGGATTTTACTGGGGATTTTAATTTACATTAATGAGAATGTTATTGATTTGAATATTCATGTTGACTAACTTTGAATGAACTTTTTTTTTTTTAAGTAAGTTTGGATGAAATTTGATGATATAAGTTGGGGTTTGTATTTTCTCAATTGAATGTGTAGTTAAAATTTACTATTTATTTCAAGCGAAGGTGATGAGAGCATTGAAGGATATATCTGTTGGATTCCGGATTTATCTAGATTTCCTAGAATGATTTAAAATATTATTTATTTATTTTATACTTTAATGTTATTTCCTTCTATTAGTTGAATTTATTTTCTTTTAGATTTTTATTTCCTTAAATTATTTGAATGATTTTCCTTTTAGATTTAGAGTTTATTTCATTTTAGATTATTATTTCCTTAAGTTATTTAATTTATTTTGGTTTTCCTTTTAGGTTTTGGATTTATTTCCTTTTAGATTATTATTTTCTTAAGTTATTTAATTTATTTTGGTTTTCCTTTTAGGTTTTGGATTTATTTCCTTTTAGATTATTATTTTCTTAAGTTATTTAATTTATATTCTTTTAGGCTATGTTTCTTACATAAGACTTGTTTGCTCGGAAAATTAGAACTGGTTAGTTATAGGAGATTCATTTAGGGTTGTTATCATGTTTTTTGGTTTTTGAAATATTAATAAAATTTTACAATTTTGCGAGACAATTATTTTATTTTGATTTGGTTTTTTTGGGTATTCTTGCTTAGGATGACTTGGGTCAAGATTAAAATCATTATATGATCTGATTATAGATTTTTTTTGGCTCTTTTAGGTATTCTAGGTTTTTTTGGTCTAGAGTTAGGTTAATTTTGTGATCTAATTCTAGAATACTATTATATCCAATTCTGTGAGTTCATTGATTTGTTATCTATATTTGGATTAAGATTAGGTCAATTCTGTGATCAATCTATCTAATTTGTGAACGCATTGGTTTATTATCTATCCTTGGGCTAGTGTTAGATCAATTCCGTGATTTAATTCTAGAATACCAAGTTATCTAATTTTATAATCTGATTGATTCGTTGTCTATCATATCGTGTGGTGTGAGTCTAGGCAATTAAGGTTTGTTGTTACTAATTTGAAATCCTACCTAGGAAATTGGATTCCTAATTTGTAAATTATACTGTTTACTATTACTAAATCCCAAATTTTAAAAACAAAACCAGTTGAAGAGAAAGTTAAAAAGAAAAGGTTGCAATAGAGAATAATATACTATCAATCAGTAAATCATATACGAGAAATTTGGAGGATAAGTAGCAGAAAATCCCAACATTAAGGAAAGAGAAGTAGCAGATGTGCATGTGTTGAGAGCGAAGCATCAAATGTGAAAGTGAGAAGGGGATAAATTTAGTGAACGGGATAATAATCCTGTGATTTTGGAGAAGTTTAATTTGTACTCTTCTGTCATGATAAATACATGTTGGATTTAAATAGCCCTGCAGTATTGGACTAACCTAACTAAACATGAGATTGGGACTAAAAATAAACTATTTCTTATCCTAAATAAGTTAGAAGTAGGATTCTCTCATAATCTTTTATTATTATTATTATTATTTATCTTAACTTTTGTAAAAGAAGTTAGAATTTAAGTGATATATAAAGAAAAAAATTAGTATAAAAATTCTGATAATCTATTTTCTTTTATGCTAATGTGTCAGTCTAGCAAAAGAAATGTTAAGACAGAGTCCTATCCTAGCTCATAAGCTAGAGGCAATTGGATTGCACAATTCAAAATGTTTTAATTCTATTATTTTAAATTACAAAATTTCTATATAAATGAAACTTAAAATTAAAAATTATATTAACAGGCTACAATCATATTTTGTAGTATAAATGGTGGATTGAAAATCATTTGATTATAACCCATATGTCCCTGAAAATTAAAGTTTATCAAAACGACATCAATTATTTTCCAGTTGTTTGAGAACATTGTACTGGGAGTATACACCTTTACAGTACTAACATGCCATCGGGTGGCAGAGGCCAAAACGTGATTCAACTTAATTGCACTAGGACACTGCTATAAAGGGGCATAATTTGATCTTGCCTTGGACTTAAATGATTTTTACAACTTTTTTTTCCCAATTTTTTACAAGAAAACCGTTAATTTGTAAAAAGTTCAAATGAAGACAATTTACACGCTTTGCGCATGAAGGAACAATACTTGGCCTAATTTATCAACTTAGTTCTTTACAACCGAAAAAAAAAAAAAAAAAGGTAAGAGTTAATATATATATATATATATATATTTGTGGGATAGTCATTCTAATATAGATTGTTAGCAAGCTCAAAAGAGTTTTTTATCATTAAATCATATTGGATGATGATTATTACGATACATGTTAAATTTAAAAAATAAATAAATAAATTATGTATTTAATTAATTTAAATTATAAAAATTAATATATAAAATATTTAATTGATTTTATGGTGGTGGGAATTCTTGTAAATAGGACAACGATATCAAAGCGAAATTTCTTACAGTTTAATTAATAAAAGTAGTTGTACCAACATAGAAGTGATCAAAACTCTGTACTTTTATTTATATAACTGAAAACAGAACCATATATGGAAAAGTGAATTAGGTATAAAATCGAGGTAATCATATTTGAGAAAGTGATTCTTCTTTATTCTCAAATATCATAGACAAGACGATTAAGGCTTCGTTTATAGCCTTTCAATAATACATATCTAGAGTCACTAGAGTAAATCATAAGATGGCAGATTAGGAAATAGCTAATTAAAAATCTGACACTCATGAATAGAGTACTTAGAATATCTTCAATGTAAATATGGATTGTCTTTTAAAAAAAATGGACATATCATTAATGTTAAGTAAATGCACATCCTATGTGGTATAAATATGAATTGATGGACATTCAAGTCTAAAAAAGCTCTTCAATGCTGTTCTATTCATTTCAATAATAAATAGTCCAAAAATAAATATCATTAAAGCAAATTATTATGAAATATTATTTTATGGAAGTTTCAATTATTTATTGTTGATATGGCTGTCAAGGACGCTATCTAGAAATAAACATTGAGGTTGACATCCTCTATTTTTTTTTTTTTTTTTTTGTCACATCAGTTTGATAGTGGTTATAGAAGTTTACATTGGAGAGCTTAATTTTAATACTCTATCAATTTATCCTATGTGGCACTCCATTTTTTCACAATTTATACTTGTATTGGAGATGCTCTTAACCACTCATGTTATCGATATAATATTCAGTACTTACTCTTTATCTTCTAAGGAGATTATCGATACAGGTTAAAATGATTCAGGATAATTTAATAGCCACTCATGTTATCGTTGTTTTCCGCTGACAATGGTGATTCAGCAATCGGATCTTTCATTCGATAAATATCTTGACAATCACTGACATCACTAGCTCCTTTTGGAATCCAATGAATAGCATTCCAATAAGCACGATTACTGGTAGGTTGAAAAGCACCATTAGACTTGGCCACAGCGTCATTGTAATCTAATTTGCAAGCGTCAAGTACTCGTTGCTTTCAAATAGGATCAGTTATCTTTTTAGCCAATTCAGGGAATTTGTTATCGATAGTATTTTGTGCTTTGATCATGGTTGTTTGAATTGCGATTAGAGTAAGACCTTGCACCCTTCATTGAAAGAGCGAGGGTCTCTGAAGAAAACTGCAGTGCAGTAGTACTGATAGTCATTTGTTTGACGGCATATGTTAGCAATATATTTTTCATCTGCAAATGGCATTGTAAAAAAGAAAAAGCTTAGCTAAAAAATTGTTACAAGTGGCCATCCCATTCTTTGATTTTGAAGGATATTTTTAATGGGGAAGTAAAGATTAACTGGTACGAAGATGGTGACTTAATTACTGCATGTCTGTGTTTACCATAAGAATTAAGAAGTTTGACAATACAGCAAGAGATCTTTTGACGGGAAATTTATTGGCCTTCAATGGAAATTAATGACGCTACTGTAACAAGTCAATAACAGTGGCGTTGGTTTAAGTTGGCCAACCAGTAATCACTTCGTTTTTAATAACTTCACATGTAACAAATCAATGGCTTTGCGGGGATGGGACTTCGTTTTACAACTAAAGAGTACGTAGTTCAACAAAGCAAAACTGTTCGTATATACAAAGTATCAGTCAGGTCCATTAATCGAATCTTCAAAATATAAGTTAAATGCACATTAAATTGAATTCAATTGCTTAATTGTAGAAACGCAAAATCTGTTGTTGCAAGTTGCAACCCAACTTATATGGTTCCTTCATTCAAAAAAATCAAAACCTTGAAACTAATTCTCAAATTTAATTTTTATTTTAACAATTATTAATTTGTTTAATGTAGAAATTTTACTTACTCTGAATGCAACAATTATTCACGAAGAACAAGCAACCAAAAAAAAATAGATACGCCAAAACTGTGGAATGTAACACTCAAACTTCTTATTAAGTTATGGATGTTATTTTTTGTGTAATTAAAATGCTCTCTTTTTTTTATATAAAATATATTGCATATCTATAATGGGTATATTGATATACTGGATATTAAACTTTAATTTAATAATTAAAAAAAGAAAAAAAATTGACAAAGCACTACTTGAAAACGTTAATTAAAAGAAGCAAAAAGAGATGTTTAATTAATACATATCTTATATCACCTTCCAATAGGATATACAGGTAGAAAAATGCTTATTCCATCTGATAGTAATTTAGATTCAAGTCATACTATCATACGTGATTAAAAAAATATTAATAAATAAATTAATATAAGAATGTTATTGATGTTCATAATTCTTTATTTAATAAAATGTGTAATAAATTGAGATTCTTATTTGTTTTAAGTAAATTATACTATTCAAATGTTAAAAACAATAGAAAAAATTTAGTTAACTTACCGATTTGGGTAAAGTTACTAACTTATCGATTAGTTATAAAGTTACATAATGAGAATCTTTAATAACCACTCTTTAATTAGTTATAAAATTCTTCAATACTATCCTTACAAAAAATCTAATGATTAGCATTAAAGAAACCTAATTTGAGTAATTTTATCATAATCAGTAAGTTAATGAAATTCATTAAAAAAAATGCTGGGTGTCTTTTAATTCACGTAGTTGTGTATCTAATAATTTATTACAATAGAACTTTTGACTCATTATGTATCAACTTAAAAAATTTATATTTAAATTAATAGCAAAAGGCCAAAATTTAATACATTGTAGAATGCTCTAATAAGGATTAGTGGTGAATTGTTTTTTAAGATATCTAATTTCCAACATTCATTTATACGAGTTTCACCACTCATTATAATAATCGTTAAGAAACAATGGTGAAAATTGGGCAGCGTTGTAAAAAATCTAGAGCCAGACTTGATCTTTTCAGAGAAGAAAAAAACTTGGCCAGAGAAGGACCTTTAATCAGAGAATGAACATATAATTTACCCACATGGATTTTCTCAATTAAAAGTTTGGACACCTAACTGGAGAAAGACCCTTACCACAATTTTTTTGTAGGATTGTTATGTGTCAGCGCGCATGAGAACTTCACACGAACTGAGATAGCTAATATGTATAATTGAATTTTTATTCTAACAGTATACATTTTGTTTATTTTTTACGGAAACAGTGTACTTTAATTGATCGTTATCTCCGAAACAAATCGTAATCAGTTAATTGAATCGCAATGAAACTTATTTGATTAAATATTGATATTCGGCTCGGCATGAGGAAGCTTTAATGATTTCATTTAAGTCAATATCAAACGGACAATATATTATAATTTATAAAGATGCAACTTGTTGAAGTGGAGAGACCATTATCCTCTATTCTCCTTCTTCGTGACTGTAAGGGACGAGGAGAATCAGTTAGTTAATCTGTCACGCTCGATTGAAAAAGAAAATCAAGGATTGGCCATTTAATAAAAGGGGCGAGTTACATATGACCGTGCCATTATGTCTGCCACCACTTTAGCTATACTTACGATAAACGTGCAGGCTCCTTTAATTTATACATACATACATTTTATTACTCCTTTAATTTATATCCGAGGGAAGGCAAAATCGCAAAATACAATTTTTCTTTCATCAAATCCACAGCAGTAACCATTGTTGATCGTCAACCTGTATTGATCGAGAGCCGAGACACAATCAAAGCCAAAAAAGAATCTACATTATTCTTCATTAACACAGGATTTTAAAAAATAAGAATAATAATAATAATAATTACAGAGTGTAACAAAAGGGTAATTTAGGCTATTAAAATATGTTCATTTCTCCATTGAAGCAGAAGATTACAGTGACAAAGCAGCAAATGCCATGAAACCACCCTTTCCTTTCAAGTACATAATATCAACAACCAGCTGACCATCACAGGAGGTTGTGGGACCAGACTTTATCTTCAAGTAAAGAAGAATCCAGATAAAGAAAAACAAGATAAAAAAAAATAATAATTACTACCAGAAGCATATTTCCTTTTCCTTTTTTTTTTTTTTTTTCCTTCAAATGAAGCATATTACCTTTCCCTACTACTAGCACTTGCCTATAGTTAAGAAGGAAAACTGCCCTTTTACCTTCTACATCAATCTACATACACTCAGTTGTCAAGACCTTGTCTTCTGCTCAAAAGGCAGCTAGCAAAAGACAAAGAATCTCTAAGCAGCGGATGGGGCGGTCACATGTTGAACTGCTCCAGCATTAGAAAGAGCGTCTATGAATGGCTTGAAGTTCACTGGCTGTGTGTCAGTCTCAGCAGCTGCAGTTGGTTTTTTGTAATCCAGAGACTCGTCATTGTAAATGTCCCACCATTTCTTGATCAGCATCTTAATGTACTCTCTTTGCATGTTCTCTTCTTCGCCTGTATACCTCCATGGCTTTGATCCCTGTTTTTTCGGTAAATATTAGTAGGGAATCACAATCAGTGTCAAACAAGATGACCAAAGAAAATGAACGTGCACATTCAACCTTTTACTCGAATTACTCACCGCTGCACAGTAGTGAACAACCTTCACTTTCTCAAGCTCTACATTCTCCGGGTGACGCCATAACATGGCAAGAACAAGATTGTAAACCAGAGGAATTGGCTTGTAAATGTCCTTGAAATACATGTTCAGGAAGTCCTGCAAAATATACAAATAAACAAAAGACCATCGTTACAACCATTAGTTTAGCATCAAATTTCGCTTCATAAACTGAAGCAAAATAATGAGAATTATAAATATACCTGTTCTGCAAATGGGGTGGGAGTGGTGATTTTTAGAATGTTCAAGAGATGATGATAGGTAGCGATACTGGGCTCGAACATGAACATGCCAGCGTTGAAGTAGAGTGCGGGAGGTTGACCCAGTTCAGCGGGCCACTTGACCTTGTCAGGGCATTGTTGGCAGTAGCCGATCTTGTACTGTGGGGTGTGGCTCCATGTTTTCTCACAGAAACAGTCCATCACAGCGTAGAAATGACCATCAGGCAAATCAAATAAGTGATCGATGTTCTCGTAGACCTGGATGTCTCCGTCCAAGTATACCATCTTGCTGTACTCCACAAACTGCATGCAGATTTGAAAAAGGAAAAAATAAAAATCAATAAATGAACACACATTTAACAAGGCCAAAACATTAGAACAAAAAAATAAATAAATTAATAAATTAATTAAATGTCCTTTCGACGAAAATGCCCATGATACTAATTAAATCAAGTAAAAACAAACAAGGGTGGTTTCGTTACGGACAAAAGTAATATGTGGACGTTTCTTGAAATATGCAAGGCCTGATAAAGTCAACCGTCACATAATAAAAAATTTCAGTTACATGATCAAGACGTGTTATTACAACAAGACAAGTAAAATCTACATGCAACACAACAACGTACCTCCCAAATTCGGAGTTTGGAGTAGTTGATGACGTAGTAGGCCATGGCGAACTGGATCTGGTTCTCTGGCGGGTAAACGGGTTCGATCTCCCTGACAATACAGCCTTGAGACTCCAAGATCTTGCGGTGCTCCACCGGTACATCAGGCAAAACCGCCACAACTAGTGGGTACTGGGATTTGACCTTTCTCAACCCTTTGCCCAGCCCGACAACGCCTTTCACGTAGTCTCCATTGCCAGCAAGAAACGTAACGTAGGCTCTGGCAGGCGCGGCCGCTGGTTTTGTAACAATTTGGGCTGGTTTCCCAGCGGTTTGAACCAGTTCAGGAGCCATTTTCAAGTGTAATAAGATGAGTGCGAACTTGCTAGAAAGTGAGAGGAGGCTTTGAAGAGAGAGAGAGTAAGAGAGAAGAGGCTGGCTAGAGAGAAGGAAGCTTTAGCTTTGGTGGTGGGGACTCTAGTTGTTTTGCTGGCTCTTTCTGCTCTGATGATCGAGGGGCGTGGTGTAGGGGGGTTATATAGGCACCCACTGAGGACGAAAATGAAACGAAATTACGGAATCAATTACTTCTTCTCCAAAGACGTTGGAATATCAGCCCTACACGTGTCTACTAGTGTTGATCCAACGGTGCAGTCAAGGACTAGTGGAAGGTTCCCGAAGGGGCCAACTAGACTAGCCGCAAATGGTACTATGGAACAGACTAGAAGGAGCTCTATATATTAAGATTTTGTATATTAAGATTTCGTGGGTGTGTTTGGGTGTGACTTGTTGTAGTTCGCGTGGGTTACAACTGAGAATTATTTATTGTACTTGGGGAGGTAATAATTTGATTATTTACATGATGCAGAGCCGTAATTAGCCAATAATAAATGGGTTTATTGAAAAATAACTCATTTTGGATGATCCGTTATAAAACTATCCCTTTTTTTTTTTAATCCGGACATATTGTCTTATTTTGGACAGAAATACCCCTACCTAACCATTTTTTGTGTGTGACAGTGATTGACTCTCCCTATCGAACATGAAAATCTCTCCATTCCCAACTTTTTACTCTCATTCTTTCTCTAGGAATCTCACCGAACTCATCACCAGTGCACCTCACTAGTAGATCTGCACCTATCGACATTCATTATCCAGAAACCCTCTCTCTATCTCTCTCCACTTCTCTATTTTCGACCTACCAGCTTCAAACCCTATCTCCTCCTTGGACTTCCAACTGAAACCCTCGTCGCTCTCCACTCGCATGAGCTTAAAATTCGACCAAATTGATATAATGAAGAAGCAGATGGAAGGGAAGAAGCAGGCTAAAGAGAAGAAACAGACTAAAGAGAAGAAACAGACGGAAGAGAAGGATCAGATTCTCCAAAGAATTCGTGCTTGGCACCAATCAAAACAACAACAAATCGCCCCAAATTTGGTTAAAAACGAATAAAACCTCAATCAGATGGCGGTAGAGAGCAAATGGAAGTGGGGGCCGTATCAGAAACGGAAGAGAACTTGAATGGGGATTTCGATGTAGATGGATGTCATTTTATTAATGCTTGCAATAGAGACCTTTGTTAGAGTTAGTATTTTGATGTCATTTGAATGATTGAATATGTGGAATGGACAAGTATTGCTAAGTTTAATGACATTTGTTTGGAGCCTCAACATGGAGAATATTGACTTTGTTTTGAAATTTGTGTTTCCAAGTTAACTGTTCTGAAATTTGTGTTTTTTGGAGTTAGGATTTCCAATTTTCGGGTTGAGAATCCTAATCTTTCGATTCAGATTACCAACCCGGAGGTTGGGATTTCCAACTTTCCGATTGAGATTCCTAACTCAGAGGTAGGGATTTCCTGACCTCCAGTTGATATAGGGTGGGATTCCCAACTTCCTCTCAATCTTCGGGGTGACCCTTCGGGTTGAGAATCCCAATCGGAAAGTTGAGAATCTCAATCCTCGAGTTGGGAATCCTAACCCTTAAGTTGGGATTTCGACCTCCGGGTTAGGAAACCTAACCTGGAAGGTGGAAATCCCAACCTTGGGGTTTTTCCAACTTCCTTCCGACCTTCAGGGTGACCCTCCGGGTTGGGAATCCCAACTGAAAAGTTAGAAATCTTAATCCTTAAATTAGAAATTCTAACCCTTAGGTTAGGATTCCGATCTCCGGATTGGGAAACCTAACCTGGAGGGTAGAAATCCCAACCTTTAAATTGAGATTCCCAACTCACCCACCCTATATACTGCTTAAGGTCGATAAAATCCCGACTTTCGAGTTGGAATTTCCAACCCTAAGTTTGAGATTCTCAACCTGAAAGTTGCGAACCTTCCCAAACCTAAAGTTGGGATAACCTTTCGGTTGGGAAGGTTCCTAACCTGAAGGTTCGGATTCCCAACCTCAAGGTTGGGAATCTCAACTCCGAAATTGGGAATTGAGTACCTAGATTTGGAATTGAGTACTTTTTTCTGTACTTCCAATAATTCTTGGATAATGGATGTTAAAACTTTTTCGATTGGAAGTACCCAAGTTGAATAATGGAGATTGGAGTCATCATTTTCCTCTTACTTTTCTTTCTATTTTCCGTTTCATGTTCATATTTTTATTATTTAATTCATTTGTCTAATTTCCTAACTGTTATGGGTATTTTTGGATTCCCCAAATGGGTCGACGAAGGCCCATCAAGATGGTGGCCCAAGTTACCAAGACCAAGTGTAAAGCACTATTCCTCAGCCCGCTAGATCGCTCCAGTAGTTGACTAAAGATCGAGCCCATAAAGGGACTAGCGAAGACAAGGTCGGACGACAGTTGCCGTCTCAGCGACGTTGAGGTCGCAGACCAATCATCGCGACGTCGAGGTCGTCAGGTCGAGGAATCAGTCCGTATTCTACCCAGTTCGCCCAGTTTCAGTGCAAGACAGTAAAATGGCGTGTCTTGCACGATAAGTAAGGGTTTCTCACCTAATGACAGCTTAATTTCGGAAAATCTCATCAAACCAACATGGGTTAGTAGTCGGCCCACGTAAAGTCAGAGTTGACCTGGCACAAGTCAGAAGCATTAAATGCATTTCAGCAGCATTAATTACGACAAGATCAGTCATTTTTTGTCTGTTTATTCCATCTGTAGCCTCATCTCCTCTATAAATAGAGGGAGACATTTATTGTAAAGCATCCAGAAATTGAGAGATTGAGAGGGCTGTTACTCTGTCAAAATACAGAGAGAGTGAGCACTCTAAGAGAGATATCAGTTATAAAAGCAGCAGTGGACATAGGCTCTTCTAAAAAGGCCGAACCACTTCAAACTTTGTGTGTTCTTCTTGCTTCCTTCTCCTCTTTTTTGCCATTATTGGGTCTGTTTGTTGCAGGTCTCCTTATCTGTGTGGCATTGGACTCAAGAATCTGGTTGGCTGGTTTACCACGTCAACACTAACTGAATTATATTGTAAATGTCAGCATGAGAGCAAGAAAGGCCCTTAGAAACCTGCCTATGAGGTTTCAGCCTAAGAGATGAGTAGACTTAAAAGCTAACACAAAAATGGTTCATATTGAGTAATCAATCCAATCAAACCTCAAATGTTGGATTTACAATGCTTAGAGGTTAAGACTAAACATTCATTATAAGAGAAATAACATTAAAAATTATTGTTTTAATCAATGAGTATTTTAACAATGAGTAATACAACCATTTACAACTCAAATAGTAGGAATACTCAAGTAACAACACACATGAAATCTTTTATAATAAAACGTAACTTAATGATATATTGAGAAGTTATATACTTCATATAGTAGGAACTATTGAACTTAGACACAAGATAACATATTGACTAACACAACCTAGATACAAAATATTTCATATAGTAACAAGAATTAGCAGCAACAGCCATTTTATCCACGTCTAACATCATCAGAGCACTGTTCGAAGGAGTTGTAGATTCCCAAGCTTCTTCAGAAACAGCATAATTTGCATTTTCATCAAGAAACCATGCCTACACATATAATATTTTTCATATTAAAACAATGAGAGTCTATTTCATAGTGGCTATTAGACCAACAATGAAATGTACGATTCAAACAACTCAAGTGAATTACAAAAATGCTTATTGCAGCTTAGGAATATTATGTAACAGAAAATTAATTTGCATATGACAAAAAGCTTCACACATTAATTTCAAAATCTTATTTAAGAAAATAAAAAGAAACAAGGATGTCAAATGGATCTACGGCCAGTGCACATGGAAATAGTGATACAGATGTCAATATAGGCTCATAAAAAAAAGGCTACATGGCATATCTGCAACGAAAGCAATCTAGTACAAGGGAAGGAAAACCAATGCCAAAAAACCAAATTCTTGTAAATACACTATTGCACCACATATGTCATCTCCACAGTCACATAAAACTTGATACAGATCACAAAATATCTTCTAGTTTATCACAAAGTCTAAATATATTAACAGCCTCATACTGTCGATGATGAAGCTTGACACATTCCAAAGCTAAACCACACCTATTTGTGCGGTCTTCCTCCCCTATTGAAAGTGGAGCACTATTTCCTGTATCCACTTTCCACACAATAATCTACAGAAAATTGATTCATTTATTCAAACAGCACCATGTTATTGATTCATTTATTCAATAATCACAACTTAGGTTGTCTCCAACATGCATTGCATCAACTAACACTGACCGAGAAAATATAAACCAAAACTTTCAAACAAAAATACATCAAACAAACCATATAAATTAATATAACAATGAATCTTTACCCAAAATATTATATCTCAAACTTGATATAGGCAGCTAAAATGTTCAAAAATCACCACAAAATCAAAACTTGAACTATCTACATCATGCATTACATAAAAAAAAAAAACCAGTTGAGAAAATTAAAACCAAAACTGTAAAATAATAGCAACATCAAATCTAATGAAAACTCCCATCATTCAAGCAAAAACGTAAAACCCATATAAAACTCATTTAAACAAGCTGGAAAAGCAACACAACAGCGGATAGATTACCAAGCCGTGGTCATGGCGAAACAAAACCTGGGTCAGCTTTCGGGTTGTATTGAAATTGATCCATTGAATCCTAGGTTGACCGTCCCCAGAGTAGAAGATAAAAGTTTGAAAAGATGAGTAGAGAGAAGCATGGAGAGTGAAATTGCGAACTCACTTAGGAGGAAGCTAGGTGATTTTGGGGCTTCAAATCAACTTGGCTCCTTTTGTTATCATTAAGGACATTTTTATCCATTTGAGATCTTTTTTTTTTTTAAGAATAAAAAATAAAAAGGGTTAATGTTGAGGTTGACCATTCTAAAGGGATTATTTTATGCATTTTCTCGTAATAAAATTCGTGACCAGAAAAAGGGTTAGAGAGTCAAAAAAATAAGCGAGCCACAACTTTTAAAATAGTTGGAACAATATTATCAATTTCGCTTGAATGTACTGTAGATGGCACAGAAAATTTTTGGATAATCGACAAGAGATTCTCGAAAATACTTTGAAGTTTTAGAAATCTTAAACTTGCCTTGAATAATATAGAAGATTCCTATATTTTCCCGGTTGTATTCCATTAAGGTAATAATATATATATTTTTTCTAATACTTTCCTGTTATTGGACATTTTTATGTCTACACGTTTCCTTTATTCTTCTCTAAATGTGCTAAGCAATTCCAAATATTAGATACATTATTCAAATACTTCAACTTGAAACTCATGCATCATTAAGCCGTCGCAAATATGGTCCGCAGCACCTAGACGCCAACGCTTTGTGCCAATTTAAATTTTTTGACAAATTAAGAAAGGGCCAAAATTACCAAAAAATTGTTTGCACCTGATGCTGTGCTACACGGCATGGACTTGAAAAACAGAAACCCTACCCGTACGCAAGAATTTAGATTATAGTTTAGGTGCATGCGGACCCACCTTACAGTGATTCCAAGTGGCTCCACGCAATCAATTTTTAAAGATGATTTTTATTCTGCTCAAATAATACCGTTAAATCATCGGACAGGGAAGTATTCCCTTTTTCCTCTGTTAAATTTTTGTTTAGTTTATGTCCTCCACTAATTACGTCCTCTAATTGTCTAATTAATTGACGGTACTTTCAAGTTCTTTCCACTTTTTGACCGACTCTTGTGCGTTACTTCTGGGTCTGCGTAATTGTTTACTTGAATTAGGACGTGGGAAAATAGTCAGATTTGTCATGTTACATAGCTACCAGTATACATCAAAGCATTAGTAATGTGTGGATGATAATAAGCATCAGTGCAATGAATCCGGGATGTTTTTGGATCGGGTCGCAAACAAGTGTCTGGTTGGGTGTAGATGATGGGATCGAGTAACTTCCTGACATTTGGTGAGCTGGACATCGAAGTTTCTGATACGCTCTAGTACACTGTACAGTACTGTACACGTAGCTGGTGTCATTTACATGGTCAATGCAAGCTAGCTCCATGTGTACCCGTTACCTGTTTGTGGATCGTTTTTATATATAAATCGAGAAATGATTCCCAGACATGTGTTTTAATTTATAAAAATATTCATTTTACCATTTCATATTATATTTTTATCCAAATTTGTTCTCATTATTACTAAGGTAATAGAAAAGTTAGGAAAATTATATAATAAAAATATTTTTATTTTAAAAATAAAATAATTATAAAATAATATTTTAAAATAAAAAATATGAACTAATAAAAATATTTTAAAATTTGATTAAAAAATAATAGATTCATTGGCCATGAACCATCTTCATCTTCAACCTTCAACCTCCATCTTCATCATCATCAATTTTCATCACCAATCTTCAACAGACCAATCATAAACTCCGTCGGACCACCATTGCCAACCGCCGCCTTTTTATTTTTCTTCTTAGCCTTCTCTTTCTCTCCTCTTCTCTTTTTTCTCTCTCCTCATTTCTAAAAAACCTAGAATCTTTTAGGTTTCCAACGATTGAAACCAAAAATTTTGGGTTTCCATCATTTTCTGGAAACCCAGTTGTCATTGACCGAAAAAAAAAATAAAAATCCTTTATTAACCCAATTATCTATCATCATCATCAACACTATTATCATCAATCATTAACATGATTACCAACTAAAATCAAAATAATTCAATAACCAAAATCAATAAAAATCAGTAACCAAAATGAACTAAGGAGAAGCATGGCACCACAACCAGCCAATCACTAATGATAAAAAGCACGACCATGTAAAAGTGACTAAGTGAGAAGGAGGGAGTCGTCCACGTGAGAGACCGGCGATAGCTATAAGAGACTCTAGAGAATGACAACAACTCGGCGAAGGGATGAGAGTGGGCGAGGGGATGATGAGGTCTGGTCTAGTTGTGAAAAGAGAGTATGTTGACTCGACAGTGGTGGAATGGGTGTGCCACAGTTAACAGTGATAGAGATAGGTGGCGTAGGTGATGAGGAGAAAAAAAAGATGAAGAAAACATAATTTGGTTTCCAATTTTTTTTTTTTAATAATCTAGTTTAATTTTTGGTTTTCTTGTTTTAAATTTTTAATTATAATATTTTTTATTTATTTATTTTATTATTTTTTTGGGAGATTTATTTTATTAATTTTATATTATATTATTATATTTTTAAAATTTTATTTATTTTCAATTTTAATATTATATTTTCATAGTTATAAAAAAAATATTTTTTTATTAATTTATTTTAATCAATTTTAATTGATTTTTTATTGCATTTCGTTTTTGGTCCTTGAATTCAAACAATCCATCAAGTCAATATAACGAAATTTGTGACCATCAAGGGTATTGTCGTCATTTTACACGCTTCCAAATAGTATTTTGAGTGTTTTTATTAACATCAGGTGAGATTTTAGATAAAAATTAACTATAAATAGTAAAATTGATATTTTTGTAAACTACAGTAAGTTTTTTTATATTATCCCATAAATCAAAGAACAAATTATAATTTAGCTATATAGAAATAAAATATTTACAAACGAAGTCAAGTTTTCTGTTTTATTATAATTTAGTTATCTACTGTCAAAGAATCTCTGTTAAAATTGACATTGAACAATATAAATATAGTTAAAAGACTAAAATGCCTTCATTGTTTTATTTTAAAAAATGAAAAAATGAAAATAAATTTAAAACATAAAAAAATTAAATTATACATTTAAAAAAAAAAAAAAATCAATCACCAGCCACACTATTTTCTTCTCATTCTCCCACTGGTCATAATCACTGTCTCTCTCTCCATCTAACTCTTTCTTCTTCTTCTTATTGTCTCTACTTCTTGTTATTCTTCTTTTTCTTAAATCTAGATGAACCCAGATAAACCACCTTCATCTGGGCTCATTGATTCGAATCCAAGTGAACTTCACCTTAGTTCAAATCAACGACCCTAATGAAAGTTCATCAACGTTCGTTGATTTGTACCCTAATGATTCGAGCCTAAGTGAACTTAACTTGGTTTCAAATTGATGAACCTGGATGAACCTTTGTCTAGGTTTGTCAATTCAAACCCATATGATTTTTTTTTTTTTTTATTTTAGTTTGATTGATGATTTTGTGTTTTATGTGGATTTTGGTGATTTTGTGATTTTTGATGATTTGGTGGTGAATGGTGATGGTGGTAGGTGGATGGTTTTTGGGCATTCAAGGTCGGTGTTGGTAGATGTTTTAGGTGTTTAATGTCGATAACCAAACCCTGATGGGATTTCATCAAAAAATCTATTTTTATAGAGAATTAGTTTTTGTAACTGTTATGGATAATTTAGCGATCAGAATAATCGGGCCCAGAAAGATCCATGGTGCAGGTCCAGTGGCCCGCCCTTCTTCCAGTCCACCTTCCTACCAAAGGGCCCATTTGTGATCGCTCGGCTTTACCGCTGATCGCTATAGCTCAGCCTGTCCACTGGTTGTGACCGCTAACTCCATTCGCCAGTCTATCCGTCAGTTCTGTCTGTTCAGTCTGATCGCTGGCCCTGATCGCTGACCGTTGGCTCTCATCGCTCAAGCTGACTGCTGACTGCTAACCGTGTCCGCTAAGCCTATTCACCAGTTTATCCACCATGATTGACCGCCTGTCTGTTCGTCGATTCTGTCCGTTTAAGATATTCGTCAAAAGGAGTCATCCATCAGATATGTTCACAAGTCCTCATCGTCCAAGATGATCCGCCTAAACTGATCGCTAATATCTGAGCGTGGCCGTATATCGGTTCTTTCACTCGCGATATTGTCTGTCTCATGGTCATGACTAGCTACAGAGGTAGTGACTCATAATCCGCCTCCCCAATCCTCCTGGTAGTCGGATTCGTCAAACATTCATCTGTCTGTCATATGAACTTGGTATTCCACCTACTGAAAGATCCATCTTCGCCATGCTCCTCAGAGTCACGAGGCAACAGAAGTCAAAGGTACCATGCAAAATACAGCTCCAAAACGTGTCATGCATGCTATATCGACCAGAAGTTATGATCAAGATCTCGATAGTCTATCATGACATATCCAGATCAATCACCCGAAATCCCCCTTGGGCAGACCTCAGATGCAACGGATTCGACCCCATTAAATGTGTTTTTGACCGCATTTAATACACTGTCAGCCGCATTAATTGGGATCCCGAAGCATTAAATGCGGTCCATCATTGTAATTGTAGTCTACTGTATGTTCTTGTCTTATTCCGTTTTACTGTAGCTCCTCACATTTTCTATAAATAGGGGAGAGTTTTCACTGTAACATAAAAATAAAAAAAAAAACACAATATTCTGAGTGCAGTTACTCTGTCAAAATAGTGAGAGAGTGAATAGTGGACGTAGGCCTCTTTTTGGGTCGAAACACTTTAAAAATCTTCTCGTACTTCTCCTCCTCGCCTCTGACCACTTTCTCCTGTTCTTTCCATTATGCATGCAATCTACTAACAACCCAAAAATGCAGCTTGGGCCCAAAAACAACCTCGTTGACTAAGGAAATCGTTTTCGACGTTAACAGTAACTGTTTGCAATTTTTTATGTATCGAGAGGGGACTAAAGAGTGGTTAGGGAGGTCAAGGTTTTGGAGTTTAGGGAGGTTACAGATGGAGGAGTGAGAGAGTCAAAAAGGTTATTGTCGTATAAGATGTTATGGAGGAAGGTGGCATTTAAGAACTCATCGTGTCGAGGATGAAGCCACAGAGGTTGTTGTTGTGGAGGTTGAGTTGGCGGAGGTAAACGAGGGAACTAGAAACCCATCATCTGGGTTTCTAGTTGGAAACCTAGATTTCTAGGTTTTTTTTTTTTCCTCAATTTCTTGTTGATTTTTTTTTTTTTCCAAATTATGTTGTTTAGTAGATGGATGAAGATGAATTTTGTTTTTAATTTCATTGAGCTAATTTTTGAGTGGGATGGATGAAGATTGATTTTGTTTTTGATTTTGTTGAGTTGATTTTTCTATTTCAGGTTAAAGATAGATGATCGATGTTTTTGTTTTCAATTCAACATGAAGTTTCCTTTTTTTTTTGGCGTTGGGGGGATGATATCATTCATTTTTTCTTTTTGGCAATTTTTCAATTTAATTTTTTATTTTTTATAATTTTTTTAAATCAATCTTCATCGTCGATGGAAATCTGATTAATTTTTTTATTTTAATTTAATTATTTAATTTTTATTTCAAATTATTTTTCATTGTCTATTTCAAGATGGATGGACAATAGAGATATAATTAAAACAAATTTTTTTATTTAATTTATTTTAAAGTTTTTAAAATTTAATTTTTAAAAATTAAAATAAATAAATAAGTTTAAAAGACAATTCTGTCCCTCATTCAGATAACTCTAATAGACTCTGACTAACAATAGGGGGTTCATTGTAATAAAATAGAAAACTTGATTCCGTTTGCAATTATTTTTTTGGATAGTTAAATTATAATTTATTCTAAACCAAAATATATTTCTTGTTCATCAAAATTCTCTTGTCAAGCCAAACAAATATATATATATATATTTTGTAGTGAACTTTCATTTATTACAAAGAAAAAAAGTAAAATAATGACATTTTTTTTTTCAATGAGGACTAAATATAGTTTTGTTTTTTTTTTTTCGAAAATTTGAGGACTGGTGATAGTTGTATGGCGATTTAAAAGGTATTTTGATTTTGGGTCAGTGGACCCAAAAGACAAAGACGGCCTAAAAAGGTGTACAACATAAAAAAGGCCACGAGTGAGGAGCTAAGAAGATCCAAAGAAGCCCATACTTGAAAGGCCTCCATGTTTTTTTTTTTTAATTTATTATTTCGATCTGTGAATAATAAGTAGTAGGTGTAAACCAGAAGGTGAAACAGAGGCACACGTAAAAATCAACGACAGATCAAACCCAATAATGAAATGACACTGGAAACACAGATGACAATTTTTCTTTTTTCAATTTCTTACTATAAAGAATTCCAAGATGCGCAATTCGCATTATGAATATTTGAAACGGATTTAAAACAGATAGATGATCAGTATTGATGTGCTTTTAGAAGATCTCCTGTATTGTTGATTGTTATTTCAATGACTAAATGACTGAAGTAACACGTGAAAAATTCTAAAATTCACCCTCGACTCGAGAACTTACTTAATTGGTTGGGGTTGTTCTACTCTGCAATAACTTTGAATATCATAATTAGAGTATTGCCATAGTCAATGTGTCTAATTGACTTTTTATAGATGCTTGTGATAGTGGTGTCACTCTGACAAGATCCGTACTAGACTAATTTCTTATTAGTACAATCTCGGTATTTTGAATACACTGTCTTGACATTATTTTGTTGTGGCATTGGAGGATTCCAATGTAATTATAGTTTTCGTGACGTTGGTAAGTTTTGATAATGCCATTTCAAAAACATGCTTTTTTTTTTCTAAGTGTGTACATATATGCATAATTCTCTGATACCTTCTAATTATTTTGTGAAGAAGTAAGTATATTGTGACATTTTGTAACTTGCTTTAGTTGGCTGTTATTCTTGCTTCACTTGACTTTGGGGTTGTCAAGAATGTCAATGGCTGGATTTTCGTCAGGCTTAGATGGTATAATTAGGTAAACAAGCATATTGTTTGAGAGTTTCATTATTGTCGTACGATGCGCTAATTCGCCCTAATGAACAAGAGAAATTTTTGGCCCTTTTGGTAGACACTGTACCTTAATGTACGAAACCATTAGTCCACTGACCCAACACATGTACAGGAGTTCTAGGGAAAAAAAAAAAAATCAATGTTTTCAGATGAAGAATTCGAAAAACATGCTAAGTGAACTAATTTTATAGTATTCCTGAAATGTTTTAGACATTTAATAGGTACAATGTTAGTATATACTGAGGGACAAAATTTACAAGATGGTGTTATTATCTGTCGTAATTTATTTGTATATACCTGGGTTCTTGTTGATTTAGATGAGTGGCTAGGCAAGTGCAGATGTCTGTGGATTGAATATTACAGGCACAATTTTGGAAAATGGACAAAGAGGTCACAGAAAGAGAGATAAGTGATGGAGAAGTTGGTGAGTTATAACAATGACAAAAAATTTGTCTAGGTGGAGCCGTATGCAACTAGCTAAAACCAGGACAAGGACAAGAGAAGAGCAATAAAATTAATTTTGAGCTGATGACTTGAGGAAAAAAATAAAGTTAATGCCAACAGTTTCAGTGAGCCCTGTAGGTTAAGTCAATCAGAACATGAGATTCGCAATAAAACACTCGATTCGAACTTCACATTATGGTTTGAGTATGCTGAATTCAATAACATGGTTCATGCCATTTACACTGCGGTCTGGTTTTGTAGGGTACTAGCTTCTAAACAAGGTATATGCGTAGTTAAGAGATTAGATAAATATCTGGTAACTTCTGGGTTAACCCATAAACTATGCTTATATATTTAACTATTTGCAAAGGCAGTATCTGTTTTGTCCTTTAAATTCAACTCCTGCTCTGGAGCTGGCCATTGTATTCTGAGTTTGAATTTCTGTTGCCAATTACCTAATGGGCATTAATGGACAGATTTAGAATTCGTTGTTGACCATGAAAGCGCACTGATTTAATCTACAACTGTAGAAATCATTAATTTTGAAATACATGACTCACATAGTTTTCAAAATAAAAAAAAAAACAATCTTCCTCAATGAGGTCAGGATGTGCTCTCTTGATGTCACTATTTCATACATGCTGTATTATGATAAAACGAGTCTTAGACAAATCACTATTAACATTTATATAGCCGCATTTTAAAACACTAAAAATTTCATTTTAATTGTATTACCTCTCTTAAGCTTCACTGTAAATATTTTTCTGTTCTTTTGATGTAGAAAAGTGCTGCTTACAACTCTCTACATTTTTCTGCTGCCAAGAAGCAGCTTAAAGCATTTGGGTCCTGAATTATTGTCTCTCTTTCTCATTCACAATACAATCACCATTTAGTGTGGCATAACTTGTTCTGAAAACGAATAAATAAAAGAAAAATTTATCCTGGTATGTTGATTGCTCAATCAAATTGGCTAATGAGTGGCTCGAAATGTGATCCTTTAAAATTTATCTGAAGAGGGAATGCAAAATTCCACCCCGGGAAATCGGAAAGCAAAAGTAAGATGCCAATCTTTCTTTTGGGAATTCTTGATAATTGGTTCTAATATTCTTTTTGTTCAAACTTTTTGGGGTGACAAATATATTGCTGATTTGCCAAAATCAAGTTGAAAAATGTTCGATTGCGCGAATCATCACCAGTCCTTCCAGCACAAGAAACTCAGGTAATTTACTGAATTTTTAATTGAGCAAGAGGGCCATAAAATATACATTTTACATCTTTTGTTTAATATATACAGCTTGAAATTTATTCCTGGTAAGTCATAAAACTGCATTACTTTGACAGATCTCAAACATCTTAATGTTGTTCTACCAAGTTGATGGACATTAGTTATACGTCTTCAAATGTTACTTCACAACTTCGGTTTGAATAGTTCTGACCATGCACTTTAGATGGTTAAAAAATAATTGTATGGAGCTCTTGTCGGTATTCAACCTTTCTTTGTTTTGACGGAGGATTTAATGTATTCAATTTAGATGCTGTTTACTTCTAATTGGGTGAGTGTAGATCTCCCTAAGAGAGGTTTGACATTGGGGTCAGAAACTTCTATGTTGACTGTATAACCTATTAACAAGTCAGCCACGGAGGTTTTTGACTTTGATTATTCCTGAAATGAGTAGTGGAGTTGCCGGTATATAGATAGAATATTGTAACTTAGAAGGTAGAGGTCCACTTTTTTCTTCTTTTTATGAAATGTTTGAACCATGTTGATTTTGTGACAGTTGACTCAGTCTAATACGAGTTCATCCATAGCTCTTACTTTTTGCATTTTAGTACTTTATTTAATGCTATTATTAGGCAACCCCAGCATAGTTTAATTTTCAACGACCTTGAAATTGTACTCACTTTGATCTCTTTTTCCTTCTACCGAATTGCCCTCGCTTGCAGTTTCTAATTTGTTCAAATTTGGTCTTTGTTGATCAAATTAATTTGGATTAGTTGACATAAACACTTAGTTTCATGTTTAAGTCGGACTATAGTCAAGAAATACCAAAACCATTGTGGTTTGACATTTAAAGAGATTTTTTTTTATTAAATAGACATGTAATACTTTTTTTTAACAATATAGGCGTAAATAAAACAAAATATTCCAATGACCCATGTCTTTACAGTTGACATAATAGGGTTGCATTATTGAGTAAATACTGAACAGTAGGCGGGGTAGGTTCCTTCTTTTTACTCTTTTTTTAGCTTTGCATATAGGAAGGAGCTATATAAATCATATATTTTTATAGCTGTTGGTCGTTATTTTTGACATTATTACGATTTATAAAACATGAAATTTTAATTCAAAAATATAAACTTCTAAGTCAAAAGTTTTATTTTATTTTTTTTAAAAAAATAATCATCTTATTTTTCAATTTAGGTAAAGAGTTCTTTGCATATACTAGGTACAATTATTTATAGTCAAAGCTAGTTAAGAAGTAGATCATATCAACTTAAAATGTTGGTTCAAATTTGTAACTTTAATATTTATATCTCTATTTTTATTTAATCCAATATTTGTTGTTACTTTTATTTTTATAATATTTTTTATTATTGAATTTAGTGAAAATAAATGGATGAATATTAAAATCATAATTTTATTTGAAATTTAAACTTAATATAACCTGAAAAATCTTCTGATTGGGTGTCAAAAACTCATTTAAGCCGTTGTAGACAATTTTAATCTAAATTTAAATCAAAACATTATTTTTCAAAATGTCAAACTTCGAGATTTCGGTAATCTTTCTTTTTTATAAAAAGATAAAGACACTCCTATTTTTTTGCAAATTTTAAAATAGCATGTGAAAATTATTTTAAAAGAAATTTTTCAGAAGTAAAATCCAAGCATATGATTTAAACAACCGCACGAGTTAGAAAATTAAGAAGGATTATTTACTCATGCTTAGGCATGGATGCCTAAGTGCACTGCATCACAGTCTGTAAAGAAATAGACGAAAAAAAACACATTTTAATGTATTTATTTGAATTCGATTGTAAATTAGATTTTACGTGTTATCTTTTAAAACAATTAAAGTAGATTTGTATATATTTTCTCTTTTAATTAATTTAACAACAAATCTATTAACAAAATTAAAGAGGATTTACTTGACGTCTAAATCAGTCATATTAAAAGGTAACGTGAAATTAAAAAAAATTGGGTGAGAAGATGCACCAGAGTGGGAAGCCTTAACCAATGTGTGGCAACATGGAAGCCCGAAGGCTTTTCCCGTCCTTGTCAGGAAAGATGCCAACCATCTATGAAAAAAAAATATATATATATATATATATTTTTAAAGTACTTATTTAACTATGAATTAGATTTTACGAGTTAAAAGATAAAAGAATTGATCAAAGTTAGTGAAGTAGTATACTGGTTGAAAAGGAATACTCTTTTGAGGGTGGGCCTGGGTCTCCCAGAGGTGCCACTGAATCTAGACTAGTGTACAAAATTTGCTTTATTCCTTCAACTCGAGCTTTCACATACCAAAAATTCCTGTATTAATTAAAATCTTAATCAAACCATTTAAACGAGATTTTGCTTGTATTGTGTCCTTTCTTTTGAGGTCTATCGTGGCCACCATTCCGTTGACCCACGTCTTTTAGCTGCCACCATATCACGCAACCCTCGTCACCAGCGTTTCGTCATTAAAATTTGAAAGCAATGTCTTGGGTCGGGTCCAACCCGATAATAACAGGGTATTTCAATAAGAAATAAAATATTCCCTTTTTTTTTTTTTTTTAAATAGAAGTAGGAATAAGAACTAAGAATGTGATGTTGACCTGGTAACAACAAAATAGAATTTAGAGTTAAATGATGTAAATTGATTATTGATTAAGATAATTTTATTATGATACAAAATTGGGATTATGTGTCTCGCAGCGATAGACATGAATGAAACTTGGTTTGGACTAGCTGAGTTTTTGGGAAAAGAATATTACGATCTTATAAAATGTTCATAAACTTCATATGTATTTATATGTTATGAAATCTAAATATTGTTATAATTCAAACTATCTTAAAAAGATCTTGAATACCTTTGAACAACTCTTTTCTTCATATGAATGATTATCTGTTGCAACTCTGGTTGCAAAATAAATAAAACATTCGTTAAGGTGATCTGAAGGTTGTATTCGAAAATATCATTTGATGCTTAAGTCAGATTTTATATTTGATTGTTTTTTCAAGTGAGTATTTTTCTCTGAGAAGTAACTAACTAATGAAGGCATAAATCATCTTTTATCAAAAGATAATAACTAACTTTTCAGATGTTATAATGCATACGATGGTGTTTGTCGCTTAAATTACCTTCATATTGACAGATATTCATTATTTATTGGACATTTGTAACTGATCTATTAAAATAGTTTCCTCGAAGGTCTCATTCGAATTCTTTTAGCTGATTTATCAAATTTAGGTTCTTCTTTGCATGCAAAGATGAGTTTCTTGCCTTCAACGATCAATTATACTTGCTACATCTTTGTGTATCTAATTTGTCTTTTGCTCTGTATCATAGCATTTCTATTATGCAAACATGTCCGCTTTTCATTGTGCCCATCCTACACCCATAATTATGTCTCAAAAAATCAAATTCATGGTTGGATCTCTTCATTCTTAGTTCAGTTTTAAATTCTATAGATGGCTTCAAATCATCTAAAATGATATTTGTAGTTCTGTTAAGAGATTCTATTTTGAGAAATTGTAAAATTTAATTTACATGTTTTGAGAAAAGTATTGCAATACTGTGAGATTGATGTAGTGATTAGAAATTTCTAATGAATAAATGCCGTTCTCTGAAAAATCGAAGAGTTGTGTTTCACGTAATGATTGTACTTGCATAATTATTTATTTATTCTATCGTCCTTTTTGCATTTTGTATATATCATATGTGAACTAGTTTTGGAACATTATCATTAAACTGCACTACAATTTGGAGCAAAGGGGCAGGAAGCTATAATAAGACACGATACGATGCATTATTGATAGCCCAATAAGTGACCTTGTTTTGGAAATGATATATGAATACATGTCACCTTCTTAGGAGTTGATTAGAATGTCAAAATGACTGGGACAGCTACAAATGGCAAAGTATGCTCTATGCTACAAGAAAACACAATTTTGGGCGGTTAAGCAAAAAGATTTTGTCACTGTTGAGATCATTTGATTCTTTTCCCTGTCTGTAATCTTCTTCATAGACCCATTTGACCATTTCCTTTTATCCTTGTATCTACCCTAGGAAATAGACCCTGACAAATCCTACCCTCTTCTTCTTCAACCAATCTCACTTGAATTTCCAATTTTTATGCTCCACTTGAATTGGCATCTCTTTCATATACCCGGTCCTTGTCAGATGTGCACGTGGCAAATTAAAATTGGATTTAACATACCACGTGCCACCATAGCCATATCAATCTACAGCTTTTGGAACCCAACATCAATATTAAAAGTGACAATATTAGTTGTATTTTCATTGAGCTGGCGTCCAAGTCAACAGTGGAATTTTCTTTCTTTCTTTCTTTTTTCTGTACTTCCTTATCAGCAAAGTACACAAATGAAATTAATTTCTTAACCCCCAAAAAAAGTAGATTGAAACCTCTCCAACTGAGCAAGGGCGTATGTGGCAATTAATCATTGAACTCAATAGGCATTGATGTCTCCACTGAATACGGGAGAATGATTTTGTAAAATGGTGGAAATACTGTGGCAATTATTTTCCTTACATAAAGTACCATGCCTTGCTCGCTTTGATTGGCTATATCAATCAGTTTTCTTGTGGAACATACATGACATCTACTTGTTAGCGTCTCCTCACCAATCTATATGGAAACTATGAGCCAGTCTGATCAGTGAGAAAGGGACACTAATGTGACTTTACAACCCTTTAAAAGAATTTGTTCTATTCATTAATAGTAAAAAGTTAGTCCAAGTTTTTATGCCAGCTCCATTTGATGTAATGTTAAAGATATAGATATTGAGAAGTGTTAATTTGGTCATGCAGGCGAATTTTTGATAGAAAATGCAACTTCATATTAGTTCTCTCTAGACAGTAGCTTGGAAATAGTAATTAAGAGAGATTCTTTACATAAATTGAAGTCTGGGACCATGTCTCGGGTATTAATGTCGAAGACCAGACGGCTAGAAGACCAGAATCTTTGTATAAGAAAGAATGGAACAAACACAAGCGAATGATTTTACAATACATGTTCAAAGATATGGTCTGATGGTCAAACTAATATGTAGATGATTCCATTACGTGTTTAAATTACGACCATATATATCATTTATCAATTTCTCCAAGAAGCTAGTTAAGGGACGAGAATATATATATGTGTGTGTGTGTGTGTGTGTGTGAGTGAAGTTACCCTCTTGTTATGTACAATGATTTATATGAGACTGTTATTTTGCTCGCAACAGGAAGAAGAGATTGATTATGAGACTCAAATTTTACAGACTTTTAATTATAACTGAACCTGATTCTCTCTTAACAATTCTTTCAACAAAAGAGATTATACGAGTTGGCTTCTTTCTTAGAAATCTTCACTTAATTCTTGAGCTCTTTATCCAATGTAAATCTATCAAATTGCATGACCGAATAAGAATTTCTTCGATTCTGTGTTGGGATTCCCGAAAGTGTAAGTGCAAGGAAGTTTCCAGAGTAGAAACAGTTCATGTCAATCTACAATCAAATGCTAATGGTAAGTTAATGGAGTATATATTGTGGAAAAAGCAGTAATTCTTCAAAAGAAATTTATTTTTCTAATAAAAGCAGAGGTGGGTTGTGTCCCAAAGAGAGAATTTGTGCTGGCTTTGCTTATTCCATCGAGTTCTGCTTTAAGGAGTCAAGAATTAAAATTTTGAGAATGATTCTTGATGAGACTTCATTTGACTGTACTTTTGAAAAGTTAAAGAGCTTTTGCTTCACTAGTGATGAATTAATTAATGATAATGTTTTATGTCGTGTGTTTTTGAATAGAGGATTTATGGAGGAATCTTTGATAAGGGTTGTGTGGAAAGTGCATGCTCTGCTCCTGCACTCTTGTTGGTCTGAAATTTGAAACTGATCGATAGAGGTTAAATCAGAAGAACCACAAATCTCTCAAGATAAAGGTAGACCCTCTGTTGAAGTAGTAGATTTATGTCATGTGATGTTGAATCCGCCCCCAGCCAAAGATTTGTGAGTTTGTGACAGCTGATGATGACGATAACATTTTTTCAGTTCATGTATGCGAACTGCGAAGTCACTGGCAGCTTTTATTTTTCAACGTAACGAAACTGAAGGCAAAGCTACTGTTTAAATAATGTTAAAAATTCTGACATAGAAGTACTCGAAAACTAATCATTTTCGAAGAATTATTTCTTTCATTATTTCTATGATTTCGCTTAATTATAGGCGGATTTTCGTTACTTCAAACACGTTAAAGTATCTAAAATTTGAAAAAAAATAATATATTGAATTTATAATTTTATTAATATAAGCGAAAAGTTTTGCGCTGAATCAATTTTATCCTTTTAATTTGTTTAATTTTGAACTTTGAAGAGTTTTCATTTGACTAAATTTTAGGGGTGATAGAAACCCTCAAGTTATTATTAGATTAGTTCCTTTGATAAAGAAAAGAGTTAGGATTTGGCCGGTTTTATGATGTGTTTTGTTTCTTTGTACGTGTTACATGACTCCAAAGTTGTTAATTAACAAAAAACTTTTGGGGTTGGTTTCTATAACGCTACCAACCCACCCTAATTTGATTGGTTAAATGAATTGTGAATTTTATTTTATTTTTTGGTTATTTCACATCTCAATATCAGAATTCTGTCAACATTACCACGGGCTGAACTTAATTTCTATCTGCTATTGAACACTAATCACAAATTACACAAGTCACAATCTAATTAGACACCCACTTGACTTGCCCCCCTCTATGCACTAAAAATTCTCAACACCATTCTAGCTCACCTAACTCCTGGGTGAATCATAATTTTCACAAGGAAAAGGAATTTTGTCTTAACGATTCAACTAAACTTGTCATAAACAGTAATAAAGCTATTAATTAAAATTTCAAAGAAATCATTAATGACATTCCAGGATTTACAAGACAACAAACTGTTCTAGCAATTTTAGATATCTTCCTAATCAAATCAGAAGCTATTAAACAATTATAGTGTTCTAGCTAAGACAAAAACATATTCCTCTATAGTGGTCGGTCACATTTAAAATAATCTTCATAAAAAACCAAAGACTGGGACTCTTATCTCATCTTTCACATGCTGGAAAACATATAAAACAACCATTAAAATACAATTGTTTTTTTTAAAAAAAGAAAAAACTTAATACAAGATAATCATTAAAAAAAAAAAAACAAGACACAATTGGTCATAGGTTTGCTTTCCACGTAGATCATTCTCGGTCTGCCCACACAAGTTGTGTTGTGTGTGGTCTTTGTGTAGTAGCCTAGAAGTGTGCGTGTATGAGAAACAAAGAAAAGTCAACTGGTCAAACTTCGAATAGAAAACTAAGAATAAGATTTCGCAGTAATCACCAGTACATTATAATCATTTTGGCGCGTTCTACTACATCCCACTTTTTTTTTTTTTTGGAGTGTACATGCCACTTTTTCTTTAATTAAGCAATTAATCAATGTTATTTTTTTATTATAATGAGGTCAGTCCAATTCTAATCTGGTCTTTACCTCTATATATAATCCCTTCTTATCTAATCTTTGTCCATGAACTAATCCAAGTAAACCATATTCAGAAATTCTCTCTATCTTCCATACCAATCCAACTTCCCACGCTAATTAAATCTTCTCTCTCAAATATCCTCGTCTTTCATTTCGAAAATGGAAGCTCACGTGAGAGTTTTTGGGTCTGCAAATCAACAAAGTGACGAAGAGATGATCACTGATGTAAGAAAAGGTCCATGGACTCTCGAAGAAGACTCCTTGCTTATGAACTACGTTGCCATTCATGGTGAAGGTCGCTGGAACTCCGTTGCTCGCTGTGCAGGTCATTATTAGTATATATATATGTATATATATACACATTTTTTTCCATCCAAAAAAAATTCTAGGTTTTGGTTCCAATCTGATGTTATTCAACACTAACATGTAATGATGTCAATACACGTACAGGTTTGAAACGAACAGGAAAAAGCTGCAGGTTGAGGTGGTTGAATTACCTACGACCAGATGTTCGTCGTGGAAACATTTCTCTTCAAGAACAGCTGACAATTCTTGAACTCCACTCTCGCTTTGGCAATAGGTATGTTTATAAACACATATGATCACTGATCAGTTTCTTGATTTTATTGTTGTGGTTAATCTAAAATTAATTTGTGTAAATTTTGAAGGTGGTCGAAAATAGCACAGCACTTACCTGGAAGAACAGATAATGAGATCAAAAACTACTGGAGAACAAGAGTTCAAAAGCAGGCAAAGCAGCTCAAATGTGACGTTAACAGCAAACAATTCAGAGACGCCATGCGTTACGTTTGGATTCCTCGTTTACTTGAGCGGATCCGGGCCACATCCGAATCCTCGCCACCTCAACCCATCTCCACCTCCTCCATCACAACCACCACCACCACCACCAACTCCTACACTGACAGTTCAAGCAATAACCACACAGACATATGCACAAGTCAAGTCTATCACCACATCACTGAATCTGGGTCCGACCCCAACTTCATGCCTGAGCTATCTGGTGCTACTTCTGACTCATTGGACGCCCAAGTTTCTCCAGGGTCAGACTTGACTGATTGTTACAATTACAGTCTGCATGGTGGTGGCGCTACTCTGGACAACTCACGAACCGGGTCAGGATTATACCCGGATAACGTTTATGGGTCATGGGGCATCCAAGAATTTGATCAACCAAACAACATCAGCGGGTGGTTAGGTGGTGGAGATTCATTGGAGAACATGTGGAATGATGAGAACATATGGTTCTTGCAACAGCAGCTTTCTGATAACAATTAGAAGATAACTTCGCTTACGTGACGCATCAAGTTATTGAAGAAGAATTTGTTATTTTCACGATATATAAAGTTTAATTCTAGTGCTATTTCTTCTAATCTAGACCAACAAGAGGACAAAGTTTTTTTTGTTAGTAGCAAAAATATCTTCCAAAAGGTGTATCTACCATGCACTAAAAATTGCATAATATCTCCCCTATGTTACTATGAGGGACAAATCACAGCACATATCTTAACCCACATATGTTCTTGAAATAGTACAGATTTGAATCATCACTCAGATGTGTCAAATCTTTCTATTTCGAGAAATTTAGTTAATTGATTTAATGATTTTGATCATGTTCATTGAAGGTGACCCAGTTTCTAGATATATTCCTTGTTTTGTTCTTCGATTCTTTCCAGTGAAATCTTTCATGTGTAAGTCTAGACACATTTGTTGCACATTTGTTTAATGATTCTTATTTTGCATAATATTCACCTACAAAGTGAAAAATGAAGTGGTGAAAGGAACGGTGAATTGTAAGGATGATAGAGGCATTGAAATTATGTGTGCCATGAGCAGCAGCCGTATATAAATTTAAGCGAAGATTCAATGGTTGGTATATAGTTTCCTCGACTGAAGCACTAACGGCCGCAACCCTTGAAAACTCTTCGTTTTTTAAAAGTCTTATCATTCTAATGTTGAGCTAGCTATCACTCGTTAGATAATCATAATAAAAACAATTTGGGTAGTCAATTCAGACACAGGACATACTTCAAAATCAAAAAAATCGACATCAATTTGACATGTGACATAATATATATATATATGTATGTATGTATTTCTTTAAATCAATTCATGAACATCTACATTGACAAGAAAAATATGAAAACAAGGAATCCAAGTGTGAACGGTGATCAAATAGATTGAGGAAAAAGAGAGACGGGTGTTGTGTATATGGACAATCATAATAATTACATAATTAAAAATTATTAAAAAGCAGCCAGAGGTACAAGGGTCCTGTGACTAAAGAGCAAAAAAAAAATAAAAAATAAAATAAAATGGAAGGCCTAATTGAGATTGGAGATGGAAAAGCGTAATTGTTTAATTTTTGTCAACAGTAGAGTAAACGAGTTAGTGGAATCGATTGCGTAGATTGAAAAATTTGGGGACTTTAATTATATACTATGAAATGTAGTCACTGCTTACGTTGGCATGACTGTTTATTAAATTCTCAAAGGGAATTTAAAGCTGCACAAAGTCTTCTCGTTCAAGGATAACTTGTTTGACAAAAGCAAACCCAGGTTTATATATTTATCATATTTGTCCTGTTTTTTCTAGCAAGTTGCATCGTCACAAAATAATTTTCAATATACAGATGAAAAAACGACTTCTTATTTGATAATTTTTGAGTTTTTGTATTGTATTGTAAAATTAATACAAAAGCTCCAGTCAAAACTCAAACGTAGCAATCTATTGAACTTAGAATTATAGGTTTTTTTTTTTTTTTTTTGAAGGGAGAGCATAGAATTATAATTGAATCTTATCTTGTACAATTATTTTATGAATTAAATACACAATACCCCCTCCAGATTTGTTTAAAAATAGAGGGAAACACATTTATCATTTTATTACACTAAACTCCCGTACCTAACGTTCAATTTTTTATGTTTTTTCATTCACTTTAATTTAATTCTTTTATATTTTTTATTTACTTTCCATTTAATTTTTTTTTGATTGATTTGATCCTCACAATTTTTAATGTTTTATTTATTTTCCATGTCATGTGCTTATGTCAACATTCCACTAATCCTACACGTGTCAAGCGAAAGGACAAAAATGCCCTTCACTTAATTAATATTGACAAAAATCAATATTAGGTGTGGGAGTTTGGTGTAATAAAATGATAAATGTGTTTCCCTCTGTTTTTAAGCAAACTTAAAGAGAGTATTGTATATTTAACTCTTATTTTATATTGTAACAAATATAAGATCATCATCATCATTCTCACCACTCAAAGTGGTTTAGTAGTAACACTCATTCAACTTGCTAGTTATCTAAGTTCAAGTCATCTCTGATCTAAGTAGTGTCTTAAAATAAATAAATAAATAAATAAAATCTGTCCAATGTGGGTTACTAATAGTACATCATCTCATCCACCAAGGTATCAGAGGTTTAATTCTCATTAAGTACATTTTAATATTCATGCGGGTAGTTTTCTGTTCTTATTGTGAAAGTTGTTGTCTTCTATTTATGAAAACAGATATCTAGATTGTAGAACTAATGTCAGTTTGATATCAATAACTTTTGTCGGTTCTTTGATTCTTTTAAAAAAAATGTAATTTAATAATTGACAATATTTACTTTATCTAACAATCTTTTATATATATTTATATATATATATATGTAAAATGAAACTTCGTCATTCCTAATAATTGACACTGTAAAGTATCAATCTTGGCGGGCTAATTTATCATTCTAAGTCTCTGGTGTACTCTGATTTATGAAAATCAGGAGTAAATCGGTAGGATGACAACGTTATAACGTGGTCGGCAGTTATTTGTCGTTGAGTAAAAATTCAATCAAACTAGAAATAGTTTTTCAAAAAGGAAAGTTTTCCAAGTTAATCTATCAATCATGACATTAATTATTTTGATTAATTATCAATAATAAAAAAAATAGAGAAGTGATGTGTCAATTTTACTTCAAAGTGTGTGTGGGACAATGCTTCCAATTATTGAAATCTTAAAGAAGCCTCAATTCAAAAGTTTTAATTAGTATCTCCCACTTAAGCACTATTTAGTTCATTTTCAAGCTAAACTTAAACAAAATAAAAATAATAATAATATTAAAAATGTTCTAATCAATAACAATAAATTATCAGCTACAGAAGAAAAGGCTATTGGTGTGGTTGAGATATTTGATTGAGGAAGTGGAACCACCAAAACTTATAATTCGAATTGCCCCCCACCCCCTATGATCGTGCACAGTTGCCGAATGGATGGTTTTGATAAGTGTACTGAGGCCAATCTCTGGAGGCCAGTATAACATTTTGGCGCTTTTGGTTCTTGCGCTCCTTCCAGCTAAAATGGCTGAGAAGCCTAATCTTCTCCAACAAAATTTGTATTGGAATATTGGAATACAGCTATGTTCGCATTCTCTTCTCACCCCCACCCCGCCATTATAGTAGAAGATAGGACCATTCAAGCCCTCTACTCTTTAAACAATTTTAGATTTCAGATCTGAAGGTCCCCACAGGCACATTAACTAATACCTTGGATTGATATTGTTCCCAAAATGCCCCAAGTTTTTCTCTACTAAGTAGGTTTTTTACTTGTTTTTTTTTTATTTTTTATCTTTAATCTGTAGTTAGCCAATTTAGTATTTTGAGTCATTTTTCAAATGCCCATGTAGGCTTTATGTTGATGTAGAACAAGATCATGAGATTGATTGGTCTTGTCTTAAAAAAATCGTATAAAAATTGTACAAACTATCTATACTTAATAATTCTCGTTTATTTATATATGAAGTAATATATGTCAATCATATGAAAAAAATAAAGTCATGATAACCACATCTGAATTGATTTATAATATTTTCCATCATAATTTTCTTCTCTCTCATTTTTATTTAATTTCATATTCAGATTGAAATTTCAGCCTATGAAATTGTGGAGAGCACAAGAGAAAGGTTGTAATAGTAAATACAATGGCAGTACTGTCATTTTCATATCCTATTCAGTAGCCCCATCATGCATCCCATTGGCTCCATACATATTCACACAACTTCCATTTGCAAGCTCTCCATAACAAAGCACACTACTCTCATGGCTTCAAAACCCCACAACTTCCCACTCCTGCTCTTCCTCTTTTTCTTGTCTAATGTCAACGCCAAATCTCCTTCATGGAGTCCAGATACCAGAGAAACAGGCTTCCAAAAATGGGTCTCATGGAACGTCCAAAAGCATCGAGAGAAGTCCACAATATTCCAGGCAAAATCCACAACTCAATCACCCGCAGCTGGCGTGAAAGTTGTTGATGACAAGCTGAGAAAAGCCGAGATCAACAAACTTAGAATGAGTGTTTGCCAAAATGGAACCGGCGATTTCAAGACCATCACAGATGCTCTCAACAGCATCCCCTCATACAACACCAGAAGAGTCATATTGGAGATCAAACCAGGTGTTTATAGGTCTGTCAACTTAATTATCCAAGTTCAAGTTTAATTAATTAGAAGTTCAAAAATTTAAAATGAAATTTTTTTGTTTCTTTCTTCTGGGGTTAATTATATATTCTAGGGAAAAGATTAGTATCCCTAGAAGGTTGCCTTTTATTACATTTTTAGGGAGTTCCAGTGATCCACCAACCATTACTGGGAATGATACGGCGTCGGTTGCTGGAAAAGATGGGAGGCCATTGAAGACATTTCAAAGCGCAACCGTAGCCGTGGATGCAAATTATTTTCTGGCCATCAACATGAAATTTGAGGTAAACTTACTTATATTTATTTCATATTTTCAACACCAAAGATAAGTCGTGGGGCACATTCTCTTGGCAAGTTCAATAGAGTATATTTCCATGTTTTTTTAAGTTTCTGGTGATCGATTTTTCTAATTGCACTGACTACTCGTGAATTGTTGAAGCTGAAATTTGTACAGCTCATAGAAAGGGCCTTTACTCTTAATTTATTTAGTTTTGGCAAGTTTTAATGTTTATGAGTAATATTCAGGGCAAATGGGCACTCATGCATACATGACAAGGTAGACATAGAGATTCCATTGCTGCTTGCAAAATTACAAAACTCCAAACACACACTCACTGTCTATTGTAGGAACCGAAACATGCATGCTCACGCTTTTCTAAAACAATAGCAGAAAATTTAAAATCTTAATTCAAATTTGCAGTAAATTATTTTTAAATTTAATTTGTACAAGAATATCTTAAACATCTCAAATCTAAGAATAGAGACGGTACATGGTAAGTGTTTATTAGTGGGATAGAAAATAGAAGTGAAGAATGTATATGATTATATATGTTATTTACTTATTTTAAATTAATTCTTAATGAAAATGAAAAATGTAAATCCTACACAAAGTTGAGGTTATGGAATGAGATTGTTATTCTCATCCCCCCAACTCATTCCTATTTACTTTTAAATATTAAAAAAAATTTTATATCCTTTTTTTTAATTAAAAAAATACAAATTAAAAATAAAACATATGAAAAAACTTATTTTATATTTATCAATGGTGTAGTAGATAACAATAAATTATTATTTAAAACTATTATTATTATTATAAACTAGTTTAATAAGGATAATATTATTGTGATAAAAATATAAATTTATTGATGACAAAAAAAAAAACATAATTTTCTTTCAAAAATGCTAAAAGAATACATATTTTTAATCAAGGGTATTTTTGTAATTTGAAAACAATATATTCTAATTGCACGTTAAAGTAAATATCTCAAAATGAATATTATTGATTTCGATTACGATTCTTATGATTAAAGTAAATAGTTTATTCTAATTTCGATATATCAATCCAATTCTAAGTTAATTCAATTCCAGATCATTCTGATTACAAGTTATTTCGATCATATGTAAGTAAACTCATATGGATATATCCATTTCATGGCAATACGGATCATTTTTTGAATTTGTTCATTGGTTCCTTTAGGAAGTCACTTTTCAAAAGATTATAGTTGTCTTTGTCTATGTCACAGGTTGGGACAAATTACAATAATACGTCTCCTTCTACATATCAATCATAAATTTTACGAACGAAGGCTCTCATTTTCATAACTATTATTTCTTAACTAAATTTCGAATCTACTTTCCTTATTGAAAGAAAATAAGTTTCTTGAAATTTTTAAACCGTGAAATAGATCCTCATGAGAAGAATGTTGAAATTAAAACCCTCTCATTAGGTGAATCTTTGTTGTGAAGTCTGGAAATTATGCGCCTCCCCGTTTGAATCATAATGACTTCAATTTTGATTCTATCTCCTAGTAAGTCTACCAAATATATATAAGTATGTATATTATATGTAAAATAATTGTTTTAAAATTCTATGAACGTAGTACGTCTTAACGTATATTACATGAGGGATACGTCGATCGATAACAATTTTAATTTATTAATCAAAGAATCGGTGGGTATACTTTTGTGTGAATTTAGAACACAGCACCTCATGAGATTGGATCTATTGGAGGACAAGCCGTCGCACTTCGTATATCAGGGAACAAGGCTGCATTTTACAACTGCAGTTTCTATGGGAGCCAAGATACTCTTTATGATCACAGAGGCCTCCACTACTTCAACAATTGCTTCATCCAAGGTTCTGTTGACTTCATTTTCGGCAATGGCAAGTCATTGTATGAGGTGGGTCCAAACACAACAATTTCTGAGCCCACCTAAAATGGGATCAATATAACCCAACGGACTCGAATTACTGGGCCAGAAGAAAGCCCAGTTCGAGATTTTATTAGAAATCTTTTTTTGAAATAAGTTTGTTTTGGAATCCTGACTAGTCAAACGATGTGCGTGTAGAACTGCTATTTGAATTCGATAGCAAAGAAGGTGGCATCCATTACAGCTCAAAAGCGTTCAAGTCCCTCTCTGGAAAGCGGGTTTTCGTTCAAAAATAGTGTGGTCACAGGAAGTGGTCTGATTTATCTTGGTAGAGCATGGGGTGATTATTCAAGGGTTGTTTTTTCATACACATTCATGGACAAAATTGTTCTTCCTAAAGGCTGGAGTGACTGGGGTGAGCAAAAGCGTGATGCGTAAGTACAGTACCTTACCCAAAAACAATTCTCACTGCACTGAAAATCAGTTTGGTTTGACAATTGATAGACAAGGGCATGTTTGTCTTGCAGAAGCGTGTTCTACGGAGAGTACAAGTGCAGTGGACCGGGTGCCAATTTGACAGGAAGGGTGCCTTGGGCTCGAATTCTGACAGATGAAGAAGCTAAGCCTTTTATAGGGACTTATTATGTTGATGGGGAAACATGGCTCATTAGCCCTTGAGAAATTGATCACTTCTGTATTGTATTTGAAATTAAATTAAAAAATAAGGCTAAGGTCCTTAAATTGAATCTTGAAATTATTCATGTAACAATCTTAATTATGATGTTTTTTCTGTTAGAATAAACATCAAAAGCCATACGAATTGAATAAAAAACTGGAGACGGCTGGAAATTGTAACATTTATGCTCTCGGTTCTATTTGCATTATTGCAAAGCAACTAATTAATTGGTTACATAGACTTTTTTTTAATTTTTTTTTTGTCCGGTTCATAGAGGTTACTTCCTTTTCTACACGCTGGAGAACATACTAAGTTCAGCAAAAATATAACACATTACACACATAATAGCACATTATTTTCGTTTTTCTCCTACAAACAAACACTTTAAATGTTCATAACATTACTCAGGATATTTTTGAAACCTGGTTCATTTTCAAATTAAATCTACCGAATTTCAGTGTTGAATTTAATTGTTTCAATTTTAAATAAGTAAACTGATATCAGTTGAACTTAGGTCCAATCATTTTACTGTTGGAGTTTGAAGTCTCAATAAGATTCGTGGCACCACGTAGACCCAACGGAAAAGTACTCTAGCCGATTTGGAAGTCTTGCGGAAGAAGGTTTTTGGTTTCTTGCAGAAGAGGATTTTCCTAATTAATTGTCAGTAGTGCCCGTGAGCTAGTACAAATACCATTTTATATGTTAGGGTTTCGAGGTTTGAGTGAAACACGACAAGACCCGCATAATGAAAGAGCTTCTGCTTGTAAACATTATTTTATAGTAGAAAAAAAGTGCGCATATACTATCCACATAGATATTTTTATGAACCACGTATAAAATCTTACATCTTTTTTTATTTATAACGTAAACTCTGTATATAAAGATATGATACTCACAATCAATTGAATCAACACCCCAAGAAATATTAAAACAAATTTATAAAAAAAGAAATTTGATCGATTAATTATATATCAATCAAGAATCAAAGTTATAAAGAACTTTGACCTAATTATTAGAACTCAATCAAAACCCAAAATTATAAAAAAAAAAAAAAAAAGATATTGACGCCACTCTCAAAATATATATAAAAATATGGGAGATAAGTCATAATTTGATCGCCACAAGTATAACTTGATAAGATCACATGTTCAACAATGAACAAAAGAGAAAATTTACTCTGTCAATTAAACATAATTGGATGCATTTTCATTCCTTATTCCTTTTGCTTACGGTTACAAGTCTTTTTATAAGCAATGAAATAAATTAGTTTTGGAACATAATTAATTTCCAAACAAAAAAAGTCAAAATCATAGAATTTAAAATCTAGGAAAATAAAACCAACATAGAAAGTAAATAATTCTAACAAAATAAAAGATTTGATGACATTAAATTTATAAGATCTTCTGAATTTTCAAGATTTGCAAGATATACATTAAAATTTCAAGATCTTATAAATCTTCAAGATTTGCTAAATATGTATTAAATTCTCAATGTCTTCTGAATCTTCAAGGTTTGATAGATATTTTGAATAACACAAAAATGATCAATTGTAGTTTAAGCCAAAATCTTACTTGTTTCCCTGGGTTTCATCATTCCCCCTTTTCTCAAAAAGACTTTCTCAAAAAGATTTGTTCTCAAATCGTGACTCATCTTTATTGTTGTTTAAAGAGGTGATTGAAACCTAAAAATAATATTATAAAATCCTCACAACACTTCCGCACGTGTTACACTCTAATCACCCACGTGTTTGACACTTTTTTTTTTTGTCCTCCTTTTATTTTTAATCAAACTAGAAAAAAAAAATAAAAAATAAGGATAAATTAGACCAGAAAATACTGCAAAAATAGTTTTGAAGCTGACTTGATATGGTGCGAAAAAGTTGTGGTGATTAGCGAATCAGCAGAATGATTTGATGAAGCAATATGAGATAATAGAAATAAATAAATAAAAGATCCACTGATTGATGTTGGGTGGCGTAGATAAGAACAAATAAAAATAAAACAAAACAAGAAAAACTAATTGATAAACTAAGATGATGGATATGCAGAAAAGAAAAAAAATAATAATAAATTGGATAACCAAAACCTGAATTAATTCTCAAAGCTCTGATACCAACTGATGTGAATCCCGTATAAAAAGATACGATACCTACGATCAATTAAATTAATACCTCATGAAAGATAAAACAGGTTTA
The DNA here is from genome assembly GCA_022984855.1 of Dimocarpus longan. Taxonomy (NCBI): domain Eukaryota; kingdom Viridiplantae; phylum Streptophyta; class Magnoliopsida; order Sapindales; family Sapindaceae; genus Dimocarpus; species Dimocarpus longan. Next base: position 24,493,453 of record CM041015.1, read on the forward strand.
TAAAAAAAAAAATTGATTAATTGATTATATGTCAATTAAGAACCAAAGTTATAAACAACTTTGACCTAATGATTAGAACTCAATCAAGAACCAATTAAAAATAAAAATTATAAAAGAATGATATTGACACCACTCCCAATATATAGATAAGAAGGTGGGAGATAAGTCATAGTTTGATCGCCACAAGCATAGTTTGATAAGATCACATGTTCAACAATAAACAAAAGAGAAAATTCACTATGTCAATTAAATATAATTGACTGTATCTTCATTTCTTCTTCCTTTTACTTAGGGTTACAAACATTTTTATAAGCAATAAAGTAAACTAGTTTTGGAACATAATTAATTCCCAAACAAAAAAAGTTTAAATTGTAGGACTTAAAATCTAGAAAAATAAAATCAACATGGAAAGTAAATAATTCTAACAAAATAACCTACAAAATAAAAGATTAGGTGACATTAAATTTATAAGATCTTTAGAATCTATAAGATTTGCAAGATATACATTAAAATTTCAAGATCTTATGAATCTTCAAGATTTACTAGATATACGTTAAATTCTTAAGATCTTCTGAATCTTCAAGGTTTGATAGATATTTTGAATAACACAAAAGTGGTCTATCGTAGTTTAGGCCCAAACTTTACTTGTTTCTCTAGGTTCCATCAAATTGTATGTGTCGTGTCTAAACATTCACCATGCTTTGAAAGTAAATTTAAAAAATGCGCCAAATGGGTACACATATAAAAGAAGAAAAATATAGAATTATAGATCAGTGAAAGAAAGGTGTGGCTTTATCGAAAACAATATGAGTGCTATCTGCTTAGAAAAAGGGAGTCCACCGTCGATTGCAAATGATAGATCAACAAAGAAAGCTAGGAGAGGAGTCAGAATGACTCAGCCAATATGTCATTTAAGAATAAGCTAATGAATGATCAAATGGATTTGGGAGTGGAATAATGGGCGATATGACAGACTTAGAGATGGGAGAGGAGAATATGGTGATTGATAAATCTGGACATATACCATCTATATGTTTCTCATCAACAATATAATCACAACTGGCTACGTCATGGCAAATCGCAGTTGTGGTCAAATTGTTAGGTAGGCCTATTGGATATAAGGCTCTAACAAATAGGCTGGATGTATTATGGAACAGGATTAGAGGATTCAGTGTGATTGATCTTGAAAACAACTATTATCTAGTCAAGTTTCGAAAAGCAGAAGATACGGAATATGTGTTAACACAAGGACCATGGACGATACTCAAGCATTATCTAACGGTGCAATCTTGGTCCCCTCAATTTGATAACTCTGAAGACAAGATAAAAAAAAAGTGACGGCATGGGTACGACTACCAGGGATGCCACTCCATTATTATCACAATACTGGTGGGAAAAATGTTACGGATTGATTACAATACTGAAAGCGCTGTCAGAGGAAAGTTTGCGAGAATTACTATGGAAGTCAACCTGGAACAACCGCTGTGTGCGAAGTTGTTAATGGATGGCCGGTTGCAGAAGATTGAATATGAAAACTTAACATAAATCTGCTTCTATTACGGTTTGTATGGCCATATGATTAGCAATTGTCTAAGTAAGCAGGCTTATCCAACAGAAGCGAAAATGGAGTCTGGAAAGAGATTGTTGGATGGTGATTGGAGTGGCATAACGAAAAACCATGGGCAAAACGGAAGAGAGGATGACAATCCTAGATTTGGACCATGGATGATAGCCACTAAAAAAGGAAAGTTCAAACAAGTTAAGGAAGTCAACAAAGTGGGCGAGCAATTGGGAAAAGAATGAGGACTAAATGCAGCAGGTTCTAGATTTGGTATTCTTTCCAATTTGAATACAGATGATTTGGGAAAGAATAACCAAAATGTTAGGCAATCAAGCAAGGGTCCAATTATGCAACCTTCTTTCTAATATGGGGAGGCGTCCACGTCTAGGCATCAAAAAATTATAGCCCGTCAACCAACCTGTAATCAAATGGAAAGCAATATTAATGAGAAGGTTGATAACCAGCCCATGCAAAGCCATGTAAACAATAATATAAAATATACCCCAAACCCCACAGTGGGATCTAGAACCAAACAGAGGGCAGAGAGTATGAAGTTAGACAGGACAAAGCACTCGGTGGTTGTTATCAACAATAATCTAGCTACTGAAAATCCTGGACTTACACCTACGGGTTATACAGGGCTTGAGAAGGTTGGAGAAAATAAGGTGGAGCGACTGAAATAGGATAAAGGGAAACCTCCAGAACAGAATGTTGTTCACAATGATGATTAGATGCATGATGATGGTTATCCCAAACAGTGCAGTGACGAGTCGAGTGATAAAGATTACAGTCCGGGGATCGAAAATAATGAAGACTCCAGTACATCGAACAGTGATGCCTTCATCACAGATGAGGATGCGATGAAGACAAAAGGACAAACTATTGAAACTGGTATGTAAATTATCAGGTGTTTGTGCAACCTCTAATATCTTTGTTTTATGGATTTAAATATGATTGTTTGGAACTGCCAAGGGGCAGCATCAACTGAATTTCGTCGAATTTTTAAAGTTATGGTTCAGACTTATAAACCAATGATGTTTGCTTTATTAGAGCCAAGAATTAATGGTATCAAAGCTGACAGTTTTATTTATAGAAGTGGGTTTGACAGGTCCTATAGGATAGAAGCTACGGGATTCTCAGGGAGTATTTTGGTTCTTTGGCGAGATGAGATTAATATTGAAGTGCTTGAAAATCATCGACAATTTATCCATATTCGAATGAAGGATAGTAAGGGACTGCTGTCGTTTGCTACAATTGTTTATGTTAGTCCACATTCGAGTATTCGTAATAGCTTATGGAAAGAATTGGATAGGATAGGAAGAAATGTGACGGGTCCTTGGTTAATTGGATGTGATTTTAATGCAATTGTTCGAGCTTCTGAAAGGAAAGGGGGATCAAATAGACGTAGTGGTATCTGTTGCAAATTCCGTAAGTGGCTAGATGATTTTGCACTGGTTGAGTTGGCTTTTAAAGGACCTCGATTTACTTGGGCGAGAGGGGCTGTTTTGGAACAATTAGATAGAGCAGTGTGCAATGATGATTAGTTTGTAAAATTTGCGAATGCAGAACTGGTGCATCTTTCAAAAATTAAGTCGGATCATAGACCCTTTTTAATTAAGTTTGGTGGTACAAAGAAATTAAGAAATGGATGTAAGCCTTTCAAGTTTTTAGCTTCTTGGACTTGAAATGAAACTTTTAAAGATATGGTTAAGCAAGCTTGGCATCCTAATTTGGATTACATGAAGACATCTAAACATTTCGTTGAAAAAGCTCAAATCTGGAATAGGGATGTTTTTGAAAATATGTTAAAAAAGAAGCATAACCTGCTGGCGAGAATTGCAGGTATTCAAAGAGCACTTGAAAATTATAAATCGAGCGGACTCACCAGATTAGAATATGAACTCAGATTGGAGTTGGAAGAGGTTCTTACTCAAGAAGAAATTTTTTGGTATCAAAAATCCAGAAAGGAATGGATTGAGGGAGGAGACCGCAATACCAACTATTTTCATCGTCAAACGCTTCAAAAAAGAAAGAAGAACAAAGTTTTGGTACTTCACGATAATAAAGGTATTTGGGTCTCAGTTTTGGAAGAGCTTAAAAGGCATGCTATTCGGTTTTATTCCAAATTATTTGAAGTAGATGACCAGTTAGTATTTGTTTTATTCGCTGAAGGGGTATTTTTCGTAACTTACTACTGCAGAACGTTCTAGCCTCGCATCTGATGTGAGCTCTGAAGAGATAAAACAAGCAGTGTTTCAGATGGCCCCACTAAAAGCGCCAGGTATCGATGGTTTATATGCCATGTTCTATCAGAGTCAATGGGAGACGGTGGGTAATTCGGTGTGCAGATTGGTAGAAGATGCGTTTCAGGGGAAAGGTATACCTTCAGAGATTAACCAAACTTTTCTTGTATTAATTCCAAAAAAAGATAATGCGGATAGTCTCAAGATGTTTCAACCTATTAGTTTATGCACGGTAATGTATAAGACTATTACGAAAGTCATTACGAATAGGCTGAAACCTTTTATGCTTAGTTGGATAGGCCCTCATCAAACAAGTTTTGTGCGTGGTAGACACATAACGGATAACATCGTTATTGCACAAGAAGTTGTTCATTCCATGAGGATTAAAAAAGGTAAAAAAGGGCTCATGGCGATTAAAGTGGATTTGGAGAAAGCCTATGATAGATTGAATTGGAGATTTATTCAAGATACCATCAGGGAAGCTGGTATAGCTCAAAATCTACAAAATATAATCATGGAATGTGTTTCGACCTTGTCGATGCAAATCCTTTGGAATGACGAGCCTACAGATGGCTTCCTCCCTCAAAGGGGTGTCCGTCAAGGCGATCCTCTCTCTTCATATATTTTTGTCTTGTGTATTGAGTGGCTGGCACATGGAATTGTAAAAATGGTTAATGAGGGTGTTTGAAAACCAATTCGGATGGGACGAAAAGGTATTCCCTTGTCACATTTATTTTTTGTAGATGATCTGTTGTTATTTTCTGAAGCTTTAGATAATCAAGCGGAGGTGATTATGAAAGTTTTGGAAGATTTTTGCATGAGCTCAGGAGAGAAAGTAAGTACTTTCAACACTCAGATTCTATTCTTCAATAATGTGAGCCCACGAGAGAGGAACAGAATTAGTCGAAAAATGGGATTTACCATTACCAATAATTTTGGAAAATATTTAGGAGTTCAGCTTTTGCACAACCGAGTTAACAAATCCACCTATCAGGAAGTAATTGAAAGAATAGAACAAAAGTTGTCAGGATGGAATGCTTTACAGTTGTCTTTAGCTGGGAGAGTTACCTTAACCAAAACAGTTCTGCAAGCTATCCCTATTTACCAGATGCAAACAACAAGAATTTCTAGTATGATGTGTGATAGAATAGATCAGGCTTACAGGAGATTTATATGAGGAGGGCCGAGCGCTGAGTCTAGTAAAGTGGAAGGATGTTTGCCAACCAAAGGAGAGGGGTGGCCTTAGACTATGTCATATGCGGACGATGAATGAAGCTTTGCTAATGAAGCTGGGATGAGAGATTCTCACAAATCCTGACAAGCTATGAGTGCAAGTTTTATTGTCGAAATGTAATGTTGATATTACCAACTTGCTAAAAATGGTCTCAAGACCTACTGGTTCGTATTTATGGAGACATGTGGGACGGGTTTGGAACTATTGCTACAAGGGGTCTGTTGGACCATTGGTACTGGTAAAAGAGTCTGTTTTTGGTTGGATGTATGGATTCTGGATGAGAGGCTTTTGATTTGTTACACTAGAAACCAGGTTCCTTTGGACAAGATGGAGAGGTGTGTAGCAGAATATGTCACGGTGGAAGGGGGCTGGGACTGGCAGAATTTTTCTCAGTATTTACCAATGGATATCAACCTTAAAATTGCTGCTACCAAACCTCTTAAGAGTGATGAGGCTAATGACAATATTTTCTGGTCTTACTCAAAGCAGGGTAAATTTACGGTAAGTTCAGCTTATCAGTTTCTGACTTAAAGGATTTGGAAAGCAGAGAACAGGATCTGGAGAGTGGCATGAAGATGGCAGGGACCCCAACGTATCAGAACTTTTATTTGGCTTGTTCTAAATGGCAGGTTGAGCACTAAGGTTGAGTTACAAAGAAGGCATGTTCTAGAGGAGCAGTATTGCGATGTTTGCAGGTGTGCACCAGAAGATATTCTCCATGTAACACCCCAAAATTTTCTACGATGTGTTTTTAGGAATATATATATATATCTAAATATATACATATAGTAAAGTATTGAATTTTATTTCCAAGTGGGGTTAAAATAAAATTCAATGAGCGGCATAAATATAATAAAATAGTTAGTTTTGGGGCTAAAATGGAATAAAAAATGAGAGAAGAGATTAAGTTATTGACTGAGGGGTCTAAATGAGATTTTTTTAAAAAAATAGAGGACGAATTATAATTTTAAATTTTTGAGGGGTCAAATTGTAAATTGATAAAATAAAAATATATAAAAAGAGCATAATAGTATCGCCACTATTCATTTTCTTCTTTCTTCAGCCGACTCGTCCCCTGTTAGCAGATTTTTATTTTTTATTTTTATTTTATTTCTCTATTTCTTTAACTTTTAATCACTCTTTTAACCCATTTTTTTAGCCAAAACACCTAAATCTAACCTCATTCAAGCCATTGAATGCTTAAATTTGAACCTAAAAAATTTTTAGTGAGGTGCAATTCGGGTAAGTAAATTATTTTTCCATTGAAAAGCTTTAAATTATGTGAAAATTTATGTAGAAGCATGTTAGAACATTTAGGAAACATCAATATCATCATATGATAGCTTAATCTTCTCTCAAACATAATTTTCTTTAATTTTTCAAACCCTAAATAGAGAGGTACATGAATCTGGTCCAAGAAATTCAAATTGAAGATTTTAGGGATCAGTTGGAAGCTTATAGAAGCCAGTGAAAAGCTCAAAGGTTGGTGTACTCGTATTTATAAAATTTATATTTATTATTTTCAAATTTTAATGTATAAATTACTGTGACAGTTGATTAAATTGTTTGTTTGAGATATTAAATAGTTTTGGGTGTTAATTATATGTTATTTGATGAATTTATTTGAAGACAAATGATTTCGAAACAAATTTCGAAATAAAATCCCCTATAATCGAATTTGATGTTTAAAATAATCTAGGGGTATTTTTGTCATTTCACTTTCCTTAATGTATTTATTATGCGAGGTTTTGGGTGGTATGTTTGATAAATTTGAAATTCGGAATGAAAAATTTGAGAATATCCTATTTTGGGATCGACTTAAAACATAAGAAAAGAGATAATAATTTTATTAAGATGTGATAATGAAACTAGGGGCGAAATGGTCATTTGAAATGACCACGAGTGGTACCCCGAAGAATTTATAATAATAGATTTAAATATGAAATAAAAGTTTACGCGATTAAAGTTTTGTTAAAATTTAAATATTTTATAATTTTAAGAAATTTAAAGGGCCATAGTAAAACTAGTCACCGGTAGGTGAGGATTGATAGTTAGCTAGCCAATAGGGTAATTATTAGTAGTACTGCACCGTTACGATTGATCACAGACGTTGTATGATGGACCCTGAGAGACGCCGAGTGTCCGGTCCTGAAACGGAAACAGATTGTGATAGGTGACCCAATTGATAGTCACCGAGCGGCCGATGCCAGGGTCACTGTTTATTCTGGCGGGTAGCCACCTAATGGCCAATGCCAGGAGACCCGTTGTCGATCCATGGTATCGTGATAGACTTTACGAAAGGGCTCTAATAAATTAAATAAAGAAAGTCTTGTAAATTTATTTGATAATTGATTTTATAAGGATTAGATTGCAATTATACTTATAATAAAATGTATTGGAAATTCACATGATTATGTTTTATTTTGTGAAATTGTGTATCGTGTGTGGTTATTGATAAATAAATTATGATCGTACATATTATTTTAATTTATGCTCGTATTTTGAAACTAAATATGATTTTAAAATTATATGAGTACACACACTAAGTTGAAAGACTTAGCGCGTTGGATTTACTGCGCGCAGGTAGTTGAGTAGAGCTTGAAGTAAAGACGAAGATAAACTAGCTGCTGCTTCTCTCAAGTCACATCCGTCCTCATCATTTTGGTAATCACTATTTTTGTGTTGCAAGAGTATCATATTTTGGCCACCATCATGTCGTGTGCATTTTGTTAGTGTTGTAAATTTCGTAAATAAAATTGTATTTAAAATTTATCACTTGTGGTAAATTTTGTAAATTATCCACTGAAAAAGGTTTTGTATCGTGTTATTTTTGTAAAATGTTTAAATATTAAACGAAATATTTATTATTAAATGTTTGTGTGATGAAGTGGGTTGGAAACGGACGAGAGGTCCGAAACAGGAAGTTGAGAAATGAATTGGTTTAAAAATGTGTTTTCTCTACAGGTTTAAACTTTAGATTTTCAGAAAAATAGAGGAAACTTTGCCGAAGTTTCATTAAAATAAAATCAAAGTTTTTGAAAATGAACTTTTATAAAAAAAATAATAATAATAAGAAATTTTGAAATAAGAAAAAGAGTAACATCCCATTCCTCGATCCTCGCATAGACGGGAACATCGGGGTAAGGGTGTTACACTCCATGCACTGAGGGATTGTGTTGTAGCGAGGTAGGTGTGGGTGCAACTGGTTCGACTACTAATATGTCTATGTTTTTCTCGCTGGATTTGAAAAACTAGGTTTGTCATAATGTGACCAAAGCGGATGAGAGGGATAATCCAAATTGGGACATCTTATTTGGAATGGCGATATGGAAAATTTGGAGATGGAGGAACGAGATTTTATTCAACGACGAATGTGCAGAACTGATGGCATAGGACAGGATTTATGATGCATTACAGTGGTGATAATTCAGACTTTGTGTAAGGAAAGTCGAAGTGAAAGGGAGGAACGGTGGATAAGTTGGTCTCCGCCAAATTGCGACTACTTCAAGTTAAATACCGATGGGATTTGTAGCTCGGGTACGGGGAGAGCCAAAGCTGGGGGGTTGCTTCGAGACCACACAGGTAGATTGAGTGGTGGATTTGTGATGAATATTGGAGTTTGCTCCATCACGGAGGTGGAGTTATGGGGGCTGTTTAAGGGGCTGCAGTATGCTTGGGATAGTGGTATAAGGAAATTACAAGTGGAAGTTGATAGTGCTTGCATAATACAGATGATAACTAACAAGAGTGATGATATTAACAGCCACTCTTCATTGGTGAAGGGTATAAAAAGAATGATGAACCAGGAGTGAGAGGTGTCCATCTGCCATGTTTACAGAGAAGGTAGCAGGTATGTTAGCAAGCCTAGCTAGTAAGTTTCCTCTTGGAAGCCATTGGTTAGAAGAGATGCCGAAAGAGCTGGAAGATGTTATGTGGCATGACAGAATTGGGTTAGCAATGGCTCGTAGTATCAGAGTAATTTAGCTTTGCTTTAAAGCTCTTGTCTTGTACCAAAAATATATAAATATATATATATATATAGAATTATAGAATCATTGGCCTGACATCTTGTGAAAGCTAAGAAAATGCATTGAGAATTTGAAATTCTTCTTCCGTGTTACGTATATTAGAGCTTACATTGGAGAATTGAAATAAAAGTAAAACTTCCATCGACGGAAGACTAAATCAAAGTGAACATATATATGGTTATTAATACATGTATACTTACTTTGCTTTACAAATGAAAGAAGGATGTATATGATGAAAACATATGATTCTTTCAAGGCCATATGCAGTCATCCGGTATTTTCCAGGCCTGGACATCTTCATTTTCGCTCTTAAAACTGTGAACACAGCCGTGTTGCTCATCGCGAGAAAACACATTGGTGTGTTCTTCTACTTTAATTGGATTGGTGGAGCTGTTTTTCTCCTTAACTCCTTCATTTGCCCTAACGTTGTCATGGAGGAATTTCATGAGTGCTTCAAATAACAACAATAAAGAAGCCATCATGTATGCTTGTAATGGAGCCTTCTGGAGTTTGGACAGCGAGGCATATTATACAAACGCAGTAATATATGAAGCTAAGCTCCTCACGCTTCTCTATCTAACCTAACCTCAACAATTTTAACCACCCGTTTGAATTCATGAAAAGAAGGTCTCTAGGACATCACAACTAAGCTTGTTCACTATAGTCATTTTACAAGAAACAATTCAGATTGAATTATTAATTATTTTAGTTTTTATAATATACGAAGAGTACTCGCTCGGAAGTAGCTTCTTCATGCAGCTAATATGTTTATCACAAGAAAAACTTGGACGTCAAGCTATTATTCATGCAATTCGTACTATGTAAGTTTTATAAGTTGGCAGCCTTTTTAACAGTGGTCGCTGGTCAATGGGCGTTGGGCAACCTTTATGTAGATTGAAAAATCAAAATTTTCTTGTTTGAACAACATAATGATTGACCATCTGATCCACATCAAGATATTTAGTTGGCCAATCAAATCATCGTAATATTAAAATATCTAGAACTTAGAGATCAACATCGGGAATAACTCAGTCAACTTTGCCTCTAAACATGGGACCCAATAATCAGGCCCCATTATCTATTTGACCACAAATATCATTCTTATAACGTACATTGTATGTAGTTTCAAACATACGTATACATATACGTCACTTGGTTACCGACGCCATTAGTTGGCACCAGCAACCCCTATACCTCTCTTTGTAAGAAAGTATTGGTTCGACGCCCCTCCCCTATATCCAAAATCTTATATATATATCATATAATAATATTAATATATTAAATCTCTTATTTCTCATTTTTATATGGATTTTTTTTATTTATCTCTGGGTGTGTAAATTCCTCTTAATTAGAAGTTATCATTCGGGTCGTGTCCCAGTATCCTATCTCGATTAATCGCGATCATCCTTTAGATCCATCCTAACTACAGTTCATATATTCAAAAATATATATATATATATTTACATTTTATATGTAAGCATTTCTTCCAAATAATAACATCACAGTAATTAGAAAATCATTAGTAATATTGGTATTGATATAACTAGTGTAATGACTGGTGGGATTTGTGGATTTTCATGAGAAAAACACATAAATAATTATTCAAACAAAGAAATTACCAAAGTAATTATCTTGTGCAAGGTCGTAATCACAACTAGTCAAATAGACAATTAGGATTCACCAAACAATGCAATTAAGGAAATCTGCCCAAACGAGTAAGTATCTTAATTTAGCCTAAAGCTTGTTTTGAGTCATAAACCATCATTTTCGTACCTACAAGACGCTAAGCTATTTCTCAAGCCACCATATGGTTGATCGATCGAGCTACCATGATTTGATTATTACTTGTCATGGTTGGTGAGCTCCAGAATAGACATGTAATGATTTATAATACCCTTTTAAGTGGTTTGGGTTAGTGTAGCGGTATACATTAATCAGTGGACCTGAATTTGGGATCATTATTGGGTCAAATGATTGTGACCCAAAACCAATTTTGTAGATAAACGTAAGAGCAGCGACAGTTGGTATCATGTAATTTTCCTAGGTATACCTAATTAAATCAATGAACATTAGCTACCATCATCGATCCATCACACCTGATCAGGAAACCAGCACCTATGGGATCTGTAGATACATGAGTATACAAAACTGCCAGTGTCACTTTTTTCTGTCATTCATATAATTTTAAGGGAAAATTCATCTAATTTTTGCAAGTAGGTTAATAGAGATTGATTTATACACAGTTTAGATTTATTAAAAAATAATATGAAAGAGATATTGGCAAAATAATGTAAAGAACCACTATGTGAAGTGCCGAGGACATCGATTACTCAGTTATTGAAAAAGATGAGACAAAATTAAGTCTCCAAGAATAAAGTAATTGAGAGTTGTTCTTCAATGCAATGAGTTTGTGGAAGCATTTCTTTCTCTAACTTTCATTTTTTTTTTTTTTTGTTTTTGGAAAAACAAAGGTGTTTCCTAATTCCTTCTCTACAAATATGACATATTGAGACAAAATTACGATCTTCAATCTAGTTTGGTAAAGCAATTAATCCTTATTTTGAAGATACCACAGAAAATCAAAATATCATCACTTTAATCATGGTCATCATCTCCGTGGGTATTACACATCAATTTTGCAACATTGAGTTTTGGTATTATTAATTGGAGATCCGTTTCTTCTTTTTTTTTTCTTTTTTTTTTTTTTTAATGTAAAACACATCTGACTGTAAATCAATTTAATTAGCAAATGTATAGTATTAACCGATTAATTAATAAATTAAGCAAAACTCATTTCCCATGTACGAATTACTCAGCTAAACTTGTGCAAACCTTCCTTACAACGACCCACATAATTAAATAATTTAAATACTAGCTAGCTAACTAGCTAAGGAAACGCATATAAACGCCACAAAAGCAATGAATGGAAAATTCCCATCTAACTCCAAAATACAATCACCCGCCTTTGACTTGATCATTAATTGGGGGCTATATACAGCTACATAATATCGTGTCTCACTATAGTCCTGTGTTTCTGTACTAATCAGCATTTAAAGTCTCGTGATTCACGACGCAATTTTACTGCCGGCAGGAGCCTTAAAGAGGTCAAGACGGGTGTCACCTAAGCGTAGCGAGTAGACAGCCTTTTTGTACTCGCTCCAAGTGAAGGGTTTATATTGACTTGGTCTCTGAGACGATACCATCTCTGGAAGTGAAGTGATCCATGCGTCTAGTGGCGGTGCCCCAAAATAACCCATTGACATTCTTGCCCTCCGTGAGTTCGCCAGCGCTCTATGTCTCACACTTGTAAATCTCCCATTCGTCAGAACCTGAAGACACATTACAAATAAAATAACAAACCCGTGTGCTACCCATTTTAGAACTTGGATTCTAAAAAGTAAAACTAGTCTGATTATTATTTCAAAAAAAAAAAACAACGAGTCTGATTATATTTGTTGTAAGACAAGCTTGGTCAACGCGAGGTTGATGATCGTTGCTAACCTGTAAGGCATCTCCAACAATCACGTAGAGTTCCGTAGGGTCAGGTGGAACCGGGACCCACAGTCCATCGTGCAAACAAATTTGAAAGCCACCAACGTCGTTGGATCTCAAGATGGTCAAGATCTGAGGGTCAGAATGCTCGCCAAATCCGATTCGGCTTTTAGGGTAGTGATCCTGATGAAATTTAGCTGATGGGTCCCAATCATTGACGTCTTTGACTGCAGGATAGTGATTTAGCCTAAGTACCGAGTCATTTTGGACGTCTCTGATGAGTCTACTGAAGGCAAACTTATCGGTGATCCCCAAGCCCTCAGCCACTAGATCAAGGATTTCACATGTTAATTCTCTAACCGCTTGTATGAAATCATTCACCGCACAACTGCAAAAGAAAAAAAATAAAGAAAGAAAGAAACCATAGTACATTAGGAGATGCTCCTTTTAGGTTACCACTACTCAAATTCGATACTTTATTTGGCAAAAGAAGTCACTTTCGCTACTTTGAATAAATTAGGGAACACATAAAGCCATCAACTTTTCATTGCTTCCCATAATTTCATATGATTTGATTGTCAAGTTATTGATTTCATTGTGACCATGTACCGTAATGATAATAGATTTTCTTCATACAAGTAATGATATGTTGAAAGGCCGGTGCCTGCTTGCCGGTAAAAGTGAAGATCACAACCCTACGTGGCGGTCCAGTACACGAATATACAGCTCAAGCTTTGGCTGATTTGTCATTCAAATCTTTTGTCACTTAGATCTGTACACTGGCTATAGATACTTGTCATCTTTTTCATTTTATATGATATGCTTGGTTCATGAATTGGGGACTTAATTATTAGATGACACTTCTGTGGGAGGGGTCAATAAAATTATGATGCGAAATTGGAGTCCTATAAGAAGCTAATTGTAACCATCAGATTTTGTACGAAAATAAGAAGATATTCATGTTTTAAATGCAATAAAAACTGTTGCTGAAAAGGATGCATGAGAACAATTAAAAGTGTATGAGTCGTGCTGATTCGTGGTTTGCTCTCCAATTGAGTCGGGGGCCCTTTTTAACGTGGGACCCGTATTGTTATGAGAAGCATGCCATGTTGGAAATAATTGTTTGACAGTACATAAAGCGATTAGCAAAAGCCCTTCCTTTTTACGACCACAGTTATTAATTTTTTTTTCTTTCTATTTATAGGATTGCACTGCACGTGTGGCACTCGACTCCATTGATAACTATTAACTATTCATAGCTCATAATTAAGATGCAATTAAATAAAATAAAGAGATAGAATGAAGTAGGATTGATGCTCAAATTGAACTAAATGGAGCCCATGAAAGAGTGGCGTCCAACTAATAATAATTTCAGGGGTCGTTTGGAGACTATATATAATTCTATACCATGTAGAAAAGTCCACGAAATCAATACTATACTTATACGAAATGATTATAAATTGTAAAGTAAACCATTTAACTTTGTAAAACATATAATATTTCGGTTCTAAACTATGATTTTAGGAATATTTAACTCATTCTTTTTATTCATAAAGGAAAGATGTCCCTTTCTAGGATGCCAAGCTTCAACACTAAACAATCTTCCACCGTTTTCATCAACAAAATTATATTCCAACCGGCCAAGTACACAAATGCGCAAGTAATACCGTAATGAGCATTAAATAATTAATTAATACATATAATAAAAAAATCATACACGCCACAAACAGAGCATAAACCCCGCGAACTTGTATCACACTAAACAAACATAAACCAAAAAGCCTTGTTTGCAACCCCTTTACTATCTTCCCATATGTACGAAACGTAAATTATTAGATCAATCTCTTATTTTACTACAAGTGAACATCTTTATGTTTTATCCACATTGAAGTTACATATGCAAAAGTTAATAAAAATATGCAAGTACTGAGTTACAGTAAGTACCTGAATTTTAAAGGGTCGTTTGAGATAGCTTTGGATCTCTCAGCAATGGAGATAGGATTGGTCTGAAGAATTAGATACTCAAGCTCACCCAAATCACCATTAAACCCGATGTTTTTGCTGCCATAACCGAACGGATTAGTAGGACCAGCTCGTTGTTTTTCTTTCTCGGAAGCCGGTTTGGCAAAAAAATCAGACCCTTCTTGTTCCAATCTCGATATGACCTCCAAAGGAACACCGTGGTTGGTCACCTTGAAGAATCCATATTCCTCACAAGCTTTTACAATCAGCTCCAATAACTTTGACCTACCAAGAGAAAGATCAATGGTTGGGATCCCAACAGCCTTAGTTTTCTTGGTTCGTAGAACAGAAGGAGAAACCATGCTTGAGTAATTCTTTTAGAAAATAGGAGAATAATAAATAGAAATAACAAAGAGTCCAAGTTTGAACTTTCAACTCTTGAAGGTGTGATCATATCTGGATCGCTACATCCTCTATATATAGTGTGAGAATAAGAGAGAGAACACGATGAGGGGTTATTAAAAAAATTAATATTAGTATCGTGAATTTTGGAGACGTGGACTTTGTATATTATGACAGTTCAAAAATGAATAAATAAATAAATAAATATAAAGACGTGGACATTATATATTATGACGATCTAAAAATAAAAATAAATAAATAAGTATAAATTTTTTATAATTAAATATAATTAATTTTAAAAGATAAAAATCAATCAATTAAATTTATCAAGACTAATTAATTAAATTTATTTATTATATTTTTTAAAAAATTATTTTATATTTAATTTAAATATTATAAATAAATTTAATTAATTAATTATCATTTTTAAAAATTAAATATTTGTGGTTATAAAAATGTTTTATATATATATATCGTGTATGGAAGAGAAAGTGTACCAAACGGGACGCGCGTGGTTGATGAGAGTGGTAGAAATGGTATGGAGAAGAAGAGGTGAGAAGTGGCTGACATTAGGTGGGGGGCCAACCTGGTGAGTAGCGGCTGTTTGTCTGCTTTAAATTGGATTTTGTTAACAACACTTTGCAAAGGGAAAATAGTGAAGTGTGTGGACGCGAAGCATCACTGGTCGACTTCACACTACGCGTATTTTTGACCTTTTCCAACTTTGACTCGATTGAATAATTTTTATGGAGTTTTGACACTCAACTTTTTTCTTTTGTTTTTTCGGTTTTCACAATCTTAGTCCCCTCTGAACTCTACATTGTAGGAGACGGGGACCATAAGCTCTCCAGATTTCTCTCTAGACGTGAAGGTTTTTGGAAATGGTTGAGGAACATTTTCTATGCACATTATCTTGATAATGACGGTTATGTTTGTGATCAACTTTATCTTTTTTATACAGTCCTTTTAATTATTTTGTTAACTTTTGATTAAAAAAATAAGTGAATAATACAACAGTAAAATGGTAATTAATTAATATATATGTATAATCATTCTCTATTCAAAAATTAAAGGGAAAAGAAGTAGAAAAAAGATAATGTACACTGGCCAAACAAACGTTATTGGACAATGCGTATGTTGCTCGAAAGGAAGATTGTCCATGACTAAGAAACACGACATTTACTGTCGGTCGCAGTTTCAACTCTTTCAACTTTGTAAAATTAATTTAATTGTGTATACCAGGAAATTCACTTTTTAAATGTAAAACGTACTAACATTGATTACTGTTGAATGTCATGGTGATCGATTGGTGATTATATATATAGAAAATGTGAGGATCGAGAATTGAGAACACGTGTCATGCAAAATTTAGTCAAAGAACTTATTGTAACTAGATTCCATTTGCAGATGACTTGTTTATATAAAAAACATTTTGTGGGGCAATTGTTGTATAAAGTTCAAGTAACTTGATTGATTCTTCGCAACTATTCAAAACAACTGCAGCCATCAAACTTTTGTAGGTCTCAAGAAAAGGACTACTACTGTTAGCGTTAGTAAGCTAACTACTAATAATTAATGAATATATATAGGTCACAGCACATTTGCCTAGTTAGATCTATAGCATTTCTTCTCGATAATGGACATTATTTACTAATAATGATCATCCTATAGACTATAGTTCGTATTAATTCATTATAATTTGAATTGAAGAAGAAATCGTAGGGGAGAGGCAATGGGGGAATTAGAAGATCAATCTTTGAAGATATGAGGGGACAAAATAATACAACTCGTGTTTGTTCCTTCTAGATTTTCTAGCTTTTGCAATAAGAGAGAATATATAAAACGACAAATTCTTAGAGTTCAATCTGCCCTTTTGCCTTCAATAAAGATTGTTAAATGATACGAGCATGAATTTTCAATAGTTCCAAGATGTTGATACCATTTAGACGGGCACGCATGCAGGAATAATTCAACGGTACATATTTAACCTTCCCACTTTTTTATCCACAACCTAAGCTACACAAGACCATTTAGGCTGGGTTTTTCGATACGACTCATGATGAAAATCCTGCACATAACGAAGAAATTTTGAGCCATTTTGGACCACATCACGCATTAATATTAAGTCATATATGTCTCAATCCATGAATTTGAACAGAAGAATTTCACTACCAAAGGGTTTTAAAAAGCTACATATACATATTCCTACATATATTTTAAGTTATATGACATATATAAAAAGACCATTTCCTCTGCCAGCTCAATGAATAATCTGTCCGTTAACATTTCCTTTAGGTTCCATTATACAAAATACAGTTGGTCACCCATATTTTGGACAACATATGATTCTTGCAGGAAAGACAAGTAAATAATAAATAATCCCCATGTGTGATCAGTTTTTGCCTCTTCCTTTTTAGCCCCAGCAGAGGGGTCACGCTTAATTTCAATGTACAATAGAATCTCCAACACATTATTAATTATAAAAATTTAAAATAATACAAAGAAGTTTTCATCAATCCCGATACTGCAGGGCTGGCTTTCTCTTAAACAAGACCCTATATTCCATGAAGAAGGCGGGCCAGCTTGAGACATGTAGACCAGAGAGAGCCTTAATTAAAGATAATTAAAATAGATTTTCTTTCAAATAATGTCCTACAAAAGGCAGTGGGTCCTCTAATCTTCCTCTCCCACCACGTGTCACCTTCTCAAACCCCCAAGTCCTGGCCAGGGGCCCATTTTGATGGATGTGTTTTGCCGACATTTAATAAAAACTTCAATTAGCACTGCACACTCATCGATAATTATTATTTTGATGTTACATTAATTGGGAGATGTTACATGCAATTATTATATACTTGTTTCTATTATTTAAAGACTAAATGACAATTTAGTCTATCAATTTAAAAATAATTACAATTGCAATCACATTTTATCATTAATTGTAATCTAGTCTACTATCGTTAAGAAACCTATGTTAAAATTAACTAAAGTAAAAGTAAAATTGACTTTTGATCTAATTATAATTTTTTATTAAATTTATATTTAATCTTTACCATACATTTTAAGATGAACGATGAAAATTAAATTGATAAAAAATTAAAAATTTAAATTGAAATTAAAATAAGAATTTAAAAATAATTAAAAAAAATTTTAAAATAAATGATTTCCACGTATGGACGCTGGAGATTTTTTTTTTAAAAAAAAAAAACTTAATAAACATATTTACACAAAACCCAATTCATCATTCAACACAAAAACCTAGTTCATCTTTCGACACAAAACTCAAACCAAATCAACCAGTTCATTGTTTAACACAAAACCTAGATCAAATCATCCTTTAACCCTAACCTAGTTCATCCTTAAACCCTAATTGCCAATTCATCTTCAAAAACACATGAACACAACAATACAAACACATCAACACAACACAAAAACCATAGTTCAAAATCTACAAAACCCCATTCTTAAAAAAAAAAAAATCCACAAAACTACCCCAGATGATGAAAAGAACAAGGAGAGAAGAGGAGAAGAGGAGGCGGTGGCGGAGGACAAAGAAAGAGTGGCATAGAGAGAAGACCCAAATTTATTTGGGTTCTGAAACGAACCCAGATGAAAGCTTTCATTTGGGTTTGAAAAAGAATATAGAAGAAGAAAAAAAAAATGAAAGAGACCCACCTGAATTTCCCCTTTAGATATTCGTGAGGAGCCATTTCTCAGCACCCCAATGGAAGTATTTGTAGTTTTCATATCGGCGACTCTAAATAACTCCGTGGAATGAACCCGTGATACATTTCTATTTTATAATCGTTTAGAAATTAGAGTGAGGAATTTTTTTTTTCGATGGTACAACGACTGTTTTTCGACATTTTCGATATTTTCAAATCACTTGAAATCAATTTATAAACACTTCAAAATTTATATATTCTTCTCCACTTCCAATTTGGATATCCGGTCCATTTCACAATCAAAGCTTAATCATAATTAAAAATATTTCAACCAAAAACCATTTCAAATTCTAAAGTATTTTATCATGTATATAATCATAAGTATTTTCATGCAATCAAAAGTATTTAGATTATGCATATTTACTAAATATCAAAACATGTACAATATTTTTCACAGTGACAATCATCGGAAGTGTCCACTTAACTTTATGTCGGAGATTGCTCGCTCTGAGCACCTATCTCTGCACTTGGGGAAGTTTGCATAAAATAAACAGAAAATAGAGAGCTAAACGAGTTCGATGAGTGTTATGAAGAAAAAAAAAAACATATTTCTGTCATAAATATCTCCAAAAATATTTAGAAATCTAAAATTCTTAATGCTTTATTCAAATTATAAATCTCACAGTTTTGCAAATACATTGATATAAATATACTTGAAAAGATAAATACATACATCCTTAAAATCCATTCAAAACATGAACATAGATCCACAAAAAATAGTATCATTCATGAAACATGTATCTAATGGAACCCAAGGAAATCATATCACAACTACTAATATTAGATTATCGATGGTGGAGACGGTCCATCTCAGTCATAAACCACTACGCTGCGGAATGTTACCTCGTTTTACGTAGAGTATCAGTTATAGTACATTAAAATGCACAGAAGGCGATACGACAGATTTAATTCCCCTATAGTTAGTGATACGCCCCCCTTTGACATGTCATACACGCATAAAGTATTTCAGTCAATTCTCAGTCATCTAGTGGAGATTAGGGTAACCATTGATCTTGAAAACTATCTTCAATTATACTTTAAAAATTTATCTCTTATACTAAAAATAATCAATCATAAAAATATAATGTTCTAATTTGTTGCTAAAAGCATAAAAATATATTGTTTCAATAAATTTATGCTATAAACATTTTCTTTAGATAAAACTTATTTCAATTTCAAGATACTTTAACATTTATAAAAGCACTTTAAAACATGCTAAAAATATATTTAGCATTTTATAAAATATTTTACACTCACTTTACTTCAATTGGCTAGATTGACCTTCAAAAATTCTTCCTTGATTCATTTGCTTCTTTCTCACCTACAAGACATATTCTAATTTAGAATTCATTACCTTAATTATATGAAATCAATGTCAATCACCCTTATTTACCCAAATTGAATTTAAAATATTATGTATATCAAAATTCACATATTTGGCATAAATTTATACTCATATCATAACATTTTTTTCTTTTCATTTTCTTTGTGCAAACTTATTTAATTATATGCATAATCTCAGGAAAACATATTAAAGTGATTCAATTTTCACTTGAACACCAAAATGCTATCTTGACATAATTTTTGCACCTAAGACATCCAACTTAATTCTTTCATTTTCATAACCATCAAAGGCATTAAAATCACACCCATTATCATCTAATGCCCTAATACCAACTCAATTTAAATTTTTTTACAAAATTGCATAAAACACTAGAATACATATCTTAATCACTTCATTGTCTAATTGCTTCCTTTAAGCTTTCTTTCAATTTCACACTTGAATATAAGGTAATTTACTTCTAGACATACCAAAAATTATATAAACTATCAAGTTATCATACATCCAAAAAATCATAAAAAACATCATAGAAAATCAACTTACTTACCACTATCTCTTCACTTTCTTTGCTTAAGTTTTGTCCTAACACATATTTAATGAAGATTAATGAAGTTTGGCATCCAAAAATGATCAAACCTTCTTTGTATTTTTTCATCATTCTTTGGCCGAACTTTACCCTTCCTCTCTCAATTTTTCTTTTCAATTTTTTTCTTCTCATTTCATTTAAATTCAACTTTATAAATGCTTCCCATTAATTAATCAAAATACCATTGAACTATCTTCATAATGCCCAACAAGTCCCTAATTACAAATAATGACATGTGATTGGTCCATGGCTAACTCGTAATTAAACTAACTAAATTCCACAAAATTTTTTGTTGCATGCTAACTAATTAGTTAAAATAATAACTTCCATGTGGTCTTCTCTTATTGGTTCATTTTGTTTCACATGGATTATGCTTTTAGTTTTTATTCCATGCAATACTCATAAATAATCTATGTGTGCTTGAATTTGAAAATTTATACTTTATTCTTTAATGAATTCAATTATCATTCATGTCTAAATAATTTTCAAAAATATTCCATGATCATTTAATCATCCAATCGACCATATAATACTCTAATTGGGTATTTTATTTCTCAATTTCATACTTTTAAAAAAAATTCAAATGGATGTAAAATCATCAATACCCACTATTCTCTAAAAAATGTATTTTTGTCCAAAAATCCTCGGAGCTCTTAAAATCTACTTAAACAGACTCATTTTAATCTATTTCAATTTCTTTAAACTCTAATACCTATTCTAGGAGTTTTTGCTTTTTGAGATCCATTTCCAAAAAACCACTATTCCTCCGATCGCTATTTACCATGAAAACATTATTCATTAGAAAATTTTTTAATTCTTATAAAAAGAGGAAATTCTGAACTTTACATAAAAGAAAGAGAAAAGAAGAAGAAGAAAGATGGAGCAAAAGTTGAACAAGAGAGAGAGACTAACCCTATCATCTAGGCTTGTTTCTAGGGGTTTTTTTTTTTTTTTTGGTTTTTTTTTTCAATAATTTTTATTTTTTATTTCAAATTGGTCTCGAATGTCTATTTTAAGATAGACAGAAAATGGATGAACCGTGTAGATTTGATGAAAAATTTGTTATTATTTTTTTAATTTTTAATTTTTTTTTTAAAAATAATTAAAAAGGTGAGGACATTCTAGTCTTTTCATTAGTCTCTATTAACTCTAACTAAATTTTGTAATAACAATAGGTTGAATAGTAACTAATAATAAAATACGACTATAATTACAATTATTTTCAAATCGGTAGGCTATATTATAATTTGATCTTATTTAAATATTTTTTATTGTTTTTCATGTTAGTAAAAACGATAATGACATTTATGTAGTTAAAAAAAATAAAAATAAAAAATAAAAAAAGAAGAAAAGAAATACAAACCACCATCTCTTTGTTGATATCTGAAGGTTTCTGCCCACAGATTTTCCTTTTAGAATAATTTGGTTGACGATCGTTAATTATGGAGGTGTTAAATATACATTTTTCATGTGCTAATAAACTCACTTGATAGCATTGGATTCAGCATATGATTACGGATAATGTGAATCTCAGGTAATCTTATGTGGGGAAGTACTCATTATCCTGATAAAGGGGTTTCATTATAACATAGATTATCCTCAGAAAAACAATTATGACACAAAATTATTAGTAAACGAGTCTCCAAAAGTTTTGATGGTAAACCACTCCACTACATGCAATGGCTGGATTAAACGGGCCTACACAGCTTACCAATAACTGTCTATGAGTGGGTGAGTTTGATAGATGGGCGACCCAATAATTATGAAGATTTATATGATGATTAAAATAAATAAAAATCATGGCTAGAATTTAATTATTCGAAAATTAAAAGAAAAAATCAGGCTCATCATTAAATCGGGGAAAAATTGATTGTACCCAAGAAATTTGGGTACAGTTCTAATTACCCAATCGCATCATATATTGATATATTTTTTTTGGGGTCATTTTACAGGGTTTTTTTTTTTTTTAATAATTGTCATTTAAGAGTAGAAAACATAAAAGTAAATAAAATTATATAATCCTTTCTCAAAAAAAAAAAAAAATGTATAATCAAATTATCTATTAATTGGGTAAAAAAAAGTTATTAGATAGAGAAATGCTTGACCAATGGACATGTAGGCGAGAAAGAAGGAAACTTTGAGCAGTTGACGATCATTTTCAAATGTCCATGTTTTGGGTGTGGGTTAGATGGCTCTTTTTGTAGTGATCATGATACTTATGCGATGACAACGACAGTAAGGATGATAATAATGACAATTAAATGTTTAAAAAGATGCAAGTGTGGCTAAGCCGATTTTTCCACTGTGCTTGTGCCTATCAGAATTAATTTTAAATGTATTATTTTATTTATATGGAAATTTAAGGACGTGAGCAATTATATTATTTCTACTTGAATTTAATTATAGACTAGTTATCTTTCAAAACAAAAAATTATAGACTAATTATAATTAATATTTATTCTAGGATTTAAACTTTTATTTTTATTTTTTTAATTTGAAAATATTGTATGATGTAAGCTTGAAAGCAAAGTTAGATATTTTTAATGTAATGATCATGATCTGACTATGCAAAATTGCAATCTGACCAGATCACTCTGATGCGATTGCATTGAATGGTCAAAAGAAAGGAAAACGAAAGAATATGACTGCAATTAATTTGTTGTCGAACCCACAGATAGACTGGAATTCTAGGAAAGGTAAAGCTTTACAGATATTTGATTTATCCAAAGGGTCAAACATTCAAATCCTAATGTGAAAACATCTCACCATTGTCCTTGCCAACAAAAATTTGTGCTGGCGAGCACCATGATCTTTTTTATAGTAATAATCAATGAGACTGCATTTCATATAAGCGTCCTCTTAGATTATCGGTAGAAATCTGGTGGTAGAATCAACTTTGACATGAAATTTAAAAGACAGCACGCCAGCACCTACGTTAACATAAGCTTTTATATCATTATTAAATGAAAATATATATAATGATTAAATGAGAGTATAAGTTGGTGACTGGTGCGTCGTCTCTCCCTTAGAGGGCCAACTTCGAGCTTCATTTCTCACATTGTGGCTACTTTCTTCCGATTTTTTAGAGTTTTATTTCAGACCGCACCTTAGAGTTTACACCCGAAAATCCCCTAATTATGGTGGTTATCCTTGTAATATGTGTTAGATTTCTAAAAGAAATAAGTTCCTAAAACTAAAGATATTAATGCATTAGAGAATAAGAAAATTCAATGATTATCAGTTTTTGGAAATTGAGAAATAAGAAAACTCAATTTTGGTAGTAGAGAATTTTGAGGTTGCATATCAAACAGTTGATGCATGATTTAAAAAAAGCAATGATTAATGGTAATTAATGAACGAGAGTCTAAAGATGCCTATATAAAGGTCTCTCATCTTATTGTTTCATTCATCGCAGAATTAAGAGAAAAAGAGTGGTGTAACTCTTTGAGTGAAAAGTAATGTTCTCTTGAATATCAAAGAGTTGTTACTCTCTCGAGTGTAATTGGAATCTAGGTTATAAAGATTTGAATGTTTGTAAATATTGTTATTTTTTTTTCCTATAATGAAGATCTGTAGTAGCTCCGTAAACATAGTCTATTTTAGATAAACCACATAAATTTAGTGTGTTATTTTTTATTTGTTTTTATTTCGTTATTATTTTTACATTATTTTATCGCTTTATTAATTTGATGTTTTGGAAGGTTTATTTACTAACAATATGTACTATGTCAAATATATATATACACACATATAGATATAGTTTACAGTATCATAATATAAAAAATAATTTAATTAGTTTTGTTATTTGTTATTGGTTTCATTTTATAACAATCAAAATAAAATGAAATAGATAACCTGATTTAACTTCTCATAAAGATCATAACTTTTTTTCTTTTTTGAAAAGCTTAACTTATTTTATATACTATGACTTATATCAATATTTGACAATGAAAATTCAACTTAAGATAATTTTCAAACACATTCGTTAACATAATCCTAAATATTTATTAGTACAAGAGATTTGGGTAATACTTTATGCTTTATATTATGTTATTAAGTGAAATTGATAATATAATGGATTAAGCCCACTCAAAAAGACAAGTATTTATTTTATATACTATACTTTTGTTTTGTGTAATTTGATTTGTAGTGACAAGATTTAGGTGAATATCCTCATTTCTAGACCATTAACAACTTATAAAAATTATCAAAACATCCCTCTTTGTGATATATAAGCCAAAAACGCCAAAAGGAAAATGTTGGAGATGCATTACTATATGGCAAGTACGCATTTCAAACAATGAAGTCGAAAAAGAACAAAGACATAGAAGAATAGAACTACCAAAACAACAGCAAATATTCTCTGCTTACAAATTGCTAACTGAATTACATTGACCACAATTTGACACAATAATATATATATAATTCATAACAACAAGTGTATAACTGTGTCTAAAACTATATTATCAGACCCAACAACCGCATGAAAACGTATATAATTTTGTGTCATCAATTATCACTAAACATGCACATTAGGCACTAATTAACTTGAAATTCTTCATATGTTATAATAACTTGAAATTCTTTATATGTTTTAATAATATATATATGTTACATAGTTAAATTATTAACTCATCTGTCTCGACATTTTATCAGGCAAATTGTTTTAGTTCAACATATCTTGGAGTTTTGCTGTTGTGCGCTGATACCAAACTGTTTAACAAGTCTAGTCGGCAAAAAAGCTGTTTGACTCCTAAAGTAGCTGTACTCAATCGGTCAAAATGATGTCAATGAAGAGGACAAAAATGTTACACTCAGATTTTCCTGGGACATTCTGTTGGGCGGCTGATGAAATATAAAAGAGCCTAGAAAGTTTGAGAGGAGAATTTATGTCGTGTAAGATTCTGATGATTCCAGTTGGAGTGTTGTTATATGTATATATCGACACAGAGAGGCACTGTGGTTAATTACTCTATAAAATATATGTGTCACCACTACGACATCAAAAGGAAAAACATAAACCTCCGTTAAAAATGGTACAAACTAGAAGATTACTGGTTAGACATTGACAGATGGAAAATGGACAATGAGGAAGAAGACGACCCAGATATCAAAAACTCAAAAAGCTCTAATTATTTTGCAGTTATGTGATTGATCAAAAAGAACACTTTTTTTTTTCAACATTAAAAACAACACATTAATTCCAGTTAAAAAAAAAAAAAAAACTCGTTTCATTTTCCCTTTGAAAATTGCAACGTGCATTTTTACAAGCCCTCTAACACCCAAGAAACTTCAGGCCCATTTATATGGGCCGATGCCAGTCCAACTTACTTTTCTTCTCTATTTATTGTTTTTTTTTTTTTTAATTATTACAATTAATTTAAAATTTATAAAAGAAGAATCACTCATATTTGCTGTCTCAGGATTGTAACTGTGAGCTGCGTAATTAGAGAACTGACTTTATTCTGGTATAAATAATCGATACATATATTTTTTTAATAAATCAATTTTGATGCTTGTTGGAATGACATTTATTTATTTATTTTTGAAATGATTCGAATGACATTTCTGCTATATTGAAAATAATTATTATATGTTACTCAACATCTAAACAAAGTTTCAAATCCTCATGTGATCAGCTATTACCAATCGCATCATTACATTTTGCAATCTCAAATAATCTTAGAGGTTCACAAATAACGATCATTCCAATAATAAAAATAGATTAATGATAGAGTACAAGATGAAGACTTGTTTACACTAGGAGATAATTAAAAGAAGCCAATTAAGTTAAAATTGTCAAGATAGTTGATTAATTGAGCATCTTTTCCCTTCTAATTTAATTTAATTAACTATGTACTTTTCATTCCATATTTGATGTATTGCATTTACCCATTTATGTGGAGAGTAATGAGAAGTTTTCTATTCTTGTCATATAACTATATATGTACATACCTCTCTTATGTAAAATTATTTATTTGAAATGTTTATAAAAGTAGTGATTGTTTAATTATGAGAGTAGATATTTGATACTTATACGTAATGTTTGATTTTAATAAGTTCACACAAAACTTTGATTATTAAATTTTTGAAAAAAGATAAATTATAGTTTTTTTTTCCAATGTACACAAAACTTTGATTATTAAATTATTGAAAAAAGATAAATTATAGTTAATGTTTTTTTTTTCTATGTACACAATGTGATTGGAAAATAATCTAGTTTTATGCTTAACAGCTCTAATAGTCTAATAGTATACTATTTTCTTCTTTCAAATAGCCCAATAATTTTTGTTATCATATCAAGCAAGTCAATTGTAACATATCAAACAAGTCAATCAATTAGATCAATCATATCAATCATTTCTATACATACAAGATATGATTATAGTTACCATGTATAAAATATATAATTACTTATCATGTTTTCCTCTTTTGCCTATAAATAGGCTTTATTGTATTTATTGTAAATTAACAGTGAAATACATATTAGTGTATTACCATCTCTATTGTTAGCTTCAGGGTTTATTACTGTCAATCACTATCAAATTCTCCCTCACCACGTTGCACCACCATCATTACACTGTCACCATACCACATTACCACCACTATGTCGCACTGTAACCTCTATATCAACCATCACCCAAACACCACCTAAAACTGCCGCATCACGCCGTTGTTGATCTCAAATTCGCGAACCCAAATATCACCCAAATTTGTTGCATCATCATCAACCTCTGGATCACTGCATCACACCGTCACTGTCGTATTCCATCGCCTCATCATAATTGCACCAATTTGGTCGCTTTATCACCATCACACTACTGGACACCAATTATTCTGCGTCGCACCGCTGTTGCTGTCCAGTTCTACTTCCGCTGTTTCATCACACCTGCTCTCACATCTGGTTTCACTATCGCAGTGCTTCTTGAATTCATTGCTGCGCTTCTTGAATCCATCGCATCTGGTTTCACTGTTACATCACTGCCACTTCTTCACGCTGGTTTTGTTTCACCATCACGATCATTGTCTTCGTAGTCTGAATTTGTTTCATTGCCGGTTCTGCACACCTGTCGCTGCTTCTGTCTCTTCAAAATCACATCTGTCGCTGCATTACGAAACCCCATCACTGCTGTATCATCTCAGCATCGCGGCCTTGTTTCTGCAGCGCCTCTGTCATTACCAATAACCGCTGCACCTCTAGGTTCTAGTTTGATTTTCAACTTTATCTTCTCAAATTTTCTTTTAGGTTGTGTGGGCTGCGTCGTCTGCTGGAGTCTCCAGTTTCTGATTTGATTTTCACAAACTTCTTATCGGGCGTTTAAGTTTCTTGGGCTCTTGATTGGTTTATTGGTTTATTCGGATTATTGATTTCTTGGGCTTGTTTCTTTTGGTTGGACAGAAAAAAAAAAATATATTTGTTGGATCTGTTGGTACTCACTAAATTTATTTGGCTTATTTATTTTATCGGGCTTCTTTATAGAGAATTTATGACAGACACCTATTTGCAATTACAACAAGCTGCTAGGATATGATGTTTTTTATTGCCCTACGAGACGCTGTAAATATTATCACACTGTAAATATTATACCAGGGCACTATATTCAAGATTGTCCGTAGAATACTAATAACAATTTTAATCAACTCCAAGAGTGTTTCTCTCAAGTTCTTCAAAATAATCAACAATTTCCTACAACTATAGCTTGCCACATCGGATATTGGTGGTTCCTCTTCTATCTCAGTTCATGATCTTGTATTCATAGTCCATCAAATCATTTCTAAATCTGGTAATTCATCTCTTTCTGCTCCCTCAGTGTCAGCAGGTAATTCCTTCTGATATTTTGATTCAATTTGTTGTAATCATATAACTTATGACCCTACAATTTTTCTGTGCAATCATTATCTTTCTCTTTACCTATCATTTTTAGAGTCAATGACTCATTCATATCTGTTCAGCATATAGATCAAATCTCTACAGATAATTTATTCTTACAAAATATATACTTTATATCTAAACTTACTTTAAATCTTATCTCTGTGTGTCAGTTGTGTTAACTTCATTTTGATATCCATTTTACTTTTTCTGGTTATCGTGTGTAGGATCCATAAACGGGGAATATTTATGTGACAGACCGTAAAGTTGGATGTTTGCTTAAGCTCATTCATCTTTAACTATCTTCACAGGTCTTTTTTCCCTATCAATCTGTTGTTACTTCCTTATCTCTACCTTTAAGTCTTTAACACTCACAGTTAGATAATGTTTTATTTAGTCGTTTATGTTCTCTATTGTCCAGTGGACATTCAAGCTCTGTAACTGATGATCACAATGCTTGCTTATCTTATCAATTGTCTAAACAATATGTATTACTTTTTAGTAATAGTGATTCAGTTTCTCAAGCATCTTTTAACTTAATTCATTTAGATATTTGAAGATCCTCACCAATAACTATCATGAGGGAATCTAAGTATTTTGTTATTTTTATGAATAACTATTTTCATTATACATGATTTTATCTATAGGTCTGAATTATCCAAAATTTATTTTGATTTTATTTGAATAATTTTGACTTAATTTTCTAGGTTTATCAAAGGCTTATATACTGATAATACATAGAATATCGAGATATTACATTTCTTAATCTATTGAGTCAAATAGGTATCATGTCTCGGCACATAATGGTCGTGTTGAACGTAAATATAGACATATTCTTAAAATTGTTCGTATAGTTCTTATATCTGCTTCTTGTCCTAAAAAGTTTTAGAAAGAAGTTGCACCGACAACAATACACAATATCAATCGAGTTTCATCTTTTGTCACTAACAATCAAACTACTTATGAACGACTATATGACACTCCTCTGAACTATCAATGTGAGGTCCCATCTCGATCCTAAGCTCATCTCGGGCTGCCTCACTCACTAGGTACTGTCCCCCCCTCAAAGGGATTTCTTTCGCCTCCCCAGAGTCTCGAACCTGGTGCCTGAGGGCTTAACACCAAATTCCTAGCTACTCTGGTACCAATTGAGCTACTAGCTCAATTGGTACCAGAGTAGCTAGGAATTTGGTGTTAAGCCCTCAGGCACCAGGTTCGAGACTCTGGGGAGGCGAAAGAAATCCCTTTGAGGGAGGGTTAGATCCTAGTGAGTCCAGCCCAAGCCCAGAAGATCGTTACGGCGTAAAAGGGACGGGCTGTGACAATCAACATCTTAAAGTCTTTGGATGTACTTGATAAAGGAAAAATTGATTTTGAATTTAATTTACCGGATTTTTAACTCTTAAAAATCTAATTTATTTTTAGAGATCTAATATAGATAATCTAAACTCTTAATTTTAAAGATTATATTTAATGTGAAATTACCCAATTTTAATTTTTAAAATCTAATACATATTATGAATACCAATTATTCGAAATACTTTTATTTAATCACATTAAAACTAATAATATATTTCTAATATGTTAACCTAGGATTTTCAACTAAAATCCTAACAAATTATGAAATTGGTATTCTATGTATTATTATTTCTATTTTAACTAATAAACTTTTTAATAAGAAAAATAAATAATAATATATATATGTATGTCATATTATAATATAACGAGTAAGTACTCTATAATCTATATGATATATTTTATGCATGAACATGTTATCAACAAATTATTCAATCATCACATGATAAACAATTTAAATAAATAACATATGATTGACCGGGTTCTTTGACTTTAACGACCTAAGAGCTAATTTCAAGATTACAAAATTAACCAAAACATTCATTGACCTTTACTTGTAGTCTTCAATATCTTCATGAGCTCTCTTGGGCTCAAAATTAAATCCAATTTAACAATCAAGAACATTCATCTAATGGATAGGGTCTTAAAGCCCATTTTTTTTTTTTAAAAAATTTTTGGACTAAAGAGTTATTGTCCAGAAAATTAGCCCCATTGACATCAATCTTCGCGATTAAGTTTTTAGAAAAAAAAAATTAAATCCTAAATCTATGATTTTACAATAAAAAGATAAACGTCACATATGACTTACAAATTTAATCAAATTAAATTAGCAAAAAAATCATACAATTAACTATTAATCTATGCAAATCTCATTCATCAACATGAATAAATAAAAATATCAATATTATCAAATAATTAGTGTCTACTCTTATGATATACAAAGAATCATAATCAAAAGGATATTCACTAATTATTGAATCAATTATTAAACTAATGCAACCGGGACTCTGATACCAATTGAAGAAAAAATTGATTTTGAATTTAATGCGAAAACGTGGATTTCAAAAATTTTTTCAAATAAAAACACGCTTGATCGATACTAGTAATAACAATTTAACAATTAAATTAATAAAATCGAATTTTACCTTATATGAAGATTGAATTGATCCCTTTTGATTTGTAGATTTTTCACCACCGAATCTCCATTGTTATGACTCTTTACAAAAGAAACTGTGTGTGGACACAATTTCGAAGAATTAAATCACGAAATCTTTTTAGAAAAGATTACTATGTAGAAATTAAAAAACAATTTTATTCATTTCTTTTGAGACGAAACAATATAGTGTTTATAATTAATGGAAGTTTTTGGTTTAAGTAACCAAAAATTCTCTCTTTTTTACTCTCTTCTCTCTTCTCTATTACCAACATAAAATATCATTTTTATAATGGTAAGTTAGAGTTTTCTAATTTAACAAAAAATACAATTTCCTTTTTAAATTAGAAAACATAGTTCAAATCCAATATGAAATCAAATTTTTTATTAATCTAAAACTCTTTACTTTTAATTTAATATGAAATCTAATTCCAATTAAATTAAATTACTATTTTTATTAATTAAACATTTTTCATTAAATTAAATGATTTTGAATCATAAATAATTTAATTACACCATTTAATATTAAACTCATAACCTCTATAAATAATTAAATAATTAACAATTAATTAAATAATTATTTGTATTTAAATAATCAAATTATTTAAATTATTTGTGAACATGTTCATAAAATTTGTATGTACACTTATAATTGGACAATCCAATTATATTCTTCCCTTTATTTCTTTATGTGATTATGACTCAACAAATAGGAGTCCATAAAACACTCAGGATTAAGATAAATCCATATATGATCATCTAGTTAATAAAAATGAATTTA
This sequence comes from Dimocarpus longan, assembly GCA_022984855.1. Taxonomy (NCBI): domain Eukaryota; kingdom Viridiplantae; phylum Streptophyta; class Magnoliopsida; order Sapindales; family Sapindaceae; genus Dimocarpus; species Dimocarpus longan. The sequence goes on from CM041015.1 coordinate 24,525,188, forward strand.
TTTATTTAACGGATATTAATAAGAAATTTATTTTATCGTGGTTCAGCCCTATATAGTCACTATTATGTAAGGTGTCTCCATTTTCATGTCACCATATAAATGATCTCGGATAAGATCATCGTATCAAATACAAAATGGACTGTAGTTGTAGATTTACCACAAATAAAATACCCAACTTTGTTTGCTTTCTACTGATATTTTAGATTACTGATCTCAAACTAAATCATCTTGTATATAACACTTATATATTTAGTTTGAGATTATAGAAGTAATCATGGATATTACATGATATTTGTATGAAACAAGCATTTCACAAATGTACATAAATTGAATAAGATAAATATATTTTATTTATCATTTAATTTAAATATTTACAAATTACAAGCTCTTAGGGCACATAACCCTAACACTGGATTTGTTCTTCTTCAGCCTCATGAATGAAATAAATTAGAGTTTAAAGCTCATCTGTGTTGTTTTCTTGACTATGATATTAAACATAAAGGTTATCATTATTAGGGTCTCATCTTAAATCGCTTTCTCATCTCTCATTATATTGTCTTTTAGGAACATAAGATATTTTTATTCATATTCAAATTTCACACATCTCATACTTCTCCTGATAAAATTTTTATAGATCCTACTATTATTTTGCTCTTGATGACAATGATTCAAGTATTCTTAAAACTCAAACAGATGCTTCTGATGCTATCTAACTGATTCCTAAATAGTTCACCTATCTGTTGATCTTACAATAGAGTGTCCTTGCTAAATCTCATATGTTGCTCCTCATCCTGCACCAGAGTCCTCCTGCCTAATCTCACTTACTGCTCCTCCTATCTATCACTCTAATCGAGTAAGGAAACTACCTGTAACCTTTAGAGATTTTCATTATTTCTTTACTATCTTTTCTTTTTTTTTTTTTTGGGCATGAGTCCTAATCCTATGAAGAGGTCAGCGCTAACCCTGTTTGGTAGCAAACTATGACTGAAAAATTGTATACTATTGAGAAGACTTAAACTTAGGACATAGTTGATCTTCCTTCTGATAAATCTGTCATTGGATGCAAATGGGTATACAAGATCTAAACAAAATTAGATGAATCAGTTGAAAGACATAAAACCTGTCTCGTGTCAAAGATTTTACATAGGAGTATAGAATTAGTTATGAGGAGATATTTGCACCAGTTGCTAGACTCATATCTGTCCATAACTGACTAGCAGTCGCTGCAATTAGACGATTGAAATTATCTCAAATGAACGTGAAAAATGCATTTCTTAATGGGGGATCTTACTAAAAAGGTGTATATGAGACCATCATTGGGATATCCACATACTCCACACAAGGTCTGTAGTCTCCGTCATGTACTTTATGAGCTAAAATAGGCTTATAAAGCTTAGTTTGCCAAATTTTCTTACACTATCATGCAATTTTGTTTTGTCTCTAGTTCTTATGATTCTACACTATTTTTTCATAAGACCAGTTATGGTTCTGTTTTCTTGTTACTCTATGTGGATGACATAATTATTACAGGTGACGATATTACCAGTATCTTTGACCTTAAAAGTTATCCCTAACAACAATTTGAGATGAAAAATGTTGGTCCTCTCAATTATTTTCTTGGTCTTGAAATCTCTTCTAATTCTAATGGTTACTATCTCTTACAAGCCAAATATATTTCAGATCTTCTTACTCGTACTAACTTAACTGATAGTAAAACTAGTACTAGTTCCTTAGAGGCTAATGTTAATATAATTCCTTTCGAAGGCACATTACTCAACGATCTTACCCTTTATGGATAGCCTATTGGCAGTCTTGTTTATTTGACTGTGATTCAGCTAGATATTGCATATGTTGTGCATGTTGTTAGCCAATTTATGTCTACTCTATATTCCACTGATCTTTCTACAGTTATTCATCTTCTACAATATCTCAAAGACATGATGTTTTATGAATTTCACTTTTCTGTTAACTCTTCTTTAGAGTTACGTGCCTATTCAGATGTTGATTGGGTTAGGGATTCTTCTGATCGATGATCTATCACTGGTTTTTGTTTTTTTTCTTGAAGATTCTCTTATCTTATAGCATAGTAAGAAACAAATTATTATAAATTAATCTAGTACTGAAGCTAAATATTAAGCTCTAGTTGATATTACTTAAGAACTTGTTTGGTTACGCTGACTACTTATAGACATGAGAGTTACTTACATAACCACTACTTCCTTTTGTTTTGATAATCATAGTGCTATCCAAATTGTCCATAATGATGTATTTTATGAACACATCAAATACATTAAAATTGATTGTCATTTTATGTGGCAACATGTTCATCAATGCACCATTAAACTTCATGTGATCTTTTATGTTGATCAACCCGTTAATATCTTCACTAAAACTCATGCTCCGGAACGCTTTCGTGAATTAATTTCTAAACTCAAACTTGCAGCCATCTCGTCATTTTGAGTTTGCAGGGGGATATTACCATATCAACCAAGTCAATCGTAACATATTAAACAAGTCAATCAATTAGGTTAATCATATCAATCATTTTTCATATATACAATACATGATTACGGTTGCCATATATAGAATATATAATTACTTATTATGTTTTTCACTTTTACCTATAAATAGGTTTTATTGTGTATATTATAAATTAATAGTGAATTATATATTATTCACCTCTATTATTCATAATTATCAGTTTTCAAGGTCATTTCATCGATAATTCTTTAAATATAGTTTTAAAACCATTCATCGTTTGGGACAGTTGAAAAGTCACCGGTGAATGTAACCCAGCCCAACGGTGGAGCAAATTAAAATGTAGCAATCAAAGTAGTTAGTGTACGACCACAAAATATGAAAAATACCAAACATCAATGAACCTCAAAGGTGTAATACCAAAAGAATTCCACGTGTGAATCAGCCCGTGAATTGGGGAAGGGGTTTGCTTTTGTGGTGGAAAAAGATATCCCATCTTTGATTAAATGATACATAGCATGAGGCCCTTGAAAGAAGCACTGGGGGCAGCCTTGTTTGTCAAAAATTTTAAAAGGAGATTGTGAGGATGATGAGGGGGTTTCATTTTCTACTTTCTGACTCAGAAAAAGGCAACGTCAACCCCAATTTGCCCCCACTTTAGCATGTTACTTTAAAGCATATTGTACTGGAAATGACTTTTGTGAAAGCTATAATGTATAGTGGGATTTCGAAGGAGACACTTAGCCCAATTAGTTTGATCATATCCACTTGAACAAACATTATCTTTAAGAAAGTTAGTTTCAAGTGAGGATTTTATATGCCAGAATCAAAATGGAAAACTTTCATTTTGAAAAACTTGATTATATAATCATTTAGAGCAGCATAAGATTTGAAAAAGAGAGTAAGGATTGTTTATATCTTGTTTTTGCTAAGCTTTTAATGATTTAATGACACATTAATATAAAAAATAATAGATGACAAAAATTATTATATTTTTTTTACTAATGCATCTCTCAAAGTTAAATTATTCTTATAAAAGGTTTAGAAAAATCAAGAACTTAAGTAAGAATTATTGTCTTGAAAAATAATTCTAAAAAGAAATCAAGTGTTCGACAAATTTGGCTTTTGTTGCAGTTGCAGTAACTTTGGTCTATGCATTTTTTTTTTTGGCATATTACACATGCATGTTACAAATACATTTAATACTGTTGGGCTTTTTTGATCAAGGTTATGAGACACAGTCCGAAATTAAACTCTCAAAAGCGGAAGGAAGGCTTCTAAGAGAAGGGAGAAACAACTCACATTGTAGGAGAAAAAATTTAATATAATTTTTATGGTCAAATGACCCGAACTTTACCATGCATGACAAGAAAAGACAAGGTGGATTGCCGTTACTGTGCTAACACACTTTGGTCTATGCTTTTGCACCAAACTAACTTTGGTCTATGCTTTTACACAAGTGTGCTTTCTTTATTAGCACAAAACACATATTTCAAGAGCAGAGACTTGTGAGTTGCCTGTGATACCATGATAAGCGAATGTTCAATTTAAGCACTTACATATTTCAGTTTTTATGCTCCAAGTTACATGATACGTTGTGGAATACTGAATATTATAAGTTGGTGACCATGGGCGGCACCAGATAAGTCGTCCCCAGGATGTTTCAGTTTGCAATTTGTGGTTTATGTTCCAGACACATCTCGACAACATTAAAAATAAAATCTAATTTGCTTCAACGGAAACCAAAATCTCCCAATTGGTAGAAAGTACTAACACAGTTGTTTACATAGAAATTTCAATAGATAAATAAGAGTTTAAAATAAAAATTAATAGATAATGAGATAGATTAAATCCAATCTAATACTATTTTGAATCTAATTTCCTTCTTTATTTAAATTCAAAACCAAAAACTAACGGATAATCAAAATAGCAATATAATCATAACATTGGTGTTGCTCATTTCCCGTGTCAAGAAGTTAAATTAGTCAAATCTGATAAATAAAACTAAGAAATTGAAATTTGGTACTAGGCAACTATCTCTCTGCTTTTTTTCTGAAATCACACTTTGTCAATCTCTTTCGTCTACTTATCTCTTGTTTCTCTTACACACGGCGTACTTGTACCCAACAAAAAAACACAAAAGATAGAGCAGAAGGACATTATGTACCATTAGAATTCAGAGCCAATTATTAACCGCGGAAAGAACTGTGCATCACGTTGTAGAAGTTGCTTCCTTCCACCCAATGTATTTGGTTTTTTTTTTTTTTTTAAAAAAAAAGGAAAAATCAAACACCCCATATCAGGTGCTCCCACAGACTTTCTTTTTCATTTTATATAACACCACCCAATGGTGGTGAATGGTGATAAAATATCACCGTTGATCTCGCTGTACTAGTCAGTATGTGACGTTTTCAAAAATTTGACAACAATATCACTTTGTCTTCCGATTCTCTTTCTATACAATACCCATTAATTTAAACACAACGAACAAGCTGATTACTCTGTAGCAGCATAAACATATACTGCAACCACAAAATTACAAGGCAAATCCAATGATTTTACAAGGGTACAATACACATTATTGACTTCAAATTATAATAAAATATACAATTATTACACTTAAGACGATAATATTTGTAAAAGCTCAGAAGGGATAGACAGAGTAGAAGATGGTGAGTTGGATGGAAAGAGCAACTGCTAATAGCTTAACTCTCTTCGAATACGTTCCATCAGAAGCCATTCAAGAGAATTAAAACAAGTTTAGCAGATTCGGTGAAAAGTCTTACAAGGTCAAGAAAAGGACTATCTATATGATGATGATGAGAAGGGAAGATTAATGTTTTATTACTACAAAGCTCAGGTAGGATAGTGCCAGATTCTGGTTAACAGCAACGAGCTAGTTTGATTAACAAGGAGCTTACCAAGCTAACCTGGAACCTGGAAAAGTTGTCATCGAACAGGATGTGTCTTCTGTGGAATCTGTCAAGGATGGTGGAGATTGAATTGGGTTGCATGTTGAGAACCTGCAAAGAAATCAGAACAAGAAATCAGGGTCAGATAAAGGAGTTTTAAGAGAGTTGACTTCAATGAGATTTTGGATTGAGAAGCAGAAAGTAGCATACACACAATTGCACAGGCCAAGTGTGATTAGAAGAGAATCTTTTTTTTGTGAGACGGGAAAAGTTCTGTTTTCTGCCTACGCGATTATTATTTTTATTTTGTGAGATGGAAAAGGACATGACAGCATTGAACCAAGCCCAAGCCCAACTATGCCCTTTGCACTTGTTTTGTAATTAAATTTTTAATATTATATCATTATAATTTATAATCCTATAAATGTTTTTTATTTTTTATTTTTGAGTAAATTACAATTTAGCTACCCAGCTAAAATGCATTCTCAGGCGGAGCAACTATTTCGCTTTTATTACAATTGACCCTCTGCTATTAGTGAACTTCAATTAGTTTTAACTGGTTTGGAGGTAAAATTATCTTTTGATGTTTTATCATTTAAAAAAATAAATTTTAAAAACTTTAAAAATACTCTCTCTTTGTCTTCCTTCAGCCATTCACCGTGTCTGTCTCTTCTTCTTCTTCTTCTTCTCTTCTTCTACTTTTTCTTCTTCTTGAACCCGATCTAGGTTCATCATATGATGAACCCAGATCTCGGTTCTTCGACGAACCCAGAATCTAGGTTATCGTGAACCCAGATCTAGGTTCGATAATGAACTTGAGGTTAAGGTTGATTTTTGATTTTTCTTTTATCCAGTTTGATTGATGGTTTTGTGGGTGATTGTGAGGTTAATTTCAGTGATGATGTTGGGTTTGATGGTTTTGTGGGAGATTGATTATGTTAAGTTTAATTGATGATGTTTGAGGTCATTTTTTGGGTTTCCAGGACTGGATTGATGATGTTAGGTGATTGTTGATGATGTTTAAGACCATTTTTTGGATGTTTGGGATCATTTTTGAAACCCAAACAAAATCTGGGTTTCTAATTGGGTTTATTGGAAACCCAGAATCTGGATTTTTAGTTTTGGTTTCCAGACAACTGGAAACCCAAATTCTGGTGGCAACTAAAAATTTGGTTTCCAGTTTCTAGAAACCCAGATTCTTAAAAAAAAAAAAAAAAAAAAAAAAAAATTCCAACAAGTCAGCCACTGCACAGAAATTTTAACAGCAATTGCACAAAAATTTAAAAGATTTTTCAATTTTTTACGGTCAATTTGGTCAACTCCAACAATCTAGGGCATTTTCGTCTTTTACTCATTTTACACTATTTTCAATTACATATAACGGAAATTTGCTAACGGGAGAGGATAAATTGTAATTATATCAAAACAATTGTTCCGCCTATAAAAACGATTCAACTGAATAGTCTTTTTGTAATTTGCTCTAGAAAATAACTACTCTCAAAAACAAAACTGAAAAAAAAAGTTGCACAAATTATGATAAAATTAAAATTTTTATCATGAATATGAAAGAGAAGTGCATTAATAATTTAAACTATAAATAAAATGAACAAACTTTATGTAATTTCAAGTTAGAAGTTATTTGAGTTTCTTAGTTAATCATCATGGGGTTAGTTTAGAGTTTCTTAGTTAATCATCATGGGGTTAGTTAAATTAAAATTTAGTTTTGACAACTATTGAGAAATTTTATTATACAAATTCTAGCTATGTATATTCATTTATAGCTCAACCAATTATACATTTCTGCTTCATATCTCTGAAATGGATTTGAATCTCTTCATTCTCATTTATCATTATATTTTGAGAGTTTTTCCTTTAATTGTGAGAATCGATATCTATTATGCGAATAGATTTTCAAAGCGAACATATAGTTAGCCTTAACTATTATTATCAGCACAATTTTGATTACTTTATAATTACTAAACGAAAGCCTTACTGATAGGAAGAACAAGTTCACTACCACATACTTGTACAGTACTTAATAAATTACAAATTTTTATTTTTAAAACTCTTCATTTATTTGATTTGTTGCATCATAATTCAATGAATATCAATCACTTGGAGGCCACTGTTACAGATTATAAATGAATCAAAACTTCATATATATATTCATGTTCAATGTCATTTTTATTCAATTAATCATCTTGATGATATTAACTTTTATCTTTTAAAAACATTCAAGAAATTAATTGATTATAAATAAATTGAAGAGTAGCGATATTTCGCCCTTTCAAATTGTGTCACACCCAAATCATAGGGACGGCAAAATGGACAGGGTCTGCAGACCCTGTCCATACCCATAACGAAGTGGTTCGGGTGTAGACCCGAACCGCTTTTTAAAAATCCTTAAAAGAACCGGATCCGAAAACCCGTATAATTACATGTAGGATATGAGTCTATCCGTTGATCTCTATCAGACCCGCAAGATACCCGTTCCTTATATACCCCCTGCTCGGTTCATTTTAAAAAAAAAAAAACCCAACAATTCTCTCTCGACTCTTTCTCTCTCTCTACTCCGTCGCCGCCGTTCGACAGCGCCTCTCTCTCTTTATAATCTCCATCGCCGCCGTTCCTCTGCTTGACTGCGCCTCACTCTCTCTCCATCGCCGCCGTGTCATCTGCTGTGTGACCAAGAACCTCTCCGTCTCTCTCCATCGCCCCCGTGTCATCTGCTGTGTGTCATCGCCGTGTCATCTCCGTCTCTCTCAGGTACTTTGACTTTTGATTGATTATTTTTAGTTTGTTGTTACTGGGTATTTGTTGTTGCTTAGTTTCAATCTTCTAGTGAATTTGTTTGATGGTGGATTGTGTTTGGAGAATGAGTCATTCCCTCTTAAATTGCTGTTCTGTTTCACATATGAATGTTGAAAGCTATGCTACTATCACTTGTACAGTATATGCACTTTGTTTGAGCTTGTACTGTTGTTGGGTTTGTGAGTTATGTTGTTTGAAAGCTATGCTACTATCACCCTGTAATGCCCTTCTTTTCATTTCGTTTTCCCGCAAGAAAGAATATTGCAAGAAAGTTATGTTGTATTCTTTTTTACGTTTTTGATGTATTTTTGGTGTTTGTTGTAGCTGTGTGAAATAAAAGATTGACTGTAAAAGTGTGTTTTAGTGGTTAACCGGCATGTGTTGTTCTTGGAAATTAGAGCCATTTGGTGTAGTGTAGATTTTGGACAGTGTTGTTTGACGTTGGCATCCTTGTTTGTTCTCTTAGTGCTGGGGGAAGGGAAGTATTTCGCTGAAATTGTGTGTGGAGTTAGTAAGTATTTGGAAAATGATTTAAAATTAATGGAAGTTCAGCACTCGGAACATTTGAATGAGCATTTTTGGCTGGTGTGATTGGCCTTCTTATTTGGGGGATTGGGTGATTGGATTTGAAAGTATCCATTTTGATAACTCGGGTTACTTCTGCTATGAGTTTAGAGAAATTTAGTATTATGGGTATTGTTAGTATTCTTATACCATTCACTGCTAGTTACTTGAGTATAGTTGAATTAGTCACACTAATTTAGGCTACATCATCTAGAATCTAGTGTTCAAATTTGTCATAGTTGGTCATAAGAATCACCATCTAGTTAGCATGCTACAAGCCTAGATGCCACGATACACCGTTTCATGAAGACATAATCTCAGTGCACAATATGGTTGTTACTCAACATCTAGGCCATATCATGGACATTTGAAACAGTAATAAATGATGCCACAAAGAGAAACCAACTTCTAGTTCTGGTTTTAAGGAATCAAAGAAGGCTTGTCTTACTTATCATGAATAACCAGAAGCCATTTGGATGTTTAATTTTTGATTTCGTGAATTAATATTCTACTAAATACCAGAAATGTGACATTAATTAATATATTACATTTGAGCATTTTTACAGCTTTGTCATTCATTGCTAAAGAAATATCATGTGGACCAACATTGACCATCTTGTTGTCGGCAGATATGATCACTTATTTATTTGTGTTTTTTAAAGTTAATGTATGTGAATAGTAAATAGCTGGAAACCGGTAACTTCGACTTACTTGTATTTGGTGGCAGTAGTTGAAACCTCTGGTATTACAACGCACGTACTTTCACCAAAATCAAATATTTTTGTTTTGTTAAATTTTTTTATTATAAATTGAATTGTTTAAATATATTAGGTAGAAATCATAGCGGGTCGGGTCTGGATCGGACCCTCAATTTTATTTGAGGGTATGGGTAGGATCTGGACCCTCAAATAAAAATGAGGGCCCAATACGGGTCCGGGCCTGGGCCTGGTACGGGTCCAGACCCGCATTTTGCCACCCTTAATGAGTTGTACATATAACCCATTAGGATTTTTTAAAACATCACACCAATACGTCCTTTTCTCTTAATTTGGATTAAATATTATAATAATTAAAATGAAAACATATAAGAAGTATGGTGGAAATAAAACATATAAGAAGAACGAAGGAGGTATTGCTACTTTCAAATCTAAGAAAGCACACCACTTTACCTTAATTTTAATTTTATTTTAGTTTAATTTTCATTATTTTTTACAAAAAAATTATAGAAACTATTCAGAGGGAAACCGACTAAGGCATCTCATTCTTATTTTCCTGCTTTTGGGAGCTTCAGCCAGCTGAGTTGCCTCTACTCAGCCAAGATAGTTGGTCTTTGGCTCACAGGAACAATCCTCTTTTGATAAGTCTAGACATTATAAATACAGTTCTTAATTCTTTATAGGGAAAATAGCAAAATTGCCCTAAAATGCATTCAAAATTACATAAATGCCATTACCAGAAATAATTTAGCAAAATTGCCCCAATAAGACCAAAATACCCTTGAGTAAATTACCCCTCCCATTAACTCTGCCACCAGCCCGATCCCACACCCCACCGGTCCGATCCCACTCCTCAGCAGCCCGAACGGCATCAGATCAAGGTCGGCCGCAGCGACGGTGGTATAAGGCCCTCTGGCGGTGACGGCAAGCTCCCCAAGCCGTATCATCCCAACCCGGAAGCCCCCCAACTCGATCCCAAACCCCACCAGCCCGATCCTACTCCTCAGCAGCCCGATGCCACTCCTTAGCAGCCCGAACGGCGTCAGATCAAGGTCGGCAGCGGCGACGGCAAGCTCCCCAAGCCGTATCATCCCAACCCGGAAGCCCCCAAACCCGATCCGAAAGCCACCAGCCTGAAAGATAGCACACGAACCGAAAAGCTGGCGTCGGAGCAACGACGGTGACGGCGGCATAAACCCCTCTACCGGCGACAGCAACAGTAACCCGAAATCAGCCCAACCCGATCCCAAATGCACCAGCCCGAATTCGGGTCACCAGACCAACGCGAACGCGGCAACGGCGACGGTAGGTACTATATTGCTTGGTTGTAGTTTTTAGTTGGTATGCCCAGTTTGCACTTCTGGTTGTAGAACATTGCAATATTGCTCTACAATGTTTATTCTGCTAGTTGTCACCTGGTTACCATACGTGACTGACCTGAAGAGGAACTTTTTCCTCTTCGGGTCAGCCTCTGACCCGAAGAGTAAATGTACTCTTCGAATGACTGACCCGAAGAGGAAAATTTTCCTCTTTGGGTCAGAGGTTGACCTGAATTCGGGTCGACTCGAAATCGGGTCACCTCTGACCCGAAGAAGAAATTTCACGTTTATCGGTTTCTGGTTCAGATAATTTCGGGCTGCCCTTGCCGTCGCCGATGGAGGGGTTTATATCACTGCCGACGATGACCTGACGTCGGCGTTTGGGTTCGTCTGGTGTGGGATTGTGCTCGTGCGGTGTCTTATCAACTTGACGGGTGTGGCTATGGGCGGAATGCATGAAAGTTGGGTAATTAATAAGGGCATTTTAGTCCAAATGGGGTAGTTTTGCAAATTCATTTTTGTTTAGGGCATTTTTATCATTTCAGTTTGTATTTAGGGCAATTTTGCTAAATTCCCTTCTTTATATTAATAATGTCATAGAAGGATAATATTGGAATTTCAAAAAAAATTAATGATTTGTAAGCTTGACAAATTGGGCAGGGTCTGCAGACCCTGTCCATACCCACAATGATGCGGTTCGGGTATCGATAGAACCGCTTTTCAAAATATCCTTAAAAAAGCGGGTCTAACAAACCCGCATAATTACGGGTAGGATATGGATCTATCTGTGGGTCTCCATCAGACCTGTAAAATACCCATTATTTATATACACCGTACCTGGTTCCTTTTCCAAAAAAAAAAAAAAAAGACCCTAACAAAATTACAAAACTCTCTCGACTCTGCAGCCTCCATCGCCACCGTTCCTGCTCGACTGCACTTCTCTCCCTCCATCGCCCCTATGTCATCTACTGTGTGACCACCGAAACATCTCCGTCTCTCTACATCGCCGTCGTCTCTCTCCATCGTCTCTGGTATCGCCACCGTCGTCTCTCTCTTTCATTTATTTTTCTGGGTCTTTTGATTTACCATTTCTCTGTTTTGCTTTGATTTTTTTATTTTTTTTTAATTTTTTTTTTATCTACGGTTTCTCAGGTACATCGACGACCAAAACATCTCTATCTCTCTCTCCACCAGAGCATCTACGTTTTTTTTTTTTTTATCTGGCGTTTCTCAGGTACGCCAACATAAACTCTCAAGTTTGGTTGTGATTTTGTTTCTAGATATTTTGTTTTTATTGGGATTTGATTGTTTGTGGTATGTTTCGATTGTTTCTGGGTATTTGAAAATGGTGGTTGTTTAATATTTTATGATTTTGGTCTATCGTCGAGCATGAATTATGTCGATTTGGTGTCAAGATGGTTGTTTTGTATCATTCTCAAACTAGTTTATTTATGTTTTTTGGGTGATTTGTTTTGCACTTGTATTTGTTGCGAATTTGCGAGAAAGCAGTTCCATTTTTTGGCTTCAACAACAGTGCAACAGAGAAAGTCTGATCACTTAACTGGTTTTCTGAAAACTGATTTTCCTTTTTTTGGAAGTAGAGTGTCTGGTTAGGCAGTGGCCAAACAACGGTAGGGATGGCATCCACAGATGACGTGTTGATGCAATCCCTCCTGTCTACTGATTCCATCTCACATCTTGTTCTTGAAATTACTGTTTTAGTGTTTTTCTTTTTGTTTTAAATAGTTTTTTGAAGTGTTTGAGGAAATGCTTGCTGAGAAGTAACAGCAGAAACATGTCATTAAACATTTGGCATTCATTCTTGCAATTGTAACTTAATAGTTGTGAATGAAATTTGCAATTTGTGAGTGACAGAAATGAAAAGTGTGGGGACTTCGGAGTGGAAACAAGATTATGATTAAAATGAGAACATTTGGAAGTACGAAGTTTTTTGTGCTAATTTTTTATGAAATAATTGGCCAGAACTGTTTTCAACCTCTAAATTCGTGATCAAAATAATGAACACATCATGACTAGAAAGGTACCTGACATTGAATACTTATCTAGTAAGAAACTATAACATTCTTAAGCACAGAATCAGAAATAATAAGGCAGCAATGTGTCTACCATACGATTACTAACTAAATTCAATTGTCTACATGAAAAAATGGCTTAGCTTTCATAAATTTTCATTTCAATGTTTGCACACAACACTCTTTATTCAAATATAAGGGAGATAGATCATTCACAGATAGCAACCAAATATTGGCATCAAATGTTAAACAACTAAAACCACTTCGAAAAACAAAATAATTTAACCGGTAGAATTACTAAACTATTCATGGAACGATCCCATGGAAAATGAGATAAGATAAAAAAAAATGGTCAAACTCAATCAAAATCAATCGTGAAAATCACCCCAAATACAATTGAAAAATTGCAAATTTTCCTAAATAAAATCAATATTGCTTGAAAAAATTTTATAGTGACATGCAATGTTCATGGCCTCTAGTTTTAGTACTTTGTCATCTAAATTCGGCAGCTTCTGTGGCTGGAAACCATAAAGCTGCTTCTTTTGTGCTAACAAAATTTTCAATTTTCAGGAAACCGCGGAGAAAATCATTGCTGCAATGGACCAACATTAGAACCCTAAAGAATAACAGATGATTTCATCTGTGCATGCTTTTCAAGCTACCAGGAAATAGGTAGCTATGCTATGCTTGGCAGGGAAACTGTTCAAGAACCTCCGTAGACGCCTATAGTTTTGAGATGCTTGATTTATTTTATATCAATTTTGATTTAACAGATGGAAAAAGAAAGCACACAGATTATTCACCCATTTAAGAACCAAAGAAAAGAAAACCATGCATAGAAAAACAGACATATACCCACCAAGTAAACTAAACTCTGTTTATCAATCTAGTCAAACTATAACCAAACCACAAGAAACACACATGCACCAGTAATGCCGTTATACGATGCCAAGAAGCTATTTCTCAGGCTAAAAACTTGATAAAAATATTTACACAGATGATTTCATCTCGGGAGAATTACTCAAAACTCCCCTGCAAATTTGATATTCACAAGCGCGTATAATATTTTGATTTTTTTGCAGCGTCCTCCCCTGACTAACGGATTGACTAGGTTTGACCGTTAACATTACGGAGAATTACGAATAACCCCCCTGCAAATTTGATATTCACAAGCGCGTATAACATTTTGATTTTTTTACAGTGTCCTCCCCTGACTAACAGATTGACTGGATTTGACCATGATATGGTCACTTTGACCGTTTAAAAAATGTTGAAAGACGAAACTGTCCCTGAGTACAATCAGATTGTTGTGTGTTGATTTTGCAGCCAAATGAAATTACCAATATGCCCTTAGCATGAAAGAGAAACATAATAAAAAAATGTGTGAATAGCGGGAAGAAGTAGTGTTGTTATAAATGTATGTGGACAATATTGCTCTTAATGTAAATGTTGGAAAAAAATAATTTGAAACTTTTTAAGAAAAAAAAAATTAGATTGCCCAAAATGTTATTGTTGGTGAACCGTAACATTTTGGGCAAGAAGCCTATATAAAGGCTAACTACAACACTTGAATTGATGCAAGTAGTGTTTATTATTATTATTTTTTTTTGTTTTTTGTCCCTTCCAATTTTTTTGTTGATTATTTCTTCTCATATCAATTGATTTTTCATCTTTTAGGTGAGGTAGATTTTGATTAAGTTTTAGAGTGCAATGGAAGGATGGAGCAGTTTAAATAGTGAAATAAATGGGGGTATTATAAAGTTCAAAAAAAAAAAAATTAAACACCACTTACAGTAGTTCAAGTGTTGTAGCTAACCTTTATATAGGCTTCTTGCCCAAAATGTTACGGTTCACCAATAGTAATATTTTGGGCAATCTATTTTTTTTTCTTAAAAAGTTTCAAATTATTTTTTTTCCAACATTTACATTAAGGGCAATATTGTCCACATACATTTATAACAACACTACTCCTTCCCGCCATTCACACATTTTTTTATTATGTTTCTCTTTCATGTCAAGGGTATATTGGTAATTTCATTTGACTGCAAAATCAACACACAATAATCTGACTGTACTCAGGGACAGTTTCGTCTTTCAACATTTTTTAAACGGTCAAAGTGACCATATCATGGTCAAATCCAGTCAATCTGTTAGTCAGGGGAGGACACTGTAAAAAAACCAAAATGTTATACGCGCTTGTGAATATCAAATTTGCAGGGGGGTTATTCGTAAATCTCCGTAATGTTAACGGTCAAACCTAGTCAATCCGTTAGTCAGGGGAGGACGCTGCAAAAAAACCAAAATGTTATACGCGCTTGTGAATATCAAATTTGCAGGGGGGTTTTGAGTAATTCTCCCATTTCATAACAGATGAATGAATTTGGATATGTTTTCGAGTATAAAATACCTGAACAGCAGATCCAACCCTAACCTGCAACAACAATAAACGACCGATAAGTAAAAAATTAGATGAGATGCAACGACAAAAATGTAAGTGCAAGAGAGAAGAGAAACTAACATTTTATTTGTATATTTAGATGGAAAGATATTTGGTTGCCGCTAGTGACGATTGATAAGAAACAGAGGAGTGACTGACTCAGTGAGTCATGGTTCTTCTGATTGGTGTAATTTGATGCTGAGAAACTAAAACAATTGTTTTTTTTTTTTCAAGTTATTCAAGATGAAATAAAGTCTTAAGCTGCTTAAGACTTTAACTGTGGTATTTAGAACCTTTGATTGAAGAGTTGAAACTGTGGTATTTAGGCTTGTTAACTTTTGAAGCATCGAGTAGCCAAATGTTCAAACTAAATACATAGTTGTTATGGACTATCAATGATTTCCATCCATATCGATATTGTCCTAACTATTCTTACTCTTCCTACCTAATGACACTAGAGTTTTGTTGAAAAGACATCCATGCCCTTACAAAAACAGTCGCTTTCCCTAAACACCTAAAATGTTTTCTCTCTATTCCGTCCTCTTTCACCGTGCACTTATAGGCACAACCTCATACTAATCAATTTTTTCTCTCCCCAAAATCTCCTTGTTTCAGATTATATTGTTGTAATAGAAATTTGTAGCATTATCATCCACTTTGTTGAGGTATAGAAATTTGTAGCGTCAGCACTCATTTTGTTGAGGTAAAGCATAAATGCATTATAACTTTGAAGTTTTCAAAAATTCTGTTTGGATTTTGTATAACAAATTGTGGGTTTTGTTTGTTGAATGTTTGTTTGATGGCTTGAACTTGTGTTGTTAGTATAACATTGTGGCGCTGGCTCACGGTTCGATTAAATGCCTAATAGAAGACGTTTTTTTCTTTTAATGTTTTGTGACTTCTTTTGGGTTTAAATGATGTTTCCTTAGACCCGAGTTCAAAATGTGGTGTGAGAATTAGTTAGGATCTTATTAGTAATGCGGTACAAGTTTCTGTTAGTTTTGTCAAATATTACGAGTACAGGTAATTTGTAATTATTTTGTTTAGCAGTTTGTGAGCCTTTGTTCTGACATAACGCAATTGTAAACAATTTTTAATTTTACAAGTCCCTTCAAACTTCTCCCAATGTTCTATCCTAAATCAACCAGTGACAAGACAGTTTTATTGTATTTTGAAGGCAAAATCGTCTTACTTCAACAAAAGGGTGGAGAAATGAGTGGCAGTAGGCTAAAGAGTATATTGGCTGCAGCAGTCATGACTGGGGTTAATGAGGCAAGGGCAAGGATCTTCGGACATGTACTTAACCCAACAGGGCAACGATCTCCTCACAAGCTTTTACGCAAGAAGCTCATTGGTGGTAAAGTTGCAGAATGGTACCCACATGACATAAAACAAGACGACCCCCTTCTTATGGCCCGACAAGAACAAGAGCGTATGTCCAGGCTCACAACGTTGAGACGGCGTGGTAAGGGGCAACCTAAGAAGGGCCAAGGGAAGCGAGCTGCAAAACGAAGCAAGTAGAGGTAATTACATCTGGTGCTTTTTGACTTTTGTGTCTTGAAGTTTTAAGGAAATTCTTCTCTGTGTTTTGCAAAGTCAGTAAACACATTTTAGAAGTTATAAATTTCTGATCTTATTTTGGAACTTGTATTCTCAATGGAGTGAACCAAGAATATTTCACGAGCTCCTTTTTGCTTAATGAGTTGGGATGCGTTATTTTTCTTGTTAGCAGACGTCTATAGCCCGTGTTTTCCCTCCCTTTTTTGTAGTAGAGATGTGATATCAATAAATAGGTGGAGGGATGTTTTATCTTTGTTTAATTATTTCATATGAATGCCTCCATTCTGATCTTATGACTTTTCTTACTCCTTAAATATATTGTAAGACTTCCCAAACTCCTCCATCTTGGTGTCTTTGGGTGAACCTCAAGAGGGGTGGTGCAGTCTCCCTTAAAATTTTTTAACATCATAATATATAAATACGTACGTACATACGTACATAAAAGAAAGTATCTGATCATTTTCTTTGAAAAGTAATTTTCACTAAAGAATCGTATAATCTAATCCAATCATTTAATACATTTATGAAATAAAATATGATCAACTTCTTAACTGCATTTAATCTCATTTACCAAACAAGTTTTTGCCATCGATCTGCGCTAGAAATTGACGGTCAAAGACCACCTCCAACATCTGTAAATGTTGCCTCTGTAGTTTTTATGATTTTTTTTTTTTTCCTAAATTTCCGAAGTTTAATTTTTTTACAAAGTTATTGGGTACATATATTTCTTTCATACACATACATTTGTAAAGTTGCAATGCCCTCATGTTAATTATGAGTAACCGTTAACTAACAATAAGACTAAAGTATTTTTTATATTTAGAGGAAAACGTTTCCTGAAATAATAACAAGAATAAGAAGGTGTTCATAATAAAATTTTAAAAGTTTAAAATGATATAAAATTACACGAGTAGTATGCCTTTAACACCTATAGAATTGAGATTGGGGGTTTGATTTGTTGCTTTACCTTCAAATTTTGAACTAATTTTAAGAGTTAATTAAAAAAACTACAAGTTTGTCATTCATTCTACCTGAAAAACTATTTCAAATGGATTTAAGTGTTGTGATCATAATAATAATGTGATTTACATGAAAAACAACATCCAAAGCTAGTTCAAAATGGGTTAAGTCTAAAATATATCTTAATATTATTGCTTATTAATTTATTTGGTTGCTATTCGAGTCAACAGCTTGGTATAAGCACAAACTATTCCAATCAAGTCAAAAATATACTTTATTTCATTAAGGATTACTTTGTAAGTTAGAAAAATAATAGAATAGTTTATCAATAAATATTCTATTGTGTGTGAATTACAATGTCTTCTTACCAATAAAATCTTTCATGAGATACTTAGTTCACATATCATGCTAATATTGGTATGCTCTACTAATAATAACGTAATACATGTCAATTCTCTTTTATAAAAAGTTAATGTTGGTATCTTTTCTTATTTATAAAAAAAAATTTATTTAAAAAGTTATACTATTTATCACGTTATTTTTTAAATATCATACCAACGTTAATTTTTTATAAAAGTAAAATAATACGTATTACGTTATTATTGGAATGATATATTAATAGCATGGTATGTTTGTCAAGCGTTTCATAGAAAATTTTTTCTTAATAATAATAAATAAAAACTCATTGTTGAAAGAGCAAATTACAAAAAGACTACCCGGTTGAAACGCTTTTACAGGTGGAGCAATTGTTTTGATATAATTACAATTTACCCTCTCCCGTTAGCAAATTTCCTTTATATGTAACTGAAAATAGTGTAAAATGAGTAAGAGACGAAAATGCCCTTGATTGTTGGAGTTGACCGAATTGACCGTAAAAAATTGAAAAATCTTTTAAATTTTTGTGCAATTGCTGTTAAAATTTCTGTGCAGTGGCTGACCTGTTGAAATTTTTTTTTTTTTTAAGAATCTGGGTTTCCAAAAAATGGAAACCAAATTTTCGATTGCCACCAGAATTTGGGTTTTCAGAACTAGAAACCCAGATTTTGGGTTTCCAGAACTAGAAACCCAAATTTTGGGTTTCCAGTTGTCTGGAAACCCAAACTGAAAATCTAGATTCTGGGTTTCCAGTAAACCCAACTGAAAACCCAGATTTTGTTTGGGTTTCCAGAAACGATCCCAAACATCCAAAAAATGGTCTTAAACATCATCAACAATCACCAAACATCATCAATCCACTCCTGGAAACCCAAAAATGACCTCAAACATCATCAATTAAACTTAACATAATCAATCTCCCACAAAACCATCAAACCCAACATCATAACTGAAATTAACCTCACAATCACCCACAAAATTGTCAATCAAACTGGAGAAAAGAAAAATCAGAAATCAACATCAACCTCAAGTTCATTATCAAACCCAGATCTGGGTTCGTCGCGAACCCGAATCTGGGTTCACTGGGTTCATCATATGATGAACCCAGATCGGGTTCGAGAAGAAGAAAAAGCAGAAGAAGAGAAGAAGAAGAAGAGACAGACACGACGAATGGCTGAGAGAAGAGAGAGAGAGAGTATTTTTAAAGTTTTTAAAATTTATTTTTTAAAATAATAAAACATCGAAAAACAACTTTACCCCCAAACCAGTTAAAACTAACTGAACTTCACTAACGGCAGGGGGTCAATTGTAATAAAAGCGAAACAGTTACTCCGCCTAAGAATGCGTTTTAACTGGGTAGCCAAATTTTAATTTGCTCTTTATTTTTTTTATATAATCCTGTCTTAGAAACACTGATTTTTTCTTTTATTATGTGCTCAGTTTTAATTTTTAAATATTGAGTATGAGTATTTTATTGTCAGCTTGTGCTATTATTGTTACAAAATAATTGTAGTGTTGTGAACATAGTCTTTCACTAAAGAAGACAATTCCAAATTTGATTTGTCAAGATTATTGTTGTGGGTATTTTCCGACATACTTGATGGGTTGATAAAAGCCCAAGTCCCTGACCCAACTGGTCCAGGCTCGATTGCAACCAGCCCATCAGGAAAACTGAAGTCATATTCCCTAACGACCTCGCGACTTGAAGTATGTTCAGAAGCTGGTATGAAGTAAGGATTCACACGGCGTAAAGCTTACAGTATAAGAATTGTTTGCGGTTAAGCTGCAGAGTGGAGTCCATTCCTAGCGCAGCGCGGAGTCCGCAGAGCGCACCTCGCCAGAAGAATCTCACAATCTGCTCATACTTTGTTATTAGGTGACTGAGACTGTTAGTCATTGTCTGCTCCTTTTCATGAGCTCCAGTCCGCTCAGAACCTCACTTCGCCCGAGATCGTGCCAAGTCATAACATTACTTGTCTTGCACGTCAAACTTATCAGAAATTACTGTTTAGATTACAAAAAACCATACCTAACCCACGTGGGTTAGTCATCTAAATCTTCCACCTGTCCCTTACATTTAATGTAATCCGGCTGCATTAAAATTAAGTCAGAAGCATTAACTGCTGTAATCATTTTGTTTTAACTCTTTACTTATCGCTGTAGCTTTTCTCCTTCTATAAATAGGGAAAACCTCTTTATTGTAACCCAAAAGAGTGAAACACCTAGAGAAAACTGGCTGTTACTCTGTCCAAATGCTGAGAGAACAAACAGTAGACGTAGGCAGAGCTAGCCGAACCACTTAAACACTTCTTTGTCTAATATTTCTACCCTTGTCTCTCTTACTCTTAGTTGCTATTATATGTTATACTTGTCATTTCTGTAGTGTTGAGCTTGGAAGAACTTAGTTGATTGATTTCATACGTCAACATTTTGGTTCTAGAAGGATGTGTGAGCTATTATTTCATGATGGTATTGATGATTTCTGCGAAGGTCTCAAGTAAGTCCGTGTTTATACATGTGATTTAGCTCATGTCAACTATTAGTCTGCTAACAATATTCACCTCGTTATTATTATCTTACTGAAGGCATAATTTTTATTCAAAAGGCTATGGGTGAGAGTTCATAGGACAAATAAAGACTGTTGCTTATGGATTGCTTAAGTTATATTTATGACTTTCATTCAGATTAAGACATTAAAAAAAAGTAGGAGTCATATTGGACAAATTTCAAAAACAATATGTATCAAACTATGAAATTTCCTCATGAACGAGGTAAATGACGTTAAATTTGGTCTAAATACATAAAATAAAACAAGTTCTAAGAAAAAGCTAAGTAGAAGCTTTATGAAGTCATGAAGCAGGATCTTTAGGAGCTGAAGAGGAAGGCGCTTGGCTCCCTGCACCATCAATAGACGGATCCTGCGTACTCCCTTCAGGTAATGCTTCTGGGACCTGACCTTGCTCTTCAGCCTGTTCCTCTGCTGCATCTTTAGCGAACTGCTGGACTTGCTTGACTCCTCTTTCGCCATAGATAGTATAATCAATATCAGGATATGAGTTCCACAGAGTATATAACATCCTTGTCTCCGTCTCAATCCTGATCTCCTCTACGCGGGCTTCTGCTGTGGCGAGCTGATCCTTCAACTTGATTATCTCTTGGGAAGCAGTTTCCATGTCTTTCTCCCTTTCCCCCAATGAATCTTGAGTATTTTTGAGTTGGGAATACAGCTTGGAAGAAACTGTCTCATAGCACTCTTTCTCTTTCTCTAGAGCGAGCTTAAGGCTGCGCTTCACAGTATCTGCCATATCCAGTTTAGATTGAAGCGTCGTGGCCTTTTCCTTAGCCTTATCGGCCACCTATTGAGCTTTCTTCATCGATTGCTCAGCTTTGTTCATTGCTTCCTTAAATGCCTTCGCTGCCTGTTCAGCCTTGCTTGCCACTTCTTGAGATTTCTTCAGTTCCTCCTTCAACGCAAGAAGCTCCTCATCTTTCTTCTTGGCCGTTTCTTTCAGTTTCCTGTTGGAGGCCTTGAGCCCGTTATGCTGGTTTTCCATGAAGGCCTTATCATCTAAAGCTTTCATGAGTCCCATAGAAGTCTGTGGAATTTAGAACATGGTCAGAAAATGTCAAGGATAAATGTAACCATTTACAAGCAATCTTACCCTGAGTGATTGACGAAGTGTCCAGGAGAGTAGTTTTTCTCCAGTAAAATTCTCCTCCTCAAGTCTCTTGGCTGACGGGCCTACCAGGAAGGCGCCTGCTCATACACTGTGTCCAAATAAGCTCCTTCAAGAAAATCCTTAGGAGGAAGTTCTATAAGGACCTTTGGCCTTGCCTTCGGAGCGTGACCCGCGACTTGCTTGCCCTTCTCTTTTTGAGTTTTCTATGCAAGAGAAGGCTTACTAGCACCCCCAGGTTCTTTTCTGTTCACTCCAAAGGCAAGGGCAACCTTTTTGCCTTTGATCGTAGCAGCAGTCTTTGGATCTTGTGAGCTTGGAGGTTAAGCACTAGAAGTAGTTTCTGGTACAATAGGAGGAGCAGCAGCTGCTGAAGGTTCTTCTGGAACAGGTGGAGTAGGGGATTCTGCAGTGCTAGTATTTGGAATCTCCTTTGCAACTGCTGAAGAAGAACTAGGGAATGCGGACGTAGTAACAGTAGAGCTTCCAGGTTTGGATTTTTTCTTTGGGAGTGGAAGTAAAGTAAGATTACCCTGTGGCTCCATCATTTCTGCTGTATCTTCAGAAATAACCCGAACTTCCACTTCACTAGGAGAAGTTAGTCCTTCCGGAGTACTCGAGCTTCCACTAACGTCCTCCGCAAGAAAAATTGATTCAACCTCTGCAATTCCCTGAACACCCACGTGCCTACTTTTGGCAAGCTTACTCTCAGGATCTGGTGTGAGCTCGTAAAAGCGAAGCAGCTCGTTTGTCAGTTTGACATCGTCTTCCATCGATTTTCGTGCTAAGAGGACGTCCAACTGAGACTCTTCTTCTTGAGTCGGGTCAACTTTCTTGGCTTTTAAATTTGCATATAACATAACTTATATGAGTACCTATGTAAGTCAATATTCTTAGTAGTACGGTGTGAAGATTCATACCAGGTTCAACTCGGAAGGTGAAATACTGAAGATTAACTAGAGAAGGGTAGGAAATATAAAACCAATGTGTTTTATAATCACCCACATTAGACTTCCCCTTCGCCTGCCCCTGAGGCAACATATTTTTATGTCGGGACTGGCGAGGTGAAGAATAATAGAACCCGTCTCATGGCTGACCCATGCTAGTCCCTTTAAAGGTAAGCATGTGTTTGATTATTTTGAGATTAGGAAAGGGAAAGTTGTTATTCCTAAAAAGGATAGCTACAGAAGTTATCTGATTATATGTATTTGGGGTGAGTTGGAAGGGGGCTACGCCCAGCTAGTTAAGGAGATCGATAAGATAAGGCGAAACTGGAAATCTAAGCCCCGTTTCTAGATGCTGTGTACTCACAGCTACAAAACCCTCAGAAGGGTAAGCTACATAACCCTCTGGTGAGGCCGCCATGATGCGACAATCTCTAGGGATGTGAAATTCAAGCACTATCCCCATAAGATCTATTGAAGAAGCTTTTGAAGGATGGCATTTGAACATTTCACGAGCTAATCTCTCTTCGACAGCTCGTTCAGCTAAAGTTGACCGCTGATCTAGTGGAGTCGAAGCCCAGGGAGGAGAGAAACCTGGAGCACCCTCCTCAAATTGAGGAATTGCTTCTTGAGGAGCCTGTCCCTGATCCATCCACTCTTCTGAACTGGAGGGTTCCTCCTCTCCTATTATATGTTGTTGGCGTCTACGACCTGAAACCATCTACAAAATATAAAAGGAGCCGTTAGTCCGCTGAACGCAGACCAATCCTAAAAATATCTAAAGCTCCAAATTCTAAGCAACTAATTCTCCTATGGTCAGTAAGCCACAGACACCACAGGAGGTTTATGTGCGAAGTCAAGTCTAGGCCACTATCTCGCGACCTCTGGACTGCCTACCTATGCATCTACAAAGAACTTCTCAACTATACGAGAAACAACTAGTAAACTACAAAATGCTACTTGTACAGATCAAAGGCTAACTATTTTTACTATTTGGTTTCCAGATTCACAAACAATATATCAAGAACATGAAGAATAATTTTCAACCAAAGTGTAACCTTGAAAAATATGTTTACAATGTCAGCTACAGAAGTATTAAAGCCAGAGAAAGACTCGTGATAACTTACTTGACAAATGCAAAACTTTAGCGTTCTGAGACACTGAGATATGGCCGCCGGAGAAGGTTGATGGTGGTTGTCACGACTGCGAAAGTAGAAGAACAAATCTCTCTCTAGTGACTGATGCTAAAGAATGGTGCAAAAGAAGAAAAGTTGAAAAGTTTCTACTTTTAACTTGTTTACCTAATGCACCCTAACTGTTAGATCTTGAAACTTAGTAACCGCCTCAGATCTGACGGTCTCGCGCGATGCCAGGAGCGGTTATCATTACGCCGTCAGCTGAGAGACGTGCATTAAATGCACACCCTTCACGAGACGCGTCTTTTCATCTTCTCTGAGTAATTGCCACGCATCCGATAAAACAAATTTGAAAGTTAAAAAGCAACGATTCCCGCCTAGGCAGCTTTTATCAGTTAAGCTCGGAGCTTTCAGCCCGCAGTACGGTCTAAGAACTGGGGGGCTTATGTTGTGGGTATTTTTCAACATACTTGATGAGTTGATAAAAGCCCAAGTCCCTGACCCAACTGGTCCAGGCCCGATTGCAACCAGCCCATCAGAAAAACTGAAGTCATATTCCCTAACGACCTCGCGGCTTGAAGTATGTTCAGAAGCTGGTACTAAGTGAGGATTCACACAGCGTAAAGCTTACAGCATAAGATTTGTTTGTGGTTAAACTACGGAATAGAGTCCATTCCTAGCGCAGCGCGGAGTCCGTAGAGCGCACCTCGCCAGAAGAATCTCACAATCTGCTCATACTTTGTTATTAGGTGACTAAGGCTGTTAGTCATGTCTGCTCCTTTTCATACTCTCCAGTTCGCTCAAAACCTCACTTCGCCCGAGATCGTGCAAAGTCATAACATTACTTGCCTTACACGCCAAACTTATCAGAGATTACTGTTCAGATTACAGAAAACCACACCTAACCCACGTGGGTTAGTCATTTAAATCTTCCACCTGTCCCTTACATTTAATGTAATCCGGCTGTATTAAAATTAAGTCAGAAACATTAACTGCTGCAATCATTTTGTTTTAACTCTTTACTTATCGCTGTAGCTCTTCTCCTTCTATAAATAGGGGAAGCTTCTTTATTGTAACCCAAACTGAACCACTTAAACACTTTCTTGTTTAATATTTCTACCCTTGTCTCTCTTACTCTTAGTTGCTATTGTATGTTATACTTGTGTTTCTGCAGTGTTGAGCTTGGAAGAACTTAGTTGATTGATTTCATACATCAACAATTATCAAGTTGACTATTTATGTGATGATTAATTTGTCAAGTTGCCAAATCAATACTTGCAAGTTGTATTAAAATTTAATTAAGTTATATTCCGTTGGAAAATTTTGATTGGTTGATGAAAACCAACATTTGTCTATAAATAGGCATTTACCATATGTAAAATTCATCATCTCTTCATAAGTAAAATTTAATCTCTCTACATTCTTTTATAACTTCTCTCTTTACATAGCCTCTTCCTTCTCTACATCTCTAAATTTCTTTACATAGTACTTATCACTTGTTTGTTTTAATTTTAAAGTTTATAATACGTTATCAACACGAATCAAGTAAGTATGAGTGAAATCATTCAACATGTTTTCTTTCTCTACTTCAATTTTCAACTCTTTTTATGAGTATGCTCTGTGGTTACCAATGGTTTAGATCTTCCACATAAAAAAATAAGATGAGTTTGTACATATTTCTTTGTTCATTCTTTATGTTGGAACTAACAAGTTTGTTGCCATGTTTTAGTATCTTACGTTTATCTTACATGTGCTTGAATTTTGAAATTTATTTTTATGAACATGTTTATAATATATTTTTCAAAACAATTCTAAATAGATAATCTAAGGTTTCAAATATTAATTTTGAAAGAGATATAAGAACCTGGAGTTCTTAACAAAATCAGAACCTGAAGTTTTGAGACTCAATTCAATCGAAACCTGAAGTTCTAGATTTTGATTTATCAGAATCTGAAGTTCTGGATTTTAAATTAATAGAACTTGAAGTTATAAGGTTTAATTTATAAAAACTTGGAATTCTAAATTTATATTATTAAACCTGACATTATCATAATTTTGGACAAAAACTCTAAAAATATGGATATGAAGTGTTTTTGGAACCTGAAGTTCCATATACATATTTGTAAAGAATTTTAAGAAAAAACAATTATATACAAATTTTCTTTAAATGTAATGTTAGTATGGTATTTACCACTTTGATTATGTCACTAATAATGTTGTTTTATGAATATAGCTATGTCAAATACTACAAAACCAGAATTTGCTTTACTTGATATTTCTGGAAAGAATTATCTATCACGGATTTTTGATATAGAGTTGTATCTACAATCCAAAGACTTAGCTAATATTATTAGAGATAATAATGAAACATCTCTAAAAGATAAAACTAGTACAATGATTGTTATCCGTCATCATTTATATGAGAGTCTAAAAAATCAATACCCCATAGTTAAAGATCCACTAGTTTTGTGAAAAAATCTAAAAGATAGTTATGACCACTAGAAAACTGTTGTCCTTCCTAGAGTCAGATATGAGTGGAGCCATCTGAGACTACAAAATTTCAAATCAATTGTTGATTATAATTCTGCCTTGTTTAAAATAACGTCACAATTAAAATTGTGTGGTGAAACATTAACTGATGCAGATTTATTATAAAAAAACTTATACTACTTTTTATGCTCTAATGTGCTCCTGCAGCAGCAATATACAGAGCGTAGATTTACAAAATACTCTAAATTAATTTAATGTATTTTAGTAGTATAACAGAATAATGAGTTTCTAATGAAAAATCATGAACTTCGCCCAGTTGGCACCGTAGCACTTCTAGAAGTAAATGCTACAGCAAGCAAAGGTCGTGGATGTGAGCAGGGACATGGATGTGGTTCTCATAGTCATGGTGGTCATAAATTTTCGGGTTATCGAAATCAGAGAAACATGCCTTAAAAGTAGAATGTTTATAACACCAAACATGATAAGGATAAAAATACAGAGAAAAAAACCCTAAAAAATTATGAAGATGTTTGTTACAGATATGACGTGCTTGGACATTGGTCGCGTACCTGTCAAACGACCAAACATCTGGTTAATCTATGTCAAGCCTCTGTGAAGGGGAAGGAAAAGAAAATTGAAACAAATTTTATAGATCAAGATGATGATCCAGTAGACATCACAAATTTGGATGTGTTAGACTTTTTTGAAAACGTTGACGGAAAAATAGATCACTTAATTGATGATGGAAATATCCATGCTAATTAAGAAAATTGTCTACTTAGTACTATTATGTTAACTTTTGTATCTTTTTCTAAAAAATTATGTTAGTATACAAGTGTGTATCTTCTTCTGAGGAAGATAATTTTTTGCTTTATATTTTGTTATCATGATATACTAACATATTATTTCTTTAATGAAAGACGAATATTGATGAATTATCTATTTTCAAAAGTGAAAGTGAAGATATATGTATTGTCGATAGTGCAACAACACACACTATTCTTCAAAATAAGACATATTTATCAAATTTATCAGTGACCAAAGCTAAGATAAATACTATATCAGATCCTACTAACTTAATCGAGGGTTTTGGAAGAGTCATAATTTTATTAACAAATGATACCAAATTATGTATAAATGGTGTCTTATACTATAGTAGATCCAGAAAAAATCTACTCAGTTTCAAAAATATACACAGCAACGGATATCATATTGAAACTACAAATGAAAGGAATATTGAATATCTATGCATCACTAAAATTATTTCAAACCATAAACTTATTTTAGAAAAGTTTAAAGCTTTATCATCTGAATTGTATTATACAATTATAAGATCAATTAAAACTCATGTAGTTTTGAGCTAGAAGCTATCAAAACTAACAACGTTTTAACTTTGGCATGACCGTCTTAGTCATCCAGGATCTACAATGAAGCGTAGAATTATTGAAAATTCTCATGGATATTAATTAAATAACCTGAAGATTCTATCATCCAATGAGAATATATGCACTGTTTGTTCATAAAGAAAATTGATGGTTAAACCATCAATTTCTAAGATTAATTTTGAGTCTCTATTTTTTCTACAAAGGATTCAAGGGGACATATGTAGACCCATTCATCCACTAAGTGGACTATTTCCTTATTTTATGGTATTAATTGATGCGTCTGTAAGATGGTCATATGTATGTTTGTTATCTAGTCATAACTTTGTTTTTGCTAAATTGCTGGCCCGGATTATTAAACTTCGAACACAATTTTCAGATTACTCAATTAAGAACATACGACTAGATAATGCTGGTGAATTTACATAAAAAATATTTGATGATTATTACGCATCAATTGGAATCGATGTTGAACATCCAGTTCCACATGTACATACCCAGAATGGTCTAGCAAAATCATTTATCAAGTGTTTCCAAATAATTACAAGAACTTTGTTATTACAAACAAAATTACCACTTTCTGCTTAGGGACATGTTATTTTATATGCAATAACCTTGATTTGCCTTAGGCCAGTAACCTATCACAAGTACTCTCTACTACAACTTGTACTTTGGCATCAACCTGATATATCTCATTTACGTATTTTTTGTTGTGTTGTGCAAGTCTCTATTGCACATTTTCAACGGATCAAAATGGGACCTCAACAGTGTTTATGGATATATGTTGATTTTAATTCACCTTCAATTATAAGATATATTGAACCATTGATAGGTGATCTTTTTATTGTTCGTTTTGTAGATTATCATTTTGATGAGACAACATTCCCACTATTAGGGAGAGAAAAAATTTCTCATAATGAGAAATATGAGAAAAAGGATACTATTGGAAAGAAAAATGAACTTTCATGGAATGTGACAATGATATCTCATCCAGACCCTCATACCACTCAATATGAAAATGAAATACGAAGGATAGTCAATCTTCAGATGATTGCAAATAAATTGCCAGATGAATTTACAAATTCTGCCAGAGTAACAAAATCATATATTCCGGTTGTTAATGCACTAACTAGAGTAATTGTTCTTGTAGAACAATGTAATCATAATGCAGTAAATGAAATATCTACTGCACGTCAGAAGCGTGGTAGGCCAATTGACTTAAAAGATAGTATTCCCCGGAAATGGAGAATGAAAAATCCTGATTCTGTTGAAAATAATACTCAAACTATAAAATCCACATTCTCTGAAAAATCAACTCCAGAAGAGTTTCAGTCTCTGAGGAAAATGAAACTCCTAAAGAGGCACAAATACTTGATGAACTATAAAATTATAAAAATCAAGAAATTTCAATGAATTGTGTAGAAGGTATGTGAAATCATAATAAAACAATCATCGATGATATATTTTCATATACAATAGTTTTTAAAGTTATGTACGATGATTATGAACCACATACTGTTGAAGAATGTAGACAAAAACACGATTACCCTAAATTGAAAGATGCAATTCAAGTAGAATTAAGTTCTTTAGCTAAATGTAAAATTTTTGGATCCGTAGTCCAAACGTCTGAAAATATCAAATGGGTATTTGTATGGAAACGTAATGAAAAAAATGAGATTGTAAGATATAAAGTAAGACTTATTGCATAAGGTTTCTCGTAGAGACCAGGAATTGATTATGATGAAATGTATTTACCTGTGATGGATACAATTACTTTTAGATTTTTAATAAGTTTAGCAGTTTCAGAATGACTCAAAATGCGTCTTATAGATGTAGTGATAACATATTTATATGGGTCACTTGATACTGATATCTACATAAAAATTCCTAACAAATTTATAATGCCTGAAGCGTACAAATCAAAAGCCATCAATATATGTTCAATTAAGTTGCAACGGTCTTTATATGGATTAAAATAATTTGGATGAATGTGGTATAATCGTCTTTACAAATACCTAACTAATAAAGGATATATTAATAATCCTATCTGCCCATGTGTATTCATAAAGAAAACAGAATCTGGATTTACCATTATCGCAGTTTATGTTAATGATATGAATTTAATCGGAACACCTGAAAAGCTCCGAAAAATTGTCGACTATTTAAAAAGAGAATTTGAGATGAAAGATTTGGGACAAATAAAATATTGTCTTGACCTGAAAATCAAGTACAAATTACATATAGTACTTATCCATCAATCAGCATATATTGAAAAAAATTCTAAAATAGTTCAAAGGTCACCCCATGAGTATCTCTATGATTGTTCGATCTCTTAATCCTAAAAATGATCCATTTCGACCTAAAGAAGATTATGAACAAATACTTGGTCAAGAAGTACTATATTTAAATGTAATTAATGCTTTATTATATTTAGTACAATGTACTAGGTCTGATATTATTTTCTCAGTAAATCTATTGACCAGCTTCAGCTCTGAACCAATACGACGTCATTGGAATTGGGTCAAATATATTTTTCATTATCTTCGTAGAACAACATATTTGAGATTATGCTATTCAAAATCTGCTAGTGGTACAAGTTTAATTGGTTATACAGATATTGAATATCTTTCAAATCCTCACAAAGCTCACTTACAAACTAGATATGTTTTTACTTATAATGATACTGCATTTTCATAACATTCCACAAAACAGACTTTTGTTGCCATATCCTCCAAACATTCTAAAATCCTCGCACTTTATAAAGTAAATAGATAATGTATATGATTGAGATCTATCATCCATCATATCCAGAATATATGTGAACTACCTATTACATCAAATTCCTCAACAATCACATATGAGGATAATGTTGCATGCATTGCTCAAATCAAATGAGGATACATCTAGGGAGACAGAACTAAGCATTTTTCACTAAAGTTCTTTTATACTCATGAGCTCCAACATAGCCAACAGATTGATGTTAAACAAGTCCGCTCTATGGATAATCTTACAGATTTATTCACTAAAATATTACCAACATCAATGTTCGAGAAATTGGCTTATGATGTAGGAATACGTCGATTATGTAAGCTACATAATTAATAATGAAACATTCATTAAGGGGAGTATAATTTTTGATATATATATATATATATATATATTGCACTTTTTTTCCTTTAACTAAGATTTATCCCATTGGGATTTACTGGTAAGGTTTTTAATGAGACAGTATATAAGCAAGTCCAACACACTAAGATCCAGTAGATTTTATTTCTTTGCATGGTTTTGTCTCACCAAGTTCTCTTTGACAAAATGTAAGTGTTGATGAAAAGGTGAAGCCTAAGGAAAAATGTTGTGAATATAGTCTTTCACTAAGAAGACAATTTCAAATTTGATTTGTAAAGATTATCAAGTTGATTATTTATGTGATGATTAATTTGCCAACTTATCAAATCAATACTTGCAAGTTGTATTAGCATTTAATTAAGTTATATTCTGTAGGAAAATTTTGATTAGTTGATGAAAACCAATATTTGCCTATAAATAGGCATTTACCATATGTAAAATTCATCTTCTCTTCTTGAGTAAAATTTAATCTCTCTACACTCTACCATAACTTCTCTCTTTACATAGTCTCTTCCTTCTCTACATCCCTAAATTCTTTATATAGTACTTATCAGTTGTTTGTTTCAATTTTAAAGTTTACAACATGCAGTCCATTATATAAAAATTTAATGGTTTTAAAAAGACTAATATTTTAATAATAAAAAATAAAAATTTTCTTTGTAAAAAAAGAGTGAATTTTAATTTTGTTTAATATTCTCCTTTTTGGTAATTTTTTTTTTAATTATTACATTATTTTGAACTTTGGGGAGAGACAATTGATGCTAACTTATGATCTTTTGGATGTAAGTACGAGAAATATACCACTAAATCAATTTAATTTTATTAAAATAAGAAATTTTGAATGCACGAACATAATGAAAAAAAAATAATACTAATAAAAATAAAACATAAGCTAATCTTAATGGTTATAATTATGTTAGTGCAGATAAATAATATGGATGAAGATTTAATAATTATATGTTAAATATTTTATTTTATTTTCTTATAAATAAATATAAATTTAGACATTGGCAAAAAATATATAAATCTTGGCCTACATCAATTTTTTAGTCACAAACACAATCATTATTCATTGGGATAATTTTATTATCCTCCCGTTGTTTGATCTAATTGCTAATTTTTCTCTTGTAGTTAGGATAAATCCTATTTTTTCCCTTCTATTAAGTCCATTAGTAAACAGTAGATTCTTATAATAACGGTGCATGAAAAGATGAAATTACCTCTCAAGTATAAAAAAAACTAAAAAAAAAAGTAACAAAACGAAAATAAATTTTAAAAATAAATAAATAAAAATTAACAAAACAAAATAAAACCAAGAATGAATTTTTGAAAAAAATAAAATAAAAACCAAACATTATTTTCTAACATTTCTCCACTAATCTCTTACAAATCATCATCATCCTTAACAATAAAATGATGAACCAAAGATGAAACCATCATCATCAATCTTTAGACACGAAACCATATTTTACCATCAAGCAAACACAAATATAATAAATGCATTCATTCAACATTTTATTGAAAACTATTTTTTTTAAAAAAAATCTCATTAAAACAAAACAAACACAAAAACAATAATAAGATTTGGATTTGAAATAGAACTCAGATGTGAACCCAAATCAAGTTTCGAACCCAAATGTAAACCATATTTGGGTTCGAACAATTCTAATTTAGATATGAACCAAATCTGAGTTCGATTTCGAACCCAAATGCTCGTAATCGAACCCAAATGTGAACCATATCTGAGCTCGAATGCATGATTCACATCTAGGTTCAAAATCGAACCTTAATGTGAACCCACATCTGGGTTCGATTTTTTTGAACGAAGTGAGGTTTGAGAAGAAGAGAAGAAGAAGAAAAGAAAAAAAAGAAAGAGATGAAGGAGTAACTTGGGAACAGAAAGATGAAAAAGAAGAGGAAAATGCTAGAGAAGGAGAGAGAGAGAGAGGAGAGAGAAGCATTTTTTGAGAAGTAAAGTGTTTTTTTAATTATTAATTATTTAAAAAAAAATCATTTCCATCGTATATGTGGCATACATCTATTTATTCAAATTTTTTAAACTTATTTTATAATGAAGTGATGGTTTTACCCTATTTAGTTAACTATCAAACATTAATTTTGAACGTTTAAATTAACAATAGGAGGTATCTTTAACTATTTTTATAAATAATAAGTGATTTTTTCACTATTTTTATTAATCATAGTGGAGTTCTTATCAAACTAGAGGGGAAAATTAGATTTATTTATTTATTTATTATTCACTTGCTTATACGTCATATTAGGTTTTTTTTTTTTTTTTTTTCAAATGTTACATTTTAATTAGATAACATAATTATACAAACATATTTATTAAATGACGCTGCTGGTGAAGTGAAAAGACCTTAAACCCAAAATCTCTTCTTCTTTCGATAACCGCTCTTACAAAATCTAAATTTCCCAATAAAACCCTAAATCCCAAATTGACATCTCTTTTTTGCCCATCACCCGCTCTTACGACATACAATTTCCCGAAAAAATCCCTAACTCCCTTATTGACATGCGAATTTCTGTTGAATTCTATCAATTTTCGAATCCAAGTCTCCGTTAAAACAAGAGACAAAACCCTAGAATTTGGGGAAATTGAGATGGACGCGAAAGACATCCTGGGACTACCCAAAACTCAGTTGCCGATACCACAAGAGAAGAAATCTCGGCCCCAGAAAGAAACCCAAAGAAAACCCGATGGCATTTCGCGCGAGGTATAATTCTACTTACACGACCACTCTTTTATTGTGTGTTAGTCTTTGCATCACCTGAATTTGGTGTCGAATCGCAGGTTTATGCGCTTACTGGAGGATTGGCGCCTCTCATGCCCTCCATTGATGCAGCTCAGTTGAAAAAACGACCCCCATCGGACGAGAAGGTTTGTTTTCAGCTTTTTATTTAGAGTGATTGCATTGTAATTGCATGTAGGGCTATGCGTTTTGTTTGTCGATAATTTTATATGTGATGCTTCAAAATGGTTCAACTTGTAAATTTTAAATTATATTGATGTGAAGGTTGAAAAGGTGTGATCTTTTGTATTCAGATAACTTGGCAGTGGCTTCCTTTTACGAGTTCTGCGAGAAAAGATAATTTGCATCTCTACCATTGGGTAGGTTTATGTGTTTTTGGCAGCTTTATTGTCAACTCTCACTGGTTATTTTTACTTGGAAGTGGTTATTTTCTTTGTTTGTTTTGCAGGTTAGAGTTGTAAATGGTATTCCGCCTACAGGTGACTACTCTTTCGCCAAGTATAACAAGGTATCACTAGTTTGTTCTCGTTATTCGATGATATTTATATAGTATTGGACGATTTATATTCATTTTGATTTTGATTTTTGCTTTATTTATTCCATCAGTGGTTGGTTTTGTTTTTTTTTGGTCATGATGCAGTCTGTAGATGTTGTCAAATACACAAGTGAGGAGTATGAGAAGTATTTAACTGATCCTGTAGGTACCAACTTTATGTTGAATCCTTGTGGTTTATTGTCATTTTATATAATAAATGTGTTGATAAACGTGAAGAGGAATTATTTGTTGTATGTGCATATCTTATGTTGTGTTTGTATTGTTCGATTAATTCTTACGTGTATTTATTAGATGTGGACCAAAGAGGAGACAGATCAATTGTTTGACTTGTGTGAACGGTTTGATCTTCGCTTCATTGTTATAGCCGACAGGTTCCCTTCATCTCGAACCATTGAGGAATTGAAGGATCGATATTATAGCGGTACCTTTGTAATTGTATTCTTTATTTTTTTAATAGTTTGAATATGAGTCCAGTTTTGTTGGATGACTAAAGGGTGTACTGTATGGATTGATCTTCAAGAAACTGTCTGAAAATTTTTTTTATGCTTATGTTCTATTTTTTTATTGGTGTGTGCAGTATCTCGAGCTGTACTAATTGCTAGGGCTCCATCTCCTGGGGATGTTTCTGTTCACCCTCTTGTTAAGGTCTGATAACATTGATACTGGAGTATTTACATGAACTTTATTTTATTCCAGTTGTTATGTCTGATACCTGGTGAATCATACCATTGCTTACCTGTAATTTTCATCTTCCTGTCTGTTTAGGAGCCTTACAATGTGTCTCAAGAAACAGAACGCAAGCGTGCACTTTCAATGGTACTTTCGCAAACAAAGCAGCAAGAGAGGAAAGATGCTGAGGTTTTTACATCATCTGTCCCTCTTATTAGTACTCAGTTAGGTTAAGTAGATGTGAATTTGGACTGTCAGTAAAATATATGCAATTTCCTTTTTCAGGTTCTTGCTGAAGCAAAAAGAATAGCTGAGGCACGTATGGCTGCACGGGTAGGTGCTGAATTAGGTATCTGTGTCTTTGTAATATTTGTTCTTCATAGGTTAATAATTGCTAGTCTTTCTGCCTTTTCAGGCAGCTGAAGAGCACAAGTTGCCTGTTGCATCACATGTGGAACCAGAAAGCTCTCAAAGGGCCCTTGTTCATACTGATACCGTATCACCTTCATCCAGTGTCCCGCTTCCCACGACAACATTTACACCTTCAACTTCAGTGATGGCTGATAGTGCCTCTACTTTAGCTTCTCTGCGCATGGTATGTTCAATGTTTGGTTCCAAGTCATATATATATATATATGTATATGTTTCTCCCCTCTCTCCAAGATGAAAAATATGCTTTACCTTTTTGTACTACCTTTTAAATGACTTGTTTGCGCTTGTTCTGTGTTTTTTCATTGTATACTGGAAAAGTTGAGCTGGATGTGCCTTCTTTGGTTGTTTGGAGGAGCTCTTTTATTCCATGTAGTTAATGATTAATTGGGAAACCTTGCAGCTTCGTGTTTATCTGAGAACTTATGCTCTTGAGCAAATGGTGCAAGCTGCGAGCTCATCTGCTGGACTTCGGACTATCAAGCGAGTAGAGCAAACTTTACAAGAGCTTGGGGTTTGTTTCTGATTTCTGAACTGTAAATTTGGTGCAGATGCTTTTTCTGTTTCTGTACTTTTATTCTGCTTTACGAAATAATAGGAATTTCACTTTCAAAGATAATTTTGTGATTTATGCTTTTTGAACTGCTACTTACTTTTCATGTGTCTTTGACAATTTTTGTGCTTGTAGTTAGCATTCCTGGATAACATTTATAGTCTTTTAGAGATTAAGCTTCAAAAGACCTTACAATACTTTTCTGTAACTATCCCTTATAGTTAGATGCTATATGAAGTTTCTGAATATCTTCTTCAATGTGTGAACGAGTATTCTCTAAATTATAGCTAAGTATTGTTCATGTAAACATCTTTTGCAGGTTAACCTAAAACCAAAAGTTCCTACCAAAGCTGTTTGTGCAGAGCATCTTGAATTAAGAAAAGAAATATTGACTCTATTAAACCTTCAGAAACAGGTAATGCAGTTTTTAAGATTAATTTGTTGGATTGAGCTTTCTTTATTTTGTGCTCTTATATTTAGCAAGTCAAGTATGTGATGCATTTGATATATGGTCAAACACTAATGAATAAAAGATATAAGTTAATTGTCTCTGGATTTAATTTTATACTATTCTGTGAGAGTAGTGGACATCATATGTTTCTTCCTAAACAAATCTAAATTGTATATATTTAGTTCCTCTTTTAAGTGGTCAAATTACTTAAAAATACAAAGAAAAAAAAAAGGCTTAAAAAAATAGAAATTCTAACATTTCACTTAATTCCAAATCAATGGATTAATTAAAATATTTTCTTTTTATCCTCCCAATGATAATACTTTTTCAATTTATCCTAATATTATATTGCACGATTTTTTTATAGCCTAATATTTATAATAAACAAAAGGTAATCACCCCAGCCATTTTTTTTGTAAAAAATAACTTGGAAGTTGCGTTTGGTCATTAACTTTTCAACACCATTGTTGAATGTTCATTTTGTTTTTTAAACAATATGAAAACCATTTCTACATCACTTTCTTTTATCATTATTTAATTAGGAATAAAATCTTGTTGATATCTATACAAAAATGGTTTAAGATATGTTAGATTATTTGTTTTTAATTATTTGTATCATATTAATTAAAAATACATAACAAATAATAGTAGAAATGGATATAAATGTCAAATTAATTGTTTTCAAAAAGATTTATATTAAAAAAAAAAAGTTACAGTACATTCTGAGGTAGGAAAAATATAAGCAAATATATTATTCAGGTCTATTCAATCTTCAATAAAATTTAGACTCTTAAAGTCTTTAAATGAAAAATCAAACAGCTGCTTTGTTAAGTTTATGTTTCCTCTAAAAGTTTTATCTTATGGGGCATATTAATTGGAAATAAAAATGAAATGAAAGTAAATTTTGTTGGAAAGTGAATCAGAAAAAGGAAAGCAATGAAGTTCTGTTTCTAGTAGGAACTTAATTCTTGATGTGAATGTGGGGTTCGCATATTTTGATTCTCAAAAGATTTTAGGTAAACACTCTGATCAC
The DNA here is from genome assembly GCA_022984855.1 of Dimocarpus longan. Lineage (NCBI taxonomy): Eukaryota > Viridiplantae > Streptophyta > Magnoliopsida > Sapindales > Sapindaceae > Dimocarpus > Dimocarpus longan. The sequence goes on from CM041015.1 coordinate 24,562,573, forward strand.
AAATCAAAAATTAAGTTATTTTTCTCCTATTAAATTCCTTATTAGTAAAGGCACATTTGATATATAAGCTTATGTTTCCTCTAATATGTCACATGAAGTTGAGTCATAGTTGCATTGTGTTGTTTCTTTCCAGTTAGCCATCTTTTCCTTATACTATTGGAATTGTAGAGATCCTGAGTCTGAAATCTTAGGATAATGGTTGTAACTAAAGAGATATCTAGTTTGCTTGGTAAGAATGATGACTTTAGTTTGTCAAATTTTAAGCGTAATTTTATGATATCTGTGATTTATCCTTCAGATGTGTTGTAATATTGTGACACTGAGCATGATATTAGACACTGCTGTGTCTCTTTTTGTGACAATATTTCCCAAATAAATAGCATGCTCCTTTTGGGCTCCATTAACTTGTCGGAGCCAATCTGGTTTCCAGTAGTTATCATACTGTTTTTAATTGCCTATGAATAATATGCTCTGTTGCCATGCAAGCCATTAGTGCCAGTAATGCTGGTGGTAAAGTATCAAAAAGAAGTGAGGTGTTTCCCTAGTATATTAGTTTTTTATTTTAATTTTTGTCTTTTCATATTGTTTGTAGTTGCAATATAAGGAGGCAGAAGGTTCATCTTATCGGGAGGGTTCATACGTTGACATGCCAGGCACACCGAAGGTTCGTCAACTGTTCTTTAATTCAATTCTCTTGTTGCTATTATTCTTGCTTGTTATTTTGGAAGCATGTTATTCCTAGTACACAAGTCTTAAATTTGATTCCAAAACTGTTTACAGCGTTCACACCGTGGCGGGGATCAGGATCGAACATTTGTTCCAGACTCCATGAGTTTTGGAGGTATGAATTGAACAAAATATACTTTGGGCAATTCCTTCAGTTTATCTTTTGTATGAGATAAGCCAGTTGTATGTTCCTGTGTAATTGAAATGTTTGATTGGGATTTCAGTGGAAAGAGTCGTTAAAAGGGACCAGAAACGCAAGGTACATACTGTTATATATACTCACTCTATTCTGTCATACGTTTGACTTTGCATCTCCTTGTCATGGACCTTTCGTGGAACTAATTTAGTGTTTATTTAAATTCAACCCTCTAGGGACCTGGAAGGCTGTTAGAGGGTCCATCATCACCTGCTCACAAAAGGCCTAGAAAATTGAAGGCTGCGGATCTATAATTTTGGAGGTGGCAATGGCTTGGATTGCCATTTAATTAGCGGTGAACTTAGAAGTAAATATAATCTGCTTCCACGCTTTATCAGGTTCCCTAAATTTACTATGCTGTCCATATGTGACAAGTTCTCACTGACAGAATCCATTGAAGGCTCCTAGAGCATGTTAAGTAATGTGAGCCCAATTTAGTTGGCTTAAGTAAAGCAATCTAAGCCTCAAGTCCCATGTCACATTATGTATATACACTTCTTGCCCGAGAATAGAATTCAATTTCTTTGTTCTCAAATTGTTGCATTATCAAGAAAGTTTTAAATCTTTCTTATTGTTTTCTTGCCTAGATAAAGTAGTACTGTGTGTCATCGAATTATGTTCATGATTTAAATTATTAGCGCACAATCATACTAAATCAATGGTTTCATTGTATTTTAGAGGTATACTTGTTTAGTAATATCTGTAATATACCTTGAAATTATTAAACTATAGTGGCAGTAATATCTATTTTGCTGCAATTTTTCTAATCAGTACAAATCAAAGATCAAAGTAATTTTCGATTCAATTCAACAACAATTAATTAATACAAGGTACACACATTCTATTTTTAACACAATTAATTGATATAAAGTACATAAATTCTATATTTTTATTAACACAAGTGAGGAAAAAAATTTCATATTTGAAAACACGTAGAATGGTATTTGAATTTGGAATCAGCACGCCTTAGTTTTTCTTTGATTTCTGAAGGTCCTGTTTGCTTAACAAAGTTTAATAATGTTTCCCAAAATTAGTTTTATTGTTTCATTTCTCCATAGCATATTCTTGTTCATCTTATTCAAATTCAGTTGACTGCATTTGCATTGTTGTTGGTGGATTATCATAAAACTGTGTTTGCATGTGGGTTAAGCCCTTCTTGAAGCACATCACTGTTTGTATAATATAACTGCACAAGCTTAAAGCAATGTTGTGAGAAGCTTTTCCTTTATTAACAGGATTTTGATGCTCCCTTAAGATGATGTTTTGTTGATTTTAAAAACTTAATAATAATATTAACCACTGATTACACATATTACTAGATTTATGTAGATGAGCAAAAAGATTAGCTTTTGAGCTATAATTATATCCTTCTTTCTGACTTTGAAAGTTATGTTCCCTCCAGCTTCCCCATCAGATCGTAATGTTTCACAGGAGAAATGACAGAGCGCAATGTAAAGCAACCACTGCCTTGATCATCGCGTGCTCATATCAAATGTTTAGCTGCATGCCATTAGTTTTTACTCTTACTTCATTCCAGAGGATCCGCTCTTTGTTTCTTGGGCCGCCTTGTTATTTATAGGCAAGGCCAGCCTTCTTTTTCTTTTACTTGACAGGTTTTTCGCAAATCTGCCATCAGAACCAAATGAGTAATATGAACGTTTGAAATGAGATCGTCTATGTACAACTAGTTATAGTAATGTTCAGGATCATATAATATGTAACCAATATGATCTTACTTCAGTAGAACAGATTTGTTGGAAAGTATTTGTTTCTCATAAACTCCCGTATAAGGTTTCATATATGTTGCAGGTTCTCCCAATATTCTTTCTCCAATTTTCTTCAAAATTTTAATGCTATTTTCTGATCCATCACCCATTGAAGGCACATCGTCCTCTTGTAAGGGCAGATCATCCTCTGGTATACATTCCTATAATAATTATGTTAAACATCAAGCTTGTCAAATTAGTCTCATCTGTCAAATTCATTTGACAATTGCAAACACAATGTTCTAATTTTGTTCAGGTTGAAATACGTACGTACATACATACATACATACATACATATATATATATATTACCTGGATTCTTAAGTAATTTTTGTTGTCTTTGCGGCATTGGAGGAGTAGCGCCATTTATGTTTCTGTAACGTCACTGAATGTGTCATATACATAATGCAAGATGTGTAATCCCCAATCCCTCCAAAGGCCAAATAACCACCGTGGCATGCTCCATATAGTTTCAGGTATACTGGGTCGCTTCGAAGTTCCAAGGGAGAGAATCAGGAAATTTTTGTAGTCTGCTTCGCGGCCATACATCTTTTCTGCTTCTTGTTTAGAGCAAGCAAGGTCTACTCATTACAACTCTTCTTCTCCTTCTTCTTCCCTTTTTTTTCTCTCTCTCTCTCTCTTTTTTTTTTTTTGGGAAGTAATTACAATTCATTACTGATACTGAAAAATAGACAAAATTGGAAAAAGCAGAATGGTATCTACAATTCATGCCAACTTAATTGAGTTTGATTTTATATACAAGAAAATCTTGAATGAGACAGATAATGAAATTGAAGAACTTACAGGATTGATGGACACCAAATTAACCACCATCAGAGAGTTTCAAAGGCGTTTCCTGGTATTTAATAGAACGAAATGGCTGAACGGTTGGCATTGCTGAAGAAGCAAGAACCACATCCAATAGCTTTATGTCACCATAACCATTTTGCCTGAGTTCACTAGTCTGCATCTTATACAAACCGTAACACTACTTAAGATTGTTGTTCTAAATCTAAATTGACACTTCAGTATGTACATTTATAGTGTAGGAATTAACTTGAATAGAAGAAGAGAAAACGAAAGGCCTTGTGTTTCTAAAATTCAAAACAGGAACGATTTGGCTTAACGTTTGGTCCGGTCAAGTGTCATTTAGCTTCTCAAACACTTTGTAATCAAGAGCTTCCCCTTTATTAGGCTTGAACAAGTTTCCTCCAACCCCATTTCAATATCTGATTAGCCCACACCCAAAATCTCTTTTACATTCTATCATGCCTTCAAATAATTAACATTAATTAGAAGTGGTCAAGTTAATTAATAAATAATGTCTAGAAAACTAGTTGACTATGCTCCAAGTGCGTAGGTGTGGTGGACACCAACCCGACACCATCCTATCTGCCCAGCGCTTTACACATGCAAGGGGCAGGTTTGAGCGCCAGCCACGCAAAAATATGTGGCAATTTTTCTACTAAAATGTAGCTCGACCTCTTCTACAATTAAAAGCAGCTATTTGGACCGCGCGATAGAATTCTATCCCAACTAGGTCCCGATAGTTGTCTTATCTACTATCAGAGGTCAAAAAAAAAAAAAGGAAAAAGAAAACCAGTTGATTATAGGGTATACCGCTTTATAGCTGAAGCGGAAGATGTGACATTTTGTTGTGAGAACGTGATTGGAAAAATTTCCGTCAAGGAATCAACAATTTTGGGCATGGAAAAGCGAGGATGACAAAGTTGGTCCGTATCTGGCGTAGTTAGCATAGCAGCTATGATCGATCCTGTTCCACTTCCCGCTATCACGTCAAAGTAATCAGAAATCCTCAGATTATCATCATTATCGAGTTGCTGCTTCCCAAATAATTATATATGTACGAAATATGAATCAAGTTGAGCAAACCATATATATATATAAGTAATATAATCATAACAATATGAGACAAATGAAGAAATTCAGGGTACTATATTCTTACTTGCAGTCTTTTTTCGAGGAAGTCGAGTATGACTGCCGGAATCACGCTTCGAACACCACCTCCATCAACACTGAGAATAGTTACTATTTTCCCATCTGTGAGAGGCTTTGCTTGTAATTGTATGGTTTTTCTCTCTGATAGGACTAGCTTCTTTTTGGCTTTTTCTTCCATTGAATTTGGCTGGAATTGGTTATTATTTCGAGCAAGTTATTGTTCCTCAACAAGGAAATTTTAAATGGGAAAACTGATGAAGAGGTGCTGTACCCAAAGTCCATATGTTCATCTATATCTTCATGCTCATGGTAATTTTCTTGGCAAGAAAGACATCTGTTGTACGAGGTCTTATTGCTTGATTGTTCAACAATAATTTTGTGGTGAAAACAGGCAAGAGATATCTTCATGGTGTTGTAGCTTCATCTTATTTTTCAATATTTTGGAGTAGAAAGCAAAATATTTGAGCATGTTGGGTTAGTATACATATCTTCTAATAAACTGAAGATTTATCGATCTAAGTTCCAACATTTTCTTCAATAAGTAATTGGATACTGCGTATTTTGTTAAAAAGGTTTTTATATATATGATGACATCATATATATGATATCATTTGTACATCTAGAAAAATTAGTATTTAAAAATTTATGTTGTTATTGATATTACTAGTTAATTAAATTATTGAACATTTTATCTAATTTAGCATGAAGACATGATGAATCCATCGAACTTAAGATGTTTCCTTTAATTAAGACCACAATAACTATAATACGTTATAAAGGACTATACTGAATTGTTGTTAAAGATATAGTAGTGATCCCGCAACAAACAATAGTGCTGTTACATGTAATCTAGTGGTTAAAAAAGTGAACTCAATTAAAAGCATAGCTTTGTAATGATGTTGGAAGATATGTCAACACTATGTGATGTAGAATTTTAATTTATTGTAATATGAGACCAATGGTGATTAGAGGACTAGCATTAACTTTATCTGCCGACCGTCAAAAATCCTATTTATTTATTAATTGTTAATTACAAGTTTTATGAGTTAGTTACTCTTATTGAGTGGGTTTTGAAATTGTCAACTAATTAATAGTTTAAGTTCATATGACACCTATTTCATCTTTGAGATAAGATTGTCCTTACAAAACTCCACAAACAAAAGAGACTGAGAGAGAAGGAAAGAGAGAAAGAGAAGCATACTTGCGATCACTTAAGGATAGATGATAGAAGACGATAGTTAGAGGGCAATCAACTGTGATGGTGAAGAATCCATCCAAATTTGGCGTTATAAATTGGATTGATTAGTTTGATTGATGAAATTGGGGTAAGTATGTTAAGGTTTGTGAAATAGGAAAGGGGGATTAAAATAGGTATAATTTATCACTAATAACCTATGGTTTGGGATCTATAGGAGCAAATCATTCATGTTAAACCTAATGAATAGATCATTCATATTGAACCTAACCGAATAGGTCCCGAATTGTTTTGAATTGAAAACCTACTTTTTTCCGAATTCAAGACCTATTTTCGTTATTAACATTTATTAAGGATGGTAAAAAATTTCTACTTTTAGTTGCTATTAAAATTCAAATTATCAATACACTGACAATTAGTGACAAGAAAGAAAGATAAATGAACTTTATATCCTTTAATATTCACTTTTTAAAATTATTATAAAACAAATGTAATATCAAGATATTGCAGAATAAGAACAAGAACTAAAAATAAAACACAAAGAGAATTTTGGAGAGAGCTACTTTTTATTCTTTCATTTTTTATGCAAAGGATAAATCATACACACTTTTGTACCCTCTATTTATAGGCTAAAAATCATAAATATATGAAATAGAAAAGACATAAATTATACATAACATTAAGACATTATTATGATGATTATTATTTGAGTGATAATGATATTTAATGTGAAGGTTATAGAATACTAAAGGGTATCATCCAATTGATTTACAGCACTCTCCTTGTGGATGTCTATCGTACAAAGAATATGTCTCATTAAAAACCTTATCAGGAAAAAATCTTATAGGGAAAAAATCCTGATAAATGAGAAAATGGTACATAATTCTTGTACGTCGTAACCTCCCCCTCATGCTAATATGTCTTCTTTTGGTGAATTTTAACAAAATTCTTTAAACCGACGCATGCTAATTTTATTTACTAATTTCTCAAATGTTGTTGTAGGAAGTGACTTTGTGAACAAATCTATCATGTTGTCACAAGATCGAATTTGATAAACGTCTATCTCTCTTTTATTCTGAAGTTCATGTGTGAAAAAGAACTTTGGTGAAATGTGCTTCATTTTGTCTCTTTTTATGTAACCTCATTTGATTTGGGCGATACAAGCTACATTATCCTCATGTAAAATTGGTAGACTTTTTTTAACAAATAGAATATCACATGCTTTATGAATATGTTGAATTAGAGATCTTAACCATACGCATTCTCGACTTGTCTCATCTAATGCTAATATTTCAGCATGATTTGAAAATGTGACAGTTAGAGTTTGTTTTGTAAAATGTCAAGATATGGTAGTACCACAATATGTAAACAAATAACTTGTCTGAAATTGTGCTTTATGTGGATCTAATAAATATCTAGTATCTACATATCCGACCAATTTTGTCTTTGAGTCCTTTGAATAAAACAAACTCATATCTAATATTCCTCGAAGATATCAAAGTACTTGTTTAACATCATTTCAATGTCTTCGAGTTTGTGAATAACTATATCTTGCTAGTAAATTAACAAAGAATGCTATATTAGGTCTTGTGCAATTAGCAAGATACATTAGTGCACTAATACCACTAAGATATGACATTTTTGGACCAAGAATTTCTTCATTATCCTCTCGAGGACGATAAAGATTTTTTTTTCACATCAAGTGATCGAACAACCATAGAAGAGCTTATTGGATGAGACTTATTCATATTAAAGCACTTTAACACCTTTTCGGTATAAGTTGATTGGTAAAGAAAAATCTCTTTAGATAGATGTTCGATTTGTAAGCCGAGACAAAATTTTGTTTGGCTCAAATATTTCATTTCAAACCTATTTTTCAAAATATTATCGTCTCTATAAGCTCTTCATGAGTTTCGGTGATATTCAAATTATCAATATAAACTATGATAATAGCAAATCCATATTTTGATTTCTTAATAAACGTACATGGGCAAATTGGATTGTTAATATATCCTTCATTCAAAAGATATTCATTGAAACGATTATACTATATGCGTCTAGATTACTTTGATCCATACAAAAATCTTTGTAATTTAATCGAATACATTTCCCAAGGTTTCGAATTGCATGCATTAAGCATTTTCAGTCCTTCAGAGACTTTAATATAAATGTCACTGTCAAGTGATCCATACAGATAAACTGTCATAACATCCATTAAATACATATGAAGTCCTTCTGTAATTATTAGGCAAATTAGAAATTTAAATGTAATTGTATCCACCACTGGAGAATAAGTTTTTTCATAATCAATATCAGGTCTTTGGGAGAAAAATTGTGCTACAAGTCATGTTTTATACCTTACAACTTTATTTTTCTCATTATATTTTCATGTAAATACCCATTTATAGCCAACAGGTTTTACACCTTTAGGTGTCTGGACAATAGATCTAAAGACTTGACCTTTTTTTAAGTGAATTTAATTCTGTCTGGATAGCATCTTTCCATTTTGACCAATTAATTCTATGTCGACATTCATCAATGGACTTAGATTCAAAATCCTCATTTATAATATCAAGAGCTATTGTATATGCAAATATATTATCAATAACAATTTTTTTTAGTTCTATCTCTTTCCTGAAGTAACATAATTTATTGAGATCTCTTCATCATAGTTATTTTCAGGAACCTAACACTACTGGGTTATTTGTTCAGTTATATCAATTATTTCTTTTATGGGCTCTTCAAAACTATTAATAATTTCGGAAGTGTCGATTTACTTATTTTATTCAATTTTCTTTTTAGTATTTTTATCCTTGGAATTAAGTGGTTTCCCGGCTTTTGGCATGTATTAGATCATTTGTTGACGTACTAGCAACTTGTCCTTAAGGGGTATCAATACGAGTAAGAGCATTAACAGCTGGTATATGTGACTTTATCACATTTTTACCATCAGTAAATGCATCTCGTAGTTTATTTGTAATTTCTTACAAGTGAATTATTTTCTGAACTTTCAATTCACATTGATTTGTACGATGATCAAAAATAGATAATAATGATGTATTCCACGAAATTTTTTGTCTTTCCAACTGTTGTTTCTCCCCCCCTTAATGTTGTGAAAATTGTCTCATCAAATTGACAATCAGCAAATTATACCGTGAAAATATCACCCGTTAAAGGTTCAAGATATTTAATAATTGACGGAGATTCAAATCTAACATAAATTTTCAATCTTCTTTGTAAACCCATTTTAGTGTGCTATGGTGGAGTAATATGAACATTTATTGCAAAACCAAAAACTCTTAAATTGGAAATATTAGGTTCTTTACTAGAGACAAGTTGTAATGGGGAGTATTTATGATCTGCAGTTGATCTTATGAGAATAAATGCTGTAGCATGTAATATGATATATTCCCAGACAAAAATAGGCAACTTTGGTTTCATAAGTAAAGGCCTAAAAATTAATTTAAACCTTGTAATAAATGATTCTACTAATCCATTTTATGTATGTGTGTAAGCAACAGGATGATCAATAGTAATTCCAATTGACATGTAATAATCATTAAAAGCTTGGGATGTAAATTCTCTAACATTATCAAGATGAATTTTCTTGATTGTATAATTTGAAAATTAAGCCCGTAATCAGATTATTTAGTGCAATAAGCCTCGCAAATGCGGCATTATGAGTAGATAATAGACAAACATGTGACCAACATATTGATGCATCTATTAGTACCATAAAATATTAAAATGGTCCATATGATGGATTAATAGATCTCATATGTCTCTTTGAACTCGTTCTAAAAATGCGGAAGACTCAATGACAACTTTTGTTATGAACGACCTTGTAATTAGATTCCCTTGAAAACAAGTAGCACATGAAAAATATTTAGACAAAAGAATCTTCTGGTTCTTTAAAGGATGTCCATATGATTTTTCTATAATTTTTTACATCATCGTTGAATTCGGATGACCTAACCGGTCATGCCAAACAATAAAAGTCCTTAGATTCAACAATTCTTGGTTTATAACCATATACGATTTAATTGGATTTATAAAAGTATAATATAATCAATAAGAGTATGCTGATAATTTTTTCAATGTATATTTATTCTTTGAGATAATAGACGTAATATAAAGATATTCAACGTCTTTTACATTCTTCGTCTCAATATGATAACATGTCTTTAAAATTTAGTAGATTTCTTTTTGATCTACCAGAAAACAGAGCATCATTTATTATAAATTTTGTGCCACCAGGTAATAATATATAAGCTCTTCCATAACCTTCAATAAGGTTTGCAACATTAGATATTATGTTAATATTAGCTTCAGCCAATATAAAATTAAAAAACTATTTTTTATATTTAAGTATGGTGTGTATTATTCCACTGTCTACTAGGCAAAAAGTTTCATCATTAACTTTAGCACTAGTCATATGATCAATGAAATCCGTGTTTCTTTATAAATAAAAGAAAAAAAAAATTATAAGAATAGAGAATAAAATATCAAATACAATCTTTTTATAATTTTAAATATGAGCACACTGAAAATAAAATATATTGAATATTATTCAACATATTTGCAACAAAATATACTGAAAACAACACACTTTCGAAAATTAGAAATACTAAACACACTGATGACATAACCTATTAAAATATATTGTAAATAACACACTTAGAACAGTTTGTTGCAAGAACATCTTCTTAAGCCACATTTATGTTTTCATCACCAGCCAAATTTTCATCGTAATTCTCAAAGAAATCTACAACATCTAAGTGTGTCAAATCCATAGGATCAAGGTATTCAATAAGATTTGTTTCGACATATTTTCCTTTTTCTTTTAAAGAAGTTTGGTAAAGATCAATAAAATGTTTTGCTGTATAACATGTACTCCTCCAATGTCCCTTTTATCACATCTGTGACAAATGCTTTCATTATTTTTAAAAACTTTATTTTGACAACCTTTTTTCTTTTTGTTTTTCCTCATCATTCTCCCACTTTTGGTGGTGAGATGCAGTTTTCTTGAAATTTGAGGAGTTTTAGTTATAATTACTATAACCACGTCCACGACCAAGACCACGACCGTGACCACACCCATGCCTAGGATCATTAACAGATGCAGCAGTTGCTTCAGGGAATACTGTTGATCCAATTGGTTGGGATTGATAATTTTCATCAATAATTCATTATTTTATTCAGCCATCAAAATGCATGATATCAACTTAGAATATTTTTTAAAACTTCTTTCTCAATACTGCTATTGCAGGAGCATATTAGAGGCATGGAAAGTAGAGTATATTTTTTCTAACATATTTTCATCAATAATGCTTTCTCCGCATAATTTTAATTAAGAAGCAATTTCAAACATTGCGGAATTATACTTGCTTACACTTTTAAAATCTTGCAATTGCATATTCATCCAATTATAGCAAGCTTTTGAAAATATTACTGTCTTTTGGTGGTCATACATTTCTTTCAAATTATTCCAAAAGATATATAGATCTTTTACTGTTAAATATTCAATTTTTAAACACGATCTTGCGAGGATGCCTCATTCTTCTCTTTTATTATATCTCTAAGATTCTTGGCTTCTAGGTGAATTTTAGCATCAAGAGTTCATGCCAAATAATTACTACCAGAAATATTAAGGGCAATGAACCCGAGCTTTGTTAGATTCAATGTGTTGAAAACTATTAATTGACAACATATAATAAAATTAATAAAATTGTATAAAAGGATGAAGTATATAATAAACTGTTTTTCCATACATAACATGATTTAAGTATAATAATGGGTTATTATTATTTTATCCTGCAAAATCAAAAATAATATCAAACCACCCCTAGTATTGAAAATAATAACTAAAATGGTCCAACCGTTAGTAGGTTAGTGATTTCTGTTCAAAAAATAACATAACTGTTACGGTGTAAGGGTATTTAGATAATTGCATTTGAAAAAAAAAAAAAATTGGGGATAGCTAGATGCCTGGATCCAATTTTTTATCATATTTTCATATATTAAAAAATTTTAAAAAATAATTGAACAAATAAGGAAAATACACGTTGAACTCTTCCCATCAACATTACCTTCTCCCAACCATCTCTCACCTAGGGGTGGCAATTCTAGTTGACGGGTCGGGTTGGACACGATATGATAAGAAAACGGATCGAACCTCCTCAACACGAACACGACACGATTATTAATAGGTATCGACACAAAAACAATCCAGTTAACCCACTTATTTATAGGTCGTTCATTGACACGTTAATGACCCGTTTAACGACCCGTTTAGTCGACACGTTTAGTGAGTTATTTAACCGACATATTTAATGACCCGTTAATGACTCATTTAACCATATTTAATACATTTAAATTGTAATATAGATCTAATGAAAAATAAAATTAAAATAAAGATACAATCATCCACAAATGAAATATCAAAAATAAAAATAAAACAAATACAATCATCCAAAATCTAAAAAATAAAGATGCAATCATCCAAAGCCTAAAACCTAAAAAATGAAAAAACAAAAAATAAAGATACAATCATCCAAAACCTAAACATACATAATCATCCACAAATACAATCCATAAAAATTAAAATGATTCCAACCAAATATATGCAATTTAAAATAAAATTAAAAATTAAAAAAAAAATCTCAATTTTTCTATACATGTAGCATAGTAGATGATGATGATGATGCGGTCGCGTCGGAGATGAAGGAGCTGATGACGATGCGACAACCGGCAAGATTGGGTGATGAAGGAGACCGACGACCGCGTCGGAGATAAAGAAATGGTGTGGGATGCAGTGTGGCTGGGTAATGAAGGAGACCGGCGTGGCTGGGTGGAGATCAACGTGGTCTGGCAATAACCAAATAAGATGAAGGACTAAAGAAGATGCGACGCAGCGACGGAAGGAGATGCATGACGACAATCGAATGAGACAAAAGACGAAAGGAGATGCGTGGCGAAAATGACCGGCATGGCAGCGATGACTGGTGTGGGCTGTACGAGCGATGGAGTCATGGAGGTGGACTGGTGGAGGGGTGCGGCGGTTGTGGAAATGTTGAAATAAATGTGTGGAATGGTTAGGGTTTGAACTATGTCGGGTTTTAATTATATTATGATTGTAAGTATAGTCTAGTTGTAATCATACCTCCCCTTAAAGTTGTAGTCTTAATGGGGAAAAAAAAAGTTATAGGCATCATATCAATGAAATAAAATCCATAAACTAAAATTCTAACATAACTAAATTTTTATGTAAGTATGACTTGAAGATAAAGAATGTTTATTCAACCTAAATTATATGTTCAAAATGCTCCGCTAAAGATTATAATTAAAACAAAAAAGTTGTAGAATATTGCTTAAAAACACTATTATTTCAAGACGTTCATCACAAAATGGAAAGAAGAATCTCAATTCATAAATTTTACAATAACCAAAATCAGTAAAAATGCATCACCTAAATGTTTTGAATATTTATGATAATTAAATCAGTAATGACTAAATAGTATTACTTGATAGTTTGTCATTTACTTTTACTTTGTTTTTCAAATATTACCTAAATCACTATACACAGAGCATCCACTTATATCAACACTTCCGAAAGTTTGGAAGAAAATAAGATAAAATCCCATAATTCAATAAAGTCCATTAAATCCTATAATTGCATAAAGTCCCGAGTTATGCCTACTGTGTTTTTCACTTAACATTTTGGGCTGGGTCGGGTCAAATGGGTCAAAAGTTCAAGAGGACACCACCTCCAGCTCTTGAATGCGGTTTTTGTGGTTCAAATTCAACGCGACACCGTCTACAATCAATGACAAAACCATGTCTATGAGTCGGCGTTGTCTGCAGCTCCAAATGTGACGAGCTCAACTCAACATGCTTTCCTTCACTGCGTTGAGCTCCTCTTCTTCTCTTCCCACTTCCCCTCTCTACGCAAATGCAAAACGTCATCGCTCCAAAACTTGTTGCACTCTGAGAAAGCAAACCACAAGAAGAAGTAGTCTCAAAACCACTTGGCCATCCATTGCCCTCTCACTTTTTGGCTCAGGTTTCGTTCTGGGTCCGCTCATTGATGGACTCCATTCCAGGGTAAATATTGTAGTTTACCAAAATGGGTCGATCAACATCGGTCCTCTTCACACTAACATCTGGGTAATTTTGAAAATTCTCTTGTTTTCCCACATGACATGACATCACTATTCTTCTAGTTAAATCATCTTCACTTTCCTTTTAATGTTCACTAATCACATAATAATTCAGCCCAGTTAAGCTGTTTTTCCTCTGTCTAATTTTGTCAGGTTCCTCCTTTGCTTGGACTATTTTACTGCACTGTTGGGTTGCTAAAACTTTACATAGATGAAAAGGCCTCTTCAGAGGTTCCAGAAGGGAGCCTTGGAAAAACAGCCGTTTCGCTAATGTGAGTGTTGACACACATGTTAACTTATTTATATATTTTAACTAGAAACAAAATAAAAAGTTGAAAACATAGTAATGTATCACCTTATACTTGTAAAATCTGCGTTTGGTGCAGAGCAGTGGTGCTGTTCATCGAATTGAGTGCTCAAATGTATAAGGCTGGAGTAGCATCTAACATTGAGGCCTATGCATTATTTGCAGTAGCAGAGTTTATATGGTTTGCCCTGGACAGGACTTGGCTTGGCTTTGCCTTAGCATCTATTGTTGGTCTTGGCTGTCCACTGGCTGAGATTCCCCTAATGAAGTAACATACATTGCCATTCTTTCGCAACTGCTTTGTTAAAAGTTACTAAATGACTCAAAAAAATTGTATGTCTTGATTGATCTGTTTGGTGTCTGATTCTAGGTTTTTAAATCTGTGGTATTACCCGAAAGCAAACATAGAGATCCTGGGCCAGGTATTGTGGTTATAATTATAATGCAAAATGAAGCTAAATTTGATAAAGAGATGTGATCCCTCTGTTGTATGCAGGGATTGGTCTCTTGGACACTTACATGCTATTTCGTTTACTCGCCGTTCATCAGCAATTTATCACGTTGGTTGACGTCGCGCATAGTTGCTGCCGCTGCTGAATCAGAGGACAAGTCTGCCTAGGAAATACGTTGAATTTGGTGCGGGACACAATCTCGCATGAGAGTTAAGCAGGAGAAAGCTTTTGACGGACCGAATATCGAATGTCAAACTGGAAAGAAGAGTCAAGTTATATTTTGATTGTGTCAGTTCAATAATGTAGAAACAGGTCTTTCGATTTGAATTGTTTTTATCAAGTCCAACAGTAAATTAATGTACCAAGCTATTCCACTAAATGGTAAAGACAGATATCAATTTGATTTAACCTGTTCCGTGACTGCCAAACAACTTTTGTGCCCAGGCAGAAGGTATATTAATCCAAATGTTTTTCAGGTAGATTTACCTCTTGACATAATGAACTATCAACCGAAAAACAAAATCTACAAATAAGTGGTACACAGAGTTGAATCTCAACAACACTCATGTCTAAATCATTAGATGAATATGCAGCAGTTATTCAGCAAAAATTTACAAGGTTAAGAGCAGTGTCAACCAAAGGACTTAAGCATCCTGATTATATATTAAACATGCATGCATCAATAATACATGACAAAATGACTGGTCGTCTACAATTGATATCAAAAAACCTCATAATAAATATGGAACGTTCACAGATTTTTTCCAGCTTATGAAACTGAGTGCAAGCTAGCTAGTAAAGATAACATTCACAACATCCGGGAACTTCTCCTTGATCGCTGCTCTAATTCCCGATCCAATGGACTCAGGTCCTACATACTTTACTGAACAATTCCCACCCTCAACAGATAACACTTCCACACTCCCACCATAATTCCTAATGGCGGGTCTCAATATATCAAGATGACCATTTATTGCCTGAAAACATAAAATAAATCAAGAGTGATCACGCAACCCCAAAAAAAAAAGTATTCAACTCTAGTGCCATTTTTCAGTTGTTACCCAAGTAGAAAACCCACCTCAACGGTTGTCTCTCTTACTTGCTCATCATACACTTGGCAGATATCCTTCACTGCATCTCCAAACTTTTCCTTCAACACTCTTTCAATCCCCATCTTCATGGTGGTTGTCGAGCTAGGACAACTCCCACATGCACCTGTTCATCAATCTAATATTAGCAAAATCTCAGCTTGGATAAACAAACAAAATCATTAGAAGCTTATTGTTCCAATGGATTTGACTGACAAGACTAGACCACATTGGAGCTCAGCACGTAAAATCATAGTCTTCCAATTGTTATAGATTGAAAATGGGGATCTCAATTGAAAATCAGCAGCTCAACATGGTAAAACTTTGATTAATGTGGAAGTGAGAAATCAATTAAAACCCATATGATAAATAAATCAATCACTAAAGTCAAACCATAACATAAATCAATTTTATCATATTAAGCTAATATCACATAAACAATTATCAATTTATATATATAAATAAATAAATAAATAAATAAAACCTTGGAGTTTGAGAGAAACGACCCCGTCTTCAACAGAAACAACATCGACGTTTCCACCATCAGCGATCAAATAAGGGCGAACGTCTTCAAGCACCAAGTCCACGTTTTGAGGTGTGAGCTCGAATTGCTGTGCCGAGTACAGTCCTGGTGACGAACCCGAACTCGATGCTCTTGCGGCTGTTAGACGCCAGACCCTCGTTTGAAAGCCCGATTGCTGATGTTTGAATGATACAAATTGCGGGCAGTGAGGGATTTTCGTCGGGGTTTTTGGAGATGTTGGGAGAGTCATTGATATTCTGGCCGCTGCTGTTGCAGGTGTGGTGAGGGACGCCATAGTTGATTTCTGTGTAGAGTTTGTAAATTTGGAAAGTTTTGGGGTGCCCAAGCGTAATTAAAGCAAAATTCAACCAGTAAGAAAGTAAAAGAGTGCCTTAATTTGTGGTTGTGGTCCTTGTGGACTTGTGGTCCATGGGCTTTTGAAGTCAGGTGGTGCGAGAAGGCCGACATGTACACCCGTACACCACCACCACCACCACTTCTGTTGGGTTTGATTTTTTATATTTACTACAACAATGATTGGTGTTGTAATTGTATCATCTTAGGAAGAAAACAACTTTCATCAAATGATTTCATTGCAGCCGCCCAATTACAAAATAAAGTTTTTACTTTGTTGTACGTATTTTTGGGCTACCCCAAGTGGGCTGGTAAAAGCCTAGAGGCCCAATAAGATAACCTGCTAAAACCGCCCCAACAGACAAAGGCCCGGGTTACCAGTCCAAAGAAATTGACATAACTTTGTGCTCGGTTGTCAGAATGTCTATTATAATATGTTTTCGGAAAGGGATTTTCGTGCTCTATAACGTGGCAACCAGGGGTACCCCGGTTGATGCCGTTTACATCCTCAAAGTTGTTGTTTTAATAGATGTGTTCTTGAGGTTTACATTTACTGTCAAAAAGCACTGAACAAACAGTCCGCGAATAAGCGTACGAACGAGCTGATGAACAAGCGGATGGACGAGCAAGAATTCAGCTAAGACCAAAGCTCAGACAATCAGCTCGCGAAGGAGCAAATCTGCACGCTTCAACGAGCTCATTGCAGCATTACAGGCTCACAAGCTGCTCGGACATCCTGCGCAACCAACCTGTTCGTCTACACTGCGCGACCAGCTTGCACGATCTCTGCTCGAACAATCAGATCGCTGACACTGCCTGAGCACCAACTCGCCCAGACCAGAGTCTGCCCGCTGGAGGCAATATCTGAACGCTGAAGTAGTCTGCTCGCTGATGCAACATCTGAACGCTGAAGTAGTCTGCTCGCTGGAGGCAATATCTGATCGCTGAACTAGTCTGCCCGCTGGGTGCACTATCTGATCGCTGGAGTAAGCTGTTCAATGTGCTCGCTAGAGTTAACCAGTTGACCTTCTAGAAGGCAAATCAATTCAATTCAGGAAAGGAGTCAACTTACCTATTTTCATGCAAATCGAATCGCGACATTCTTGGCAATTGCTGCATATACGGTGGAGATAATCTTGGGAGATATTATATCAATTAATGTATATTATTTTTTGGCTTATCTGTAAGATTCCGAAACCTATTCAAATTGTAACATCTCCTCTATAAATAGGAGATCAAAATCAATGTAAAGGGGACTTCCTCTCGAGATCTCTCTCACACTGTAAAGGCAGGACAGATATAGTAATAGTGACTGCCGCCCCTAACCGGAGCCGGCGCCGTGGACGTAGGCCATTCTTAAGGCCGAACCACGTAAATCTCGTGTGTTTCTCTTCTTCCTCTTTGCCTTTCTTTTTGTTTGTTTGTTTGTATCTTTCACAGATCTGCAGTCTTGGGCTTGAACGAATCAGCAAGTTGACCGAACCAGTTTCAGACGTCAACATACTTTAAAGACGAATTGGAATGATTTAAAGTCTGCACGTTTGTATTTCACTTTTACTCGTGATAAAATAGATTGATTAAATTCAATTGAATGCTTCATTTTTTAGTTAATTGTAAGACCATTTATCCATCTTAGTGAAGAATTCAATTGAATGCTTCATTTTAAGTTAACTGTAAGACCATTTATCCATCTTAGTCAAGGTATTCAATTCACTTTATCATTGAAATTAAATTAACGTATGAAAAGAATTTATGATATGCTAGGCTTAGTAAGGAGGGCTAGAATAACTTTAAAAATTGACTTATACATCAATTTTTCTAATCTTTCTCAATCAAAACTCAAAAGATGAAAAAAAGTGAATAAATTTAAAATTAGTAGCAATATTTAGATTCGGTGAAAAGGGAATAATGGATATTAAAATCAAAATTTTAATTTATTCAAATCTAACTCTTTAGTAAAATATAAAATATATATATTTAATTAATATAAAATCATCCAAATTCTACAGAATTTTTTTGAGCATAATGCAAGGATTATAAGTCAATGGTGAGTATAGTGAAAGGTGTTGCAATATGGATAGTACGCTTTTCAATAAAACGTAAAAACGGCATGTGATGACACATTTTTATTAGAATATTGTGATTATATAGTCTTAGATCAAAATAATTTTGTTTCATCGTTCTTTCGTTTTTTTCTCATTCATTTTTTTTTTTCTGATAATTTCTCTACACCGATGCTTATATTCACTCTGTATATTACCATTTTTTATTGAAAAACATTATTTCTATTTATATAGTGATTTGATATGTCGTTTATAAAAAAAAAAAAATGTGATTTTTAGTGTTGTTTGAATCTATAAATATTTCTTAAAGTTGTTTTCTTTATTATTTTTGGGTTAAATTTGTAAAATTATTTAAATCAGGAGTTAAAAACAAAAAGAATACTTGAATTTGGATATAACTCAAAATTTTGGAAACAAATAAAATAAAAAAATAAGAAAAATAATAAAATACATCCCGAATGATTGAAAATTTTCTTCATTCTAGAGTTAATGAAGTCTCAAAAAAGGAAGAAAATTTCCTAGGTCTCAAAGGCAGGGAAATTTCCTCTCTCCAAGACTTAAGTCTCCAGGTAAAGAAACTTCAATTCTTAAAGATTTAATAACTATCCCACCAAAAACAATTTTGTTATATGGTATATATTTATTTATTTTTAATGGTCGGAGAGAGATTAAATTAAAAAATAAAAATAAAAATTCACATATTATATTTTAGGATAAATACGAGATTTGAACCATTTACTTTTTAGGATAGAAAAAATATTCAACCACTCTTACTAAGCAGTGATGTGTCATGTATATACTTTGACATCATCGAAATTTAAATTATTAATTAGGTAATATAGAGGCTAAATTTGGATGAAAAGATGCCAAAAAACGAATGATCCTTTTAAAATATTTAGTCTACATTCATGTATAAATAACATGATGTATCACTTATAACTAATATTATTATATTTCATTATTTGATTCTTACGATGTTTTATATATCATATTATTTACATATGAATTTTGATAGATATCCAAAGAAAACAAAAATTCAACAATTTGACTGTTGGAGTTGAACTACAGCATAGATACTGAATTGTTAATTATGATTAACTACAAAATTTCCATTTTATATTGTTAATGGATAATTATGTGAAAGAATTAATTTATTTGTTTATTTACTTTTAATTTTACAAGTTGAATGTCTTCCAATAAATGAAATGTAAGTACTGTTTGTCTTTTTCTCATTCATTGATGGGTTAACTTTGATATTAATCTACTAGGCACAAGTTAACACTACCTATTAATATTAACAAAACCAACAATTCTTAACTCTTCGATATCAATTACAAAAACACACAAATATTTTTCATTGTTTTAACTTTCATATATCATTTTACTCAAATTCAAAGACTGATTTTTATAAAGATCATGCTATTATACAAGTTTGGTGTAGATTCGTGATTGATTAATAATCATTATTTACAATTCAATGATTTATAAATTCATTTTTTTTAAAAAAAAAGAAAAGAAAATAGCTATATATCCTTAACTAGAGTAGCTAAGTTTTATTTACAGATATTATTCAATAGCATTTGTCCAAGTCACATGCCCTAGCCACCGGAGGACGAGAAAATCCATTTCCATCCCGCCAAAAAGCCCGAGTATCCATAAACGCAAAATGAAAGTTAAAACAAATAATATAGAAATATCTTCATTAAAGCTGTTGATACTTTTGCGGGGGTGGGGGTCGGTGTTAGTTTTGTCCCTTTGAAAAATCGAAAATGAGCCACAAAAAATAACCAAGTTAGGGTTTTCTTCTGGAGGAAAAGGAAAAAAAAAAAAAACCAAAACAAAAGCAAAACAAAACCGAAAATGGTGACTTTGGACGCCGAGCACCAAATCCTCTTCCAGAAGGGCGTCGAAGTGGAAGTCACCAGCGACGAGGAGGGTTTCAAAGGCGCCTGGTACCGAGCCACCGTTCTCGAGTCCGTCCCCAAGTCAGCTTCCAAGAAGCGGAAGAAAGCGCTAGTCGAGTACAAGTCGTTGGTTACTGAAGATGGGTCGGGTCCTTTGTCGGAGCAGATTGACATCTCTTATATCAGGCCTTTACCGCCTCAAGAAGAGAGCTCTAACGAGGCTTTTGACGTCAATGACGTTGTTGATGCCTTCTATCGAGACGGCTGGTGGACTGGCACTGTCAGGAAGATTCTTGAGGATGGTAAATTGAGGGTTTACTTTGATAACCCACCTGATTTGCTCGAATTTGAAGCCAAAGATTTGAGGCCACACTGGGATTGGCTTGACGGCAACTGGGTCCGACCCGAAAAGCAGGTATGTTGAGTTACTGATCTGGGTTGCTTCGCCACTGCTTTTTTGAAAAGAAAAAAATGGTTTTTTTTTTTTGTTTAAACTAGATTTGGTGCCAAGTCATGTGTATGACCAACATTTAAGATTTACTATTTTGGTTGTAACATTTTTGGTTCCTATAATGTTGTACATCTCGGTTCAAAATTATCTTGATTTGTAATTTTAGTCAAGTATATGATTTGTCTAGTACGAGTAGGTGTGTTTGTGGCATGGGAATCGGTTGGTTTCGTTGCATGTCAGTTTGCAGTTAAACCGGAAGGTTGCTGTGTGCACAGGGCTATAAATGCTTTGCGTTTTATCTTAGCTCAGGAATAATTAGTTGAATTGTTTGTTTTACTTGTTTAAGTACTCTGGTTTGAACTGTTTGGGGCCCTTTTGATGCGTTTATAGTATCAGTCATCTGCAGAGCAGAATGAAACCACAGTACTTTTATGGTTTGCCCTCTTTGAGGGGTTCAGTTATTTATGTGAATCACTCACTGTGCTTGGTCTATCAGGCAGCTAGTTCACTGTTGTTTTGATGTTAGATTTGGTTCTCCAGTTGGCTGTTAGAATGTTGTCTCTATGCAATTATGCTGTTTTTTGTTCTCAGTTCCGTAGGCTGAAAGCTGTATTTTGATTTAATCCTATATATCATTTGTAGAGTTTAATATATAAACTATGCAGTTGAATTGCTGTATTATTATAGTGATATGATTTGTATTTTATTTCTAAAGCAATCAACAGGATCTACTTTTAGCTCAGGAACAGAAGTAGAAGTGAATGCTGATAACAAAGAAAACTTTCGTGATGTATGGTTCCCAGCAATTGTCATCAAAGAAAATGAGGATGGTACTTTCTTGGTTAAGTATCAGAACTCAAGGAATGGTGATGAAGCTGGAGCTGTAAGAGTTGCTTTGGATTCCCAGCATATCCGACCTACCCCTCCTCGTTACTTGGACAGAAGTTATGAGTTGCTGGAAAAGGTTGATACATCCTACGGTATTGGTTGGCGGGCTGGGGTAATTACTAAACTTCTCACTGGGGGAAGGTACAATGTCTTTTTTAAGCATGGAAATGAGGATAAGGAACTTAGTCATTCTGATATAAGGCCGCATATGGAATGGTCTAATGGCAACTGGGTTAGTAAATCCAAGGTATCAACTCTTTTGCTTTGGGAGGGGGTTTTGTGGGGCATGACTCAAGCTTTCTTGTTCTATACTAATTTTTTGATTTGATACAGTGGTTGGTATCAATATATATCTACATATCAAGCTTGATGTTTAAAATTTAAATTTTCAACTTTTGTGTTGATCTTTTTCACATATCAACAGGAAAAGACAAGTTATTATCGTTTCTTAGATACCTTGAGATTTGACATTTGGGTTATATTGCTTAAATTTGTGGCTTGAATCTAGACTTCAACAGCCGACCATTCATTTACTTATTTCAAGGTTTGGGAAATTTTCACCTCATTAATGCTTGAGTCATGTTTTTGATTGAGCTTTAAGATACTATCACCTTGTCTTGACCCTTATAGTACGAGTAAATGGGGGGTTGGTGTTTGAAGTCTTGATTTAAGTCGCAAACTTAATATGTTTAGGACTATCTTGATGTTTTTGGTTTGAACCCGCGGCCTAAACTACTACTCATGCAATGTAGACAACTATTCTTGTAACCTAGGCAACTTGGTCCTCAGCCTGGACTATTGTGCTCAAAACTTTGGTCCAGACAAATGTAAATCAAGACTTCCTGAATCCTGATTAGAGGATGTCTCTTTCTATGTACAGCATTGATGCATCTAACAACTAATTATTGCAAATAGAGACTATAAAATTTGCTTGCATATGTTAGGCCGTCTTTGTTTTTCCTCTTCAAGGGACTGTTTAATATTGGTTTCATGATATTAGTGGATATTGCTTCTTCTAGAAGAAGAGATTGAAATCAGCCATCCTTTTGCAATGTGCATTTGGCCGAAGTATTAAGATAAATTCTTCTTTTCTTTTTGTATTTAGAGATTTCTAAGTTTAATATTTAGTTATGCTAGTTTTTTGTTATGTAGGATTAGATTTAGTGTTCCCTCTGTTTTTTAATGTTTACCGAATTAACCGTTCTATGAAGTGGTTGATCAATTTTTACTCTGTAATGAAAGCACGGCCTAACAGTACACCTGTGGATTGTCGATATGATATAATATTACCTACAATCTATTTGAGATGGAAAAAAATTAAATGTTCAGAATAGAGCCATTTGGTCATGCTTAAGAAGAGTATTTATCAGCACCGTTGACGATGATCTAGTATAATCTTTTGGATTGTAATGTCAACTGCGTTGACAGTGTGGTTTGTTGCAATTATTTAGAAGGTTTAATGTGGTGCATGAGTTAATGTTACAGCTTTTAAAGCATGTAAAGATTTAATTCATCTATTGGTAGTTTAAGTAACAGTTGCTTCTCTCTTTTTTTACCAGGAAGTATTGGTTGCTTCTGATAATCAAGAACAGCCAGTGCTTGCCCATGATGCTACTGCCAACACTGAGCTGGCTCCAAAACTTGAAAGTTCAGGCTCTGCAAAAGTTATCACTGAAGACGCAAAAGCTTCCTTGACAAACATAAAAAGGAATTTAACAGAGACATCAACTCCTGGCCATGAAGATTCAGCTTCTTATTCCTTGCCCCCAAATAAGAGGAAGATGAGGCTTCCTAACTCCTCTAATAGTGGCATGCATTCATGTCCTAGCAAGAAGCCGAGAGAAAATTTATTACCCGTTACCGCTGTTCAGTTAAAGAAGATACCAAAGGAAAAACCTGAGGAGACACATTCTGCTTTGGTCACCCCAAAAACAGAAGGAAAAGGAATGAGAATGTCTAGAAAACAAGCTGAATATCCTGTTCTGGGAAAGAGAATTGTGAGTTAAAATTATTTTTGAAACCTGAATAAGCTTGCACATCCTATACATTGAACTTCATAGGTGCCTATATGCCCATGCTTTGATCCAGTGAAACTTGCAAATGCTTGCCCAACAGTACAACCAACCTTGGGTAGTCTTGTCATGATTTGTTCTGTGTCTTACGTGATAACCCTTCGGTGACTTACCGTAAGACTGAAGGGTGTGGCTTCAAATTTCCTAATGATGTTATAGATCAAAGTTTATAGTTATGGTATATTAACAATGGTCCCTTAAGTGTACCCAGTGAGTGTAAAATCTTTTACCACAAAATCTTACTAATAAAATGAAATATGCATGCCATCCTGATCATACTGAAAATTGAGTCTAAGTCATTGACATGTCACTGATATGTCCATTGATTTCTCGTAAAAGTGAATTAAAGTTGTATTTAAGATAGGGTAATCAAAGCATGCATCCTACCTGATTTTGAAAAACCGAGTCTGATTTGATGTGTTCAATGCTTCTTCTTTCAAGAGTAAATAAAAGTTACTTTCAGCTAGGCTATTGGTCGAGCAACTTTTATCAAGGTGTCCATTTGAATGATTTGCTTTCTGTTTCCTCTGTCACTATTACCATTTTAATTCAATAATTATGAATTTTCAAGTTTGGTTTTGTTTGTACCACGGCTCACTGTCCAAGGTCATAATAGTTGGCTCTATTGTCTAATTATATTTTTCCTTGCTCTAGCGGACAACAAGCCATAAAAAATTTGGAATGGACTTTCAGACAGTGGATTTGAAAAGGAAGGGAAGACCAACAAAATTAGAGATTAAAAGGCCACCCTCAGTAAAAGGTATATTTGGCCATTGATATATATACTGCTTTAATTGTATATATTTCTGTAATTTTAATTTTTTGGTTTATGGATTGCAGGTAAGGAGAGTAATGCAAGGGTTGCTGCTGCTGAAGAACCGAATGGAAACAACGGTAAAGAGAAATTAGCTGATACGTCTGTCATTGTAGGATTAAAAGCTAAGGAAGTAGGGGGCTCTCAGGCTGGAAATCCTAGTCTGAAATCCAATGAAGAGTCGCTAAAACTAATTAGGGATCAGTATAAGAATTTAAATGATTCAGAAAGGGACAGCAGTATGGTAAGTTATATATTTAGGAAGAGACAACATTATGCTACAACTTACCTTTCTTCAAATTATGCTGTTTCTTGACCTGATGATACTGGTTTTAAAGTTGTTTCTTGTGTGGGAATAGCAGCCAAAAGGTGTAGGAAGCAGCCAAAGGAGAAAGCGAGGAAGACCGCGTAAGTTGGTAATCATAAGCCCAAAGGCTCCAGAGGATGGTATATGTTAGTTCTAAGCTCTCATTATTAACTTGATATATGCTTTATTTTTGTTTTAGAGACACATCTTTGGATTATGCTGTGGCTGTAGGTAAGGAGCACAAAGAGGCTGCAGTTGCTGCTGATGAAATTGTTGTGAAAGATCGTATAACTAATGAAGCTGAAATACACGAACGTAAAGGGGTGGAATCTACAGGTATGAGAAGCTTACAACCTCATATTGTTTACAGCTTCCTTGTGTGCAGAATCTGAAGCATATAAAGTATAAGATCAGGTTCATTTATTCGTCCAGTAATCTCCGTATCATATCTTATCTTTTATATATATATATATATATATATATATAATTTAAATGCTTCTAACAGAGAAAGGGGTCTTGCCGAATGAAACAGTTGGAGGTACCAGGCAGCAACTTCAAATGTTTTTATCAAAAAGTAAAAAAAACAATGAAGTTAAAATCTTGAAATTGCATCTCCATTTGAATTACTAGAAATAATGCAAACAGAAAAATTTAGGGTGGTTAAAGTGTTTGCACGTCCTTTCTTTCTTTCTTTCTTTATTTTTTTATTTTTTTTATTTTGGAGAAAAATTTACTTTGGAAGCTCTGAACATAAAACCTATCTCTAGCCACTGTACCATTTAACCACTTCAGTTGAAGCCTATGCTATGGATGAACAACTTTTATTTTGTGATCCCTTTGATAGCATAAAGTAAAGACTAGAATTCTTAAAATATGTTACTAGCCGTTTGAACCATTTTCTGTTTCTGGTACTTACGTCTCTGTGAGATCTTTATCTAGCTGAGGGGCCTTTTTGTTTGTTTTTACAATGCTGGAAACTATTATTCAACTAATAGATTTTAACTTCAAAAGAGTATGGTGTAATATACACCACAACCATTAGTTTGTAGTTCTAATAGGAGTGGGCCAAAAACTATAACTTAGCCAACCTGCCTAACCTTACCCAAACTTAACTGGCTGGTTTGGTTACAAATCAATCTTATGGGTATTGGTTTGATTGGGTTAAAATGTAACCAAACCAGTATGTATGGCTTCTCCTAGTCCTCAATGACAAATATGATGCAGTTTCTCATTTTGTCAAATGGACACAACTTATTGCCCTAAAAATACATGGATTTTATTTTATTAATCACCAGTTAGATGCATAGAAGGGTTCTTTTATGCTACTGTTTGTGGCTTCTGCTGGTACAATGAAGGTGGGAGTACTTATGTGCACTTATATTTTGAAGACATCATGCTGGATTATATGGGTTTAAAGTCCTGTCTGTATTTGTAGTTTTCCGAGATGCGTCTGGAGAAAAAACAGCTGAAGTTTCCATGATCAATTGCATGACAAAAGAAGTTGACATGGCTCTTGTTGTAACATCCAACATGGCAGAAGATGATCGACCGCTATCGACGTGGAAGATTGGAGGAACACACTTGTCAAGTGGTGAAGAATTACGTAAGCTACTTGAGCATACTAACGTTTTTTTAGTATTTTTTTATTTTCATTCTCAAACTTGTTTCCTTTTCTGTTTAGGGTTAGCCTCTACTAATACTGTCAATGGATTTAATGGGGAAAGAAAAAGCCAAAATGATATTGCAGTGGAGTCTTCAATACTTGGTACTGAAGGTGGCAGTGCACCACTAAAAAATCAGATGTTGCCGTTTTTGAAGAAGTCGCCAATTTGGAAAACCATTGAATCCATGGAAGTTTTCCAAATAGTGCCCCAAAAACCACACTTTTTCCCGTTAAGTGAAACTAAAGAGGAGTATCGTGAAGGATCAGCTATTGGTATTATGGTAACTTTTGCTGGTTTGTTTGAGAAGATCTCCATGTTGAAGTGTGATGATTCTAGAAGCACATTTACTAGCACCTTGGATAGTCTTCTTGATTTAGAAAAGCATGGATTTGATGTTACTTTACTTCGAAGACGTGTTAATGACTTGCTATCAATTAGAGATAGTCAAGGAAAGCTTCTAGATAATTTAAGGGACATTGAAAGGGAGATAACACAACATACTGATGAGACAGCAAAATTAGATGAAGAAATAGAAGCAATAAAAACGAAGATAAGTGCGTTACAGGAACAGCTTGAGACAAAAAAATTGAAGAAGGAGAAAAAGAGTCATGAAATTTCAAAGTTACAGTCACGCACAGGTACTATCAGTGGGCAAATCCGGAGCACCCGGCTTGAATTTGAAAAACTAGCAGCTACAGCCTGGAAGCTGTCGTGATGTAATATTCAGACTTCGTTGGTATCCTTGTTCATGGCATTAGGCTGTGGAGCAGAGGTGATCAAGATTGTTAAATTTTGTGCATTTGTAGGATCATGTCGTGGAACTAGGTGTATTTGAACTTTTAGTTGTGTAGCACTTGTTTCAATGTACTTAGTGTCTAGCTTTTAAAATCTAATGCATGGTTCTTGGTCCGGGTCAAATGAGAGGTGTTTCTAAAACATGGCGTATTTGATTGAACCCATCATTGATGCCATTTATAGGTAACATGCTGCAAATGGGTGCACAAAAACTAGCAACCTGGAATGGCATGCCTTAACATGCTGTACTCTTTAATCTTCTGTTCTCTCTGGTTGCTACATTTTTCATTATGTGGATGTTTATAATGCAACTATAGGTTGGTAGGCTGCTAATTTAGCCTTGCTAGTAGAGGATGACTTCCTTGTTTTGTTGTATTCTGGATGGATCGTGTTATACCTTTCGGTTCTAGTTAAGAGAAAATATCCTAGAAAGTTGAGATAACCAAATGTGTGTTTAACCCTCCTGTTTCTGTTTCATTGCAATTTCTTTGGAAAAATAATTATACAACTCAGATTAATAGTGTGGTTCTTGAAATTTTATGCTACTCTATTGTGCGTCTTTTCTGTTAGGAGACCAGTTAATAGTATTGAATATGATTAGATTTTATTAGGTGAAGAATCATTAAAGAAGAAGCAGGGACAAAATCAAAATACCAACTTATAGAATGAAATAATATAATTATAATTGCTTTCGCCAGTTGAGCATTTCCTCTGATGCCACTCTTTAATGAATGACTTTTCTGCTTGTTTGTACTTTATTTCACTTGAAATCGGTATGCATGATATAGTTATGCATTTTTAAGGTCAAGACAAGTGTTAATGTAGCTGCTAGTGTCAAGGGACTCAAAGGTTGGAGAGCGATCGGAGATAATTTTCAAGATTTCAAAGACTTGACCATTGGATTTCATGTTCCACACACAAACACAAAGTCAGCCTTGGCCACAGCTATCTCATATTGACATATTCTGCTTTGTGGTGCTTTGTATAAGTCTTCCCCGTTGATAGACGGCAATTTTGGTCTATGAAAGAGGCAATTACTTCAAAGTTAGTTGCCCATCGCTTTGTATCGTTTATTTTATCTCTCTACAAGTTTTTATTCATTCATTTATTTATTTCTGTCAGTTTCACATTGACAATCATTCCTATCCATGTGCAGGTCTTGCCGCCAAGTGTTAAAGAAATTTACAGGTTGTTAATATCATTAATCCTTACCACATCCTATAATAGGACCATCATTTATCATCAGAAGACTAATCTTATGCAGACTTTGTTGAATTTTTCCATTATTTCTCGAACATATTTACATCCTAAGAAGTGAGGTTGTTCATTTTCTTTTAAAAGAAGTACGTTCTAATATGTAGGTGAATTCTAGTTGAACCTGAAAAAATTTTCTAGTACATGAACACTCCTCTACTTGATACTAGACAGGAATACTACTTGGATCTATCAAGTTTGTGTATAAACACTAAATCTCTATCTTATGCCACAATCATAATAAAATGAAAATTCTAATTTTATTATTATTATCTTTTGGTTACATCATCGTTAATTGCTGGCAATGAATTACCCACAATCCCTTCAACGCTTATATGCCCATCTCTCTTGAAAGTAGACCCTATACATATTTCTTTTTTAAAGTTTAATTTGTTTTAACATCTATACAATAAATAATGACCGAAAAAAAAAACCTACAATCATAAACTTTTTAAAAGAATTTATTAAAAGTAGTTAAACTTTTTAATAGATAATAACAATGAAAAATTTTGAAATGATAATAAATGCAATCACAAGAGCGGTATGCATAACGTGTCTGTGGGGGTGGAAATACAGGTACTCCTGAAAAATATCTTGCAAAGTTCAACAGAGTGGCCAATAGCTCTAAGGGCTTTGTGCAGCTATGGACCACCTATTCTAGGACAGCATGCCGGTTTTAGCTTGCCATCACGTTGGCTACGACTTCTGGGATCATGCAGGTCCACGTGGAATATTCCCAATAACTTCATACAAAATTCAAGGTTTCAGAGAGAATTATGTTTATTTATTTATTTTAAAATTGAAACGAATTTAGAGGATTATTCGACCAATCGAGATAGGATACCAATGATACGATTCTGAATACTATTTTTAATTAAAAATGATCTAGTCACCTAAAGATAAAAAAAAAATTCATGTGAGAATGAGAAGTCAATCCATACGAAATGATGAAAGAACTGTTATATATTATTATTATTACTATTATATATTATTTGGATTTGACGGGATATATTTCTTCTCCTATACGTGCCAAAGCTAACCATAAATCGACGTTAAACATATTTCTACTCCCACATGAATATATTGGTGGGAATGATATTGATTACCCAACAACTTCGTACAAAATTCAAGGTTTTAGTGATGATTAAATTTATTTCTTCTCCTTTCCGTACCAAAGTAGACCATAAATCTTTTTCAAGAAAAAGAGTAAACCATAATCAACATTAGATATATGGTTCATTACTTTTTTTGTCATGCAGTAAATGCATCAAATAATTAAAGTGGTAATTTCAAAAGTTAGGAGTCTTTCCAATTAAAGTAATTCTAGCCACTTTTATTCATTCTAGTTTCGTTTCTTCCACATCATAGCATGTAGCGTTGACGTGTCATTAATTCTGTATTAAATGGTCTATTAGTTTGGTGATAAATGAGGTAAATAGAATATGGACAAATGAGGAAAAACTTCATTTTACTCCATAAAATTTTGAAAAATATCAAATTTTTTAGTTCTTTTAAAAATAACTCTTTTCATTCTTAATTTTTTTTAAATATTTTAAAAATATCTAAACCGTCGGTCAATTTACAATCAAATCAAATAAAATGTATAAAAAGAAATTTTTGGCCTTGACGGTGATTAATATACTTAAATTACTGTATTTTTCTTGAAACAATCAATTTATAAATTAAAAATTAACAAAAAAATTAAGCCTCAAAAATAAAAGCAAATTGTTGCAAAAAGAATTAAAAAAAAAAAAAAGAGTTCCAAAGAATAAAAACCCAAAACAACTTCTTCACCGTCAATTGATCACCCAAAAACCAATCTATTAAGAAACCAAAGAAATCAACTCCAAAACAATTTTTTTTTTTTTTAAAAAAAAAGGAAGGAAAAAACTCAAATCTCAAATGGAGATGACGCAACCATCTAGTAATTTTTTATTTTTACTTCATTGTTCTTTCTTCTTTTACCTATCTCTCTCACCCATCTCTGTCGTCCTTTTCATTATAATAAACCTAGATGAACATCTCCACCGATCTAGATTTGTGATAATTTGTGTTGATGGAGGCAGGGTTAATTGGGTTTGGTTCAGTCAACCTCTCACACTATTAAAACCTTATTGTCCACCACTCGCTCACTCTTGTTCTTCTTCCTCTGCATTTTGAGCATAAAAAAAAAAGAATTGGATCCAGTAAACGTGTGGAGTTAAAGGAGAAACAGTGGCAGTGTCATAGCATTGAGCTGATCGCCTCTAAGAACACCTGAATTGGAAGACTTGGTAGTTCATCACCACCATCCACACCACCAACACAAAGACAATAACCCCTAGCAACCCAACACCACCTACAATCTGCCATACCACCACCACAAACACAACTACATCATTGCCACCATACACCACCAACACAAAGACAACAACCCCTAGCAACCCAACAGCACCTATTATTTGTCAGACCAACACCACAAACACAACCACCCCCAGCAACCCAACACCAACACAAACACACCCCATCAGACCCACGCCCCAAACATCGACCCAACAACATCTAGCAAAAAGCGACAATGAGAGAGAAGAACGGTGACGAAAGAAAAACAGAGGCAAATGAGAGGGAGAAAGACATGGAACGGGGTCTCCATCGGATTTTTTACCTGGTCTGAACCGTCATCCCGGCGACCAAGCTGGGCTTTCATTGTTCGTCAAACCAGATATGGAGCCTCATCGATGATGCCCTACAAATCAGTGATGGAGCCGTAACCGAGCTTGTCAGAGATGGTCTTCTAATGAGCTTGCCGGAGTCGTAGCCCTCGTCGTCGTCGGTGATGCCCCTTCAAATGTTCGACTAATAAGAATGTTTCCTCTAATGAACCTAGGTATATATATTTTTAATTTTAATTAATTAATTAATGTTTTAAATTTTCCTTTTATTTTATACGCTTAAAATCCCAGTAGTCCACATGTCACAATCCTAGTCTCTTGTATTAACAGATCATTTTATCCATTCCATCCAAACAATCTGTCATTGTTGATTATTAGCTTACTTACTATTTGAACTTTTATAAAAACTTTTGGAAAGCTTAAAGAAAAACCGTTTTCAAAAGAGTTTAAAAATTCTAATAGTTTTCAAACCCTCAAATACTAAAATGAAGTTTTTATAGAAAACATTAATGTGACTTGGGTATAATTTATATTCTCTATCCATATTATACCAACAGTTAGTTATTAACAGATTCAAAAAATTATATTAATATAGTATTTAAGACTCAAGATTGATATGAAACACATAATTATAGTATTTAAATCTTAAAGTTGACATTTGACATATCTTTTCACATACAACATGTAATATGAACGGATGTTGGATATATATTAAACTTTCTTATCGTTATAAAATATGTAACAAATTCGAGATAGAAGGAGAAAAGAGGATTTATTACATCATATTTAAAATTTTAAATTGATAAGAATAGACCTAATTATACTAATTAAAACTTAGAGTTGAGACGAGACAACGAGTCAACGACAAATATTTATTTTAAGAAAAAGCAAAATGCACAAAACCCCCTGAGATAATCCTTTAAACTTTCATAATTAAAGTTTGATATTTATAACACAATACTCCCTATTTAACGGTCAAAAAGCAGTTAAATATAACTGATGACTGTTTTCTATAATAAAAAGACAAAAATGCCCTTAATTTTTAAATTAATTTTTTTAAAAAAAATTAAAATAATAAATATTAATTTAATTAAAAATCTTTCATCATAACTCAAATGGATCTCGGAATCCTCATCATCAACTCCAAACATCATCAAATCCAAACTTAAAAACCAAATTCAAACTCCATCTCAGAATATTGAACCCTGTTCAAAAAATTCAAACTCAAACTCTATCAATCTTGAAAACTCAAACTCAAACTCCATCATCACCATTCAACAATCCTGTTCAAAAAATCATCAATATTGAACCCAGATTTCGATTCGAACCCAGACGACGAACTCAGACGTCTAGGTTCGAGATGAACCCAATCTGGGTTCAAGATGAACCCAGTCTAGGTTCGAGACCGAACCGAGATTAACCCAGATTTGGGTTCGTCGAACGGAGAGGAACCCAGATCGGTTTGGTCTCGAACCCAGACGAACCCCTATCTGGGTTCGTCAAATCAAACCCAGATCTGGGTTCGTCTCGGTTCATCTTGAACCTAGACGAACCCAGATATAGGTTCGTCTCCGTTCGACGAACCTATCGAACCCAAAGATAAACCCAGATTTAGGTTCGTCTTTGGGTTTGTCAATCGAACCCAAAGCTGCGAGAGAAGAAGAAGAAGAAGAAGAAGATGGTGGAGGGGGTTGTTGGGTCTAGTGGTCGAACCCAGATCTGGGCTCGATTGACGAACCCAGGTCTGCGAGAGAAGAAGAAGATGATGGTTGAGAGGTTTGTGAGAGAGGAAGATGGTGGAGGGGTCTGGTGGTGAAGGGTATCAGAGATGAAAAATGATTTCAGTAATTTTTGTTATCACTAAATGACTATATTACCCTTGGTCAATCAAACGTTGACTAACAATGACTGATGACTCGGGGGTATTGTGTTATAAAACTCAAACTTTGACCATGGAAGTTTAAGGGCTTACCTCAGGAGGGTTTTGTACATTTTGCTCTTTAAGAAATTCCAAACGAGCAGTTGCAAATGAATGGTACGGACATCGACATCGGACGTACCAAAGCTCCTCTAATTATGAATACCACTGCACCAACTAGAATCGTTATTTTTATTTATTTATTTATTATATATTACATTAAATCAAATCAAATGTGTTGTTGAAAAAAAAATTACAAATTATTTTATTTCCCAGATTTTAAGATATGATAAAATTTTTAATTATATTTAAAAAAATAATTAAATAAATCTTAATTTTTTATAAAAATATCAAATTAATTCCTTCCATCAATCAATTGATAATCATACCTAATTAAAAACATAAAAAAACTTATTTATCTTTAAATTTAATTAAAATAAATAAAATGATCCTTCATAATTAAATATTATAATAATATTTAATTATGAAAACATCCTTATAATTTCTGTGTAATTTTTGTGAAATGACAGTTTGACTGTTGGACTGAATTTTGTATAATACATTGTAGTGAAATTACCATTTTACCCTTGGGATAACAATTTATGAGTTGTTTTTATATCAATTTAACATGCTCTGAACAACCCAGTTTATGTTCAATTCAATAAAAAAATCTAGAATCCAAATAATTTTTTATATTGTTTCAATATGCTCTGGACAAACAAATCAGAACATTAGTTCTTTCCTTCTCAATTCCAGTTCCTTTTCTTCCGTATTTCTTTATATTTGTTAAAAGAAAGAAAATAAAAATTGAGTTAAAAAGAAAAGAGTAAGATAAAGATGGAACATAGCAAGAATGTCATCAATCTGCTACAAGAATTCATCACCCACACCACCAACAACTCCATCAATATCATTAACAATAGCAAGCTTTCAAATAAAGAATAAAAAATAGTACAAACAGGACAATATGTTACCAATCAACAAAACAGAAAGAGAAAGAAAGAGAGAAGTTATCAAAGCATGTAACGAAGGTGAATTACAGAAATCAGATTGAGAAACCCAATTGATGAATACATGGCCCTGGCTGAATTACAACCCAGTTCATCAACATACTCCAAGTTTCAACAAACCCCCAACAAACTCCAAGTTTCAACAAACCCATAGCCATGTTTTCATCAATTAAGGTTAGAACTGGATTTTTGAAGATCTAGATTATTCGAGATCAAGTTTTTGAATATCATTATGAAGCATATGGAAGAGTAAAAAATGAAGCCAAAAAATCAGTCCAAAAATCAATCCGAGCAAAAAAACTGAATCTTTAACCCAATTCCCATCTTTATCAAAAAGGGATCCATCTCCATTTCTGTCACGGTGGGGAGAAGAGGCGATGAAGAAGATGAAGGAGAAGGAGATAGAGGCTGATGGAGGAGATGGTGGGGAGAAGAGATAAAGGAGAAGATGGAAAAGATGGAGGCCGACAGAGGAGAAGGAGAAAAGAACGGGTTTCGCTGGGTTTTGAGTCTGTTTTTTGGACTCTTCTAGATTAGAAAAAAAACCCAATTTTCTAAAATAATTATTTATCAATTTAGTATGACGTGACAGTTTTTGATTGAGTATGATTAATTTTTATTCATTAAAGATTTTCCTATTTATGATATGATCAATTTACCTTTCAAAGTTATTTTTTCCATTACTTTTTACATTGTTAATTAGATTTGAAAGTTAATTGATAGATGAAAAAAATTAATTTGACACTCTTTTAAAATGTTAAAATTCATTTAATTTTTTTTAAATATAATTAAAAATATAATTATCTTTTAAAATTTAAAGATTAAAATAATTTTTTTTTTTTAAAATAATTGAACAAATAGGTCATGTTATCAATGTCGTACAATATGATATTGACAGATTTTTTCATTAAACACAGATAGAACCAATTAGACTAACATTCAAGAATTAATATCTAAAAAAAAAAATCGAGAATTAATTATATGAACTATCACCTACCAATAATTAAAGAAGTAATTGCACAACCCTTTCAAAGTTGCCAAAAAAAATAATCAAATGTTATAAAATTAAAAAGAATAAGAAAAAGAAGAAGAGATGAAACTCAAAAGTTGTAAGAATAAATATTTTTCTTGCATCAAAAGTATCTCATGTAATATACAATACATCTATTTATAGGCTTATAAGAGTAGAACTCTAAATACTAATAGAACTTTAAAGGTTATAGGTTACAATGATAATAAGTGAAGATAAAGGGGTAGGAGTTTAGAAGGCAAATGGACATCCATTTAAATATAATATTTATAACACTTCTTCATGGATGTTCATTACACAAATATATATCTCATTAAAACCTTACTAGAAAAAAACCCCGTGGGGAAAAAAAATCCTAGTGAAGAGAAAGGAGTATTTTATATTAGTGTATAATATACAACAAAAACTGTCTCATTAAAAATCTCGCCAAGAAAAACCCAGTGGAAAAAACTTTGGTCAAGAAAAAAAGTATAGTTCATATTTCTCCCCCTCAAAATAATGTCATTTGAGATCTCTATAACGCTTCATTCCAATACCATGCATTAACTCAAGTTGCTGGTGATGATGCTTTTGTGAACAAATTTGCCAAATTATCCTTTGATCGAATTTGTTAAACATTTATATCACCATTTTTCTAGAGGTCATGTGTAAAGAAAAATTTTGATGATATATGTTTCATTTTGTCTCCTTTAATATATCTTTATTTTAGTTGAGTAATACATGCAACATTATCTTCATATACTATGGTTAGCATTTCTTTGGTAAGAGATAATCCACATGCATTCCGAATATGTTGAGTCATTGACTTCAGCCACACACATTCTCGACGAGCTTCATGAATTGCAATAATTTCAGCATGATATAAAGAGGTAGCAGATATAGTCCGCTTCGTAGAACACTATGATATTGCAGTATCACCACATGTAAATACATAACCTATTTGAGATCGAGCATTATGTGGATCAGATAAATAACTTGCATCTGTATAACCAACTAGTGATGATTTAGACTCCTTTAAGTAAAACAAACTCAAATCATCTATTCCTCGTAAATAATGAAATATTTGGTTAACTCCATTCCAATGTCTTTGGGTTGGAAAAGAACAATATCTTGCCAATAAATTCACAGAAAACGCTATAGCAGAACGAATATTATTAGCAAAATACATTAGTGCACCTATAACACTAAGATATGGTACTTCAGGATCAAGAAGTTGTTCGTTATCTTCTTGAGGTCGGATTAGTTCTTTTTTCACATCAAGTAATCTAACAACCATTGTGATGCTCAATGGATGTGCTTTATCCATATAAAATCTTTTAAGGATCTTTTTTGTATAAGTTAATTGATGAACAAAAATTTCATATGTCAAATGCTCAATTTGCAAGCCAAGACAAAACTTTATTTTTCCGAGATTTTTCATTTCAAATTCTTTCTTTAGGTATTCCACTGCCTCAAGAAATTTACTCAAAGTTCCAATAATATTTAAGTCATCAACATATACTACAATAATAACGCACTCAGATCCTAATTTCTTTATAAAGACACATGGATAAATAGGATCATTTTTATATCTTTCCTTCAATAGTATTCACTCAAACGATTGTATCACATGCGTCCACATTGCTTTAACCCATACAATGATCTTTGCAATTTAATTAAATACATTTTATGAGAACTTGAAAGCATTTTAAATCTTTTAGGGATTTTCATATAAATATCACTATAAAGTAATCCATATAAATAAATTGTAACCACATCCATTAGAAGCATATCAAATTTTTCATAAACTGCAAAACTGATTAGATATCGAAATATAATTGTATCTACCATAAGAGAATATGTTTCCTCATAATCAATACCAGGTCTTTGTAAAAACTCTTATGCAACAAGTCGAGTTTTATATCTTAAAACTTCATTTTTCTCACTTTTTTTTCACACAAAAACCCACTTGTACCTAACCGGAATTACACCTTCTGGTGTTAGGACTACAGATCCAAAAACTTCACGTTTTACAAGTGAATTTAATTATACTTGAATTACTTCTTTTCATTTGGTCAATCATTTCTTCATCGACATTGCTCGATAAAATTTGGTTCAATGTCCTCGCTTTCTTTTATAACATCAAATGCTATAGCATATGTAAAAAAGTTATCGATAACTTGTTCTTTTCGATTTCATCTTTTTTCAGTATAGACATAATTTATTGAGATCTCATTATTTTCACAATTATGTGCCTAAGCCTCTTCTGGAGCTTCGTCATTGATTATGTCTCGAGTCTTTTTAAAAGTACTAGTCTTCTTCATTATGTCATCTTGATCGTTTGTTTCTTTTTTTTTTTTCCTAGGATTTTTATCTTTGGAACCGATTGGTCTTCCACGTTTCAAACGTATCTTAGATTCATTAGTTACAGGTTGTTCTTTAAGAATATTAACTCTTACTGGAGTATTTTTAGCTGGTATATGTGATTTAGTAACTTTTCTTAGGTTAGTAAATGTATCTGGTAATTGATTTGTAATATTTTGAAGATGAACTATCTTTTAAACTTCTAGTTCACATTGACTTGTGCGATGATCAAAATGAGATAAAGATGAAACATTCCATGTAATCTCCTTTTCCAGCTATTTTTTATCTTCCACTAATGCTGAGAAATTTGTTCATCAAAATAACAGTCAGCAAATCGTGCTGTAAAAACATCACCTATCATTGGTTCAATATATTTAATAATTGAGGGAGATTCATATCTCACATATATGCCCAACCTCCTTTGAGGACCCATTTTAGTACGTTGTGGTGTGCAATTGGAACATATACTACACAATCAAATATTCTTAAATGGGAAATATTTGATTTCTGCCCAAAAACCAACTGAAATTGGGAGAATTTATGATATGATATTGGCTTTATGCATATAAGTGCTGCTGCATGCAAAATTGCATGTCCTCAAATAGAAATTGAGAGTTTTGTTCTCATGATTACTTATCTAGCAATTAATTGGAGGCGTTTAATAAAAGATTTTGCTAAACCATTTTGTGTATGTACATGAGCAACTAGATGTTCAATAGTTATTTGAACTGACATGCAGTAATCATTAAAATCTTGAGATATAAATTCACTTGCATTATTAAGATGAATTTTCTTGATTGCATAATTTAGAAATTGTACTCCTAACCTTATTATTTGAGTAAGTAATCTTACAAATGTCATATTACGGGTGGATAACAAACAAACATGGGACCATCTAGTAAATGCATATATTAGTACCATAAAGTATTTAAATGGTCTATATGGTGGATAAATAAGTCCACATGTATCTCTTTGGACACACTCTAAAAATGCAGGTGATTCCTTCTCAACTTTAGATGGTGAAAGTCTAATAATCAACTTTCCTTTAGAACAAGCAGCACATGAGAATTCATTAGGCAAAAAAATCTTCTGGTCTTTTAATTGATGTCTACGTGAATTCTCAATAATTTTTCACATCATTATTGATCCGGGATGGTTTAACTGATCATGCCAAACAATAAAATTTTCTTTATTAATGAATTTATGATTCATTATAGCATGTACTTCAATTGTACTAATGCTTGTATAATACAATCCAAAAGAAAAGACATGTAGCTTTTCTAATATACATTTTTCACCAGAGATAACTGATGTAATATAGAGATATTCTATATTATTTTAATTCATAGCCTCAACATGATATCTATTTCGTTAGATATTTTTGAAACCCAATAAATTTCTTTTTGATTTAGTACATAAAAAGGTATCATTAATAGTGAGTTTCGTTCCTTTAGGCAATAAAATATTTGCTCTTCCGGAGCCTTCAATGAGTTTTACATTGCATGATATTGTAGTAATAGTGGCTTCCATTACTTTTAAATTTGAAAAATATTTCTTTTTTTTCAATATGGTATGTGTTGTGGCACTATCCACCAAGCATATATCTTCACCATTGATATTGAGACCAACAAAGGGATAAGAAATATTCATGCTTCTTCATTTAAACAAAAGAAATACATAATAAGTCTCAAAAGAAAGAAATCAAATTACAAAAAAAAAAAAAACACATTGATACTAAAATAAACACACTAACACTAGTAAAACATTTTGACTCTAATGCAATATTAAGATAATATTTTAGAAATGGACATTCTCATCATCAACTGAAATGTTGATTTTGCCATTAGCAAATTCATTAATATTTCTATTAAGAAAGTCTACAACATCCAAGTGTGTTGTCCCCAAAGAGTTAAGATGATCATCATCAAAATCATCTTCAAATGTCAAGTTTGCTTCAATGTTTTTTCCTTTCTTCTTGAGGGAGGCTTGATAGAGCTCTACCAAATGTTTAGTTGTACGACAAGTTCGTGACTAATGTCCTTTCATTCCAAACATATAACATACACTTTCAGTATTTTTTGGTGATCTTATCTTGTGAAGTTTTCCCATTTGATGTTTTTCTTCATTAGGTGTGATTTTCTTAAAATTTGAAGAATTATTATAATGACCACAATGATGTCGAAATGTCGAAAATTATTTCGACCTCGGCCATTTCCATGATCACGTCTACGTCCTCGACTATTATACATTCATTTACTTCAGAGAATGGACTTATA
The DNA here is from genome assembly GCA_022984855.1 of Dimocarpus longan. NCBI lineage: Eukaryota > Viridiplantae > Streptophyta > Magnoliopsida > Sapindales > Sapindaceae > Dimocarpus > Dimocarpus longan. The sequence goes on from CM041015.1 coordinate 24,602,737, forward strand.
TCAATGGGGCGTGACTCATGGTTTTCCATCAAAAGTTCATTATTTTGTTCAGACACAAGAAGACACGAAATCAATTCTGAATATTTTTTAAAACTTTCTCGATATTATTGCTACATGAGCATATTATAGGCATGAAAAGTGGAGAATATTTTTTCTAGCATATCTTCGTCAGTGATCTTTTCTCCACATAATTTCAATTGAGAACTAATTTTAAATATTGTAGAGTTATACTCACTTACTAATTTAAAGTCTTGTAATCGTAAATGCATCTAATTGAAACGAGCTTTTGGAAGAATTTTAGTTTTCTGATGATCATACATTTCTTTCAAACTTTGCTAAAGGATAAGGGAATCCTTTACTGTGAGATATTCAAATTTTAGTCCCTCATGAAGATGATGTCTAAAAAATATCATAGCCGTAACACAGTTTTGGCTAGATGCATCATTTTTATCTTTAATGGTATCTCCAAGACCCATAGCATCAAGGTGGATTTCAGCATTTAGTACTCATGATAAATAATTTTTTTTCAGTGATATCAAGTGCCACGAACTCAAGTTTTGTAAGATTTTTCATGGAGAATACTATCACAAAAGTAATAATTAGATAAAAGATATTTTTAATTCATATTAATAATGAAAAGAAAATAACTATAAATATTCAAAGACAAAGGTAGAAAAGAAATAAAACATGTTGCATATGAACAAAGAAACTAAATAATTTAGAAAAGATATAAGTTAATGAGACAACAAAATCTAAATAATAATCGTATTAACTTCATATATTTTATGCTGTGATTATGAAATAAAAATAATAGAAAAACAAATCAACCATGTATTATCATCATTTATAATGTACACAATATGATAAGGGAAAAATAACAATAGATAAACTATGAACAAACATGCATAGAAGTGTAAAGGAAAGTTACCTTGAATTTTTATGCTAGATAAGCAAAATTGGTAGAGTTTTGTGCTGATAACGTGTTTTAAAATTAAAGAGAATAAGAACAAGAAGAAGAGATGAAACTCAAGAGTTGTAAAAACAAGTATTTTTCTTTCATCAAAAGTATCTCATGTAATATACAATACTTTACTTATAGGCTTATAAGAGTAGAACTCTAAAGACCAATAAAACTTTAAAGATCATAGGTTACAATCATAATGAGTGAAGATAAAGGAGTAGGAGATTAGAAGTCAAATAGACATCCACTTAGATATAAAATTTATAACATCATAAACATATTTAACCTCTAATTACACTAAACACCCATTTCATTAGTCAAATTTTGTTAGAGTTAATAAACCTTATATGATTTAAAGATAATTTCATCTCTTAATTTTAATTTTATTTTAAAATTATAGATTATAAAAAAGAATTTAAAAATAAAGAATTAATAAAAAGGATCTCCACTGTTCATCATATAATGGATGATGGAGATTAATTTAAAAATAAAAAATTTTAAAAATTATTAAAAAAGAAAAAAATTACAATAAAATAATTCATATCTTTAACTTCTTCAACCTGAAGATCAGCTTTAAAAACCAAATCCCCTTTTAGATTCGATGAAACATCCAATGTTCTTCTTCTCCCTTTTTCATCAACAAACATCAAATCAGTAGCAACAACAAACCCAACCTTAACCACTAGCCCCACTCAAACTTCAACTTCAAATCCAAAAACTTTAAACTAGTTTGAAGCTTCAAACCCAACAACAACAGACCATCAACTTCAAACCCAAAAACAATAAATCAGCAACAAAACCCAAATTTCAACTGGATTTTTTTTTAAAAGAAAATAGATGTTTCTTAAGTCGACAAACCCATATGAAAACTCTTCATCTGGGTATCTGGGTACCCAGATGAAGGAGATTATATATTAAGAAAAAGAAATAAAAAGATGATGAAGAAAGGATTCCTTTCTCAATTCATGTTTCTCTTCTTTGACAAATCTTAAACTCCACTAATATGTCTTCCACTAGAAAAACCTCCATTAAATCCAAAACACCCCCACACCCCGCCACCACCTCCCCACCCACACCCCCCAAAAAAACACAAAAACTAACCCAAAAAAACAGAAAGTATACTCCTTGTGGACATAGATTAGATTAAAAAAAAAAAAATCCCAAGTGGGTATGGCTAAATGAGTTCCAAAAATAGCAAATAAAAAAAATGGGTACTCCAGGTTTCCATTTTCATTTTCTTTTCTGTTGAGTATATGATATATGTATTTGTTTTTGTTTGTGTTTGATTGACACAGGGATTAAGGTAGAAGACGATGAGGAGGAGGAAGAAAGAAACTAACTTGTCACCGAAAAATCAGATGAACAAAAGCAAAATAAAAAAGACGGCTTTTCATTTTAAAAAAAAAAAAGACAGCATTTTAGAAAATTTTATTTTTTAAATATTATTGGTGATGATTTTTAGGATTTTATTTTAGGACTTTTTTTTTAAAAAAATGATTTTATCTTTCCTCTTTTAAGAAATTTTAGGATTTGATCGTATTCGTGTAAGATGATCATTTGACGAAACACTTTAATTAATTATTAAAATCAACAGAAATTCACTAATGACATTAAAATTTAGTATAATAAAATGATAAATATATTTTCTATTATTTTTTTTGATAAATTGGAGGGGAGTGCTGTGCAATTACTTTATAATTAAAACCCAATGTTTTACAAGCAAACCTGCCACGAGGTGACAGTGAAGCTACCTACACTGCCGTATTCGCCGTGGTGGGGTTCAATTTATCTATAACTTTTCAATCAGACTCTTGATTTTTCAACAATTTAATGACATCCATGGCAGTTGGAAGTTTCATTTAAAACCCAGAAACTATGGTTGGATGGATTAATATTCTAAACCCTACAATTTGTTGAAAGAATTATATTTTAAATGTATTTTTGAGATATGAGAAGTAGGATTACGTCTTTATCAATAATATCAAAATTTGATAGGATAAAACTAGTTACCGGTAGTATATATCTATTTAGCTTTCTTTTTTTGCTCATATAAAGTGAGAAAACTACTCACAATTAGTGGAATGATATGGATAGAACTCATGACCTATTATATGAGTGAGATTGTTTATACCACTCTATCAAACCCTCTTATTGCAAGAGAATCCAATATTTTGAGCAAATAGAAATACAGTTTTTTTTTTTCCTTCCGGTTAAAGCTGGTGAAGGGTACTGATAATAATTTATTAACGTGATAGATATGGCAGCGAACACACAATTTGCCTGTCCAACTAACTCATTAACAACGCCCAACCAGGCCATCTTTATGGTCCCATTAAATGCAAGCTCTCTTCCCATCCGATCTCCACCACCATTGCATGATCATTTTCTCTCTTCTCTCTCTCTCTTTGCATATGCACTTGTGTGCGTAGAAACTGGGTTATCCGTAGTAAACTAGTAGTCGGGTTAGTTGTTATGGCATTAAAGTTTATTTCAGTAGCATGGGGCCTATTAATAGTTTTGGAGATGAGAGATTCTTCCATGCGAAAGGAGTATAGGTCAAGTCCATTGGGCATTAAAATCATGCTTTATAAAAATAAGGATATCTTTGGTATACGGGGAGTGAATTAGAATGGATTGAAATAAAATAGAATGTATTGAATTTGTTTGGCACACGGGAGTGAAATGGAATAGATTGAAATAAAATAGAATGTATTTGATTGGATTAGATTGAAATGAAAAATTATTGTTCCATATTCAATAAAACTTGGGATTTGATTAAAAATATCTTATATTATATTTGATGTAAGTTGGGATTGGATTGGAATAAAATTAATTCAAATATTTTATTATATACTTAAAATTAATTTTATAAAAAATCTGAAAAAAAGAGAAAAATTATTTTATTAATTTGAATACAAAGATTAATTTTAAATATTAAAATGTAGGTTGAGATTAGAATAAAATTAATTTAAATATTTTATTATATAACTTAACTTATATCATACATAAAGTTAATAGTATTTTAAATAAAATAAATCTTCTAAATCATTTTTCTAAAAAGTTATATTGATTTTTTTAGAATTATATTGTTTTAAAATATGAGCAAATAAAGATTAATGGACTTGGTAGAAGAGAGAGAAAAAAAATACAATACAATTACTGAGAAGAAAGAGAAATAACTAATGAGTTTGAATCTCATCTCATTGAATTCCATGATAGAGCATGAGAATCGACATTCCCATGACAATAAAATCGAAATGAATGTGGGATTGAGTTTTCATTCCTAAGTTGATCTCTCTAAACATGAAATTTGAGAGTTTGAGATATTTTGAATTGAAACACACCTCAAATCCTATGTTTCAAACATAGTCTAAGGTTATGTTTAGAATATGGGTTTTAAGGTGGGTTTGGGATTCAGAATATCTCAAATTCTCAAATCTTATGTTCGACGAACAATTGATGAGATTCTAAATTTAATCTCAAATCTTTCTCTTATAGGTATGCTCATTCCCAATCAAAATGATGGGATATGATAGGTTTGGAAATGAACATTTCATCTCTACTTTTTATTTTTTTTTTCAAATTTTTCAAAGAATTTTTTTTTTTCAAAATTAATTTTCAGTATATTATAAAATATTTAAATTAATTTTGTTCCAATTTGATCACAATCTATACCAAACGTAATATGGTATTATTTTAATTCAATCCCAAATTCTATCAAATATGGGACAGTAATTTTTCAATCCAATCTATTTCAGTCCAATTTAGTTTACTCCATTCTAATTAAATCCAATTCATTCCATTCTAATTAAATCCAATTCATTTCATTCCAATCTCATATGTCAAGCGTAGTCTAAGTCTTTTTCCGTGTTGTTAGATAATGTTACTATGTTAGTTGACTCACGCTTATGAGAGAGAAAAATTTTAGTGTAGCTGAATATTTACTTTGTATGTCACAATGCTAATAGACCCCATGCATATAAATAAGCTTGGTGTGAGTTGAAAGATCTCACTTTTGTAAACTTTGAATGCACTATTTTACCAAAACGTTATCTTTTTCCTAGCATCACCCACGGATTACGAAAATCTGGGTGAGTTTGAGCTTTGGTAATGGTAATGGGGTCGACTGTTTCTTGGATGTTATGCTTTGTATGTTTGTTTGCGTTTCTTATAAAGTTTTGCAAATTGATATGCTTTTACCGTCCTTGTTTTAATATTCTGATTGCAAAAGATGTTCCCTTTAAAATATATGAGGAATCTTAGCTAAGATATCACAGGTAATGTTTTAAAATTAAAAATTAAAAAGCATCTTTTAAACAATCTCATGCTACTTTTTGCATGCAGTTCCATACCTGTAGTTTCAGAATTCGGATGGCTTTGGACTTTAAAATTGCATTTTCGAATCTTTGTTGACTGACTAAAAATTGTCACTATTAGCCTCCGTAATCTTCATTACTGGGGCTTCTCTACGTTTGACTTGCCGTGAAACTCAACTAAAGTATGCTATTTAATGCTTACTATATTTTGGTTTGTAGACTATATATTAACTTCTTAATTTTGGTTTGACTTGCCGGGAATTCATGAAGTTTGTTGGTTTTCCTACATATGACTTATTAAGTTTGGTTGGTGTATATATAATTTTCAAATGGATATGTATCCAGACGTCTGAGTATTAATGCGTCATCAATGACTGTCGCTGTACCCTTTTCTATTTTATTTTTTCTCTCATTGCCCTCTGCTTCTGGTTCCGAACTTGTTATATAAGTGTGCGGTGTGTTGTCCAGATTTCTGCAACTAGCGACAATGAAGGATTTTGCAGTTCAAGTGGAGGAAGGAAGAGAAGGACGAGATGGGAAACCTTCGGTTGGTCCTGTCTATCGAAATATACTTGCCAAGAACGGCTTCCCTCCTCTGGACACCGATTTGGTTACGTCTTGGGATCTTTTCAAGTAACTATATATTCATTTCTTTGTTTTTTTTTTTTTTTTCTTTTTCTTCATTCTATAGTTTATATTATTGTTTTGGAGTGCAAGTGTTGGCTATGTATTTTCGCAACCAAAATAAATATATCATGAAAAGGCAAAGATTTTGCAGGTAACGAAGTCATGACATGAAATATGCTAATATATGTGAATTGGATCATGTAGATGAGAGTCCTCTGTCTAGTCATGTTGACCTGTTTGCTTGACAAGAAAGGATTTTTAATGTGCAGCAAAACTGTTGAGAAATATCCGGGAAATCGGATGCTTGGATGGCGTAAATTTGTTGATGGGAAGGTAAATATCTATTTTTTCAAAGCATACAAACCAGCTTCAGCTATTTATATATGTTTTGATTTATCTTGCAAATTCAACTTTGTTTGGTGTTTTAGGTAGGGCCTTATGTGTGGAAAACTTACAAGGAAGTATACGATGAAGTTCTGCAAATTGGTTCTGCTTTGCGAGCATCTGGGGCCGAACCTGTAAGTGTGTAGATAGTTATTTGCAAGAAGTTTGTGATCTGAAATGGTTAAATTGAGAATTGTGGGTTTTGATAACATTTTTGCGACAGGGCTGTCGGGTTGGGATATATGGAGCAAACTGTCCTCAGTGGATTGAGGCAATGGAGGTCTGTTATTTTCCTCCACTTGTGCTTGCTGATAAAGAGTATGGCTTGATAATATAAATATTCTTTTTTTTTTTCACTTTGGATGAGCAATCAGCCAGTTGTTTGAAATTTTTGTAGGCTTGCAATGCTCACAGCTTGATTTGTGTGCCCCTTTATGATACCCTTGGTAAGTTATCTTGAGACGTGTATTGCTTTGGGAGATCAAATTGAATATTCTCTCTGGCATGAATGATTTCAAATTTGGTTGCCGACCTAAAAGTTGAACTTTCAATATAGAGTTTTTAAGTTTTTATTATTATTATTATTTTAGCTTTCTTATCCAGATCAAGAAGATAGATTTAGATTGATAGAATGATTAATATTTGGTCCTCTGCCTAGTACTTTACAGCTTAGTAATATGCTGTTTTGTAAGGTAGAAAAAGAGGAATGTTTGATTCAGCTCATAAATCATGAGTTGACCAGCAGATATTGGCCGATTTGAAGTAATGTTTTGATGGTTGGCTTTAAGTTGATTAATTTAGCACCTTATTGGTTGTCTCAATTACAGGGCCAGGAGCTGTAAATTTTATCATAGAGCACGCAGAGATTGATTTTGTTTTTGTACAAGATAAGAAAATGAAAGAAGTAAGATTTAGAAGTACTTGACTTGCTTTATGGTTGAATGATGGTACTTTGCCATTTGTTCCAAGTGTTAAAAGCAGCACATTTGTTCTGATTGTCAAAATACTTGTATATAATGCAGCTTTTGAATCCTGATTGTGTATCTGCTCAACGGCTAAAAGGTGATGAATGACTAAATATATTTAGTTCGCCGAAACTGCTTAGAAAGGCATTTACTAAGTTTAGTTGTGGTTGCAGCAATTATTTGCTTCACCTCATTTGCACAGGAGGAGAAGGACAAGGCTGTTAATATTGGGATTAAACCGTACACGTGGGACGAGTTCCTTCACATGGTTAGTTTACCCATGTTTTGTTCATGTGTTCCAATGTCAATCTGTGTTAATTGTTTGGATGAGTTATAAATATCATTTAGTGAAGAAATTCTTGTGAAGAAAGAGAATCAGTTCAACTTCCAATGTACAATCAGCATAGAATTTTTTGCAGCAAGGTTATGAGCAGTGTATTAATGTTTGGAAGCACTTTTTGGTTGAATTTTTATCATTGATGCCATGATTTAGAGATCCTTTATTGTTTCTATATTGGTCACATTTAGTATTGCTGGAAACCATTTTTTCCCCTAATATTGGCATTTGCATGCTTTTCTCTGCTATGGTTTCATCTTTGGAATCTATTGCTCAACAGGGGGAAAAAAACCCATCGGAAATTTTGCCACCTCAGCCCTATAACATCTGCACAATTATGTATACAAGCGGCACCAGTGGCGATCCCAAAGGTGTTGTGTTGACACACGAAACAGTTGCAACATTTGTCAGAGGACAAGATGTCTTTATGGAACAGTTTGAAGACAAGGTGATTAATTATAGTTTTGAACCTATATATATATATATATATATATTTTCTCATTTACGATTTTTTGCAAACATGTAAGCAATATATAGTTCATCTATATGGTACCAATTTAATCTGTGAATCAAGTTTCAGTCTTCTAGTTGTAATATGCTTTGACTTGCATTGCATTTTGGACCCTTCCAGTTATCTTGTCTAATGTTATTCTGAGGTAAATTTTTGTTACTTTACATAGATGACAGTGGATGATGTGTATCTGTCTTTCCTACCTCTTGCACATATCCTTGACCGCATGATTGAGGAATATTTCTTCAGTAAAGGTGCATCTATCGGTTACTATCATGGGGTATGCTGCTTCACTCTGCTCTGTTGTTGAATTTTGTTTGACTACTTGGAAGTGTGAGAATAGGAAGTACGTATTAACATTATCCAACAGAGAAAAAACTGATGCCTCTAACATCAGGTTGAGGTAACAAATAATTTAAAACTAAGAAGCAAATTTTGAAGATTTATTACAGGTTGTAGCATTTACTTCCCATCTAGTTTAAATGTATGATATTCAGTACTTGACGTATCACTTGTGGGATTCCATACGTGATGCATCACTAATGACCTTCATTGCTTTATGCAAGTATGTCCCTTCACTTCTAATATACTTTATCAAGTTTCTGTTCGTTTTCTTATTTGCAAGGATTTTAATGCATTGAGGGATGATTTGATGGAGTTGAAGCCAACATTTCTGGCAGGCGTGCCACGAGTCTTTGAAAAGATTCATGCAGGCATGGAAATTTTTTTCAAGTCATCAAAATGAACTCTTTATATTGATTGGTTCTGAATAAGGCCAAATTGATTCAAGGTTTTTCTTTATTTCAGGAATCCAGGATGCACTGCAAGAACTCAGACCTTTGAGGAGGCGGATTTTTGATGCTCTCTACAAATAGTAAGCTGCTCTTTTATTGAAAACATGACTGTCCTTCAAATCACAATAAGTTCACTTTTTATTCCTAGATTGTAATTGAAAACAGCAACACCTTTTCTTCCATTGTGGCCTATCCATGTTGCTGATGCATGGTAATGTTGATATACAGCAAACTTTTTTGGATGAATCTTGGGTATAAGCACAAAAACGCATCACCATTAGCGGATCTGTTAGCCTTCAGGAAGGTTGAATCTCATTTCCCCTGATATGTGTTCTGTTTTCATAACTGAAAATCTAACATAAGCTTGCAGTTCACAGAGTACTTCTTATTGCAATCTCAATGCCAGTTCCATCTTGCATTGTGGAAATGTCAACTCATAAATTTAAATAGCTTCCACGTTATTGACTTACCTTAATACAAGAAAGTAGCATTTGTTAAGCTGTAGAAAATCTTCATTCAACTATCTAATGCTTTCATTTTATCAGGTCAAAGCCAGGTTAGGAGGTCAACTTCGACTAATAGTAAGTGGCGGGGCGCCCTTAAGCTATGAGGTGGAAGAATTCTTACGGGTTACTTGTTGTGCCTTTGTAGTCACCGGCTACGGTAAAGATCTCTCTTTATAGCAACAAAAATTTATCAACAGGCCACATAAGACATCAAACATGTAAAGACATAGGGGTATTGCATGCTAATATAGTGTTCAAGAACCCGGTATAATTATCTGAGAATAGATTCCGACTTTGTTAAAATACAAAATCGTGATCATTTGTATAATTAAATTATCATCTTCTTACAAGTAATAGATTCAGACACATTATAGTTCAAGTGCGTTGTCGGAATTCTTTAGGGGTTTTACAAACCCATTTGAAATTTTCTAATTGACTTTTTATACTGCATTGTGGCACTGTCCAGGGTTGACAGAAACTTGTGGACCAACCACGATTGGTTTTCCAGATGAAATGTGCATGGTTGGTACTGTTGGCCCGGTAAATATCTACAATGAGCTGCGCCTGGAGGAGGTCCCGGAGATGGGTTACAATCCACTTGCTGATCCTCCTTGTGGTGAGATATGCGTGAGAGGCAAAACACTATTTTCAGGGTACTACAAGAATCCTGAACTGACAAAACAAGCCATAGTGGACGGGTGGTTTCATACAGGTTGAAGATCAGTGTTATTTCTTTTCAAATAAAATTCTCACCACTGACATTCTGTTCTGATTTTTATTCATTGTCTGTCAATTCTCAGGAGACGTAGGGCAAATGTTGCCAAATGGAGTTGTTAAGATCATTGATAGAAAGAAGAATCTAATAAAACTATCCCAAGGAGAGTATGTGGCTCTTGAATATTTGGAAAATGTTTACACTGGCACTCCTGTTGTTGAAGATGTGAGCACCTCTCTACTTTCTTATCAGTTGCTTGAGTAGAAAATCTTAATGTTTGTTTTTTCGGGTTGTTTAATTAGATGGTACTTGTTTTCTTTAAGATCTGGGTCTATGGGGACAGCTTCAAGTCAATGCTAGTGGCAGTAGTTGTGCCACATGAAGAAAACACCAAAAAGTGGGCATACTTAAATGGTCACATGGGTTCGTTCTCTGAACTTTGTTCTCTTGATCAGCTACAGCAGTATGTCCTCTCGGAGCTAAAACACACAGCTGAGAATAAGAAGGTAATTCCTACTCTGGTTCCATTTTTTATATCTTAATTGAATTGTTTGTTTTTAATCTTTGAAACTGATTTGTGATGCAAACACAATTAAGCACCTATCTGTCATGACTAAAGGCTGTCAGCATAACCAACCACCCTGTTAACTCGATGTAACTTCAAGATAGTCTAATTCTCTAACTGTTTTCTTCTTGTTGTACTACCAGCTTAGGGGCTTCGAATTAGTCAAAGGAGTCATTTTGGATCCCAAACCCTTTGACATGGAAAGAGCTTTAGTGACTGCCACATTGAAGAAGAAAAGAAACATATTGCTCAAATATTATCAGGTATTAATAATTTATTTTCTCGTAACTTTTTCCCACTTTGTCTTCAAAAATAGCTAAGGAAATCACAAATCATCTAATATCTGTACAGGCTGAAATAGATGAACTCTACAGAAAACTTGCTACAGCAAGACGTTGAAGATGATGTTAGAAGCACCCCCAGGCCACGAACTTATTTTCCCTTAGAATAAGTGTGTCATGGACTTGTTTTCCCTTATGTTAAAGCTTCTATTTAAAATACTTTTTCTTTTAGAGACAATGAGCAGGAATGATTTTTTTGCTTTTGTTAAATGCAAGTACATTGCAAAACACTTATATAATTCTAAGCTGCTGGTGCTCGATCGTAACTGCAATAATTTGTAGAGATATTGTAAAGACATTTTGTAGGGTGAAAAACTGATGAGTGAAGATGCTTAGAAAACGAAAATTGTCAGCCACCGTTTGAAATTAAGAATCACTCGGCCACTACATTAAACACTATAGTTGAGAGCTTTCGCCATGATAAGGAGGAAGATATTGCTTTCTTTAATTCAATAAAGTGGAAATGTCACTGGATAGCAATTTTTATTAGTGAGTTATCATTTGAGTCACTCTCCATTATTTCTAATATTTGAATATACAAGTATGTGATGAGATAAAAACAATCTTTTCAAAAAATACTAAGGTTGTGTCATTAGTCATGACAACAAAAGTTGTCATGATTAGTGAGACACTCAACGCAAAAGCTTATTTGTGCAAATGATTAATAATGATAACAGTGTATCATTAATCATGATAACGGAAGCCGTCATCACTAATAGAATCCTTCCTGAAAGAATATGTTTTTTAAACAAGGGTTAATCAACATTGTGTTAATGACTATATTATTCCTGAATAAAATGATTAGTCATGACAGTAGTATTATATCGTTCGTTATGACTACAGAAGCTATCATGACTAATCAAACCATTACTTGAAAAAAAATTATTTTTAAGCTAAATCATTATTCATGATAACAGTATAACGTTAGTCATGGCAATGTCAATTGCCATACCTAGTAAAATAGTCATTATCAGAGGGCATTTTTATCTCTTCACATAATTTTGTGACTTTAAGTGTTAAAAATAATGGAAGGGTGACTTCAACGTCAACTTCCTATAATTTTAGATTATTCATTTCCATGTCCAAAATTTGGAGTACTTTCTGTTCTTGTGTGTTTTAATTATTTAAATAATAATAAGGTATTAATAAATATATAATAAGATTAGAGCTCTTATCAGTAATATAAAGTAAAAATGTATTAATCATTATGAGCATTGAATGCTTGTGTGTGTTTTGAGTATTTGAAAGATCGGAAATGGGTTTTACTATTTATATACTGTGGTCAATGAAAAAGAAACGGAACTCATCCATTTTACCTATTAAACCTTATTACTATCTATGCCAAATGAAAATCATATAAACATGATTCTCGTTTGATTGACTGTGACGGAAATATATAATATTTTTACCATAAAGACGAACTTATTTATTTAGTGATGCATTATTTATATACAAATAATTAATATCAAATATTAATTATGAAAAAAATAATAACACATCAAATAATTCATAATATTTGAACTGCTATTATTATAATCAGTCCGTTATTATAATAAAAATATTATATATATAATTTAGGAGAAAAATGTCATCCTAAAATAAATCTTTTTTTAAAAAAAAAAAAAGTCATCCTAAAAATAAAAAAGAAAAAACAGACGAATTGACATTTGACGATGCGCAAGTCATGGGAAAAAAATTTAGTTATGCAGAGAGAGAAACGATGTCGTCTTCTTCACCTCACTATGCGCATGTTAGTCAAACCCACAACTGGCAAATGTTCATCATTTTCCCGCTTCTTAGCTACATTTTCAACGGCGGATCCCGATCGATCGATCGATACTGATTTTCATCAAAAACACCCAAAACATGCACACAAAATGTTTGATCGAAACCCCACATCGCAGAGTATTGGTTCATGGAACAGATCGATGCGAAAACACGTAGAATACAACCAATTTCCTAAAGCCCAAGACTTGTTCGATAAAATGCCCGTGAAAGTCACTAGTTCATATAACACCATCTTGTCAGGCTTAAACAAGACCAAGAACCCAGAAAAGGTTTATTGTCTTGTCTTAGAAATGGAAAGAGCTGGTTTAAGGCCCAATGAGAACACAATATCTCTGATACTTATCGCTGTTTTGAACACAGTGTTCAAGTTTTTGGTCCCTCAAATTCATGCCCGCGTGGTCTGTTTGGCGCTTAATGGAAGCGTGTTTGTTGGGACAGCATTGATGAAAGCATACGTGAATGTGGGTGAATGCCGGGCACTAAGGAAGGTGTTTGATGAAATTGTAAATAATGATGCCACTTCATGGACTGCTTTGGTTTCAAGTTATATGGAATTGGGGTGCTTGAACGTGGCTCAAAAGGCTTTTGATGTGATGCCGGAGAAGGATGTTGTCGCTTGGACTGCTTTGGTTAAAGGATATATCGCGAATAAGAAAATTAACAATGCCCGCTCTGTGTTTAATAAGATGCCCGAAACGAATGTGGTTTCATGGACTGTGATGATTAGTGGGTATGAGCAGAGTGAGAGATTCTTTGATGCGTTGAATCTGTTTCGCTTGATGGTGAAATCAGGGACAATGCCTAATACTTTTACATATTCAAGCGTGTTGAATGCATGTGCAAGGTGTTCTTCTCTTGTCAAGGGGCGGCAAGTTCATTCCAGCATTTTGAAGTTTGGGATTCACGATGATTTGGTTTTGTTGACATCACTTGTTCGTATGTATGCTCAATGTGAGGAGATAGATACAGCATTCGGTATTTTTGAGTCGATCAAGATTAAGAATTTAGCATTGTATAATTCAATGATTGGTGGTTTTGTCAAGCATCGTCTTGAAATAAGAGCATTGGAGGAGTTTGAGAAAATGATAAAAGTTGGTGTTAGTCCTGATAGAATTACCTTTGTTAACGTGTTATCAGCGTGCGGTGGTAGGGAATTAATTGAAGAAGGTGAAAAACATTTCAATTCAATGATTACAAAGTACGGAATCCGAGCACAGATGGACCATTATGCTTGCATGGTGGTACTCTATGTGAGAGCTGGCCAGCTGGAGAAAGCAGAGAAATTGATAAAAGGAATGCCATTCAAGCCCGATCTTGTAGTTTGGGGTGCATTGCTTGGAGCCTGTGGTCTAAATTCTTGTCTAGAACTTGGCAAGTTTGCTTCAGAGGGAATTTCCCGACTGAAAAATGAAATGCCTGCAGTCTATTCAAAGTTCTTGAAGATTAATGGTGAAAGTGGAGTGTCAACTAATATAGCAGAGTTGAAGAGAATTATTAAAGAGAACGGTATGAGCAAGCATAAGGAACGCAGACTGCTTGATCGATGAAGTGTTTGCTTGATTGGAATATAGATAGAAAATTATCTGCAATTACTGTAGATAAATTGTTCAACTAATGATTCCATGATTGATAAAATCAAACACAAGTTTGCTGATAAATTGTTGTTGAGTGGAAAGTTGTTTCATATGCGATGTTGTGCACATATTTTGAATTTGGTGGTGAGGGATGGGTTGCAAGTGATTGCGGATGGCATTGAGAAGATTAGAGATAGTGTTTGCTTTTGGACAGTATCATCTAAGAGAATTGAAATATTTGAATTTGCAGCAAATCAATTGAAAATCAAATATGACAAAAAACTTGTGCTTGATTGTCCTACTAGATGGAATTCCACCTATTTGATGCTTTCAGTGGCTTTAATGTATAAAGATGTTTTTGTTCGTGTCCAACAACGTGAGCCACAATATAAGTGTTTGCCGGATGACTCCGAGTGGGAATTAGCAACGATAATGGTAGAGCATTTGCAACTCTTCTACAAATTAACAGAACATTTTTCAGACATTTTTTTATTCCAAATGAATAATTAATATTTTAATGTTTATAACTCTTAATAATTATTTTTCAACTTTTTAGGTACCAAATACCCCACAGCTAATTTGGTGTTTCCAATGATATGCAAAATGAGGGTAACAATGAATGGTTGGCTTACTTCTTCTCATATTTCAATACAAACAATGGCAAATAGAATGATTACTAAATTTGAGAAGTATTGGAGTGATATACTTGGTATAATGGCTGTTGCGGCATTTTTAGATACTAGGTCTAAGATGTTACGAATCGGTTTTCATTTTCAAAAGTTGTATGGCCTCAATGCAAATCGTCAACGAGAAAATGTGCTTGAACTTCTAAAAGCATTGATAAAAGAGTACGAGGAGAAATATATGGATGCAACTTTAGTTGAACAAGTTGGCGATTCTTCTATTGATCATTCTACTAGTGTTCTTAGGGATGAAGATGAGGCTGAATATGAACAATATAAGCGTGATTGTGAAGAAGCTATAGGTTTGAATAAATCGGAGTTAGAGAAATATTTGGATGAAAAAACTGAAGATAATTCTCCTGACTTTGATATTTTGGCATGGTGGAAACGAAATAAAGAGAAATATCCGATTTTGGCTAGAATTGCTAAAGACATCATAGCAATTCCCGTATCTACGGTGGCTTCTGAGTCCGCATTTAGTATTGGGGGTAGATTTTTGAGTCCACATCGTAGGAGATTGCATCCGGACACGTTGGAAGCATTGATGTGTGCACAAAATTGGATATGGGCTTCATTTCGAGTTATAAAAATAGTTATAAATTTAATTACATTATGCATATTATTCTTAATCATTAATTTAATTTTTAATTTTTTACTTGATTTATTCTATTAGGTGGCATTCCGGAAGAAGAAATATATCATAAGCAAGATGAAGAAGAGTCATCATCATCTTGATTTTATTTTTTATATTTATATTCATAAATTTTTTTGTTATTTTGGGATGTAAATTAAAGATAAATTTAAACTTTTAATGTTATTTTTTGTTTAATTTTAATTGTGTCATTTTTTTTGTAAAAATTGACAAGAATGATTATATAATGAATTATGTGAAGTTAAACTAGTTTAATCTGTTTTAAGAGAAAAAATTAATTTTTATATTTTTTTTTAAAAAAATCAGATTGAAATCTTAGATCCATTTGTTTTGATAGGCTTGTAAAAAATTTGGAAAATTTTTGGATTTTTTTTTTTAAAAAAAAAAAATCGGGTCAACCCGAATTTTTATCTGGTTGACCCAGTCAACATCGGATCTGACCCAATCAATCTGGGTCTGACCCGGTGAAATAAGATCTGATGCGGGTATGTAATATACCCACAAAATATGCGGGTCGGGTCTGAATCAGACCCTCAAATAAATTTAAGGATCTGGGTAGGACATGGACCCTCAAATAAATTTGAGGGTCCAATACGGGTCTGGGCTTGGTGCGAGTCCAGACCCGCATTTTGCCATCTTTAAACGCAGCCGAGTTCAATCTCATTAAAGAGAACGGTGAAAGTGGAGTGTCAACTAATGTAATGAGGGAATGATGGAAATTTTGAAGTTATAGGTTAGGGGCCGTGAGGTGTAGTTTTTAGGGTCCCGTTTTCTTTTTTGAAAATCAAAAATCACACCAAACACGTTGGATGATATTTTGTGAATAATAAGGTTCGAAAACATAGGAAACAAGTTCCCACTTTTAATGAACAAAAATTTGAAAACTAAAAATACAACCATTTGATATTTTCATTATTTTTAACTCTTTCGTCTCCAACTTGATTCTAAATTCAACAAAACATCTCCACATCTATATCAACCACAACCACTCTTACCTTTTGTTTCCTCACTGAAAACTATTTATCATTACGAAAGTCGTCGATGAACATTACCAGAGAAAATTGAAACCCAACAATAGGTCTGTTGGAACTGAAACCACCAAATCCAACCGCACGAGGCTCTCGCCTAGTTTGGTGATGGAAGAGGCCTTCTCCTTTCAATGCTCTCGGAGGAGTTACGCCTCCATAATCAATTTTTCTTCCATCTAATTTGATACTATATTCAACCAATAAATTAAAATAATATAAAATATAATTTTACCCAGTCCCGTGATAGTCACCAGCCAGAATTTAATTTTATAACCTGTTGACACATTGCTTGTACCGCTGAAACAGGAGTTACGTTTCTTAGAAACAAATTCTTTGTTTATCAACCAACAACTATTATTTTTGTGAGCCATCCTCCAAATATGAATTGCAAATTTGCAATGTATTTGGACGAAAAATCATGAATAAAGGAATTAACACTTCAAAACCATAAATGAGCTTTCATTCTAGTCTTAGAAATTAGAGTAACATTAGTTATGACATTAATACTTCCAGCCTCCTTGAGTTAGCTGATTATTAGACAAAACTGATGCGTTTTTGTATCCATAGGGCATAGAAATCTTCACAACCGATGGATGCGACTGAGCTTAATCACAACCGCACAATGAATAGCAATGAAAACTTGACATCCAAAAACCAAACTTTAATTAGCTGATTCTACAAATGAAAAGGGTAATAATGGATCTCCCTAGTACAAACAATCTAGCAATTTTTTTTTTCAAATTTCACAAAATAAAATTATCTTTCAAAAGCACCACCTAACCTCCTCCTCATCTTGAAATACGTGATATAAGAGAAGTAAAGGGTCTGGATAGTGCTACTTCAACCTGCCTAAATGGTGCCGACTTCATTTTCTGTTTTCCCTCTCCTTCTCCCGCTTCCTGTAAAGCTTCTCAAGAACACGCTTAGCCTCACATTGGGGGAAGTTGGTAAGATCATAGTAGTGCGGTGCTAAATCAATTAACCTGCAACGAAAGAAAATTTTACTTATTAGGTACTCTTACCATCTAAATATTTCAGGCTGACTACTGAACACCAAACTCGCCCACCACCCCCAGAAATAGATCATCAATAGTTAATATGGAAATGCATCACTCACCATTCACCACGAACATCTGTAACTGTACGAATAAAATTCCGGCTGGTTAGGACATACTCATTATAAATGACCCACTCTGGCTTGTGATCCAGGCAATTAGACGGATGCAAGTGTACCACCTGAAAAATAAATAAACAATGAATTGGCAGTTGCATTATTACTGTTCTCTAGAAAAAGAAAGAAAATGGTACAGATGTAATCTTGAGAAAAAAATGAAACCGGTATAACAATGACAATAAAGGAAAAGAACATGAAATAATTGAGCAAAATATAATACTACATACTTGGTTATCTTTAACTGTCAAGTAGTGTCCAGTGCGTTCCAAATGAGCTACTTGCATGAAATATCCAGATAGCATAGCCTTCCGAATGTTCACATAATAGTCGCGGCTGTTAAAATCAGTGCTGCATAGCTTGAGGTTAAACCTTGCCATGATGCGAACCAGCTGCTGTCTCACATTATCGGCAGCCTTCAACGCCCTGTGATTGACAAAATTTTCATAGCACCAATTTGGATCCTCATCTGCAATCATTTAAAGATGAAAAAGAATTTCAACATCACACATAATCAATATTAAGCTTTTTGAGACGAAGAAAAATAAATAAAGCTTTAAAAAAAGCACTTACTGTTTTGCTTGTATGCATGGTATACATTCAAGAGTGTGAGGTGATCACCATCGATGTGTCCAAACCTCGCTTTAGCTTCATCTGCCGCTTTCTGAGCCTCCCTAGGCCGGACAAAGCAATTGGGTACTAAAGAAACAATATTTGGTTATCACAGAAGAGGCCCACGGTAGGTCAGCAGATGCATAGAGGCGAGACGATACCATTTGCTTCATGAGAGAATACTGAGAAACTGCAACTATATGCATCAGCACTTACTTAGAATCCTATGGTGCATGCCAACGGGGGGCATGGATCCCAGACAAGACAGTTGCTGATGACAACCTAGACACACACTAGACGCTTTTAACTGCATGAATGTATAACAATACATGAAAGCAGTTAAACACCAAAAACCGTGCAGATACACCAGCACGTATGCTGGTAGATAGGGATTCTTTCAACAAGATGCATCCCTGCAGCATCGACCCCCTAACCTTATTAAGACTGGACTCAAGACAGACATAAAACAAATAACAAGAGCAGTACCTGAAAGCATGGCAGAAATTGAAAGAATCTCATTTGAGCAGTTGTATTTAGAGCTCTCGACCAGCATCTTCGACATCTGCGGATCCAGAGGAAATTCACTCATCTTTTCCCCTAAATCTGTCAAGTTCCCATCATCATCTAGTGATCCCAAGTAATTCAACACTTCTAATGCTCTCATCAGTGTCTCCGGGGCAGGGGGATCCATGAAATCAAAATGCACCAAGTCATCTATTCCCAATTTCTTCAATGTAAGAACCGTATTAGCAAGGTTTGACCTTAAAATTTCTGGATAGGTTTGTGGCTGGAGATCATTATGGAAACTTTTCTCTGTGTATAGTCGGAAACATTTTCCTGGCTGAGTTCTTCCAGCACGCCCAGACCTCTGGTGTGCACTTGCCTTTGATATTGGAGATACCAATAAAGATTCCACACGAACTCGAGGATTATAAACCTTTTGTTTAGAAAAACCAGGGTCAATAACATAAACTATTCCATCTATGGTCAAAGACGTTTCTGCAATGTTTGTAGACACCACAATCTTCCTTCCAGCTGGGCCACCTTCTGTAAGTGGAGGTGGAGCAGGTTCAAATATTTTCTGCTGCATGGCTGGAGGAAGTGTTGAATACAAGGGCACTACTTTTACAGGGCCCACTTGGTCACCAAGATTAGAAACTTCCTTATTTATTTTGCGGCATGCATCTTCTATCTCCTCCTCGCCAGTTAGAAAAACAAGTATGTCCCCAGGAGGTTCGCACATGTGTATCTGCACAACTGTCCTAATGCCTGCCTCCAAGTAATCTCTCTCAGGTTCCTGGGTGTAGAAAATTTCAACCGGATGAAGCCTACCAGGAACTTTCATAAGAGGTGCACCATTAAAATAACCCTGAAACTTTTCAGCCTCAAGAGTTGCACTCATCACAACTAATTTCAGATCTGATCTGTTTCTCAACACTTCTTTCAAAAGTCCAAACAGTACATCTGTGGCCAAAGTTCTTTCGTGAGCCTCATCAAGAATAATTACTTTATATCGTTCCAACAGCGGATCTGTCATTGCCTCTCTTAAAAGCATACCATCTGTTAAATACCTACAATGCAAAAAAAAATAATAATAATTAAAAAAAAAAAAAAAAAACAGAACACATTAATTTACCATTCTAGACAAACCACTCAACAAAAACAATGTTAAAAAC
Organism: Dimocarpus longan; assembly: GCA_022984855.1. Lineage (NCBI taxonomy): Eukaryota > Viridiplantae > Streptophyta > Magnoliopsida > Sapindales > Sapindaceae > Dimocarpus > Dimocarpus longan. Next base: position 24,622,943 of record CM041015.1, read on the forward strand.
ATCATACAAAGTTGTAGATATAAGTAGACAACTCCTGTTGGTGAGATAAACTTACTTCAAAACTGTTCTCGCACTACTGCAATCTTCAAAACGGATGCTGTAACCAACCTCTTCTCCAATTGTAACATCCATCTCTTCCGCAACACGTCTAGAAACAGACATCGCAGCCACTCTACGAGGCTGGGTACACGCAATCATCGTCTTCCTCCGTCTATCAGGGGTTTCAATATCAACCCCTTCCAATACAAACTGGGGGATCTGCAGGACAAATAAACAACCATTCGTTACCCATATTTACAACCTCAAAAAAAATTCATCTCACTATCTACATGTTAGTGCAATTAAATTAAGCTGATTACAAAGTAAGAATCACTAAACATTACTCCCAAAAACATCCAAATTTTCTAACAAATCACATACACAACTATTACAAAATCATAATCCAAAACCACATAAATCGCAACATTTTATAGTAATGATAAAAATAATATTGTGCGTAATTTGTGTAAAATAGAGTTAAAACTAACCTGGGTGGTTTTACCACTACCTGTCTCACCGACGAGAATGAGAACCTGATTGGCCTTCAAAACCTGCAAGAACTCGTCCCTCTGGTGCCAGACAGGGAGAGTCTTCCGCTTCTCCAGTATCTCGAAGTACCTCTGCGAGTAGGGCTTCCCGTTCCATCCGTTGATCAAGCTGTTGTTGTTGTTCATCGTGGCTCCTGTGCCGTTCGATTTGGCTATCTTCGCAGAGACCGATGTCTCGTCCATCACGTCAAACAAACTCACCTTCCTCTTCCTCTCCGTTCCCATCCAAACCCTAACTTCACTGCACCAGATTGAACAACCAACAGAAAATGGAGGACAAAAAGAAAACAGCCAGACAAAACCCTAGAAAAGCAGAGAGAGGAAAGGCTAGGGTTATATATACAGAACCGCAGCACTTGAATTGTGAGAGGGAGAGAGGAAATTTCCAGATTTACCGATTTGTCCATGCCTTTATATTTTATTATTTGGGAAACTTAACCAACCGACAACCGTACAAATGCAATCCGCTAGTGGGGTGGGCGTGTTGGCACGGACCTGAGTTAGTTCTCAGGCCAGTGGAGGCCCAGTTTGGGGGCATTCGTGTCCGGCCCGTTAAATAGTCCTCTTTCTATAAATTCTAATTATGGCGTTTTTTTCTTCGGATCTGGACTCTGGAACGCTGCGGCATGTAATCATCATGATTATACTTCGTAAAAGTTTGAAAATGCTTTGATAAAAGTCATAAAAGAGAGGCGATATTTCCACCCCTAACAAAATTGCACGCACACTCCTCTTTTTACACATCCAATAAAAGATTTAAGATTTCTCTAATTTATTTTTAAACCCTACGTAATATCAAGATTATCCATTTTTTTTAAAAAAAAATTATTATACTGTATCTTTGTAAATACACCATATTCATACATATTTTATTATTTATTTAATTTTATAATATTAAGATTATTATAAAACATGACCTAAAAATAATAAATATAGAATACTAATCAAATAAGACAGAACAAGCAAAAATAAGAGAAAAATAGAGAAAATAATTCAATTAATATGTTTTTTAATGGTTACAATATAGGCCCATTTATAGACAAATTAGAGAATTATTTTCATAATGAAATAACAATAAATAAAATAAAGAATATTATTAAAAAGGAAATTGTGTTAAGCTCATATATTCATAACACTCCCACTTGAACGTACACTATTTGATAATACTCTTCGAGATTCTTGGACGTGTCCAAATACTGTCTCATTGAAGCCTTATCAATAAAACTCAATGGGATAAAAACTGATCGAAAGGGAAAAAGAATGCAAGATGTAAAACTCCAAAAAGAGATGACATATTCCCTTGATGAAAGCAAAAAATATTTCATGACCTGTTAGATCAAAAATGCAATAATCTTCTGAATTCAATAGTATTTGGACATGCTTAAAGGAACTACCTCGTTAAAAATCTTGTCAGAAAAACTTATGGGACAAACCTGATCGAAGAAAAAATGAATGCAGTGCACATATGTTCATATTGACTTGATATACTCATCTTAAAAGGTATACAACTATTACTCTTGTAGTTCTTCGAAAATATTGAAAAATATGATTGATTCCATTCCAGTGTTTTCGAGTTGATGGATTAATATTCCTTCTAATTTATGCTTGATCTTCAAACTGAGACAATATCTTATTTTCTCAAAATCTTACATCTCAAAATTTTTTTTCAAATATTCAATCATTCTTATGAGCTCTTCGGTAGTTCTATGTCATTGACATATATTGCTATAATTGCAAATCCATATTTTGATTTCTCAATGAATACATAAGGATATATAGATCATTAATAAATTCTTCCTTTATAAGGTATGATTAAGACGATTATATGACATTCATCCGGATTACTTTAAATCATATAAAGATCATTGTAACTTTATTGAATATAAGCTATAAAAATTTGAATTATATACTTTTGGCATTTTAAATCTTTCAAAGATTTTCATGTATATATTGATATCTAATGACTCATATAAATATGTTATTACCATATTTATAAGACACATTTAAAGTTTTTTTGAAACTATCAAACTAATTAAAAATCGAATCAATCATAGGTGAAAAAGTTTCATCTCATTACATTTTCGAACAATATCCATTTATATTCAACAGGTTTGACATTTTCAAACGTCTGAACTACTGATTCAACTACATCACGTTTGATTAATGAAGTCAATTCTGCTTAAATCACTTCATTCCACTTAGGCTAATCATATATTTTTCAACACTCATTGATATGATGTGGTTCATGATCATCATTTATAATCTCAATAGTTACTACATATACAACGAAATCGTCAATTATTATTTTATTATGATTTCATAGTTTTCCAAGGAAATTTTTGTATTTTTTAGATTTTTTATCTCTTTAGGAGATTGTACCACTTCTGAGGCACTAGCCTCTGCAATGACTATTAATTCTCGTTATATGAAATTAACTATAAGACAATTTATTTTCACATTATCAATACTGAGTTTTTGTAGTAAATTTTTGAGATACAATTATATCTTACTGTCTCAATTTTCATATGAGTAATTATTTTGATTAAAATATATGACATCTTCAAATATCCATATGACAAATTTAATATAACTATATAAGTATAGCTATAATTTTGTTTTGATCAATAATTTTTATATCAACATTTATCCACAATATATTATTCAATATCCTCATCATTTTTCTATAATATGCAAAATAATAAACTATAATATCTTAATTTTTTTTAAGTTTTCAATACACATGCCTCTTTATGGGCTACTGTTAATTTTCATACATTTTTAGGACAAACTATAATATTTTTAGTTTGAACACATGCATTTTTCAATATATAATTAAAATTCCTTTTGAGTTTCATAAAGGGAGATTCAAAGAGTTCTATATTTAACTCTTCAGAAGTCGTATTTATATGTTGAGGATTATAAATTATTCGAGTTGATCTTTAAAATGATCATCGTCTTTCATTATTCACTTCAAGGAATAATAACTTTAAAACCAAATTTACTTTTCACACTTTTGTGTGTAACGAATAATTTATTTATTATCATTTAAGTAAACTGTTTTTTAGGAACAATCACATAGGTTAATATATTGACAATAAGTATAAAATCATTCGAGTATACAATTTTTAAGTAAACAATCCTTTGAACTTCAGGTTCATATGACTTATACAATAATTGTCATAATGATTGATGTATACTAATTGTAATTTGACGTCGTTAAGTTTTTAATTTTATTCTTATTCTCTCTCTAATGACAAAAAAAATTATTCATTGATATTATTTTGTTATCCTTCATGAACTTACTTGTATCATCATAATATTCTTCTGGGACTTATTCATACCATCATAATATCATTCTATGACTTAATTATACTGTCTTACTATCATTTATGAATATATTAGACTATCATATCATTCATCAATGGCTAAAATATCACATAGTATCCTTTAGGGATCAAATTGTAATATCAATTATTATGCTTCAAGGATATTTACTAAGTAAGAATCTTTAGATTCTATAATAGATATACATATTACTTTCAATAATTTGATACATCATTTTCTTTGTATTATTGGATAAAAAAAAAATGATTCCTCATAATTTTTGATCATATTATACTTATGATCATATGATAGTTTCAATCATAAAATATGCTTCCAGCATAAGACAATATAAATAATACAAATACAATATACTTTTCTTAATGTATATTTAAGTAGATTCCTTTAGGATCTATTAAAGTAACAAAATTTTACATATACAACATTGTTGCTTTTATTTTGTAATATGTAAATTTGCTCTTATAGAGTCTTTATATATCAGCAAAAGATTAATATAATATTTATGTGTAATTTAGGTACACAATTATTATAATTTTATATTCCACCAATAGTAAATATTTTGCTTACTTTGCTTTCACGTGAATTTCACTTCAAGTGATTAAAATTTATTTATGATCACCGGGACTTTATTGATTATAATTACTGTCATAACTATTAAATGATTTAACATTCACTTAAGGGAATGATATTAATTAATTTAGCTATACAAGATAAATGATTTATTATTCCATAATTATTAACATTGTTACTTCGTGAGCAAATTTGAAGTACAAATTGTTTCAGTCATCTAACTTCATTTATTTGGTAATCAAATATATATATATATATATGTTTCTTTAAAAATATAAATTAATCATTTTACGAAGATATATAATCGTAATCACAGTGAATTAATGAACAATTTCTCGAAACACAATTACAACGAAGAACGAATATTTAATAATCAATTAAGAAATAAGAAAATAATGTTACGTATCCTATTTCGTATCTTGCTCTGATGAAAGAAGAAAATGAAAATAACATATCCTTTACTAAAAATTTTTTTTATGAGAAATAACAATAATTATATAATTTAATATAAGAAGAATAAAAATATTATATTTTTTCTTCTCAAAAACCCAAAGTTTCGAGCTATGATGTGATTGTATATCATAATTACAGGTTCAATATGATAGTAACTCAAAACTTTAGGTTTTGATAGAATTAAGAATGAAATTCTTTTTCAAATCATATCAATCATTGTAATTAGTTTTAGAACTTCAGGTTCTGAGTAAATTACAATCATATATTAATTTTATGATATATTGTAAAAGATCTCAAACAAAATCACTATTAGAAAACTCTAACCGTCGTCGTTACTTAGTTTTCACATCTAACAGCTCATGTCGTCATTGGAAAGATAATGGCTTAACCATAATACGAATAGATTTTAATCGTATAATATGAGGCATGAGATCGTTATATATATAAATATACTCGATTAAGTAATTCGTATTAAATACATAAGTATGAAAATATATATTAATGTGTTAAAATTCATAAGTAAAAAATAGAATTTTTTAATTTATTTATGAACCTAAATTTCACGATCCATATATCCCGAAATCATTAACAAAAGTTAGTATAAAAATCTTCAAGTCTCTACTAACCCTTAATGAGGAGACGTGTTTTCAAATCTACATACTTTGGTTTGAGATGGGTGCATTTTGTATCAAATTCGAATTAATTTAATTTTTCTCAATTTTTTTTTTTCATTTGTAATTTTGAAACTTCTAGTTCCAAAATCTAAATAAATTATAATCTAAAACTGAAATAAAGATCTAAAACTTCAGGTTTATAGATTCAAATAAAACTGTGAGTAAATTTATTTAGAATCTAGAACTTCTGGTTCAGATTTAGAATATAAAAATTAGGATTCAAATCATTTATTGAGAAGTCAATTAATTAAAACAAGTTTGATGGAACCATTATGTTATATGCAAAAAACAATAACATAATATCACAAGATCAAATCTGTTCGATCTTTATTTAATTTTTCATAATCCGAAAGAGTCATGTTGCTTCATGTGTACATGTATATGCATAACATTGGCTTTATATACAAAACACAAATTTATATATTTTATTACCTTTTGTGTTTAGATCCATGGTCTAAGACACACTCTTTCTATAAAATAGATAAGGGTCGTTTATGTTGCTTCAGGTATCTATAATTTTATTTGATATATGTAATTGCCCATATTGAACGTGAAAACTAACAAAATTTAATTAGAATTTAACTAGATTTTCTAGTTTCAAATAAATTAGTGCTATAGAACTTTTGGTTTTGATAGATAAATGTATCAAAATTTATAATTCTAATTAAATTGAAAGTGTAGAACTTCTGATTCTAAATAAATTTAGAATATAAAACTTTTGATTCTAATAAAATTGAAAATTTAGAACTTCTGATTATAATTAAATTGATATTATAGAACTTCTAGTTCTATTTGAAAACTAAAATTTTTTATTTTAATTTCGCTTGCAAACTTTAGGTTGTTGATAAGAAAGCTTGAAGGAATATCATATTAAATAAAATATCAAAACATAAGTTAAATATCATTTAACTTACTTTTAAATGTAGAAGATCCAAAAATAACAATTCTTATCGATGTTTATAAAATTATTTAAACAAACACCAAGAACATTGATATCTAACAGAAAGCAAAAAAAAAATATATATATATTTCCACATAAATAAAGAAAAGAATAATTTTTTTCTCTCTATATACATAATAAAGAAAAATTTCATATAATTTTTTTTTCTCTCCTTTTGCATCAATCAAACCAACAAAACAATATTTTTTTTTATTCAATCTTTTCTCTTTATATAATTAATCAAATCATGCAAATAATACTTGGATTTAAAGCTCATAATATATACTTCAAAACAAAATTCATATTGCATCTGTTAATAAATATATAAACCAGAATAGTAAAAAAAAGATAAAAATAAATTAAACTTGAAGAAAAATTTATTTTGAATCTAACACAACATCTGTTAACATAACATGACATTTATACGAAACACATATACTGATAAGATTATTTGAATTAAATAGTAAAAAGTAGATTACATGAATGAAATCTTTTATACCATATTCGTACTGATAACGTATTATAAAATATGACCTAAAAACAATGAATATAGAATACTAATCAAATAAAAGAAAACAAGCAAAAGTAAAAGAAAAAATAATTCAATTGATATGTTTTCCAATAATTATAATATAAGTCTATTTATAGACAAATTGGAGAATAATTTCCATAATGAAATAATAATTAATAAGGTAAAGAATATTATGAAAAAAAAAAAATTGATGTTAAGACCATATATTCATAACAAAAATTATTTCAATATGGAGAAAACATCTCCTCTAAACCCTATAATTAATAATTTGTGGGTAAAAGTACCAATAAGAAGGTTGTCTTACAATCCCATGGAATCAAAAGTTTCATAAACCTTATAATATGGTGTGAAAAAATCTTGTTCAGTGCCCAGTAACTCACTCATTTTGGCATCTTATTGATAACCATCGAATTGGGATCCTTCTGGTGCCAAGCCAGCCATGACTACAACCTGATATTGATAAAGATGATGGTGAGAGATTGGTGGTTGAAAGCTAGGGTTTCCCTAAACTCCTATGATGTCTTTGGTCAAGCGACTGTTTAGAGGAGTTCAAGGGAGAAAGTGTTGACAGATAGAGACACCACACTATGAGATACTGCGAATTGCGATTGTACCTTTTTGCAAGGGAATTGATGTAATTCAACACGCACAGTTTGAAACTAGAAGTCAGCAACTTTTGGTTCTGAAATTTTGCAGCAACTTGATTATGGATTAGTTGAATGCCAGGCATTGGTCCTTGCACCAACATGAGAATTGGCACAACAGATCGAGAAGGTCTTTTTTTTTTTGTTTTTTTGGTAGTGTTCATGTTTTAGATTGGTATTAGAATGTTCACTAGCAATGTTAGCCTGATTTTGTGTGTTGGTGTAGATAAAAAATACTTACCCTTTCATTTTTTTAAAAAAAAATAATATTTTTTTAGCAATTTTACTCAAGAATAATATTGAATATTTTAAAAAAATAATAATAATTTTAAGTGTACATACAATTAGTTAGGGGTGCAATTATCGCCACTCCTAATAAAAATAAAGAACAAAACCTGAATCTGAATTCTATTGTAAACTACGCTTTTTCCTAAATTTTTTTAAAATATACGATTGGTTATTTAAAAATTAAAAGTAAAAAAGTAAAAATATCTCATTCATTAATCATAATACTTATGCATTATAAGATTAGAAAAAGCTTAGCTTAAATTTAGTTTATAAGAGAATTTAATTTCGAAAAATCCCTAAAGTTTGAATGTTTTCCAAAAATAATTTCTTATTTTTGAATTTAAGTGAAAACTCTTTTATTATATATGGAAGCGTGTTGTAATTTGAAATTTTAGCTAGAAACCACTTACTCTATGCACAATTTGTAGGGTGTATTTAAAAAAAAAAAAAAATCAAAACTCAAGAGATCACAGAGGCTATGTCATAGTGGTAAACCACAACTCACCTATATAGGTTATGAGTTCAACTCGTTTAAGTCTCACTTATGTGTCCCACTTATATAGGCATTTTCTCCACGCATATAAGTTGCTCCCTCCTATCTTCTGAGAGTTGATCTGCAGACCGTGCTTCAGAGTTAAATCGAGATTGATTCCACAAAAAAAAAAAAAAACTCAAAAGGATTTTTTGAAAATTTCACGGGAAGTTAGATAATGAAAACCAATAATAGAAAATTAAATGATTGTTAGGGACTCAAAATAGCCATTAATATATTAGAATTAAGTAAGGGTGACGACACTTGCACCCCTCCAATCTCATTTACACCCTGAAATTTATGTTTATTAATTTAAATTATTATATTTTAATCAAAAGATAACGTATTTATTAATTATTTTACTTTTCTATGTTTTTGATAAATTAAACTTTATTAAGAAAATAATAAATGTAAGATAAAGATAAAAATAAAGATCAAATTTAAAGTGAGTCCACTGCCTTTCAAAACCTAAAAAGATGGTGTTTCAAAGAAAAAAGGAAGATGGAGGAGGCAACCTCCTTCATTCTACACCTTAGAAGATGGAGGATGTACTCCATCAAAAGAGCTAAAGGCAAAAAAATTAGAACATATATGTAGATGTCACTCTTGAATAAATAGAAAAATTATACAAAGATGGAGGAGGACGCTGCCTCCTTCACCATCTTAGATCCAAAAGATGGAATAGGCAAGAGCCTTCTCCATCAAATTGAAAACTCAAGAAGGGTTGTCTCCTCCCAAATCTGAGAGAGGGTGTGACTTTTTTTTTTTTTTTTTTCTTTTTCCATGTTTTATAATTTAATTATTTAAGATATTTTTTTAAAAATAAAAAATCAACAGCATAGTTTGTAAGAAAATTAAAAGAAATGGCATAATTGGTGTGTGGTATATGTTTACAAGATATGATCTTCTATAATTTTTTAATGGAGTGTACATACCAAAAATGGTGTAAACACGATTTTTGGCAGTTATTTCAAAAAAAAAAAACTAGTTTGGCAGTAAACAGTAATATCTTACTATTGTATGCTGTTGCAGGGCAAGGCAAGACTGTCCTGGAAAAATTTATCAAACAAAATAAAAGTAGGTACCGGTTTACATTAAAAAAAAAAAAAAGTACTTGTTTGGGCCTAGCCTATAATAATATGTTAGAGTTGGGCTTTTGAGTTATAGTATGCTTACATAGGCCCTTTTAACAGAATGAATTATTTTCGCTTACAGAGAGACTACAGCTAGTTGATCGCCCCATTTGTACCAAATAAAGGATTTGTCTACCGTACTGAATTTGTACAGTTACATGACAATTTTCTTTTTCTTTTTTTAAGAAAAAAGAATGAGTGATCAGAATTTTATTGAAATTTGTTGAGAAAAATTGCTGTATACACGACCCATATATTTATTTTTACAATCAAGAGATAATATCTCGTATAATAAGAAAATAAAACCATTCACACAGATTTGTGAAATATGCTAGTACGTGATAGTATTTACTAGAGCATTTTACTTTCTTTTCACTTTGATTATTTTTTAAATTTTTAAACATTTGATATTTGTGGATCTTCAGATTAGAATCTGATGACCCATAATGATCCCTATAATTATACTGAATAGGTAAAATGATATGACCCCTATATAAATGCACATGTGTGTAAAATTATAAAGCACAGTTTGTATCATTGTAATTGTAGATTTCAAGTGTTGATTATCTTAACCATATTTCTTAGACATCGATGAATAAAATGACAATTTTCAATCCAAATTCGATAATGACAAGTAATTAATTTGGTTGGTCGAGAGTGAGTAATTTGTTTATATACTATAATTAGTAGTGGCTTAGGTGGAGAAAACAAGTATTAGCATTTAGTAATATATTACGACCTAATTTGATTAGATGATATAGAAGGTACATTTAGTCGAATAATGACTCTGACTGGAGGTGATAGAAAAACGTAAAAGAAAGTTGCTCGCGTGGTTGAGCGGTAAAGTAAATACTCCACCTCAAGCAACGTCCAGTTGTCATAGCCAAGCTATGTGCTTCCATTGTATTTACACCAGTACATTTGCTGATTTAATATTTTCTTTAGTCATACAATACATTCAATTATTCATAAATACCAAATATGACCATATATGGTTGATTTTGAGATGATTTATGAGTCATCTTTACAGTACTCTGGAAATTAATATCATTGATTAAAGGAGAAGAGGATAAACAGTACTTGTTTAGATAAGAATGATTATGATTTTTTATCATTTATTATAATAATGATAATAATGATCATCTATTATAATGTTGGAAGGTATTGACTTTAATTTATATCACATTAATGCTGGAAGGATATCAAAAACAAAAATAAAAGCTAAACTAACCCAAAATTTAATTTCTATATAGTTAACACCAAATAAAAATATCATCGTGGGTCGTCGAAATGAGGTGTCTGATTCACTCACAGCCTAATTAACATGAATTCAATGAATGAAAACAGCAATACAGTAACTAAACACTTCATTAACAAGAGGGTTAATTGTGTAAAATGACAATATTGGTTGAGTGCTGACTTGATTAAGTAGGCAGTGAAGCACATGGTTAACTAAGCATTATAGATGTTAATATAGAACAAATTTTCTTCATTTTTAAAGCTGCATATTGACCACTACTTCTCATATTGTGGGATCTAATACCTTATAATTTAAACTATCCTTCTCGCCTACTCTCGAATTCAATGAATATTTTCAAGCATTAAATTCTCTTCCACGCTTTGAATTGTCAATTTATCAAATTCAAGCAAGTTATTGATGACGCTGATAATCTCCTCTATATAACATTACTATCTGGATCTCCGCATTTTCAGTACAAATCTACGTGAATATCATAACTGGTGGAATAACCATTAATATTCTTATGATATAAATGAGCATTTGCACTCACCTTCTGATTTGTTATTGAAATTCACATTTTTCCTAACTTTTTAAGTGTCTGGTTTCTAACACAACCAAATAAACCAACGGTGTGATTTCTAGTCCTTCTCATGAGATATTTTTCATCTTACATGCATATACATGTATATCGTACGTCATAGTTCCTGTTGCTTTCCAGCTTAAAACGGGTTTGGTTTACATTATGGATGATGAATTGTAATACACTTTACAGGTTGGTTGATGGGGACAAATTATTAGTATTAAACAGTACATTGACTAACACTTCCACATTTGTTTGGTTTCCATTTTCACCATTTTATACTGTTTAAACAATAAAAACCAAGAATCTATTTAGACAAAAACGGAGCCATAAAGACGGCTCTCTCTGGGGACTTGGCATGTCAGAAAACGGGCCACAACAAATTATATAATGTTAGGCAGTTGGCCGCTGGCATATATATGCGTGGAATATGCCATCTCAAGCCAACTTCCCAATCATGCACGATCGGATAACCTAATATTAAAACTATGTAAAAATTCTAATATATATTGATCATGATATATACCGGTAAATGGTAACATGCGTGGACGGAATTTTATATATATATATATATATGAACACACACGTTATGGAACAACCAACAACAACAACAACCATAACAAAAAAAAAGGTTATTATTATTTTATCGCTGACATCTATTGAAAATAATATCAAACCATTTTCTATTAAAAGTAATAACTAAAATAGTCCAATAGTCAAATGACACGGTAGATTTCTCAATAAATTATTGGATCTGTTAATCTTGACAGGGACAACTAGATTGAATAAAAAAAATTAAATAAAATGAAAAAAAAATAAAAACAAATTAAAGTGAAAGTCTTCATCCCTCTCAAGCATAACTCTCTCTCTCTCTCTCATCTCATTCAACCACCGTCACTGTTCAACTTCATCGCCATCCACCGACCATCAAAACCTAACCCCATCATTACTCAACACACTACCTTACCCATCATCGCCGTCCCCTTCCATCCTCCGCCATCTCTCTTTCTCTTTCCTTTCCACCCTTCTCCTTCGTCGTTCTCTCTTCCCTCTTCACCCTCCACTGTCATTCTCTCCTCTATCCACCTTCCGTTGTTGCGCTCTCTTCCGTCTCCACCCACCGTCATTGCCCTCTCGTTCCTCTCCAGCCTTTGTCATTGCTCTCTCCTCCTTGTCCACCTTCCGTCGTTGCCCTTTTTTGGATGTCTATCATATCCGATCTGGATCTAGAAGATAGAGAGTGTTGAAATTTTTTTTTTGTTAAAATTGGTATGGATGGACCAGTTGATGTGTGATGGTGTTTATCGATGGTGTGATGGAGAGTGGGGGTGTGATGAATGGTAATTGTTGTGGGTATTTTCTGGATTATCTAAATGGACTGAAAGGAGCCAATGAGATTAATAGCCCAGGCCATCAGACCCAGTAAGTAAAGCCCCATATCGAAGCTCGCAGAAAGAATGATAGAGCTGTTTGCGAAGTCAGGACCGTCGGACTGCTATCGCGACGTCAAGACCGTTTGGTAAGCATTTTTGTTGTAACGACGTCAAGACCGTTAAGTCAGTCCGTTTATAGGACCAGCCCGCTTATTTCAGTAGTTTCAGTCCATCTTTTGTTTCGGTTCGTCCAGTACCAGCGCAGAACAGTAAGCTAGCATATCTTGCACGATAAGTAAGGTTATTTCACCTAATGACAGCCTAATTTCGAGAAGTTTCACCTAAGCAGCATGGGTTAGCGTCTAGCCCCACGTGTTGACAGAGTTGACCTGACAAAAGTCAGAGGCATTAAATGTGTTCCAGAAGCATTAATTGTAATCGATTATGTTATTTTGTCTGTTAGTTCTCTTCTGTAGCTCTTCTTTCTCTATAAATAAAGGAATATTTTCATTGTAAAAAAGTGCGAAAACACTCGAGAGAAAATATTGCTAGCATTCTACAGAAATAGAGAGATAGTGAACGTAGACAGGTTGAAAAGGCTGAATCACTTTAAAAATCTGTGTTGTTTGCTTTGTTCTTCCTTGACTCCTTCTTTTTGCTCTTTCTGTTTATTGTTTGTGATCTTCTTACGTTGTGACATTGGGCTCGAAGAATCTCGTTGACTGGTTTCCCACGTCATCAGTAATGATGGTAATAAGAGTGGTTAGTGTGTGATGGTGAGTGAATGGTTCCTGGGTGGTGTCACTGATGTGTAAATGGTGCTTGGGTTGTGTGATGTCCATCTAGTGAATGGTACCTGGGTGGTGTGTGATGTTCATTCGGTTTGTTTTTTAATCTATCATTTTTTTTTTTAATTTTTTAGATTTTGATTATAAAGATGATTTTGATTGAATATGCAAGTCCTGATGTTCTGCAGTATTTTTTTAATTTTTTTTTCAAATTGATTTATTATTCTTTTCAAATTAATCTCCACTTTTATTTAATCTGTTAATTTTTTAAAAATTAATTTAATGAAAATTTTTTATTTATTTTTAATTGATGAGTGGTGAAGATCTAATGGAAATTTTTTATTTAATTTATTTAAATTTTATTTAATAATAATTATTATTATTTTAATTATTTAAAATTATAATTTATTTTTTTATTTTTTTATATATTTAATTATAAATTCTAAAAAAATTATTTTTTATTTATTTCTTTAATTTTTTTTATTTTGGTTATGAAATGCTAGTTTGATAATTGATTAATTTTATTTTTATTTTTATTTTTATTTTTTAATATAGTTAGGGTATTTTGATCTTTTTTTATTGTTTTTGTCATAAAACTACTAAAAATTTTGATGAAAATCATTTTTGGCTGACGACAGAGGATTTTTTATCTAATATTTTGAAAATTTTGAGGTAAATTGAGATTATTTAATTTACCATTCTAGGGGTTTGTTAGATTTTTTCCTTAAAAAATTGTTAACTAAATTCCTTACTTAAGTGTACAAAGGGCACACATGACGCAACGCTATCAGTAACAGTTGTGTTGGACGACATTATTTTAGGTACAAATTTCAAGCAATTCACATGGCTAAGGCTGTGAATTATGTAAGCGTAACATCAAGGATCAATCCATGACGTTCACCAATTTAATTACCAATTTGTAACTAGTGGGCAGGACTGACTTTTGCATATCTTACCTGCAAAACATTATCGTCATCAAAATTCCCAAATTCATTAATGTCTTTAAAAATCTTCCATAGTGCACGTGCATCTGTAATGAAGCACTCATCTGAAGGTCTATTGTCAATGTTCGGTGGTGAATTATCGGAACAAAGGCAATTATTACAGTCAAATAACAGGCACTGTGATTATATTTCCATTTTTATGGTACTTTAATTGATTAAGTTATCCTGTAGCGTTACTTGCGCCTTACCTTCAGAGCAATCGGTTGTGTTCTATATATGATTATTGATTAGTTTTCGATTTCAGCAGAAAATCTTCAATATAAGGATATATTGGTAATAACAAATCTTATGTAAATGTAATTGAAAAATAAGTTTATATAATTTACAGTAATCATATGGATTTTAAAAAAGTTTATTAATGATATTGAAATCATAAATAAGTTTGTTTAATTTCATCATTTAAATAATAACTTAAAAAAAAAATCAGCATATAGTTTTACTCTATCGTATTCTTCAAAAAAAGAAAAAAACCTAGCATTAAATGACATGCACACAATAGGGTTTATTTGAAAATTAAATTGTCGATGGTGTTAATTTCAAAACTAATAAATCAAATAATAAAGTATACATGGCCCCTACCTCATTAAATATGGCCGTTTATTATATAACGAGCTTGATTTCGCAATGATCTTTTAAGCAAATTTATGAACTTATACTTCTTCTCTCTGCGTTACATTTTTTGTCACAAATGAGCAAAAGAGAATCTCAAAAAGTTACACTAAACAGTCATTAGATATTCAAAATTTAATAAATTGTTGCTGAACATGAGTAGATCACATATAAAAATTTCGATATTCAAATATATAAATATGATGTATATAGATTCAACATACACTTTTTACAACTCAATCAAAGCACAAAAAAATAATAATAAAGGACAAAACAAAACTAGCTCTAAGAAATTGATTTAACATTACGCATGGATCATAAAAATATGATTATTTGAAAAGGCTAGCTGGTAATTTTGCCCGGCACGTTCAGGACTCCTTGTTTTTCGCTCGTGCAAGCAATTCCTTCATTGCCAGCCAAAATCATGTACTTGTCTCTCCTTGTAAGCTTGGTGCACTCGAAACCTAATGCCTTGCCAATCTCATTTTGCACATGATTGGCCACATCAAATCTTGATTTCTCAGCATCATTACAAGTGTACAATCCCGATACACCATCAAGCAACTCTACGGTGTAGCTCGGTGATGGGTTCATGAGAAAGAAAAGTGGGTCCAGGCACTTGAGCCCACCTGCAGTGGTGCCATAGAACATAGTAACGTGGGCGTTATTAGCGACGGGGACAATGTTATCACTCATCTCAGCAAACAATGGGCTAAACCTCAAGAGATATGGTTCTCTACATGTGGTTCCTTCGGGGCAAACCACTAGGTCCCCTTGACTTAATAGCCTCCCCATCATCTTGGCGTCCTGATCACGGTTTCTTGTCAATCTAACGGTCTTGATTGGTGCTAAGATTTCTGACATTCTGCTTAAGCTATAAGTGACTGCAGTGAGATTCTCCTTCAATGCAAAGCACAGATATAGAGGGTCTAATAATGTTCTGTGGTTACAAACATAAAGGAGGCGGTCGGGCTTGTTATTATATGAATTTTTGGGCTGTTTTACTGTGAGTTGGAGGCCAGTGAAGGCCAGTGTGGCGATAGAGATGTTGTAGGGGATAGTTAAAGCAACTACGGTTCTGATGATAGCGAGAAGGAAAGAAAATGGAACCCACATGAAGAGCGCTAGAGAAGCTACTGGGGTGGGACTTAGACATAGCCTGCCATCATGGAACACAAGTGGTTTTGGGTATTTATCTCTTGGCAGGTGTTGCCAACTCCTCTTGTCTGTTCTTCTCACCAAATAAATCTCCTGTTTCAAAAAGTTCACATTCAGCGTCTACCTAGATTGTGACATATGTGAAAGACAGATTTAAATGACCGAAAATTGAAATCCCATATATTATTCAATATTACTGTTCGTAATGATTATTATTATTATTATTATTATTTTGTTATGCGATGTCAAACACTGAATCTAAGAGCCCTGCTATATTTACATTAAAACAAGAAAGAAATATATAATCATCATTAAAAAGACACAATACTAATAAAAATACCTGTACATTCAACGAAATATTTTGGTTTTATAGCAAGTGAATTTGTAGGAAATACTGGAAGAGAATGGAGAAAAAAGAAAGGACTGACCTTGCAGTGAAGAAACAACTTGTGATCAAGAGAGTCGTTGCAGGGAATAATGCCGATAACATCAGTGACGTTGCCTTTCTCTCCAAGTATCCTCTCTAGAACAAGCTTCTCATTCTTTCTCTCTTCCATGAGTCCAACAAAGTACCCACAGAAGACCTTGAGGTCTCTTCCAACAACAACATCAATCTCCAAATAATCTCTCAAGAAGCTATCAATCATCACTTGAGGCATGTTACTAACACCAACGCTTTTGCCTCCTCTTTTCAACACTTGAAGTATTTCGAAGCCGACATTCTCCAGGAAGAACTTGGGCAGAACAGTAGTTCCAACTCTGAAGTTGTCCTTTTTGATGCCAAAGAAGCAAACCATGACCATTATCTTCAATCCCATTTCATCACTAACTAAGCAAACGAATGGATACGAGAGGAAAAGGACGAAAGCCCTTATGAGGCCTCCGACTTCGAAGGCCACGAGCATGAAATAAGGAAACAAAGATGAGGATTTCAACAAAGCACCTTCGACTTCGAACATCAAAGTTTGGGTTGATAGGTCCGATCTGTGAGCTAGAGAAGTGTACTTTTGGCATTTACCATGAGTTGCATGGATTTTGCTTACACTTCTGTGTAGAGCTTTTGGGTTCCTACGTTCTCCAAAGACAATGCGAAAGAAAAAGTAGAAAAGGGTTTTGAAAAACGAACCTTTGAGAGACATGTTAATTCTAGTAATACGTATGGTATGTTGAGTAGTCAAGCGCATAGAGTTGCTTTTATAGATTTGTAGATATAAGATTGCTCTCATGATTTATATTTATTACAAGCATGCCATTTTTGTATTCAACTCTTAACTTTTTGTGAGTTACAGTAGTTGAATTGGTCTTTGGCAATTGGCGCTGCCCTGGAGGACTTAAACACGGTTATATTAATTGAAGGCCCGCGTCGGCATATATGCATTCAAGAATAGAAAAATGAAATTATTTATCATCGGATTAA
This sequence comes from Dimocarpus longan, assembly GCA_022984855.1. Classification (NCBI taxonomy): domain Eukaryota; kingdom Viridiplantae; phylum Streptophyta; class Magnoliopsida; order Sapindales; family Sapindaceae; genus Dimocarpus; species Dimocarpus longan. The sequence continues at coordinate 24,640,807 of CM041015.1, forward strand.
GTATCAAATGATGTGAGGGAGAAAAGTTGAAGCTGCTGTGTATTTATTTCTTGTTGAAGCTACTGTACAGTTATTTGTTTTATTTTATTTTATATATTTTTTTAGTGCAAAGGACCTATCATCTTAGGATCAATTACCACACCATTTTCTTAATTTCGATTATGTCTAGTATTTTTCTTTAAAAATAATTAAGGAATACAAAAGATCAAGAGACACCGTACCTAGAGTTTAGTTTATTTTATCTTAAAACAATTTTTTTACATACATCATAAAAATTAGCTCAAAATATGAAGAAAAAAAAAAGACAAGAGGAAGCAATCGATTTTGCCAATTTCTTTTATGAGATCGCATTTATCAGTGTTATAATTGTAAATCAAAGTACTCTAGACATAAGTCACATTCGTAGTAAAGACGTGATCAACTTGTGATGATCTGCCATCAAAAATATTATCTCGCCATTAATTATATTTATTTATGGAACCAAACATCGTCCTAGCTGGCTGGCATAGTCCCACCCTAAGGTGTGGATCGTAGGCTGGCAGAGGCTGGCAGATTATAGGCAAGCTGCTGAATGACTTTTTGTGGACAATGTTATGCCTGCTCTAATGGTCCAGTCACTGTAGTAATCATACAACGGGGATATATAATATAGTCCTTTTTTCTTCTTTTTTATAATCAATGTCTTCTACATGGTTCACTCAAAAAAAAATGTCATCTACATTATTGCTATATCTTCTTAAATCATAGAGATATAAAAACTAAAATCGCTTAGCTAGAAAAATAAATAAACTAAATTCAGTTAGTAAATATGTTTATCAATAAATGATAACCGAGTAATGCAATACACATATTTATATAAATGGTGACAATTTCTGTTTCCTTGTAATGTGATGTGAATATAAGAGTTGTTAAAAAACTGACATTAATTCCTTGACTTGTGGTCATGTACAATTGGATATATATATATAAATAATGATTATATGGAATTAGTTAAGGCGTGCGTTAATATTTAAAACCGGATTATTGAAGTGATAAATTTAGGTGCCGAATATCGGAGGAGCTCACTTTGCTAATACATTTATATGTGTATAAGGTACAGAGGCTGTAGACGGACCCAGTCACATAACACGCTGCTCCGACTTTAATTACAACATTTGGGTCCACTGCTTTCGATACCATTTATTGGGCAAGCTATAATCACTTAAGTTGCTTAGCGTAACATTACATCAATTAATGAATTTGAGCTTAAAACTAAATTCATTGTTGCTACAGTAATAAAAATTAAAAAATATATATAATTAAGGACTTGATGATACATGCACGCAAGCTTAATTATTGTACAAATTAAGTGCAACAAATTTTAGCTTACTTTGAAGATGATGATAATAGCACTTATAAATGTTTCATTAATTTTCAAGCTCCGGTGCTGATTGTATCATACAAAATTATGAATACTGGACGCTGGAGTGTGATATTTGAAGCACCAAAATTGTTTGTACCAAGGTTGATAGATTGGGGGCACTTTAGGTGGTCCACGGAGCATATTTTATTCAGGTGAAGAAATTCGATCGGATTTGCATGAAAATGGTAGTTATGGTAGTTTTCCAAGTTCTGCTGCACAGAGCCGACCATGCATGGGAGGCCCATGTAGCAGATGGAGGTTTACAACTCAGAGAAGAACTTAAATTATTAAATCAAGAGTACAGGCTTAATGCGTTTGGATAAGCAAGTCTATTTAGACTAAAAAACAGTGTAGGGTTTGACCAATATTAGCTCTCTTGTTATATTTGACTCGCCAATGCAAATTGCCAAGCAAATATGGACCAAAAAGCGCGCTTAAGCTTAAATTTCAGCTGCTTTTACGCATAAATGAAGCGAGAGCTTAGGCATACATGCTAATTAATTGCTAAATAAAAGGAAATGATCAATGTGAGTCGGTATATATTCACTTTTTATTGCTATAGCGTTGAATTAAATGAGGCCCTCATGAGCTTGTGCTACTCTTACTAAACCGATAACTGAAATTTCTGATATGTCAACTTCATGTCTTTACTGATCTTGGTATACATTCGCCAATTATGAGGAACTAGCAAGCTAACTATAGGATCGGAAGAAAGGGGACACAGTTTATTTCTACTCCAATAGTCCAATTATTAATTAAAATATGTTTAAAAAATAATTAAAAAAACACGATTAATGTCTACTGCGATTATACAATCTTCATATGCTGCAAACTTTGTAAGTATACTTCTTATAACTATGGGTAGTATTTATCATTGTACAAGGAGGTCAAAGATGTGAATTCATGTTCACACTAAGGTTGAGAGAGAGTTTTATATTTATTGTAATAAAGATATATCGGTTGTACAAATAGGTTTTGAGTTAAATTTCCCTGGTACTGGCGTATGGGAGAAATTTTTAAGGCAAATGTACGTTTCTTAACCAAATTTGCCTAATTCATACTAAACACAAAAGAAAAGAAAGTTAATTTTTTTTGTATGTTTGAATTTAAGGCTTTGATAGCATCAATTTTTGTATTTCTTGAAAAGTGATCATTTATATATCTTTGAATAACATGATCAACTTAAAAACTAGTTTATTGAGGATCATAATATTTATTGATATATAAGCTTTTTTTGGTTTTTTTTTTTTCAAGTTTTCAAATGTGTGATTCTTTTTCATATTTGTTTTGTCAAAATTTTACATATGGGTGATATACTGTACTACTGCTCGCATCATTATTATGAACTCAACCTGTGAAGGGGCTGTGGGGGTGCCCACGGGGCCAGTACACCCCAAGCCAAACCAATTGATTTATTATTATTTTTTTATTTTTGGACCAGCTCAGGCTCTTATATCAACTCTTAAAAGATGGGATGGAATAACATTGGAATCCCAAAATATCTTTAAGGTTAGGGATTCGACTCCGGTACGCGACCGAGTGGGGGTAAGGGGCCTCCGGGTGTAATGATCAGCCTCCGGGCTGACCCCACACCTACTCCGATCGGCCAAAAAACGGGGTTCAACGGTCTACGGGCTGGCCCTATCACAAATCGTTCGAGTGTTGACCGATTTATATCGTCAACACATACATAAGAGAAAATATCCACATAAGTGAGGCTTTTATGAGTAGAACTCATGATCTTTAAAGGCAACATACATTGGTTGTGGTTTACCACTACACCACAACTGCTTTCCCTCCAATTGAATTTTTTTTTTTTTTAACTTTAATTTTGTTATTTTCCTGCAAGGTACGTGCTATTAAAATTCAATTAATTCATCCAATTAATTATTATAATTATTAAAGCTACATTTATCAAATTAGATTTTGCCTAACAACATAAAATCCTTTCTTCTCATTATATGATGATATTTAAATTATTTCATAATTCCTATCATAACTAGGAAGATTTAGTTTCCCAATATTAACATATTTTGCAATCTTGTCGGTATGGTTGCAATAACTTTTACTCTATATTTTGAATATTTACCTTGGTTTTTGCATCTAAATTTGTCAAGTTTGAATTTGTAAATAAATAGATATTTTATATATATTTTAAAAAAACTGTTATTTATACTTGTTATTTTATCATCTTATTAAAGATTAAACTCGCAACAAGGTGGAATATAACCTTTTTTTTTTTTTAATCATTTGTAAGGAAAATTGTAGAAAAAATTTATGATAGTTTCAACTATATAAACGATTTTCAAGATTCAAAGAGTGATAAGTCACATCTTATATTTTTTAACATAAATAATTATCTGACATTAATTTAAACAATTTTTAGTTTGACCCCTAAAGCCAAATCATGGCTTCACCTTTAAAGTTAGTGGTCCATTGTTATATGTAATATTAGGGATAATCTCAAATAATTTATAGTAGTTTGTAACATTTTCGTTTTATTACACTAGTTTAATTTTTGTCTAAAATTCCTCATGATGTTAATAAATTAATAGAAAAATTATATAAAGGGTGAAAGGACAATTTTAACCATGCTATTTTTATTAATAAATAAAATAATTATAAAGTAATATTTTTTAAAAAAAAAATCTAGATTTTCAGACTGCAAATCCAATCTAAAGATGAAGATTCAATCTCTAAATTGAATCTCTACTGTTAAAACCTAAATAATAAACAAAAAAATATATATATAAAAAAAAAATCAACATACCTTTTAAAAAAAAAAATCAACAATCACCGGTTAACAATCATATATCCAACATCATTAATCACTGGAATGTATTAACTAGATTCAAATCGAACCCATATCTAATGAAATTTGTTTTCTAAGAACCTAAACATCTGGGTTCCACTTGTAAAGCTCAGAATTTCCTTTTTTATTTTATGAGAAATAAAAATTTTTCTGATGAAATGTATCATAAGTTCGCTCCACGCAATCCTTTAGTGTCACTGATATGAAGACTGCAAGTACTTCCATTAGGGTGATGGGAAGGGCTCCTCCCGAGTCCCTAAAGGGGAAATCCGAATGGGTTTCTTTCACCACGAACCTAGACATCTAGGTAGAACCCGGATTTAATATAGGTTCCATGACAGATGTCCATCTGACCCAGATTTTCTCGCATTTTCCATTTTACCCCTAGAATCAAACAGTAAATTAAGTCGACCTAACTGAATTTGTAACAGTCATAAACATTGTCGTTCTTTCACATGCCTCTGAGAATATTTTGAGTATTTTTATTAACATCAAGGAAGATTTTAGACAAAAATAAAAATCATAAGTGATAAAATGAATATTTTTACAAACTACAATGAATTTTTTGAGATTATCCTTTTAATAAATATTATTTTAGTTAATTTTTTTATCATATTTTTCATTTTGCCCTCAAAATCAAATGGTCAATTAAGTTAACGTAACAAAATCTATGACTATCAGGGGTATTATTGTCCTTTCACACATTTTTTAAGAGTATTTTGAATGTTTTGATTAATGTTAAAAGGGATTTTAGATAAAATATAACTATAGATGATAAAATTTATACTTTTACAATCTACAATGAATTTTTTTTAGATAATCCCTTAATATTATAATTTTTTATTTTGTCAAACAATTGTTTTTGTTCTTTGTTTAAGAAAATGTGGTGGAGAAGGAAAAGATTACTACATGATTATAAAATTATAAAAAAGTCAATTATCTAAAAAAAAATTATAAAAACTCAAAGAATTTAGCCGACCACGCTTTGCTTTTTATCCCCGTAGTAGCTCATTAGTCAACTAGTCGTATCGTGATTGTGAGTGCATGAATGCGTTTCATGTATGAGATTTTTGTTTTCTTTGACAAAGTCATGTATGGGAGTTATAGCTTCACGCGAGAAGAATTAAGAATGAAAAAAAGGCGATATGGACCCAAAATGCCATGCTGTTTCTAAAAAGAAAAAGCAATTCCTTGTAAGGGTGGATTGATGAGCCTTCTACTTTCCCAAAAATTGTTCTAGTAATTAATACATGTCCATAATCTTCAAAGAATGGGGGCCTTTTATGATATGACCAAATATGTAAAGGTAATGGACCATCTCCATACCTTCAAGATGGGTTGTTAAGAAGATACCCAAAATGGAAAGGGGGAAATGGTGATGGACCAATTCATCCAGGATTTGCTCATCATTTTGTTGTTATCCATATTATACGTGTGCCAAAATTTATGTCATATAGATATGTATGCTCCAGGAAGACATGGATGACCTATGTGAAACGTCGAACCAAAGTATGTGAAAGTAGGGATTCGAGGTGGGGAATTTTCGAAATTTCAAGATCATGTCTTAAATTTTTGGCATATTCGTGCCGGTTTCTTATTATCACAATAAATAATTGCACACCAAGCAAGCTGACTGCCCCGTCGACATGAGCGTGTTAATTAAGCCAGCATGCATGCATGTGTCAATTCATGAGACTGGGGCAAAATAAATTTGAATGTGGCACGGCTTTTCACATAAGAAGAGCACATGATTTTCCCATTATGCTATATATAAAAATAATAATTAATATAGTTACAATGAATTAAAATTAGTTCATTGATTTCTGTTGTTGGATTATGATCAAGATGCAATGATCATTTTTCTCGTAAGTTGATATACTTTTCGATGATGTATGAAAACTTATATTTTGTGATAGTGCTGAAATGAAAATAACTAAAAATTATCAATGTATTTCTTCCATTTTTTTTCCTGAAAAATAAATAAGGGCAATAGTTCTGGATCTACTGTTAGTGCATCGGTGCATGTATATATATAAATTTCTCTTATGCGCTTCTGCACTTGACTTTTTGGAGAGATTCAGATCTCACAGCTGACTTCCACATAAATAAACCATATTTTTCTTAAATCCATATTGTCTAAAATATTTGAAATCGATACAAGATACTCGAGACTGCCAAGTGGATGCAGTGACATCGATCTTTCTTGTCTAGTTTATCCAAGCAAGTGTTTGGTTCAAATCTCATAGGACTATGTTATGATTGATAATTTTTCTACTTATTGTGGGTAGTCTTTTCCTATTTATTAAAAAAATATACAAGATACTAATCATTGAGAAAAGAAAGAAATAGACAAATACAGGATAACTATGCGAATGCAAACACGCTTGAATTTGCAATAACATCATATAATCATTAGTCCAAAATTTAGTTTTCTTGCACTAATGCATGTAACGTTAGGAAATTAAAACAATGTCTCATTTGGATTCATAATCAAAACTTTATTCATATACTGTCTCAACTACCGTAGAAATCGATAGTTTTTTTTTTCTGAATATATATATATAAAAGATTGATATTTACGGTAATCCGTCAAAAGACTTTTCCCATTACTTAATAATTAAGGCCCATTAAACTGATATTTTGATCACGAGGACTGTGACCAAATTATTGAACCATTTTTCTCAAATTTAGGGGCAATTTGGTTAATTTAATTTTATCAAAGCCTTGATTAAGTTTTTTTTTTTTTTAAAAAAAAAAAGAAAAAGAAAAAGGGTCTTGACTTGGGCAAAACTTAATTAAGAGTCTTGAATTTGGTGAAGATTATGTTTGACACTATGATCATGAGAACCAACAACAAATTATTAAGCTATTTTTTCACAAATTGAGGGGCCTGTTCATTAATTTTAAGCCTCGTCAAAAGGCTAGATTAAGTCTGAGCAAACTTGATTCACAGTCAGCTTTGGTCAAGAGTCAAAACTTATTACCTGTTTACAATTAACCTCAAGAGCCACTTACTTTACTCTTTAACTCTCACATTATGTTGGATATTTAGAGTTTCAAATCTGTATTATTATTTTTTTTTTCAAACCGATATTCAAATCTACTTTTTCTTTATTATATTTTTAAAAATTGTGTCTTAAAAAGAGAAGTTAGAATATTTTATCGAAATTCATTTTTAAATATTAAAAAAATTAGAGATAATTCCAAAAAATCTATTATAGTTTGTAAAAATATCTGTTTCACCATACTAATTTCATTTTTGTCCAAAATTCCTCCAGACATTAATAAATTAACAGAAAAAATTATATAAATGGTTAAAAAACAATTTTAGCCTTGAGATTTTTATTTACTAAATAAAATATTTGTAAGGAGAATCCCAAAAAACCTATTGTAATTTACAAAACTGTCTATTTTACCACACTAGTTTTATTTTTATCTAAAATCCCCACTAACCTTATTAAATTAATAGAAAAATTATATAAATGATAAAAAATAATAATTTTAACCCTAAGGTTTTTACTTAATGAAAAAAATAATATTAAATAAATTTTGAACTTCCAATCGACTGAAAACCTAGATTGGAAACCTAATCTAAAGGTGGAGATCCAGTCTTCAGATCTCCACTGTTGAAATCTAAATGATAGACAAAAAATATCAACAAAAAAATCATCAACATACCTTTAAAAATATATATATATATATATATATCAACAATCACCAATCACCAATCATACATCCAACATCATCAATCACTAAAATACATCATCTAGATTTGACTCGAACACAGATCCGATGAAATTGGGTTCCACAAACCTAAACGAATATCATATAGGACAAACCCATATGATATCCGTCTAGGTTTCGAACCTAGATGAAGAAGAAAAGAAGAACAGGAATCTAAATAGAGGAGAGAAATATAGATGAAAGAGATAGAGTAGGTCGATGTGGGGTTTGGTGAAGAGGATGGTGGTCAACGTGGGAGGGGGTGATAGTGGAGATCACATGTGAATGTTGGAGAGAGAGGATGGTTTAGAGAAATATTATTTTATGTTCTTTTTTTTTTAATTTTTAAAACAAAAATATCTTGATTTGTTTATATTTTTATTATTTAATACTATTTATATTATTTTTTTATATTTTAATTAATTTTTTATCACGTTTCCCTTTTACCTTTGAATCAAACGGTCAACCAAATCAATCTAACGAAACCTATGACAATAAAAAGTATTGTCGTCATTTTCCTTTTGAGTGTTTTGTTAACGTTAGGAAAGATTTTGAACAAAAATAAAACCTTAGATGATAAAATGAATATTTTTATAAATTACAATGAATTTTTTAGGACTATCCCTTTAATTAATATCATTTTAATTATTTTTTTTATCGTATTTCATATTTTGCCCTTAAAGTCAAACGGTCAATCAAATCAACCTAACAGAATTTATAAATATCAAGAGCATTATCGTTCTTTCACAAGCCTTCAGAATGCATTTTGAGTATTTTTATTAACGTCAGAGAGAATTTTAGATAAAAATAAAACCATAAATGATAAGATAGACAACTTTACAAACTATAATGAGTTTTTGGAATTATCCCTAAAAACTATAAAAATCAGGCACTAATAGGTGCTAAATAAAAAAGTTAACTCTTTGCCAAAGTAGAAAAGTTTATCACTTCCATTTATGACTCAACACCAATGTTGAAAATATCGATATCGACGGAAATTTACGTAAAATTTACGGAAAGTACGGAAATTTAGTTAAAAACATAATATTTTTTAATAAAACTTTTGGTAATGTTAAAATAATCATTTCTACAACCAAAAATCATATTATATTTAAAAAAAAAACATATTCTATATAAAAAATAATAACTAAAAGGTATAAATATAGATATAATATATAGAGGAGATATATGAAAATATAAAAAGTTTCCATTAAAACTTTTCAATTAATTTGCATCATATAAATCATGTAAATTTTAAAACCAAAATGAAGTCCTAGGTGGTTCATAGATTGTATAGCTAGCATCTAGATTTATACAATATTGATACCATGATATATAATTTGAATGATTTTGAATATAATCACGAACATGTCATGAATAAACTTCTTGATTTCTTCTCACCATCTATCCATAGATAGAAAATTATGTGTAAGAATCATTGGAGATCCCAAAACTTATATGGCCATCATCACTAGACCTTAAACTCATAGATTCAAAAGTAGTTGAAATGTTATCTTCATTGGATGAAGACATTCCTAACTGAATTTGATGGATTCTCCTTGTATAATCCTTACTAATAGCCCCTATGTCTAGACCCGCAGCTCTACACCCATGGTCTTCATCTTGTGTGCAATGAATGTATTGTTCTTCATAAGTAAATGGACTTAATGGCAAACCTGTATCAGTATCATTTCTTTGAGTACAAGCATAATTATTTCCTCCATTGTTATCATCATCATCATTATTATCGTCGTCATCATTATCATCATCATCATCACCATCATTAGCACCATTATCTTCATTATGAATTCCATCACTAGCAAGGGTTTAGGAGTTTTTGTTTTTAAAATATAATAGCAATTATGAGATGTTTGAGCTTGACTACAAAATGGAATATAATAATGAGATTCCTGATGAAAATGAGATTATTCACGTGGGTTGAAAACTTATTTTATTTAGGGTTTTGTTGAAAACTAACTCATTTTTGATAACTCATTTGAAAAATAATTTTTATTGTTTTAATCTTCGCACAATGTCTTTTTTTGGACAAAAATGCCCTTGACCAATCATTTTTGTCGGTCACTCTTTCTACCAAACGATCTGGTTGAGAATCCCAACCTCGAAGTTAAGATCACAATCTACATCCCAACTTCGAAGTTGAAAATCCTAACCTCGAGGTGGAGAATCTCAACCTTGATAAAACATCCAAGTTCACATTCTCAACCTTCAGGTTGGGAATCCTAACTTTTAAGTTGGGAATCCCAACTTCTAGTTTGGGAGTTCTAATCTTGATTCAAATCTACATCCGGAACCTCAACCTTAGGGTTGAGATTCCCAACCTAGATGTTAAATCAAGATTGAGAATCTCAACTTAAAGGTTGGGGCTCCTAATATAGAGGTTGAGATGTCTAACTTAAAAGTTGGGAATCCCAATAGTGATTCAAATTACTATCATTTTATTAAGGGTATTTTTGTCCACCCAATGTATTTTTTATAACAATAAAATAAGAAATGTTATTTTAGAGATTGTTCTTACCAAATGAATCTTTTTTGTAATTATTCCTTTTATTTAATTAATAAAAACTTAACAAATTCTTATTTGAAAAACTTAAATTTCACTTTTATTTTATGAAAATTTAACCGATATTTCACGGATATTTTACGGATATTTCGGGAAATTCCCTCAATATTTTGTAAAATTTGTACTACAAGCTCACGGAAAAGATATTTTACGGAAATATCGCGGATATTTCTGGATATTTCTAGGATATTTTGACGGATAGGAGATTACACCCCCTATCGATATCGGTACCCTTGATTTATGGAAATATCGACGGAAATATCGGGAATATCGCGGATATTTTAAACTATGCTCAACACTTTCTAGATAATAAAGTAAGCAACATCACCTAATCATAACTCTATTTTTCATCTAATCTTTTATCAGTAAATGGCCACTAGCATCACATCGAGTCAATTAAATTATAGTTAACCAAATTACAAAAAGTTAGCAACCCACCGATTAAACCAAACGGTAGTTTGGGAGACTGCTGCTGTAAAAGCAGAACATAATAAGGCCACAATTTAATTCATACGCAGCCATGACTACAACAACTCAAGGAATTGCGTATGGATTTGAGCACGTAACAAAAGCAACCAATTCATACAAGCAAATGAAGCCATGGAGGACAAAACCCTTCAAGCACAGGGAATAAGCAATCCATGTAATAGATCATTGGAAGCCATTAATCAAATATCTAGAGCTTAGTGGTCTATACACATATGTACAAAGATCAGAATAGTCAGGTGCATATTAGACATCAGTTAAAACGTGGGGGCAAAACTATCTCATATGGCAATTTTACTTGACTCTTCCCCAAGACCTGAACCGGAATCCTGCCCTTTTGCTGAACTGTCACCATGAATGAAACAAAGGATAAGTCATAAATATATGAGAGAGGGGAGAGTCATCCCGGTTTCACTTTCATATATAAATTCAAATACATGAAAAATATGACTTATCTTTCACTAGATATGTCCACAGACAAAAGGTAAACGTACTTGAGGGAGCTGAAGCCAGATTCATCTCTTTCATAGGCAGAGAAATTCTTGAAAAGCTGGATGGATAACAAATTCTCACTTCTGGGGACAGCTGGTGCAGGAGACCCCTGGATGCTAACACTTGATTGGCTTCTGGAGCATAATCCTGTAATCAGAGTTTCCATGGTGTAAAGTGTTTATATACACATGCTTGCTTGCATGCACGGGCACATACACTCAAAGAAAGAAGTTATACAGATAACTGAGACGCTGGTACTTCATGGACAGCGTAAACTTTCTCCAGAGAGTTTCCACAAAGGTAAAGTATCTTGAAGCATGTAACTGACATTCAAGTCTAAGATGCATATAAAATCTCTAAGCAAAAACCTTTCTCTGAGTAGTTTACCCGGTTCGTCATTAAGCTGTTCGGGAGCAACAGATTGTAAGTCATGCATCATGAAATACAGATAATACAATGTTTTGTACAAATGAATTCCTATAAGAGATGCTCCATTTCCTGTAACACTTTTCCTCAATACATTCCAAAGACACATGTTTAACTCAATGCATTTCGAAGAACCTATATTTCATTTATAAAATGTTCAAAGTGTGAACCTTTTTTCTTAGTTTTATTCTTTTCCCCAATCAAGGAGCAAGAACTTATAAACAGTAAAGATCTTTACGGAAGATGATAAACATTGTCAATAGTTGGTTAGGTATCATGGTCACATAGTATATAACAGAAGTACAAATTGTTAGGAAAAGAAACAATCATGTATTTGCAAAGGCAACATATTAAGCGTAAAACATGGAATCTTGAGCGTGTAAAATATATAAAACAGCTTTGGACTGAAGAAGAGTAACAGAATGATATTTGAGCAAGAAAGTTTAGTAAGGCAACCGGTCTAATTGTGAAGTTTGCATCAAGTTAAATTCTGACAGCCCCCAAAAACATTGTCCCTAATTTGCTGTTGAAGAATCTACAGATTGGAATTATCGGGAATACACATGTATAGGTATGACACCAAAATACTTAGGAATTTTGGAAATAGAAGAAAAACAAGACATCAAACGACAATAATAATAAGACCTATTCAATTTAGCTTGAAGCTTTATGATAGCATACAACCCAATTAAACACTTAGGTTGCACAATACCTTGAAAGAGAATAATGAGGCAGAAGAGAAGTGTGATAATCATTGCAGATAGGCTACTGTTAAAATTTGAAGTCTTTGCAGCTTTCATTTTCCTCAATGTTTTAATCCGTTCCATTCTGGCACGCTTTCTCATGGCAAGCTCAGCAATCTCCCTGACTAACTCTTCATCCGCAGCATCCAGTGATGGACCTTTCGGTGGCCTTGGTGGCTTGGGAGCCTTTGTAGACTTAGTCTTCTTACGCTTCCCTTCAACACACTTCTTCATAGGGACAGCACGAAGTTCACCCGCCTCATCTTCTGAATTTTTGTCTATCAACAACTCAACATTCTCATCTGCAGCCTCACCAAATTTCAGTACATTGCTGCACAAGTTCATACCCGAATCAAGCTTAGCAGATCCATCAGAGCTCAAAAACCCACTCAAAACCCTATTGAAGACTCTCTTTGTTTGCCCATTTTCTGAAACCAGGTCCTGTGTTTTGTCTTCCTCACTGGTTGTCCCACCACTTTCAAGATCTACTTCAAACTCTCTTTCTCTTGAAGCTAAATGATCCATTCACTATAAATCTCTACAATACCAGTTTCCCAACCTTCAGCTGATCAAAATAAAATAACTCTAACACATACCCCTTAACCATTAACGTTGAAGATTATGAACCACAACACTCATGAAAATGAAAAACTTCTCATTTTCTAGTCTAATTGGATGGAAGAACCACCAGTAACCACGCACTCTAGATACCGAAATCACATGAGCTAGGAGATGTCCACAGACTTTTTTGGTACTATTATCTTCAATAATTGACAAAAATAGATCCAATTCTTAATCAAATAAATTATCCTAGGATTCTCCACAGTTGAGGATCAACAAACCAACAAAGCCTGAACCTTTTCCAAACTTCAAGCAACCGATAAAAATCCTGTCTTGGTCAAGTAACAGCACAAAATTAAAACAAAACCAAAAATGCAGCAACTGGGTTCCTTAATATACAAAATTTCAATTGTTCAACAGTTGGTTTTCTCTATTTTGTTAGCAAAAATAATAAGAAGACAATAATGCAGCTGTGAATATAGATAAAACAAAAGCAGAACTATACAACAACAACACAATACCAACGATCAAGAAAATGAATGAAAAATATAACAGCAAAATAGAGAGGAAAAAATGGAACGTACCTTTCTAGTTGAGCAAAAAGGCCGTAAATATTGACAGCTTTTGGAGATATTTATCTTCAAATTTGAGCTTCCATCTCCATTGATTGTCTCTAAAAAGGGGTATTTATATAAACATCTAAAAAAACCAAGGATAATGTAATTTTAGTAAAAACAATCCCCGCAAAAAAACAAAACAGAAAAACAACCGGTTCAGATGTTTTGTTGTTTTTTCTACGTGCCAGTCCAACAAAAGTAGAGGTTTGAACGTGTCGGCTAGTCCGAGGACGGCAACTGGCAGTAGCCGGTTACCACCAACACGTGCCGAGGGAGTATTCGAATTTTGGTCTACAATTAAACAAAACGTCGTTTCACAGTTTTTGAAAAACGTTTCTTGCCCATGATGCCACGTGTCCTCACGGATTTTTTTTTTTTTTCACCGTGACATTTTGGCTTCTTTGCTATTGGAAAAATATGTACATACAAAAATTGTTACAGGCCTCATCAGGAATCAGCACGAACAATTTTTACGTTGTTTGTATGTGCTAACATGTTCTTGGATAACATTTTATTTTTTACTATGTAACTACTGTGCATATTCTAAAACATTATCTGCTTAAAAGCTTTTATAGTTTGGAGTAATTAACACAATGTGCTAACATTTTGTTAGATGATGTCTTCAATATCTGTTGTGAGCAACTAACTCAAAAATATATAATAAGGCAACATTATCCACTAAAGTGTTGGGATTAGGTGGAGCATATGGTCTACAGACTAAAATATGTTCGGATTAGACGGTTAGGTAGGGGGTGGTATCACTATGAGCAGTCTTGATTTAGTATACCTCCAAGTATTCTCATGGGTCTTGTAATTTTACCAGATAAAGATAAAGCTATTAAATGAATTATTACTTAAATATTTACTCCAACACGGAGTGACATTACTTACATGATTAACCAAGGAAAATAATCAAAAGATAACTTTTCTTATGTGATTGAACAACTGAAATACCGAAAAACAATTGATGAAGATATGCACAGGCAATGACAATGTTATTTCATTATGGGGTTATATGCATTAATTATTAAAAAAAAAAAAAAAGTAAATATATCCAATGCCTCACAATTAGAATCAATATGGAGTCTCTCTATATTATTTTTATTTTTTAATTTTATCCTAATTTATGATATGATATAATTAGACTTATATTTTAAATAGTTAGTGAAATAACCATGATTAATATGTAATCATTCGCATGAAATGACTAAATGGTTTGATTAAAATTATATTTTCAAGTTTAAAAACAAAGTTGAAACCGTAACCAACTTGAAATAAATAGTCTTTTCTAATTTTGTACATAGTTTTCTAATAGTTGATTCCTTATCCACAAAGAACAGAACGGGCACGAACCTAGCACACTAGAAAGTGACCACGCATCCTTGGCCATATGTGTTCACAACAGATATGTATCTTACAACTCAATGGTCAAGTGATTATATGAAACCCATGACACAGAAAAGACAAAACAAAGTAGACATCACAACAAAATAGATTCCAACTACAATATTAATTGGTGGTGTTGATCAACAGAAAGATGTCACGAATATGTGAGCCCATATTGCATGTGCACTTAGAGACAAGAGAGTCCGAAGTATAATTTTTATATAATATAACAACATCAACTAAATCATCACTCAAATTAATTAATTACCACAATAAACCAAATAATTGTATGATAATCAAACGTCAACATAAAATTCAAAAAAAAAAAAAGAAGTAACCATTTAATAGAGAACACACAATTAACCTTGACAACCAAAACTTGTGCACAGCGAACACACGATTAACCTTGAGAACCAGAACTTGTGCACCTAAAAACTGAGTAGACAGAAAATAAAAACGACATCAAATCTCAGAAAAACAATCGAACCCAATAGATATTACATCCCCATAAGCAGTTTGTGACCGATTTTGAATGAAGCGAAGGCATCAATGCATGCATATTCAATCTGCATGTCATTCAAAACCCTTGACCCCCAATCTCACTCCTAGCAACATGCTCAGGTTTCGTCAAGACAAGGCCCACAACCAACCTAGCAACATCAATTAGCCCAGAATTCAAGTGAATTTGTTCTCAATGCCAGTTCACGAACAGCTGCAACGTTTCTCCAGAATTGACCATACTCATTCCTCAGCTTTGCCACATCTCTTGCAACCTCCACCCCGACAAAAGTAACATTGGGGTCAACAAGAAAGTTCTTGAGGGATTGAGGAATGTAGTCCATGTAGAACATTTGAACTATGAGGCACTTAGTGTCGACACAAAGCTGCAACACAGCAGTTTTGTTGTAATGGCCCCCATCCATGTTCGGTCTCCATTCACCTTCCAACCCTACAATGATTTTCTATCCACCGTAAGTTGACGTTATGTTGCGAAATGCGAACCCATGTGTCTGCTACAAGGGCCCGGTCCGTGACAGTTGTTTCAATGACTTACCCAGAGAAAGATACAGAGCGTGTGTTTGCCATCTCAAATTTGTTACCACTAACCAAATTTTTATCACTTTGGATGTATCAAGCTTGCCAGACTTGTGCTCCTTATATATAGAGAGAAATCAGCTATGGAAGACGAAGAGGAGAGTGCGTTTTAATTACATTGACAGAAGACTAGAAGGCAGTTGGCATTATAATTAATAAGCTCTTTTAGGTAAATGGAACAATTGTCATCAGATAGTTGTGCTTACTTAATGGTCATTATAAGATCATCTGGGGAAAATTAAAATCCTTTATACGAAGCACACAAGCATGAGCATGCATGGACATGGTATTCAAAAGAGGCTCGACTATAGATGATTACTTACTGGTAACATTAGAGCATTAATTGGCCCTATGAGGCTGCAAATTAGTGGAAGAATAATACTCCAACCACATTTGGTAAATAGATTAAATCATTGCTTGGAATTGAGCTTATCCCTGAATATTTTCAAAGATTGAGCTTATCCCTGAATAATTTCAAAGTGGCTAAAAAAATTCCATACAAGATGATCAGGTTCTCTCCTACACTGCAGTGAACAGTCATAACACTTAATAAATTAATATATTACAGGCAACATGTATCAAGTTCACTATCAAATTTTTAATCTATAAATTTATTCAATAAAATTTTATCATTTCAATAGTTAATTTCGTATATGCTCTTTTACTACTTTCAATAAAATAAATTATATTTTAAAAGTATGTATGGAGTGTGTAAAAGCAAGAACTGCTGCTGTTATGGTTTGCATATACCTCATTCTCAGTCATTCAATCAAAGCTTACACAATAACAGACGATAAATTGACAGTAATTTCATATTTTTATTTAGGTCCATTAGAGGAGAAAAACTAACAGTAAGATGACATGTTATTCCACAATAGTTACATTTAAATCTTTTGAAGAAGCAACAAGTTTTCAAGCCAAACAATAAAGGAATATCAGTCACTCATTGTGTCCTCTTGAAGTAGCTTGTGTCCAATTCTATAAGAAACATATGCATCAGCGCATGCAACCTTGACCTGCTCCATACCAAGAATCTTTGATTCCAAGTTGTACCAGCAATCATGCTCCGGTTTCCGCATACGAAGGTCGACCAACTGATATGCAAGAGCTTTCAAGCCAGGTTTTCCATGGAAACTTAGTGGAAAATGTAGCTTCACCAAGCTGCGAATGTCGATCTTCTTACTAAAATAGAGTCCATACTCGTTTTTAAGCTTCAACAATGTCTCCTCAACCTCAATTCCAACGAAAGTGACCTTAGGATCACTGAAAAACTTCTTGATAGACTCCGGAATTTTTTCCATGTGAATGAGTAATAGAATCAGACACTTGGTGTCGATACACAGCTGCAAGGTGACAATTTTGCCGCTTAATGATCTTATAGGATGAAACCTCCATTTACAGTTTAATCCTACAAGTGACTGCTCTTTGTACTTGTTAATTGATTGGACTTCATGCACCCAATTTTCGGCCACAGAAGCACTGGCTGTGACTGTCGTTTCTATAATATTCCCACAAAAGGAAATCGAGCGTGTTGAATCCATCTGTGACTGTCACTTGGTGGAACTCGATTTTTGGTTCTTTATTTATAGTTGGATGGATTAATTAAGGGAAGACCATAAGATTGCATTCATTACTTGGCTAGAAAGCATATGGATATGGATTAATAATCGATGATCATTTATAACTGGGATATTATGAAAAAAAACACCCCTAAAAAGTGAAATAATAAGAAACGTCGGTTTTTTTTTTTTTGGTTAGACGAATTACCCCTTACCGTTACCCTTCCATCCAAAAAATTAATATTTTCCATTCAAAATTATCAAATTACCAAAATACCCTTATCAAGATTCTATAAAATGTCTATCATACTTTTCAAACTTATGTAATGCTTAAAATACCCTTTAAGTTACTAATTAATAACAATATTAAATTAAAAAAATAAGAAAAAAAAAAAAAACTAATCAACAAAAAATTTCGAGGCACCTAAAAACCAAAAAAGATTGAAACCCAGAAAAGCTCAAATAAAAAATCCACAAGATCAGCAACATCAAAAAATTCGATAGGAACATCAAAAATAAAAAAAATAAAAAACCACCCTCAAAAGAGACACATCATACCCAAACTCACTCAACAAGAGCCGCCTCTCTACCCACCACTACCACAAACAACCCTAAACCAACCACCCACCAAAGGTTCTTGGTTATATTCAAACTCATTATCGTCTAGTTCTAGGTTTTGAAACCCCAAAACCAGATAACCAAAAAAAATTTTTAAAAAAAAAATTAAAAAATAAATTGCAAAAAGAAAGAGGTGCAAAAGAAGGATATGAGTTAGTCGGCGTCAATGGAGGAGGACGTGAGGAGTGAGAGAAAGAGAGAGATGAAGGAGTGAGAGAGCTAATGGTAAAGAGAGAAAGATGAAGAAGTGAGAGAAAGAATGGTAGAAAGAGAGTTGAAAATTTATATATTTATCTTTTTGTTTTTAATTATTTAGTTTGTTCTAATTTTTATTTAATTTTATTAAAAGAAATAAAATTCTTTATTACCATTATACCTTTCAAATTTAATACTAACCGATTTTCTTAACCGATAAAAGATGATTCAACTAATTAAAAAAAAGAAAAAGATGATTCAACTAATTAAAAAAAAAAACCTAGGATCCGTTTCAGATTTGGGGGGGGGGGGGGGGGGGGGGGGGGTGTGTGTGGTGTTGTTAGGGGGATTTTTCTTTTATTTTCCGTTTTCCAGAGAATAAAAGCAAAATGTTGGTTTCAATTTAGGTCCATTCATTTATAGACAAGGTTGCATTAACGAACGGTTGAGTGCTACAGTTATCCACTTCTCCAGAACATAGACCTTGTAAATGATATTGTTGAACATAAAATTCAATGTCAAAGCCAAGTATTCAGCGAGAATGATTTATGTGACTAACCAGTATCATATTTTTTTCACTGTTGTATTTTTGTAAAGTGGCATGCACGAGTGTCCCACACTCCGACTAAAGATAAAAAATTACCTGCTATAAATTATAATATGTTTTTTCATAAAGACTTCAACAAGTTTTGTTAGTACTGCGAAGTAGCGGAGAAGTTAAACCATGTAAACAAGTAGTTATATCACTAAAGAAAAAAAGTCAAAACTCTATTTTGCAAATTTTGATAAGACTCCGACTTAAATCTTCAAGAACTCGTGGAAATATATACACTAGGGAGGGCACAAGTGAAGGTTCTACCAGAGAATAAGCTGATCATGCATTTGGATAGCCATTGATGTCAAATTCGCTTCAAGGATACTCAGTTTCTAACTTACTCAAATTTCAAATGCAACCAGAACACGTTCACGGCACAAGTTAAATTCGCTTCAAAATATTCACTCTCCAACTTATTCAAATAAAACCAGAATCAAAACATTCAGTTCCTAACTTATTCAAATAAAACCTGAATAGGTTCAACAGCACAACTTATGCTTTCAATCCCACTAGCACAATTAAGTGCTTTATTAACTATATATATCTTACAAATTTGACAAATACATTAATTTCCGAAAAAAGCTCTAAAATGCCAGGATAACAGAATTATAATCAGGTTTCCATTCAAATGTAAGCAAATTGAACCACCAAATGAAAGTACATGAAACCAAAAACCAATTGTAACCTAGCAGAAACCCTTTTGTACTTCCATGCAACTGATTTATCGAGAAATTTAACAAAAAAAATTTACTGCTATGAAACGGATCGGTTTAAGAGGGTAAAGAAACAGGTTGATAAATGACATGACTAACTGCCAGGATAACAAGTTTCCAAAAAAATTAAAATTAAAATTTAATTTTAAAAAAAAAAAAACTGCTAGGAAAGCATCTAACTGCATACTTCACTGACTAGATTAGTGGCAAAACCAACAATTAAGTCAGGTTCACTGAATAATTTATCACAACAATCCATCCTGTACCCAGCTCCTTGGAGTTGGTGCATAGAACATTGTGATGGAGACTATTAAATCATAAAATTTAATAAATAATTAACTAATAGAATTAAAGCTTCTACTTTTACCCAATAAATTTGTTAAACTATGGGTAAATTATCAACTATTCAAGAGTAGCCAATTTCCAAATACCACTAGCCCTCACATCCTTACAACAAAGTTCTGGACAATACTGAACCACCAACTTGAGATGCAATAGTGCATACCAACACATTGAAGTTGTAACATTGTTCCCTTCTTAATCACAAATTTGATAACCAACATACTTACCTTACCTACATATGGGAACTCCAAAGCATTACTCCTATCCAACCAAGAACTTGTGGAGCCTGAAAATTTTTTGAGCCATATATTAAGCTAATGCAAAAGAAACAAAACAAAATGTAATATCCCCAAAACCAATCCACCATCCTGACACAACCATAACCTACTAAATTAAAATCCTTCACCCCACTGGAGTTGCAAATGACCAATATAGAAGTTTCAAGACATACTCAAAGCAACTACTGAGAGTCATGTCTTATGAAATTGTGGAATCTTACCATGAGTAGAGGGCAAGAAGATTATGCATGCTCAAAAATTAGCGAGACAAACAAAATACAAAATGGCAACGTTTAATTCTTCCTTTGACTTATTTAATGAGAGGGACAACTCACCCCACAATTTCTGAGTCCAATTAGTATCGATTGTACGGTTTCCCAAACTCTTCACGCCTCTGACGCTGAAACTCACCATATGTGTCATGAGGCCTTGAAGGATAATTCTCCATGGGATTTGGACACCTGCCCCTTGAATCCATAGGCAAACTGGCTCCAGTATAATGGGCATTTGGTGCGCTATCGTAATCAGGATAGTTATGCTGTTTATAACCACTAAAACCTGAGGCAGACATTTGCTGCCGTGCTTGTTGCTGACGTCTTTGGGCATCAACTTGAAGAAATTCTTCCCACTGCTTTGCATGCATACCCCTCAGCAAAGCCAGTTTCTTCAAGTTACTCTCTCTCATTTCCTTGATAGTCTGAAGTTCATAGCCCCAACAGCAAGATATTTCAATTCATAAACGATAATACAAAAAGTCCGGGGGCTAAAACATTGTTTTTCACAAATGCAGAAGACCACATGATAGAACTTAGAGTGGAAATGTATATATTTATCCATAAAAGTATAAGTTTATAACATATAATGATTAATTTACACTGAATTAAACGGCCACATGTCATGTTCAAGAAGGGTTTCAGCTTTCTTAGATCACAAGATGCATGAATTAAATAGCACGAACATACCTCACGATGCTTGTAATTCTCTTCATCTTCCTCCTTATCACGAATTCTTCCAAGTTCCATTGCTTCCCTCTTAAACTCCAACTCTAAATCTTCTAATGTCTGAGAAAAGGCAGGGTATTCAAACTGACGCCCTGATTGCATATCAGATGCACGTCTCTCAGTATCCCATCCATCACTTCTATAACCACCCATGATCTGAGTATGAGCATCAAATGAATTATACGAGTTCCCAGCATAAGGGGTGCGAGCAGGAGATTTAGAATGGCTTGAACGACTTCTAGCTCCGTTATTACCATAAGCTTCATGAAATGAAGAGTACATTAAGCACTTGATTCAAGTTGCTAACATAGATGGTTTCTTTAACTAGACATACTATCTTATATTTCACATAGAGAACCCATCCGTAGCAATCCAGATATGCTTTTCAGTTAATAATTTCGTTTTGGAGACAATCCGATCAATTCAGAACCACCAACGAAAGTTACTTCAGATTCGCACAAATAACTGTTGAACATAAGAACTTACCTCTTGCTGCAAACAAATGATGAGCAACAAGCATAATTATTAAGAATTCAGATTTTGGGAAGCAAATAGTAGAAGTTACACAAAAAATTGTTAGGGGCCTAAGCTATGAGCATGGAATTACCAGCTTTCTAAGGATGGCGTAAAGATATCCTATGCTGTCCCTACCTTGTGGAGAACCCCTTGAAAATTTCTGGAGATCCTCACGAAGACAGTCTTCCATAACCTTATCTTGCCTAACAAACCGCTGATGAAACTGTGATGCATTATGTGAACCTGGATGGGACCTTTGGGATTCAGAGCGTCGCAACCGTGTGCCAGTAGGACTGCACTCAGGAGACCTAGATCTGCTCCTGTGAGCACTAGAAGAACCCCTCTGATCACCTTCCTCCCTAATTACTTTGTGCACTGCATCCACACCTTTTGCCAAAATTAACCTATCCTTGCCACTGACAATTATAAATTTCTCCTCCATTTTAATTTTGCATCCAATATCCTTTTCAATCCTCTGTATCACTTTATCAGTAAAAAGCGCTTTTACATGTTTTTCTCTAGCAGGAACCCTTTGAAAGAAATCTTGAGACTTTCGATTCGCTCCAAGAGTAGAAGGGCATCCCTATGTTTGTACCAGGTAGTACGTAATTCAATCAAAAAGAAAACAAATTCCTTAAAATAAAGATAACAGAGAAAATGAAAATAAAATTTCATCCTCTAGCACTTTAAATGCATGTCTCTGTCATTAATCCATCTATGAATCTTGATGTTAAGTTGTGGGGAATCCATATTAAGTTTGAACAAAAATATATATTAAACTAGACTGAAATAGTAAGAATAATGATACAGGACATAAGCAGCACCAGTACATTGAAACCGGTTCATCACAACAACTTAATTAACTCGTCAAGGCAACAATCCCATATTGAATTCAGAACCCAGCTGATGTGTAATAGACAAACAACATTGTGCCAGTCTAAAAATACAAAACAAAATTATGGTCTGTTGTCCACACATATATATAACAAAATGAAAATCCATCAAACTGCCATTAAGTAGCAATTAGATTTACTAATGTAACAGAACTAAACGTAAGCATTGTATGTATGTTGTAATACATACATCCAGCAAGTAATTTATAAAGAAACCAAACAGTACCTGAGTAAAGTGACCTGATTCTCCACAAATTTTGCAAATCATCTCTTCTTCTTTCCTCTTCTTCCAATTCCTTTCAGTAGCTTTTGATTTTGCCTCCCAAACCTTGGATTCTCTGCTGGTGAAATCAGTCGGGACAGCATTGGGATCACGTGGTTCCTCTTCCTCATCAGAACCTGCAAGGGAATGCTTGCTTGGTTTTACCACATCTTGTGAACGTGGAACTGCAGATCCTAATGGACCAGTGTATTCCTTGTAGAGTTCACTGAAATCATCATCGTCATCCGGATCCAGTCTTTTTGCCATGCAAAAGAAAGTTAACTAAAGATGACTCCTGCACTATCAACATAGATCTTACCAAATCAACCACCATAAATGGAATCAAAAAAATAAAACCAAAAGCGAAATATACAATCCAAAACACACACCGAAATTCATTCTCATAATTACTGGCATAAAATCAAATTTCAGCCATAAATTTCCAACAATCTTAAATCTTGACAAGAAAAGAAAAAATATATATTATTATATTATTAAATGCAAATTTCATGATAAGAGATTCGTTAGTAATCTAAAAGATAAAGATGAGTGCAGAAATAAAAAACATAAGATATGTGATTTATCTATTTTCCTCTCCATAAATTGTGTAGCTGTTCCTTGGACTCAAACCGAAGAATCGCATAGTTAATTAAACTAATCAACATCATCAAAAATCAAAATAACGCTTGATTTCGAAAAAAGAAATCGCCAGTTCACCTGTTCGACACGGACTTGATTTAAAAACAATAAACCGTCTAAGGGATTCGAAATTGATTAAAAGAAGATGATACAACTGTTCATTGAATAAAAATCAGAGCAGATGACAAGAAGAAATCGATACCTGAAGTGTAATGGGCGGCGAGAACACGAGTACAAGTGACTGCCACAAACTAGGGCTGGATTTTCCGTGTCCGGTTCGTTTTATTATTTCGGTTGTTGTCTTACAACTCGCCTCTTTCAGTAATAGCATTTGTAACCCTTATGTTTTCTCATGTTTAATTTCCGACCCCAATACTTGTCAGAATCAGAGTAGTTCACCATCTACAATGTACCTTTAGATCGTTTTTGTTATTATTAAAAACAAATTACAAGTTACCTATAAAATTGAAACATAACTATAAACGAAGCTAATTTTTACTTTTATTATAAAAAACCCATCTACCTTAGTCCATTTTGATCAGAGTTAACATTACTTATCTTATTTTTTATTTTTCTTTAAAAATTAATTTTTTAACCAAATCTCTTTCTCCTTTTTATTCTTTTCCACCATCCACTGTAATGTCTCTTTCTTGTTCTTCTTCATCTTTCCTCTTTTTTTCGTCTTATCTTTTTTCTTCTTCTTCTCTTCTCCTTTGAATTCAGATACATCTGGGTTCAGGAACAAACCTAGATGTCGTCTCATTTGGGTTCGTTCATCCAGGTTCTGAAATGAACCCAAATGAATAGGGTTCATCTGGGTTCATTCTAGAACCCAAATGAAACTCATTTATCTGGGTTTGTTTCAAAACTCGGATGACATCTAAGTTTGGAACAAAACCCAAATGAACCCATATTCATCTAGGTTCTGGAACGAACCTAGATGAAACTCATTCATCCGTATGCGTTTCAAAACTCATATGAAATTGAGTCCTCTTTTTTCAATTTTTTTTTTTTATTTTTAAAAAATGATTTGGTTATTTTTTGTGTTTTTGGGTTGATTGTTGACATTTCTTTTTTTTTTTCCCTTTTATGAAGATGTTGATGATTATTTGTTGATGGATTGAACTGGTGATTGTTAAAGATTTTTTTATTGGTGATTGTTGATGATTTTTGAACTGGTGATTGCAATGAGTAGATGAGTTTGCAATGGGTAGATGGTTAATGATTTTTGTGGGTTGAAGATTGACGATTCCCTATTGGGTTGGTATTTTTTTTTTTTTTTTTAATTTCTGTCGATGTTTTGAAGTTAGGTTGAAGATGATAACTGATTTTGTTAATTGATGGTTGATGTTTCTTCCCAGATGAAAGGAACATCTTTATTTTATATTTTTTTAAATAATTTTTTATTATAAGGGTATTTTGGTCTTTTGATCATATTTATATTGTTGATTGTTAAATTTAATGGAGATTCTCTAACAGGAGAGGGTTAATTGTAATAAAATTGAAAATATCGTTAAATTATAGTTTGCTCCACTATTTTATTTAACATTGGCAAATTTTTTCTATTAAAAAGCTAGATGAATTCACAATGAATCTGTATCTTATAAAAAAAAAAGGCATAAATTGCCACATTCATTATGATATATTATTTTTTTAATTATGAGTTTGAATAATCTCTTTTTTATGAATTTTAAATTCGTTATAATAATTAAAAAGTAAATAAAAAAGATATAAGAAAAACATGGGTGAATTACATGTTGTATAAATGTACCTATTACACATTTACACGTCTCAAAACCTTTGGAGGTTTGCTTTTTTATACGAGGATAATCTTATTTTTCTCTTTAGTTTCAAAAATAAAAAAAAAAAGATAATCTCAAAAAACTTATGTAGTTTGCAAAAATATCAATTTTATTATTTATAGTTTCATTTTTATCCATGACATTAATAAAAACATTCAAAACGTCTTTGAAAGCTTGTGAAATAACCACAATACTTTTGACCGTTATAGATTCCATTAGATTTGGTTGACTATTTGACTTTATGGGTGTTGACACTCAATTTCGGTTAACCCGGTTCTCCAAGTCAAATACGTGCGATGCAACCATCACAAACGAAACAAGCATTACCAGGATCAAAACAAACAGAACACAACGAGTTTTTACGTGGTTCGACAAGAACTATGGCTTACGTCCACGACAATTACCCTTTCTCTCTCTCGGAGTAATTGTATTTTATTTCACCTTGTCCCTTTACACTGAATGTTATCTCTTATTTATAGTGGAGATGTTACAATTGGAATCAGTTTAAGAATCTTACAGATAAAGCAAAAAATAATATACATTAATTGAGATAATATTTCTCAAGATTATCTCTATCACACACATAGCAATTACCAAGAATGTCGAGATTCGATTTGTATGAAAATATGTAAGTTGACTCATTTCCTGATTTGAATTGTCTCTCCTTCCAGAAGGTCAATCGGTCAACTCTAGCGAACAGCCTGTTCAGCGATCAGACATTGCATTAGATGGGCAAACTATTTCAGCGATCAGATGTAGCGCTAACGAGCAGATTCAACTGTTCTTCTGACTATCGAGCAGTCGAGCAGACTTTCTGATCGCTGCAATAACTTCTAAATGGCACCTATCAAGCAGACCTTTGACCACGAACAGATTACCTTTATACTTTGTCAATCGGTCAAACTTTTGTACAGTCAATCTAGTTATTCAGCGATTTAAAATAGTTAACCACATAATTAGGTGTGTTCGAGTATATAGGTCAATGAATGACTATCCTCATTCCTTTGACTTCTGACCATTTTGACTAGCACTTTTTGGGCTTCTCCTTTCAGAACGACACAATGAGCCTCATCCTTGGGCTTTTTCCATTTCACCAAAATACCCACAACAAGGGGTAAAATGAAAAACGTGATAAAAAATCAATTAAAATAATATTAATTAAAATATGAAAAAAATAATAATAATCTTAGAGGTTATGATGAAGATTGATGATGATAAAGATTGAGGTATTTTTATTTTCAAATATTATTTTATAATTATTTTATTTCTAAATAAAAATCTTAGGGTTAAAATTATTTTTTTACCTTTTATATAATTTTCTTGTTAATTTATTAACATCAGGAGATATTTTGGACAAAAATAAAACTAGTAGATAAAAAAGATAATTTTACATACTATAATATATTTTTTAGGATTATCCTAAAAAAATATCGAATCCCCCGATACTTTTGAAAATTGCTAATTTCTCATTATTGATTTATAAAATAAATAAAATACATATGTACTGTACACAAATATCCAAAAAAAAAAAAAAAAAAACCTTTATTGTTAAAGTTAAAGTTAAAAATGAATGTTTGACAATTATTATGAAAGGGTAAAACTATAAAAACATTATAATCATTTCGATCATTTCAGCAATGAAAGAGTAAATCTCCTAAAAAATATAGAGGTAATTAGAGATTATATCAAAATACAAGAAGAAGAATTGAATTTTCTCTTTTTATATGTAGATGCTAACTTTATCGTTTAATTATATCATACCCTTCCTTATAGTCAATTTTGATAAATTATAATGATATACACTTTTTTCTTTTACATCTGTTTTTATGATTCTTTAGGATAATAGAAATTATAAATTATTTAAAAAGATATATACAAGGGATGGATCTAGCCCATCTCTAATATGGATAATGGTAATAACAAAAAGTAAAAATAAAATAAATAAATAATGAAAAACGAGGAGAGCTATATTGGATTTCCATCATCTACGTCTACATGGAATTCTCCATAATGATTTAGACCCCTAAAGTTTGTTTTTATGGAAACTCTTCATCTCTTCACTCATATACATGTAGATGGAGATGAAAACAATATAGAGATCAAATTGTTTGATTTTGTTATGGGTGTTTTTCGGACTCCTCAAATGGGCTGGCAAAGGCCCATCAAGACAGTGGCCTAAGCCACCGAGACCAAGCATGAGGCCCAGCATATCAGATCGCTGGATCAATAGATCGTTATTAAGGTCGACGAGGTCGAGCCCGTTGAAAGAGTACGAAGTCAAGGTCGCTGACTCATCATGGCGACGTTGAGATCGCTAGGACGGTGCGAAGACAAGATCGCTACGTCGAAGCTTCAGTTCGCTTTCTATCTCAGTTCGCCCAATATCAGTTCAGCACGCCCAGTGCTAGTAAGATGGCGTATCTTACACGATAAGCAAGATTACTTCACCTAACGCAGCTTAATTCCAGGAAATCTCACCAAAACAGCATGGGCTAGCATTCGGCCCACGTGTTGCTAGAGTTGACCTGGTAAGAGTCAGAGACATTAAATGCATTTCAGCAGCATTAATGACGATGAATCAAGACATTTTTGTCTGTTTGTTCTCTTTGTAGCCTCATCTCCTTTATAAATAGAGAAAGACATTTATTGTAAAGGGATTCCGGTTTTTGAGTGCTGTTATTATGTTAAAATAGAGAGAGAGCGAAACACTTATAACAGAAACAGTGGACGTAGGCACTTCAGAAAACGCCGAACCACTTTGAACATTGTCTTGTTCTTCATCCTTCTTCTCTTCTCTTTTGCCATTATTGGGTTTGTTTGTTGCAGGTCTTCTTATCGATTGCGGCATTGGGCTCAAGAATCTGGTTGATTGGTTTCCCACATCAACAGATTTCAAATATAAAAGTTGGGGAAATGCAATTGAGCATTGGATCGTTACGAATACTTTTTTTCTTGTTTAATATGTACTTTTTTTTTTTGTCTCAATCATCTATGTCTACTATTATGATAGACAATTGAGATCATGATTCTTTTTTAATTTTCTTAAAATTTCTCCACCGTCTACTTCAAATATGGACGATAGAGATTCTATTTTTTTTTTTAATTTTTTATATCATTGAAAGATATTTTGAGCATTTTAATTAAATAAACCAATTAATCATCGATTTTAATTTTCAGTGACTAAAAGGGAGTAATGTACGATATAATTTGAAGGTAAAGTTAAATTGGCCTAAGTGGATTTGGAGTAATTTCTTCTTGTAATTTGTCATTTTTAAAATTATTATTATTATTTTTTTAAATCATTGAGACTAATTCAAAAGATTATCGAAATCATATAGGTTCGGACATTGATATTATGATTCAAAAAGTAACTTTTATATTGAAAAGGTCGACTTAAACAATGATAGAAGGATGACCCCAAAGAAGGGGGGAAGTCAGCCATTAATAAGGTTACAGCCGAACCTACGTTCACAATCAACTTGGGAGTGGTGCCTACCTCCAAGGCAAAGCACAGAAGACTGTTAAAACTGTTATTTGCACTATTCATCAGTGTCAATTCCATGTTGACATTGTAGCGCTGTAGGGACGACAATACTTGAATAAAAGCCTATGAGAGCCAACGGTCATATTTTATTACACCCACAATCTAACGGCGTCAATTCAACGCAGATGCAGTTGGCGGTACCGTCATAGAGACGTCAACACTTGAATAAAACCTTATAAAGGCCATTTCAAATAAAAATAAAAACTCATAATGCCAACGGTCATATTTATTTACACAATGGAACGGCGTCAATTAAACGCAGATACAGCGGGCCAGTTGCGTTATAGAGACGACAAAAGAGGAATAAAACCCAGTAACGTCAGCCATTTCCTACCTCGTGGACAAAGACCAAACCGCCAAGAATCAGCTACGGTTACTCCCACGGTTACTCTCATGTTCCCCCTGCCCTTTCTTTATCGTCAATTTTTTTTTCTTCGTCTTCTCACTCTACAGCCTACTTTGCCAAAATCCTCTAATTAGGGTTTCGGCAAATGGAGTGGAACAGAGCAGAACGCTTCCCTGATCACCAAGAATTGAACCGTAATTCTTGTTCTTGGCCCGCCGACAATAACAACCACCGGTGGGGCCCCTACCAGTACGACCAAACAAGTGGTGAATCCGCTGATTTTTATGGCGGTCAGCTTCCGTCCTTTCCTGGTCGCAAGAGAGGTTTCCATCAGTCTGCTCGCGGTGCTTCTTCAGGTCTCTTTTTTCTCTATTGTTATTGTTCTTGTTTATACGAAATCATCAATTTAGGTTTTTTATTCTCCATATTAGTATAAATCGTTATGTCATTTTGTAAAACGAAGCACGACAAAAGAATGTTTTCAGTGTGTTGCTATACTTTCGATTTATAGTTTGAACTTCAATCTTTTGTTAATGTTTTCAGTTGTTGCTGTACTTTCGATTTATAGTTTGAACTTCAATCTTTTGTTCATGAGATTACTGAGCCTGAATAGCTTTTCGATTACTCTCACATGTTTTATAGATCATGTTGATGGTGGCATTCTTGCAAAACTTTTTGTTGCACCGGTTCCAAGAACTGCTACTGAAGACGATGTAAGTTGTTCTCGTGGTGTTGAGTAATCAATGTTTCTTGAAAAAATCATGATTATGTGGGAAGAATGCATAGGCATTGCAGACTTTTCTTAAATCTGTTTTCTCTCGAGTTATTACTTTCACCGTGCTTCTGGCAACTGTTAGTTTCTATCATACTTTTGGACATCGCTTCTTTAACTATGCTACTTACTACTATCAATTGCCATTTAACTTTTGGATATTGCTTGTACATTAGATACGGCCCTTGTTTGAACAGTATGGAAACATTGTTGAGATTGTTCTTCCAAGGGACAAGAAAACCAGTCAGCAACAAGGTATGTAAGTGATTCATTGAAGAAAGTGATTCTAATTCACATCAGTTGTTATTATCACTTTTCTGGTCGGAAACATTTTCATGTTTCTTATCAGAAAAGGAGGGAAAAGAGGAAAAAGAAAGGTTGTAAGTTTTCTGGTATGTTGGGGTGCACTGCTGTCTTATGTTTCAATTTATTCTGGGGACTTGTTAAGTTTACATCCTACCTCAATGCTGAACAGTAGTACTCACAAGCTGATATTTAAGTAGGATTTTGGATGGCAAAAGCTTTTTATTGTCATATCTCAGTTACACTGTTCCAGAATGTAATTTTGTCAAATCAGTTTCCCTGTGTGATTAATTTTATTTCAATCATCTGCAGTTTACCAATGTATCATGGTTTTTGTGAACCTTCAGTTTCCTTGGGTGAAAAATTTTATTTCTGGTCACAAAGAGCATAAGAAATGTACACAATAAGAAAATGAGAGAAAGATGAGTATAGGAGAATGAGATACTCATTATTATTCAGCCAAAGTACATGAATTTATAGTGCTAGACCTAGAAGAGAAAGGAAGTGTAAAATAAGATTACATTAATTTGCTCTCATTGTTTCCTGTAAGTGATTATGTCCTAGAAGATGTTTTTAATCCAATGCATGTCATCTTGAAGTAATTATGGTAATTAATGAATGTAGCTTGAAATATTTTTCTGCAGCCTATTGCTTTGTCAAATATATGACATTTGAAGAAGCTGGTAGGGCTATCAGAGCGCTACACAATCAGTATACTTTTCCTGGGGTGAGTTCTTAGGGCCAGGATAACAGTTAAGAAACTTCTTGATGTTGGTGTTCCCATTTTCTTATAATCAGTGAACATGCTTTTTTTTTTCCCAGGAACAGAGTTCCATCAGAGTGAAATTTGCTGATGGAGAGCGAGAACGCTTTGGTAAGTTCGTATTCAATTAAATATTAAAATATCTTTAATAGAATTTCAGATTCCAATGCATGTCTAAAGCTGTCTGTAACTTTTAGATATTTAGCACCACTTCAATAGACAGTTTGCAAGATTTGTTATGGTTATGCTGGTCTGCATTTAATGTTTCTTTTTGCTCTAGAGGTGGAAGGGCATGGTAGAGAAATTATCACTGATCCAGTAAGATGGTACCTTTATTTGCTTAAATTACAATTCCAGCACTTGGTTGCTATGAATTTGGAGTGATATATATATATATATATTCTCGTGGCTCGTTGTGGGAGTAGAAAAATAACTAAGTACATCATTAGTAGTGCAGTTGTGGTTATATATAATGTGAAATTTAATAAATGTAGGTACTTTTCTTCACAGTTAGACTGTTAGAGAAAATTATATTGTGTCTTCTGGTTAACTGGTCTCCTCTTAACAGTTATGACCATATGGTTGTTGAATGGATTAGGGATAAGAATGAAATTTATTAATTTTACTATTTGTGCTTGTTGGGAGTTTGGTTTCATCTTTTATTGAATTTTCATGACAATATGATGAGCTACTCTTATGACATCAGATTTTCCTTGGGCGAAAGGGTAGGTTATTAGTTTTGACGAGATATGCTGCTTTATATCTTTTCTTCTTTTCTTCTTTCTTGGGTTAATACATTGTATGACTGCTATCATACTTCAACAATGATTATAATCCTTGCTTTGTAGGTCATCATTTTTTATCCTGTGTTGTCATAAGTGTAATTTTCTTTGTTACTCTCTGATGTTATTTTTTTGTCATTTCTTCTTGTTGAATTAATGTTTAATCTGTGTTCCATTTGTCCCAAACATAGTGGCCACTCCGCAGAAGTTATATGTTGGCTGCCTGAGCAAACAAGCTACAAAAAAGGAAATTGAGGAAGTATGCTTTACCTCCATTTAGCATTTATTTCTGCCCCTAAATTTACAAATAATTGTCTTGTTTCCTATTTGCATTTCTTTTAATTTGTTTAGGCAGACATGCGATGAGGGTAGGTAAGCAGTAGTATATATGATGGTAAAAGTGACAATGATTGCCTTTATGAATGTTAAGCACCTTCTGAACGGGATGAATAAGAAATTTCCCAAGGCAATAAAAACATTGAGTTTTGCAATTGAATGCCCAGGTCATGACTAATGCCTATCAATCTGTGTTCCATTTGTTCCCGACCATTGTGGTTCCTCCACAAATGTTGTATTTGGCTTCTTGAATTAACAAGCTTCAATAAAGGAAATTGTGGAGGTAAGCTTCACCTCCATTTAGCATTTCTCTCTGCCCCTAAATTGACAAATAATTGTCATGATCCTGTTTGTTTGAGCAGACATGCAATGCAAGGGTAGTAGGTAAGCAGCAGTATTCATGATGGTAAAAGTGACAATCATTGCATTTGCGAAGGTTGTGCTCCCTTTGACTGGGATTAATAGAATTTTCTAGGCAATAAAATCATTGTCCGGATCATGAACAATAGCAGAAATTCACTGTAACTTTTTGTTATGGTTTAGCCCTGTGATTAAGAATCTTGGAAGTAAATGTTGCTCGTATTGGGGTGTGGAGGCTTTTGGTTTATATATGTTTATCACATTAAACTTTGTTTTAAAATGAGGAAAAGAATATTTGTTGATGAGTAAATGGCCTTGTTGCATTGTTCAGACTGAATACTAGGTTTTTACTGCTAAAGTTCTTGTCATTAAACTGGAAATAAAACGTATTTGTAGTGCCTGCTCAAATTGCAGATTGAAGACTATGGTTGAAACTCCTGTTTTGTGCTATGAAATACGGGATACAGCTAATAGTACTTTAGCGGATTTACTTGTCTGTGTCTGTGAGTGTGTCACCTTTCACATTAGGTAACAATACTCTGCATATATCTCCCACATGCACATTTACAAAGTGACTGCATCTCTTTAACATCTGGAAATGATTCAGGCAAGCATCTCATGATGCTAGGGAGGAATGTAAATAATACTTAGTTCTTGTTTCTAAAATAATATTAGTTACCCCATGGCCCCTCCTTGTTTTTCTTAAAGACATGTGAGAGTTTATACGCTAGTATTTTCTGTCTCAGATGTTTTCCCCATATGGTCTTGTTGAAGATATCTACATTATGCGTGATGAGCTGAAGCAAAGTCGTGGTTTGTTCTTCTCTATTTTCTATTTTTTCTTAATTGTTTCCTTACTATTTAATTTGGAGCATTTTTCCATTGAACTTATTGGATGATGATTTTTGCTATTGTGCTTCATCGAAAACAGAGTATGACAGATCTTCCTTTTGCCATTTGCTGTTTTTCTCATGGAAAAGCTAATAAACTCTGTATAACTGTTCTTGTAATCCATTTATCTTTTTCTTCTGTACCTAGAACTCCCCTGACCCTTACTTTTTCCCCAGATTCTAAACTAGGGGCTACTAGCAGCAGACCATGAAACCCTGGAATTTGAAACTTGTAGAATTTTAGTTGGCCTAACTATATGGGCTGAAGGGGTTTTTAACCTTGACCTCATTGTTGAAAGCTCCAACCCTTAACTTGTTCTTGCAATCATTTTTCACTCATCCCTTTGCTGAGTATTTCACATATTACGTAAATGGTGAATGGTGGAGCTGGATGATGTACCTATTTGTTTTAGCTATGATTGTTGTGCTCGAATCAGCACCACATGCATCAAGAACCATCTAGTTGCCTCAGCTTGTTGTTCACGTACTGCAAGTAGTAGGATTACATTTTGTGAATATTTTTGTGAATATTTTTAATATTTTGAGGCATTATATATTTGTATTAAACGTTCAATTCAGATGTTCTGAGATAATTTGTTACTTTCTGAAGGATCTGGATTTGTTCAATTTTCATGTAAAGATATGGCACTGGCGGCAATTAAAGGATTAAATGGAACTTTCACGATGAGAGTAAAGTGTATCTGTTATTTAGATATCTACTATTACTTAGATTTTACATTGAAGGGTATTGAATTATTTTTTCATCTTTACATTCTAGGGTTGTGATCAGCCGTTAATTGTTCGGATTGCAGATCCTAAGAAACCTAGAATTGGAGAACCAAGGTTTTGCTTTTTGCTTTTCTCCTTACAAGTATTTGCGAGAGTTATGAATCCAATATCTGGGTGTTTCTAGAATATCATAATTCAGTGTTTTGAATTGTGATCATGCAAAGCTGCTAAGAGTTTTCTCCAAAGTTAGCTAGCCAATGATCTATGCTAATGAGTCTTTATATTATGATTTTACGAAAAAAAATAAAATAAAAATGGCTGATTGCATTTGTCTGCTCGGTTATCAGCATAAAATATAAATCATTTGCCTAATAAATTTTGGCTGAATTAACATGTGCTCCCATGCAAACAAACAAGATGGTTGTTTTGGCCAACAATTTTTTTGCCTGGGATGTTCTTATGTCAAAGAGAAATTGAGTCTTTGTTATTTCCTAGTTTAGCTTGCAAATATATATATATATATAACAAAATTAAATCAAAGACCAGATGTTTTCATTGTGGAAACACAATGGATCTCCATCTGCTTGGAATTCCATACTTTCTTGTTAGGTTAGGACTTGTGGTTGGCCTCACTTAGTTCTTTCTCTTCCTTTTTTTTACCTCTGTCCAGGGGCAATCATTTATTTGCTAACGCAAATTTTGGTCCCAGTTCTCAAGAACCTGCTAGGTATAATATTTGCCCGTATGCTTTTGATTGCCTTCTCAGGTGCTCATGTAAAGTATACTTCAATTTTATTTTTTTTTATGTATTTATTCCAGGCTAGCACCGCATCTTGGAGAGCCAATAGGAGGGAGTGCTTCTAATGCATCCTACCCTTTGCCACCTTTATCAGTGAATTCCCAACCACAAGCTGTTCCTCACTGGACAAACCAAGAAGCTGCTGCTCCTACTGTCACTCAACAATTACATACTTCTCAACAGCAATGTCAGCAATCACCTTCACAGTTGTCTCAGGTATACACTCTCTACCATTAAGTTCTCATTATCTCAACTAGTAGTCAGTGAGATGCAGTAAAAGGTAACATATGAGACACTGGTTGATTTGAAAGTTAGAGCAGCCACAGTATTTTGAGGTTACCAGGTTCAAGATATTATAGTGATGATATATGTAGTACTTTTTGAAAAGGGATTTGATAAACCATTTGAGGTTACCCGGTTCGTCGAGGTTCTATAGTGAATTAGTGATGATATGTGTAGTACCTGTTGAAAAGGGAATTGATAAACCATTTGATTTCAGAGAAAATTGTTGAGTTCTCACCAGTTTGTTCTGCAGGGTGAAAATGGATATGTGCTCGTGTATGTAACGAGACCTACTTGTACACCCCTCCTATCCTTATTTACATCTTTATGTCTTACTTATGGAATGGAATTAGGGTGGGGTGGGGTGGGGGTGGGGGTGGGGGTGGGGGGAATACAGATTTTTATACGTAGTAAAAATGAACTATAGAACACATGTAAGAAAATCCCATTAAATCACGACACAGAAGCCCATTTTTGTGTTTTTTTTTTTTGGGTCCACGTGCTAAGCTATGGCTTGGCCAAGAACTTTTAGATGCTACACAATAGTGATGAATGAAAGATATCTACCTTACACACATTGCCAACATTAGTGCAGCATGTGGCTGGTAATGCAAGTATTTCCTACAGAGGTTCATTCACTCAAAAGGGGTTGACATGCGACATCATTTCTTTTCTCCTGTTTTATTGGTTTTACTTGGTGTTTATAGAAAATCTATGCATCTCTGCAGTCTCCAAAGGAGGGAAGCAATCCTCAGACAAGCGCTGGGGGCACTTCAAGTGCTCCTGCAGCACCTCAAAGTCCTGAGACAATGGATTTAGAGTGTGATTGGAGTGAACACACCTGCCCTGATGGATACAAATACTATTATAATTGTGATACATGTGAAAGTAAAGTAAGTTTCTTGCGTTGTTAGTTTAGTTGCAGCCTGCTTTTCTCTTTATTTGAGAATATACTTTAAGTCATTCTAAATCGATTTACAGTGGGATAAGCCTGAGGAATATATTTTATATGAGCAACAGTTACAGAAGCAGCAAAAGCCACAAAATTTAAGCCAACAGCATTCATGCCAGTCGGTGGTTCTTTCTACTGAAGAAGTTTCTCAAACTCAAGAAGTGCAGCTTCAGACACATTTATTTCATCAGAAGCTTGAACTCCAACAACCATCAATGTCTGCCCCTGTAAGAAAAAATTTTTAGTTGGTCCTTTATAATTTAAAACTGTCTTTCACATTATTAATTAGTCCACAGCTATAAGTTTGTTCAATGGAAGACTCTGGTAAAGTATTCAGAATGTTTTTTAGACTTTGTAATTTTTGTTGGAAGAGTTATATAGTTTACTTGGTATTTTGTTAGTGCTGGGATTGCAGCATATTGCACATATGCACCTCATGCAAACTAACAACTAGTGATTAAACATTGCTTTGCATAATTGAAAATAGCCGGTTCTGTCACTTAAATGTTTTGTGCGGAATGTCTTTTGTTTTGAATATATTTGTTCTAGTATTAATACTCTTATTTGCTAAAATATTTTTTTGGTTTTATCAAAATGATAATAATATTAATAGTAACAACAAAAATATCAACAATAAACAATTAGAAGATGTGTATCTTGTCACAGCACACATTTGTGATTTTCTGCACATGGGGTGGAATGGTTCACGTGCCATGGTAGCTTTGAGCACATATAGAATGTACTTGATAGTATGATTTGTGTTATGATTTTTTTGTGTTGCTGCAACTTTTCATCCTAAATTATATGAGTGAGAATTATATATTAACTATGGAGACATTCTTGTGGTTGAATATGTTAGGGTACCCATTGACTATCAAGTTAATTACTGCCTTCTGTTTAGAATATATTCACTTTCATGAGCTAATGGAACTAGGTAAGTCTTTGATTTCTAAATTTAAGCTACAACTTATACGTCATGGATTAATCATTGGTGGACTATCCTTGGATCGTGCATGGGTAAAATTCACAAATTTGGTTTAGTGCATCACATTCATATAACAGGGAAGGTTCAGTTAATTTCTGATCAATGTGCACTGTGAGACTATCCATGATGATTTGATCAGTCTTCAGTCTTTGGACTTCTCAAAGAGAATGAGTTGATAATTTTTGTCAGCTTGAAAAGTGGGAATCTGTTGTGTGCAATAAATGGTAGGATGTGGAAAACTAGATGTATTAACTTGTCATGTTCTGGTAATATGTGTGTCAAAAGTCTGCTTAAAACCAGTGGATTCTATTTTGTATAGCTCTTTAAATCTATGATTCTTTCCTTAATTGGTATATGCTAGCTGTAGGCTATTTATAGACAGTTTTGTATATGGTAATTTGCTAAACTAAGGGCTGTAAATCAGCATGTATATTTTCTATATAAATAGGGAACACAGTTTTCTCAAAACTCTTTTAAGTTTGTCATTGTCAAATGTGGTAGGCATATATTGGTCTCTAATCACCTTTGTAGCATCTTTGTTTAAGAACTTATGCATCATGTTCAAAACTGTACTGGTTAGATTGTGATGAGGATCTTTACTTCAGTTTGCTTTGGTTTTTCAGGATCTGGACCGTCTACAAGTACAGTCAGAAGCAAGTCCAATAATTGATCCAACTTGTGTTTAATAGGTAAAAGTGTTAAGATGGCAATTCATCGATGATCTATCAACAGTTTTAAATTAATGATGCAAGATGATTTTATTTGTTAGAACTTCTCAAAAATAGTAAATATAGCTCTTAAAGTTAATATAACTTACATTTGTTACATGTTGTTATCCAGTTCATATTATTGTTTCTATAAACACCCTAGCCAATGTATAACTTCAATTATAGAGTATTTTATCTGCATATAAATTCAAACTGGAGCTGATTTTTACATTTATTTCCTCAAAAGATTAGATTTTCATCTTTGATGCTGTTCTTACATGTGCTGTGTAGTGGCTTAAGAGGATTTTTCGATTCATGGTAAAAGTGCTTTCTATTGGTTTCAATTATAATGTGAAATCATGAGTTTAATTTGGTGAGTTCTCATGGATATCTACTCCTTTTCCTTCAAGTAATGTATAATTATGGTAAGACGACGTGTATGCAATATCACATCATCAGTTGTATAAATTTCTAATGTAATCTCCCTTGCCGGTATATACAAACCATTGCATCATCAGCTGTCAACTTTGTGACTTTCAGTATTGGCATGGTTGAATTATTTACTGACAACTACTAATATTGGAATTTTATGAGACTTGTGGCTCATGTGAATTATTTTCCTTGACAGCTGTTTCAATGATTGCCTGTAATTTATTTTGTTTTTCATTTTAAAGGTATACGTCATGTTTATAAATCCACTTGTACAAGTGACATTTGAAAGAAACATCTGCAGTTACTTTATGCTAAAACAAGTCATATACAGCATATTTGAATGCAGAGTAAGGTATAAGGAGCTTCCCTAAAAGCGTGCGCTCATAAGACTCAGGTAGATATGCAGTTGCAGATGTCTTTTAAGGATATGTATTATGCTTTGCCAAACATTCATGTTCCTTACGTGCTGTACTGTATAACAATTTTTAAGTTCATTTTGGCGTGGTTCTGGTTAGATGGTAGTGCATTAGTATGAGCATTTGAGTTCTAGACAGAGGCTATGGTACCATGCTGCTGAAAATTTGACGTCCAGGTTAGGTAATTAATTCAACAACTTTTTTCTACATATTACTGGACGAAGAACGGGATTATTGCAACCAAAACTCTTTTTGGTCTCATAGATGCTTATGTAGAGGCCGACCAAGTATTTTCCTTTAGAGACACATCGATTGCTTGTCCAATTTAGCCTCCTTTAAGCTCCTGTGATTGCTGTGTGTGAACAGGACAAGAATATATTTGACTTTACTGAATGGCTGAAACTGACCTAAAAAGCCATTTGGTTCTCTGTTATAGCTGGAAGTTTGGAAAATGCCCCTCCCTTGAAGTTAATTATCTGCCTTCTTTTTTTTTTTTTTTTTAGGAATTGGAACTGGTTCAGTGGACAACCGGGAACAACTAGGATAGGAACACTGTACGTGACTCGGGATATTGCTCCCAAATGGAAAAGATCCACCCACACGGAGGTACGAGAAAGATCCACATAAAAGTGGGAGGGTAATCCATACAAAGGTGAGAAGGTAATTCACACATAATGGTGGTGGGAATGTTATTTATTTTTTGGGCTACACAGTCAAACTTATGCCACCAAAGGCATGGAGGCAGCTAGCGCAAAAACCAATGACGTCAGTTGCCATTGATGAAGTTAATTATCTGCTTGTTTCAATCGTCAACAAGATAAGTATGTGTATACATATACACATATTGGAAGGAACAAGATAAGTATTGCGGTGTGATATTCAATTATCTTGATTTGGCAAAGATGATTTAGCGTGGCAAGACATGCACTGTTCTCATAGAAAGACTGATCAATTCCACGATCCTCAATATAAGCATTCCTATGTTAATGAAGTTAGTTTTCCATATAATTAGTCTTACATCGTATTGATCTGCTCGCAGATTAACAATATGTTGAAATGTGATTGGTAGGCTAAAGAATTTCATCTACACATGCACACACATGCGTATATTGCCCACTATTTGCGGCCGTGCTGAGAACAATCGAAAAAGAACAGCAATGAAAGTTGGCTTTTCCATTTTGTTTTATATTATTATATTCATCCACTATTTAAATTAGTTTTATACTGTATTCTTCTAGTATTTAAATTTATTAAAAGAACATTTGCGAACATTAAAGCAACTGATGATTGCCCTCCATCGGTGGGCATGCTCACAAAATGAGAGTGGCAAGAAAAAGTTGGCCTAGGTTTCCCGCGGGTAAACAAAGCAATAACAGCTTCATATCTACAGATTTAAGAATCGCCACTACTCTATATATATATACATATTCCTGCGTTAAAAGATATTTTTCTGGTTATACAGCACCAAACCAAACTGACAGTATTCTGCAGCCAACTGAATCCATGAATCCATGAATGAAGCTGGCGGTGCTTATACGCAAAAGGATAGCAGAGAGTGAGAGAACAGGTATCAACAGGCATGCTATGAGTGGGTCAGTAGTCGGTGAGTTATCATTCCATTTTGTATCCACCCTTCACAAACCTAGAGACAGCACATTAATTTCACCCCCACCAAATTCCCAGAATAGGCGCCCCTCTTGTTAAGAAAAGTATAGTTTTATGGATTGATTCCCAGACTAGGAAAGGGCAGAAAGGCTGCATTAATTTTTTTATGGAGAGAAACCCTAGCCCTCAAACACTCTTGATTGTAGTACCTCTCAATGAAATCAATGCACATTCCTTCGACGACAACGTCTATAGGACAAAAAATAGAGGGATAAGAACTATGATGTATCATCGCCATTATTTCCCAACCACATATTAAGTACTATTGAACCCAAGAAAGAAACTAGTTCTTGCATTGGATCAAAAACCACCCATGCTACACTGATTTTCATTAAGGGTTTGTATTATAAGGTGAAATGGGTTCTTCTGCAAGAAAAAAGATCAGCTTCTGTCAGCCAGAAGATTACATACCATTTATAATTGGACTTCCATCCACACTTTCTTTAAAAAGAAAAAAAAAAAGTCAGTAAGAGAACTACACTAGACAGCAGTAATAAAATATACTAATCTACTCTTCTTTTAGCATATGTGAAGGGATGATGTCTTGAAGAAGTCCATGATCTTTGAACAACGTTGGCCCTGGGTTCAAGAAACGCCTCTCATGAAGAAAAACACCATTTGTTGAACCGTAATTACGAGGCAAATTCACAGGTAACAAGCTATTGACAAAGGGTTGTACTTGTTGCTGATAATGAGACATTGTCCCCTGATTTGGCATTCCAAAGGTGGACCCAACAGTGTTCACCGGTGCCACTCCGGCTAGGCTTGGACGTGGTATCACTGGGCTTGGGTGGGTGTGTTGGCCCTC
Source organism: Dimocarpus longan (assembly GCA_022984855.1). Taxonomy (NCBI): domain Eukaryota; kingdom Viridiplantae; phylum Streptophyta; class Magnoliopsida; order Sapindales; family Sapindaceae; genus Dimocarpus; species Dimocarpus longan. The sequence continues at coordinate 24,682,415 of CM041015.1, forward strand.
GTAGGTGGTCACTACTATGCTTGGATCGTTGTAAGATCTCTCCACTCTTTTCTTCACATTACACGAGGCTGTGGTGCAACGATAGTAACTCCTGAATCAACAAAAGAAAATATATAACAACAATGATGCAAAAGCAAAAACCCATATATCAAAGCTGTGGAGGTGTGATTTTTGAAACAAAACTAGTACAGTTTGTGTAGAAACATTGAAGTTAGTACCTAGGAAAGGGACTGTCCTTCACAGCTTTTTGACCGTACTTTCTCCATCTGTAGCCATCTTCCAAGTGATCAACCTCGCTTTTCGTCATGAACGCGAATCTCGGCTCTCTCTGTCTTTTCTGGTTTGTCTTCTTGGGTTTCAACCTATTCCCACGAACACAAAATACCAAACAAGTTAGTATCAACACATCATCAAGATCCTTATCTTCAATCGAATCTCATATCACAAAAGTGAAAAGACCCTCCACAACATTAACGACTGTGTTTCTCAGTAAAACTGCAGAAACATATATCAAAACACATAACCAAACCAAACCAAAAATAATAATAATAAACCTTTTTTTTTTCCCTTGACAAGTTATAAAATAAAGGCATTAAATTAAGATAAAAGCAGTGTAAAATACAGAAGAAGACTCACTGTTTCTTGGTCTTTTGTTGATCTTCTTCCTCTTCTTCCACTTTAATCTGTTCATCATTGACAGCCTCACTTGACGCCGATGAAATCGAGGAAGAGTTAGGAGTCAAAGGCTGATTCAACAACTCAGGAGATTCCATCTTCGTGACAGCAGTTGGATTTGGAGAGGAGGAGGAGGAGGGTACCGTGGACGATGGTTGTTGTACCATATCATACAAAGAAGAACCAAAGTTTTGAACACCCAGTAGCTCCATAAACCCTAATGAGCTCTTCTCTCCTTCAGCCAAGTCAAATAGGCCTTGTACTGGAAAACCAGTTGACACATGATCAAGAAATGACGATGTTCCCATACCACCATCCATCTCCACAGCTTCTTTTATGTCCATATAGATCAATCAATACTTGAAACTCTTCATCAAAGACAAGAGAGAGAGAGAGACAGAGAGAGAGGCTTGTTGAGTGTTGAATAAAGAAAGTAGAGTAGGGTTGATCTGGTTTATAAGGGTTAGGTGAAAGTGAGAGAGAGCGAGTTATGGAAGAAAATGAGAGACTTGGCAATAGCAGAGCTGGCTAAGTGGCAACAAAGAACTGACTTGACCGGCAATCATAGGTCAACATTTTGTACGGATTGAACAGTACCGGTGGAAAATTCAATGGTATAAGTCCAGTGTGCAGTTGGTGGTCCGACAAAGCGGTCGACGCTTTCATACATGTAAATTGACCGTGTTAACCGGTCCCATGTGTGAACGGATCGTGCTACACGTGAGATTCTTACGCCGTAAAAAGGCTTCCCAATTCGTAACTCGCTCGTGTGTGCATGGGATTTGTGAAAGTGTGCAAGCAATCAAAGTGAATCCTCTTAAGATATTGCCCTTTTCTCTATCCCTTTTTTTTTTATATATATTAATTTCTCTTCACATAATGTTGATTAACTTATCTCCTAGGCCAGATTATTTATTATTTATTATACATGTATGCTAGAGATAATGTCATCTTTTAACTTAATAAGAAATTGAGTATTTAGAGCTAACTTTAACTAAAATAATTAACAATATATTCTTAATTAATTATTAATTATTGAGATTAAGACTTCCATTACACATCAAGGCGTATACTGCAGAATTTTAAATAAGTGCTTTCCTGTTTGAACCTTTGAATGATTCAACACCTGCGTTAATAGTAAACTGAGTGAATTGATTATTGAGTAATCTTGTTTCATGCAATTTTTATATGGGAGAATTATTTTAATAAAAATTAATCAAATATTAGTTATTTAATTGAGAAGGGTAAACAAAATTAGTGGAATAAACACATTATTGGAAGAAATAAGTATGGAACTAGTTTGAGGGACATTTGTGGAAATGACAATAACTGATAGTGAAGAGCTTGTGAGATAAAATATACAAAGAACCTGAATATAGAATAAGATTCAAATTAAAAGGTGTGAAATGGGGATATAAATGTCGGAAGATTATAATAGTCGGTGATATGGGTACTTTTTTTTAAACAACTTCTTTTGTAGCGAATGAAAATCATAACACGAAAAGGGGCAAAAATAAAAAATAAAAAATGATAATGATAATAATGTTTTGTTTAAATTTCTTTCTTTTTGTGCATCTCTTTTAATGAGAAGCGTATGGAAAAGTCCATGCACGTGTGGTGTATAATTGAGGCCTTGAGAGGCAGGATGGCACGCTGATATATTGCGTGTAAACCCGACTTACCTTTGCATGCTTCAATTATTTGCCTTCTCACTTTTCTTGGTAAATATTTAATTTCTTCTCCTCTCTTTTATTTGTACTTTGGGCAACATATCAGTTTCGTATACCTTCTCACTTGACTATGTACAGTCCTTTTTTTTTTTGTTTTGGTCACTCTATGTACACAGCCTTTTATAAATGTACTTTAAAATGAATATATCTTAATCATTTAACTAATCTTATAGAGTCATTAATTAAACTACATTATCACAATTTTTCTTTCTTTTTAGGTCGAGTGGAATACTTTCACACCACTGAATATTCTTAAATTTGAGATATGTCAATAAAATAGATATTAATTTATGGTAAAGTAATTATAGTAGGTTTCTCAACATAATTGACAACTGTGTTCCCTATACATAAATGATTAGAGTATGTAGTAAAATATCAATACTGCAATACAGTTATCACATTGATATACAAAATTAAGTTGATATACATACGATCACTCTGTTTTTTTATTTTTATCCCGTACAAGAAACAAATCCTAGGAGCAAAGGCCTAATGCCTCGTGGAAAAGTAAGTCACCTTGGAGCACTAGTGTATCAAGGTCGATTTATCACGGTCACTCTCACGGTGATTAGTATTTCCTTTAATACATAAGGTATTTTTCTTTCTTTTAAGATCCATTTTTCAATTTTAGAAAGTCTATTTTTCAGATTATATCTTAATAGATCTATATAAAATGTTCAATTATATATTTATTTATGTAATAATATAAATAATAATTAAAAAAAAAAAAAAGAAGACGAAAACAGATCCCAGAACTTGCTTTAACATTTTGGATAAGACTGAGAAACCTGATTGGAGTAAATTATATCCAAAGGCGCTGTATTGCATCAAGGTGTCCTCCCAATCACATCCAATTGTACGTGCAGCAACATCCATATAATCATTCAGTACGTATAGTGGCAACTAGCAAGTGATAGCATATCATATATTATATATTGCCACCTAATCCAAGATTACATCAACAATATCATAAAATTTATTCAGAACAAAATTCACGAACAAAACAAAGCCTCTCTTGTTTCAACTTGCATCGAAATTCAAATTAAAAAAAAAACACACACACACTGTATATGTGGGCTATCCACAATAGCCCCATAAAAAGTGTAATACAAATCTTTAGATAAAACTTGAAAAGACAAGAGTTTGGCAACACAAAAAAGATTTGCCAAGCAAAATCCAAACCGAAAAAAGATTACCCCAAAATCAATGTTAGCTAATCAGCTGCTTTCCCGCGAAACCAAAGCCCAGCCACGATACACGGCCCGCTGTCTGTTTCTCTCACATCGATGCTCCCCCACCACCACCTTTCAATATCTTCCACGTGTTCTTTTTCTTCTTTATTGTACTCTCATGGGTCCCCCATCCACCGCCGCTCGCTTCTACGTGTAACATCCAACGGTCCTCTTTTCTTCTGCGTGACATCACAGATACGTCCAGGCCCCTCTTTGTGCCGCGAGTTTGGCCTCCACCGTTTAACGAGATTCATGCTTTCTCCAGTTATATTACAATAATTAAAGTTGATTCTCACATCTTTGCCACTCGTTGCTATAATATATTACACAAAATTATATATTTGTCTGCATATAACACATGGCATCATTTTTTTATTCTTCTCTTTAATTTATATTGATGGTTAGATCTGTGTCTAAGAGTGATTAATAATGTAACCGTATTAAGTAAGTGACTATTAATAATCAATTTGTTATCAATGGTACTGATGATGAAATTATTATTATTTTTTTAAATTGAACCGATCAATCTAACAAAGGAATTAGAAAAAATATTGTGTCGTTTAGAATTTGATTAAAAAAATAAGTATTATTCTTGTCATTGGCTTATCTATTGGTCAAATTATATGAAATTCACCTTAATCCCGAAACCTTAATTTATATGATTTAAATCACATTTTTTATTTTCGAATTTTGATTTATTTAATCTTGTTCATTGAAATAAAACTTCTTAAGTTAACAAAACAAGAAACACAAGATGCAGGCGTTACATGATGAGTTTAATTTTAAGGTTAATGGTGTCCAGTGATACAAACAGAGGAGGTGAAGGCACAGCTAGCTTTTACGCGGTTTTGGAATATTCTAGGGTTCGCTTTCAATACACGCTCCCAGAATCTTCTTTTTCATTATTAATATTTTTATATTATTCAATATTATTCTATAATTAATCTCCATCTACATTGCTAGTGGAAGGTGGAAGTTATATTGATTAATTTTAATTAATATTAAAAAATAAGCAATTAGACAGATTAAACAAAAAAAAGGATGCGAGTGTTTGACTCGCTTGTTGCTTCTTCGAAACGTTTGGGAGCTCAAAAAGAGACAAAAATTGCGGAAATGATTTAATTTTAAGAAAGTAATTTGTATTGTTGTGAGGGTAGTCACTAGTCACAATCTTCTGTTAGACCCGGAACCCAATATTTTGACCGTGGTCACCAGTCACCGCTACTTACTGCTCCTGTTGCCACATCCGATCAACATTTATAGCTGTGTCCATCGGTCAAATCTTTGAGTATTGCTTCTTTGAATTTTTGACGTTGCAATTCTTGTTTTTATCTATTTATTAGTTTCTGTAATAATTATTATTTAAGCAATTCACTTTTAAAGGCTATGAAACAATAATATAATATATAGAAGACGCCGTCAAGGGTAAACCAAACTATCGCTTTGATTACTAAACCAGAGAAGGAAAGACATTGTTTGTCTCTCGTACCTTTCCTTCTCTGGGTTTTGTTTCAAAAAAAAAAAAAAGTACCATCTCCTTTTATGTGTTCGTGTTGCTGCATTGACAGCTAGAATTACATGAGATTCAGTTGTATCATATAGTACTCCATATATGTTTTCCATCTCTCTTTACACATGGATTCACGGTAAAAAGCTAAATGCTTAGTAAAAACTCATATGACCTATTTCCTCTCAACTTGGTGATATTTTTTTTTCTTCCGTTTTAATGGTGGGGGCACCATTCGCTTTTTATAAATTATGTGGAGAACTTTTTTCTACTTTCTTTATAGAAATAGTCATATAGATGTTTCCATATCATATAGAGATTAGAGTTATACAAATAATGATGAATCTCATATGTTTTAATAGATTTTTGACACATTCAATGTCAACTTTTAAAAAAATAAAAAACTTATACATATTTTATCATTCAGTAAATCATTATTGGATTTTGTATTTTAAAATAGTTGTCCCATAAAGCAAATAGTAAATGGAAATAATTTGTGGAGGATATTGATATATGTTAGATGGTTCTATTATTTAACGTGTTCGGTTAACAAAAATTTCAAGAAATCTGAAAAACAGGAGGTAGAGAAGAGATTTGAATTAGGGCCTTACGATTTACGAATCAATAAACCTAAACATCCAAGCAATTAGAAGAAAGTTAGTTTAACAATAGTACTTAAAATGTATGGAATTAATATGCAAACCAATAACATTGTGTAACATGGGTTATATTTCCCTATTTTAATCATAGTTGGAATATATATAAGTAGTTAATTAAATCCTCCATTATTCGTAGGGAACAGCTAGAAATAGGCTTAAAGTACGTGGAATTAATATGCTAACCAATATCATTGTGTAACATGGGATTATGTTTCCCCATAAATATATATACATATAATAACTATATTATCGATATTTTATAATTTGAAAAAATTACGATAAATTAATCAAATTCATCTATTGTATTTTCTATTTTAAAACAAATTCTTTTTTTTATTTAATTCCATTACCGTAAATAAATTTAATTGATTTTATATATACATAAATAGTTAATTAAATCCTCCATTATTGGCAGGGTGCATCCTCCGTTATTGGTAGGGTGCATCAGAAATTAATCTAAGTGTTCGCTCGTGATTAAGTTTAAAATACAATAAAAGATTTCTTAACCCACCTAACCGTTACTTTTAATTAAAAAGTCACCAACTTGAAGCCTTGAACTTATCCTGACCATAATCAAAAAGAAAAAATTTGATTAAAAAAATAAAAAAAAAGGTAGAAGAGAAGACCTTCTAGAATTTTGACATGTATAATTGAAGCACGAAGCTCGTCATTGATAATATCTGACTCGTGAACCGGTGGTAAAACTTTTGATAGATAATCTTTTTAAGTGAATCATCGATCTTGATTGACCCCATCAAGATTTTCAATTCAGTGGTTCGGATTTGAGCTGCACATGGGCAAGTCAAAAGTTCAAAACATTAATCTTTTTTATGTTTTTTGGAAACTAGTTCAAAACATTCATCTTCAAGCATAGTGCGTTTATATATAGACGTATGCTTGTTGAAGCGAATCAAGTCAAATAGAAGCAGACAATCCTCCAACAATTTAATATTTGTGCATCTTCTTCTCCGTCGGATTGGTATATCTAATTGTGTACATACAATATGTCATTCTTTTAATTTCCTTTTGCGCAAAATATTTCAGTATATATAGTTGTAATGCTAAAATGTTCATAATTTTAGCAAGCGATTTACCAATTTTTGATGATATAATTATGTGTGAAACTTTTGATAACTGAGTTGATTAGATTATATTGTCATAAACTTGTATATTTGATAAAACCTATCTATTGGTAAAAACTAAAAGGAGTATTTTTAATTTCAGAAGTCTTTTTTCAATCATTTGATAGTAACTTTAACAAAAGTTTCTGACCAATTAAAAAAATGTGTTACATTTATTACGAAAAACTTTGAGTTTTTCCAAATATATATTTTGGACTAATATCATGTTTTTCAAAGTTTTTGTTCAAATGATATGATATGATTTTTTTTTTTTTCTAAGGGTGGACGAGGCATGATCAAATTTATGTAAGACTATCCACACATTATGTTTTACGATAAGGGTGAAACTTGAACATTTGATTTTTTTGAATCAAGATAAACAATCTTTATATGGGATGACGTGACATATGAATTGTCAACATCCTATTTGTTATGGGTATTTTGGAGTTATCTAAATGAGCTGGTAAAAGCCTAAAACTGACCCAATAAAACCACCAAATAAACTAAAAGGCAGAAAACATGTTTGCTTAAGTCTCAGCTCGTATAAGTTATCCAACTTGCTAAATCGATGTCGTCTACTATTGCAACTCTCGGATCACCAGTCATCCTCTGTAGCTCCAGGTCGTCCAGAGCCGACCTTAAACCTCAGATTCTTAATTCTCCAAACGCTCAATCCGTATAAGCAAGCTCATAACCAGACTTCAGATATTATAGCTCGCAAAAACAAGCTCTCCGTTGTTGTAGCTCGCAGATGACAAGTCAATTTCAGTCAGAACTGTCAGACGAAATTCGGCTAAGCGTATCGTACATGTTAATTTTTCAGAATTAACAACATAATTTAAGGAAATATTACCTAACCGGTATGAATTTAGCGTCTAAATGATGTTTTGACAGAGTTGACATGATAAATGTCAGTCCCGAAATTGTAATTTATCATGATTTTACTTTGTTTTATTGTATATTATTATAGTCTCTTTATTTATAAATAGAGACAGAAACCCATTGTAAAAGCGGAAGAGAAAACAATTAGTAAAGATACAGTCACTCTGTCGAAATAACTGGTGAACAGTTGTAGACGTAGACTACTCTTTGGGCCTAACCATGTAAAAATCTGGTCGTAACAGTGATTCTTCCTCTTCCTTTACTTCTTTTTCTCTATTCTCTATTCACGCTTGCAGTTTGAGCTTCAAAGTATCTGATCGGTTAAATCCAGACGTCGACTCTGTTAATAATAAAATAATGTGATAATTAATAAGATGTTGACTGCTCATATATCATGTCATTTGAAAAAAAAAAATAAGAAGCTTAACATTATGCTATTTTTTTTTTTAGCTTTTTTAAAAGAATAATGATAGACCTCCAAATTTTTTATCCAAATAATTTGATATATAAGTTGTCAACATATGATGTGATAATTAATATAATATTGATAATTCACATGTCACATCATTTTGATAAAAACTTCAGAAAATTTAGCATTACTCTTTTTAAAAATATTACTTTAACTAACCTATTCGACTCTAATGACACGCTTAATAATCAATAATCGTTAAGAGGAAAAGAGAATTTAATTTCTGATTTATGATTCCATTATTATAAAATCCATAGAGAATCAAATTACATGGATCCTACACTATAAGGAATTGAGTTCCTCTGGGAGAAAGAACATGATTCCTCTCTACCATTTAAGAAATCAAGTTCCTTTTTTTTTTTCATTATCTTTTCTGCGAAATTTTATCTTATTTCCAACTACTACTAGTAAACATGACCTAATTCTTACATGTCCTTTTTAATAAATTCACTATATAAAATCTCTTTTAAAATTAAACAATCAACTGATTTACACAATCTAAAGAGCTTTTAATTTGCAACCAACTGATATTTTTGGAAATTATACTCGTAAAAGCTCTACTTATTTATAAACCACTAAAAACTTTGTCCGGAGAAACTATACCAAGCATATCTAGGTATACGATAAGCACCATTGTATTGTACTCTCGTGCATGGATAGAAATTGCTTGCAAGCTTTTGTCCCAAAAAATATATATATTTGTCTATTTTCCAACGTTTTTTACCGTTGAAAAACAACCTGGTTTGCAGGTAAAAAAATCACAGTACAAATGAAATTAAACAAGAAGTTCCAATACAAAATGTTAGGATAAAATGTTAATTTTTCTTTTTGCTTGCGATTGAAGTAAATGAAAGTAGGCTCCAGTGTAAAATGGGCCTAAAATGAGTGGAGGTTTCCTTTCTATCTCTTCCAAATAATTCTATCATTTTTGTTATTTTAGAACAAAATTACCCTTAACCTAATTAAAAATTATAAACATATTGTTTCAGCAAGCGAAAACTATTTCGTTTTGTAAAAAACGATGGAGGCCACCTCGTCGGAGGAGCGTAGACACTTCCATAGGGTAGTATGACTCATAATACCCATAAGGAAGCGTTACTTATAGTTTTATAGACACTCCTGTACTGATTTGCTGGATGAAGAGAAGGGGGAAAATGAAGAAAGAAGAGGAAAATGAAATCTGACAAAGTCAAATTGAAGGTGAAAATGGTAAAAAGGGCTTTTTTTTTTTTTCTTTAAATTTGTTCCAAAAAATACTGTTGTACTGTCAAAAAATTTGACAAAATTTATTGGCCAAATGATATAATAAATTTATGTATAGTTATTAAATTATTAATATATTATCTCAAACTTAATGTGGTAACTATAAATCAGTTTACTATATTATTTGGATAAAATTTTTGAACAATTTTTTTGGAAGAGTAATATTATTCTTCGATAAAGAGTAATACTATATTATCCAAAAAATTGTGTAAATTTATTGTGCAAATGATATGGTAATTTTATATGTAATTATCACATCATCAATATATTATTCTAAAATTACTATACTAACTATAAATCAGCTTGATATATCATTTAGATAAAATTTTTGAATAAATTTTTAAAAATAATATTATTATTCTTTGATAAAGACGGAGGAGGATTGATAAGAGCAATCATTTTGGCCCATTTCCAACAATTTCCTCGTAGAGGCAATACTATCATGTGTCCTAAATTTTACCGGCAATTACCAAACAATAAGTCTTGTACTTTTTTTTTTTTTTAAATAATTCAAGAAGTTTATGATATATATATTATAATAAGTTTATGATATATATATATATATATTATAGTTTTAGACCAAATTGGACCTTACAATTTTATAAATTGGTCAATTTCTAATTTTCATTAATGTACTAAACTTAATGTTAACATTTTAGGGGTGAAATTGTATTTTAAGTCAAATTCTTTACGAAACTGTCACATACCTCGTGTTATCATGCAAAATGACAAAATGATTTTGAGATGATCTCATTTTTTTGTTAATATTTTACCAATTATTTAAACAATAACGTTAGTTTAACAATCAAATGACGAAAATGTTAATTTATCTTTTATTTTACTTTTAATTTTATGTTTTATTTAATCAATTCTATAGAAAAAAAATCAATTTAGTTCCTTTTAGAAAGTTAAAATTTTATTTGGAAGTTGGAACTTAAGAAAAAAAAAATAATGACTAATTTGATCAAAACTACAAAAATCACAAACTACTTCCAGTTATAAACAGGATTATAAAACTATTTAGTCACTGTCCAATTTTACTTCAAATTTTCATCCTATAAACGTCGTGATCGTGATGTGTATCATATTATCGATACGACGCTAATAAATTATTTGTTACACTATTTAACACAAAATTTTGAGTTAAAAGTACTTTTGGAGCAGAGCTTTCAGCATTCAAACTTTCCAGTTGTAGCCGCACACCACGAAACCAGTACAATTCCAAATGCAATGTTAAAAGGTCATCGTCCCACACACTGGAGAGTAGACGCCCGACGCCCACTGTAAACCGTATCTGGGCCCAATTGCTAATAGCAGCTGCCACATATGGTCTCGATGGGTGCCGACACCTTCCTTTTCTCCAATTGGAATATTTCGTGCCAAGCAGTAGCCTATTTGTCGGTCCGCTGTAATATTTCGCCAATTCATACAGTGTCAATTTTGTCATCATCACTACTCAAACTCGCACGCCACCGCCGGATCCACCGGCTTCATACGCGTAGTTTCCACCGCTAATAAATATAATCATTCAATTTTTCAAGAATGTTAATTGATTGAACAACAGTGAAAAAATTTTAATGAATTTCACATCAATAATATTTTTTTTTGGGGTTTAGTTGACTTGGAGGATTGAGTTGGTGTATTAAAGCTAGGAAAATGCCGTGTCCCACTTTTCATGCAATGTGGTTTCGGAAACGTTCGAAAATGTAGGAACAGTCCATTGTGTCGACCGCCAACAATTCCATTTTTTCCAGGGAAATCTTACGGACCCACCCTGTTTTTTTTTTTCTAATGAAACAAAGTAGTGACTTCGAAGTTTTGGTATTAACTCAAATTAAACCTCGAAGTAGCTTATAATAAAATCCAAAAATAGGGTGATTACGTGCTTAGTAGACAAAAACAAAGATTTTCTTGTTTCTCCGTATCAGTAGATAATATGCTACGGCGCATGAATTCGAGGAAAACTTTTCGTGGTTGATGTTTGAAATTTGGCATTGATTATTGGTGTTTTTGGCACGAGCTCATGACTTTGTTTTTGAAAAATTTTTATTTTTAGAAATCATTTGCAAATTTACAGTGGGTAACAAAATTTGGATCATTATCGGGTTTAATGAGACCCTTTGCCACCTAGGCGCTAGTGACAAGCGCGCATGACTTGATCAGTTAGAATGTGTTTGTGAATTTAGCTGAATTCAATTTCTTTTCTAGCCCAAATTATTCAGCCCATGTCCGTTGTGGTTCAATATGGCTGCATTGGGCTAGCTAGAAACTGGCCCAAGGGCTTGGAAGAGGTTGGGTTTAAATTTTTAGCAGTCCTCCCACATAACAATTTGGGGGTCATGGGCTGTTCATGTTCAATGGAATTTAATGAATCACGAAAATCAATATTTCAAAAATAAGAAATAATAATTTGAAAAATTAAAGATCTGGAGAAAAATAGCAGACACTCCCGTAACAACCCATTATTAATACTTTTGGGCAGACAGTGGGGCAGGTGGAGCTCCGAATATTATAGCAAAATGTCAAAATCCACATTAAGAAGAATATTGCTATGTACTACGATGGCAGCTAACGGTTATGAGAAAACTCATCAACGTTTTTTTTTGTTTTTTGACAAAATGCATTTTTAATTTTCAAGAATTTTATTGTTCTGAAATCCATAAATATTAGTTGTCTGGTAGCTAGACACACTGGGAGAAGCGCCACATTTTAAAGTTGTCAAATTATTGTAGAAGGAGTTTTATACTGGTGTAAATTAATATATATCGATGCATATCGATTGATCTTAAACTAATTTCAGAAGCTATCCGAATTAAAAAGTTACTTTATACACAAAAAAATTAGTGTGAGAAAGTTGGTTCAAGATATTTCACGATTTAAGACCAACTTCCTTGTTGATTAAAAATCAGGCCAAGATCAAAAGCTTTCCTATTTGACATTCGAAATTTATTCAGAATTGAAAAATTCGTCATGTTTAGCATGTTCGAAGGGTGTGTAAAGATGAGAAGTGGAAGTGGAACCTAAGCTAATTAATTAGGCAACTAGCTGGCATGTTAAATTTAGTTTACATGATAAAAAGAAAAGGCATGTGAAACTTGTTTGTTAATTCAACTTGGCATAGGTTACTTAAGGCCGTGGTTAAGATTAATGGTTAGGTAAGATATTTAAAATTTGTAAATATGAAATAAAATTTTTATATCATGTGATAAAATGAAATATCTTACTAGATTTTTTTACCAGGATATCTTACTCATTAAACTAATCATTTTGGCCTAATCAAAATTACCCTGATGTTGATGTTAGATTATAGGTTTGCATTATATTGTTTAAGGGATTAAAAGACAACATCTATTTGTGTTGGTTAGCTTTCAAATATTATAATTGTATTAAAACTGCACGTGTATTCACGATATGATCGGATCCAGAGCTAGCCCCTTTAACAGCCGAAATAATACAGAGAAGAGATCACATCATCAATAAATAGGCTAAAAGTTATTCAAATAGATGAATATAAATCTGGAAAATAGTAGTGAATCCAGAAATTCACTTGTTCATCTTAAAGTCATTCTTCACACAATCGAATGACCAAGCTATTGTTAAAACTAGACAGCATGAGCACAAACAGCAGTGCAGAACTTACCAAACCAACAAATCTCTCCTATATGATCGCTATCATGAATCACAAATGAGAATAAAAAAAAAAAAAAAGAAAAAGAAAAAATCGATATCAGCCTTTACAAATGAATTAGTTCACTCATCAGAACCTGTCAATACCTTAACCATAACCTGCATGACTTTTACTTTCATTTGTAAAGCCAAAATATAATCAGCTGTTTCTCTGAACAGCCCATCCAAGCCCATGGATTCGCTTTTTGGGAGCAGTTTCTTCAAGATCCTGACCCTCCTGTCAATGGCGTTTGCTGGCCTTCTAGAACCCTCTGCATGTGCCCTTCTCTTCATCGAGATCCTTCTGGGCCTCCTGCATCTGATTTGTCCTCTATTTTTCCGCGGGAGTAGCTTCCATCTTCTTTTAGCTTGATGTCTTCTCTTGGCTTGGGCTTCCAAGACTTTATTCCATAAAGAGCCACTTGACTTGGAGTTGTCTTCATTTCCTTGAAGAATACACTTCAAGTCAAGGGAATGAAGAAATGGTAGAGAAACTCCCATGGTCATAAATATTCAATAAAAGACCAAAAGAAGTACTTCTCAAGCAAACAAAGGCGTAGTCTATAGACCTCCCAATCGGGTTGGCAAGACAAGACCTTATAGAAGGAATTGCACAAGTGATGGCTTTTATAAGGTATTTGTGAGCTAGGTTGGTGGCCAATAAGGATAATGCAAATAATTAAAAGGCAACCAAAAGGGAGGGACCACCACCATCCATTTTCATAGAAGCCCTCCAAGGGAATGGGATTGATGAATAAGAGAGAGCCAAGTGTACTTAAAAATGTTGGTTGTTTGCTTTGGGCATGCTCTCCAACTCGATGCACATGCACCCACATGATTCTTCACCACCACCCCAACTCTCCAAACCACCGCCTCCATCACCCCACGATAAAAACACCCTGGATTATTCCTCATCACTTTCCAAATTCAATGCATAGATAATGTGAATCCGGGTCCTTAATTTCCTCAGTCCAGCTCAATAAGCATGGCAATCCAATTCATATATAAACTTTTAGGGTTTCGTGGTGGTTAGCCATTGTTTCCAAACGGGAAACCTATTTATAAAACTATTTAAAAATGGTGTGGCTGCGAATTAATTGTTGATTGTCAATATTTGTGTCAACACAAGTAGACATTTTAGATCCTAATGTTGGGATAAGGTAGATTTTCTTCTGACATTCATGAACCCCGGTTTCCATCAAATTATGTTTGTTCTTATAAGGAAGTTTCTATAAATCATGTTTTAACATGTCTGATCAAAAAGTACACAACATTTAGATCAACTCAGACAATCTCTCAGACAAAGATGCGTGCATCTTCGCCGCCGATCCTGCACAACGACATTCTGATATATCTTGCAAGTTAAGGAATCTTTCCCTTCCTTGTTTTCCGGTACACAGTATTATAGCTAGCCATTTTTGGCTTGTCATGATCACATGAACAAATACAATATCTCAACCTGTAGAATATGCTCTCTTCTTTTTTGATCCCTTAAAATCATGCTTTATATTTATCATCACCTCGCAAAATAGCAATCCTTTGCTTTTGCATGCCTATAACTATTAATGTCTTCTCCTAAATTTTTCACGAGCTTAATTGTATAAGATGAAGAGCTAGTTCTAAAGGACATGCATGCATGTGCACTTGTCGTGCGTGTATATACACGGCATCCATATACCCGGAGAGAAAAAATAATGGAAAATAAGTGGAATTTTATCTGGCCAAGCGAAGAAGTGTATACAAGGCATGGTTTTAAACATGCAAACGTGGCAAAATGCAGATTAAGAGGCTATGGCAAAATGCAGATTAAGAGGTTATGTTATTATAATATGTAGCAACGATAGTATGTTTTGGACACCTATTCCTTGTGCTGTATACAACGAACAAGTAGGTAGGAATGTGGGATGTTCTCTTCCTGTCATCCACTATTGTGTATATACTTATTTTTTAATTATATATATATATATATTAGTACATGCAGATAACCTTCGATCAGAAAACAAAACAAATTTAATGACGGCTAAGGCACATAAGTTAATCCTAACCTCCTTAGTCATCCATTATTGATGATTAAATTTTTGTTGATCAATACGTGGTCTTTTTTGTATGCAGCCCAATTGTGCATATGCTCTAATTTTGACATAACAACTTCTAATGTAATTTTTCCATCTTAATTTACTTTATATTAGTAAACAAACAAGTCACATATTATAAACTTTAATATATGATTAAATCGACTAACTGTACTCATGACAAGTGTCTTGTGGTGTGCCCACCAAACTGCTTAAGAGTTTCTCTTGTATACGATTTTCTACTTATAAGCATTTGGCAAAAAACACTACTAATTATTTTGCTTTTAGGCACGCATTTTTATTAGGATGCGAAAATGACCCATTGGACCATTGAACCACATGCCTTGGAATGATAATATAGGATTAAGCCATAATTAGTAGATGCGGGCATCGTACGTGCTCGTGCCACTTGGGCCATTAAATTAAGTAGATCAGCACGCGACTGGTTGGAAGCAAAGACTGCACGTTCTCCATGTGCACCGAGAGACTTAGGTCTAAGCTGCTTTGTGTCCGTTAATGGTTCTATTAAATTTTATGGTTAATAATTCTACTATTGAAGATCTTTGAACCTTGAAACTAAAGTGTTGATATTAAAACAAACAAATCTAAATGAGAAATGATCAAGATTGATCTTGTAAACACTAAATATGTTGCAGAGAATTTCTATTTCTTTTTCATTTCATGAATACAATAAGCAATACACTATTATATATATATATTTACACTGGAACTTGTTACACAAAAAAAGTGTGACCTCTAGACTTGATTCTGACTGGTTAAACGTTAGATGAGCTGGATCCTCTCAACTGATTTTCTTGCCAATGCTAGAACAGGGTCTGATATAGTTGAAGCACCAAGCCTGTCATATTGTTCCACTTGATTATTACTAACTTATGCATTAGATGTTATGTTCCGTTTATGTAAGCTGAACATTCTTTTCAACACTTCCCCTCAAACTCAATGGAGAGTCTAACACATTGAGTTTGGCCCTTGAAAACTGAAATTTAGAAGTTGACAATGACTTGGTAAAAACATCAGCTATTTGATTAATCGAAGGCACATGATTAAGTAGAATTTGCTTCTGCATGATCTGTTCTCTAACAAAGTAAAGATTCAACTCAATGTGTTTTGTTCTTATATGTAAAACTGGGTTGCTTGCCGTAGCAATTGTGCTTTGATTATTAACTCAGATTGTGGGAACTTTTTGTTGAGGTGCCTGAAGTTCTTGGAGATGAGATCTTATCTATTTCAGCTCAGCAAGTATTTAGCTTCAGTTGAAGAACTAAATATTGTGTGTTGCTTTTTGGCACTCTAGCAAGAAGGTTTGATCCGAAATATATACAAAACCCTGAAGTAGACTTCTATCATCCGGATTAGATGCCCAATTAGCACTTGAAAAGCCTACTAGATCATAACATGAGTTAGGGTAACTTGACTTGTCAAAGAAAAGACCTTGAGTTGAAGATCCTTTTAAGTATCTAAGTATTCTTTTCATAGCCTTCCAATGTTCATCTAAAGGAGTTTGCATAAATTGACAAACTTTATTGACAACTCAGACCTTGTAATTATTACATACTGCAATGTCCCAACAACTGATCTATACTTTACTGCATTGTCAATTGGATTGCCTTTATAAGCTAATAACTGATTTCCTACACTTGGAATCATAGGTGAGGAGTATGGTTTTACATTTTCCATCTTGGTTTTCTTAAGCAGCTCCTGAACATACTTATGTTGTGACAAGTGCAGACCTGTGTTTGTTCTTTGTACTTTAATTCCTAAAAAATAGTTCAATATACCTAGATCTTGCAAAGCAAAAGAATGATTCAACTCTTTAACTAGCTTATCAATGTCTTGCACATTTGAATCAGTAATTATGATATCATCAACATACACAAGAATGTAAAGACTGAAATCACTTGTGAACTTACAAAAGAGTGACTGGTCTGCTCTGCTTGAGTTGAAACCAAGCCGAAAGAGAGTGTTTTTAAACCTATCAAACCAGGCGCCCTAGGTGCCTGCTTCAGTCCATACAAGGCTTCGTAGAGTTTGCAGACTAGTTGATTACCATTCACTTCCTCAAAGCCAAGTGATTACTGCATAAATACCTCCTCATCAAGAATGTCATTTAGAAAGATATTATTGACATCCAATTGCCTTAAACTCCAACCATTAGAGACTGCAATGGATAAAATAATTCTCATTGTGACAAGTTTCACCATAGGGCTAAGGGTCTTAGTGAAATCGAAATCGACAAGTTGATGGAACCCTTTAACTATAAGTCTAGTTTTGTGTTTAAGAAGAGTTCCATCCGGGTTCCTTTAGATTTTAAAAACCTACTTACATCCTATAATCTTTCTTCTAGGAGGTGGAGACACCAAAGATCAAGTATGATTGTCTTTAAAAACCTTAAATTCTACTTGCATCGCTGCTAACCTTTTAGGATAAGATAGTGCCTATTGAAAAGTTGCTAGTTTTGTTTCATCTAGAAGAGCAAGCCAAGCTTTAGGCTTAAATATCCTTACCTTTGCTCATATCACTATAGGATGTTTATTTTGAATAGTTGAAGATAAATGTGAAGGCATATCAGCAGTTGATGTAATATTATTTGAAGAATTACCAACTGATAACCGTGAATCATATTCAGCATTTGTAGTTTGATTGTAACCTTCAATATCAGTATTGTGATTAGGCCTTTGTGACCTCTCTCTAGTAAGACTAAGTAATGAAGTGGCTATTGGTGGAAACAAAGAAGGATGTGAAGATTGCATATCTGTCATAGAACTAAAATGATATTTTTCTACCATTTGTGACATTGAGTTAACAAAACGAAATATATCCTTCTTAAAAATTGCATTTCTGGCTATGTGCATTCTTCTTTTGGAGCTCTTACACTTGTAGCCCATGTATTGAGTGCAATATCTTAGAAAAGTGCAAGGTTCACTCCTATACTCCAACTTATAATGATTGTAAGGCCTGAGATGTGTATACACTAAACATCCAAACACCTTAAAGAGTGAATAATCTAGCTAGCTCTTTTCCATATAAGCAAGAGAAAGTTGTTTTTCCTTATAACATAGTAGTTGGCATTCTATTAATTAAGTAATGGTACTAAATGCTTCTGACCAAAATTAAGAGGGTAATGATGTTTGAGAGAGGAGACTTAGATTTATTTCAACTATATGTTTATGCTTCCTCTTAATAAGCCTATTTTATTCATGAGTATAGGGGTAAGAGTGTCTGAAACTGATTCCACATTCTTTTAAAAAGGGTTTAAGGACTAAGAAAACTCTTCCATTATCAATTTGAAGGGTCTTAATTTTGGAAGATAATTGAATCTCTACTTGAGCTTTGAACACTTTGAAGATTTGAGCTACTTCAGCTTTTGTTTTGAGTAGAAAGAATCATGTATACCTAGTGTATGCATTTGGAAACCTCACATAAAATCTTGAACCTATTAAAGATGAAATGGGTGCAAGACCCTATACATCAACTACAATGAGTTCAAGAGGATAAGAATAAAATGTGTTTGATTATTAAAATAATTGTGTGAAATTTGCTCACTTGACAATCATGACAGAAAAAGGTACTATTGTTAGAAAATGGAACTTTACATTTATTTAAAATGGTTTTTACATGGAAGAAGATAGATGTCCCAACCTCATATGCCAAAGAAGTAGATTAGAATCATCATTTATACAAGACTTGTCAAACTTGACAACATTATTTGCATAAGCTGAAGAAGTACTGGTATTGACAATGTTTGGTTTATACAATGAGGAATCTTTACATGAAAAGAGACTATGTTTAGACTTGAAATTTGAATAAGTGAACTATGAAGACGTTTGACTTCTTGGGACCTTGTTATTTGTGCTTGAACACTGCAAAGGTAAGTCAAACACATACAACCCGTTCTTAAGAACACCTTGAAGAAGAACCTTCTTCATAGTTTGGTCCCTCACAAGACAAAAACAAGGGAGAAATTCAATGAACAGATAATTATCTTTAACAAATTTGGAGACACTAATGAGATTTTTGGTAATTTGAGGAATATGCAATATGTTTTTGAGTAGAAAAGTAGGTTAATTAAGATAACAAGAGTTTGAATCAATTGAGGAGATACTCAAACCTGCTCTATTTCTCATATAAATTCTCTCATTTCCTTGGAAATGTGACTCGTTCATCAGATTGGATACATCAGGTGTGCAGTGGTCAGTTACTCCACTATCTGAAAGCCACTGAGAGATTCCAAATGAACTCACATCTGATCTTCCAAAAGGGCCAATATCTTGTTCAGCATACATTGTAGCCATGTTTCCAGTATTGACAGGATATGAACTATTACCATTTTCACCAAATTGAGTGTTGTACCGAGGTTCATAGGACTAATTAAATCTATAATAACATCTTAGAGCACCATGTCCTAGCCTGTGGTAGATTTGACAAGGTGGTCAATTATTGTTGTTTTTTCTTCCTCTGCTACGACCCCTTTTTCTACTAGTAATCTAACCAGAATGTCTATCTCCAGCTGAATGAATATTTGTGTTCATATTTTCCTTGCCAAAACCACTAGGATTATTACCTCCACCTCTTCTATTTATTGCCATGTTAACACCTAAACTCTCAGTCTGTATGTGTCTTTCAATTCTAGCTTCATTAGTGAGTAGTAAGGCAATGATCCTCACCTAACACGTAGCCCGTGAAAGAAAGAGCATTTATAACACTCTTTTTCTTAGTCAAATATTCCTTCATTGAGAGACCATATCCTTTTTTAATGTTTGTAACTGCAGTTTCAATCGCATAATGTTGGCTTTAGATTGAAACGAACAACCATTCAATGCTCAACCAAGCCTCACATGACATCTCACTACCAACTAAATGAGGTAGGATTTCTTGGCTTATGGATGATAGCATCCAACACAACAAGATTTGATCTTGTTGTTCCCAATCTAAGAATATATATATCACTAATTAACAGTTTCATCTGGTTTTAATCGACTAGGAGGAGCAATATTTTGATCAATATAAGAGCTAAGTCTATTACTTTTGATTCCTGCAAGAACTTGCCGCCTCCATAGCAAGTAGTTATTGTGATCTAACTTCACCGCTAGTTCGAACTTCATCGGTGAGAGAAATCTTGATCCACTGATTGAAGAACTATGTGCTCCACCACTAGATGCAGAAGACATGGTATTAAGTGCTCTGATGCCATATTAAAGATCTTTGAAACTTGAAACTAAAGTGTTGATATTAAAACAAACAAATCTAAATGAGAAATGATTAAGATTGATCTTGTAAACACTAAATATGTTGCAGAGAATTTCTATTTCTTTTCCATTTCATGAATACAATAAGCAATACACTACTATATATATATATATAATTATATGCACTAGAACTTGTTACACAAGAAAAATGTGACTTCTAGACTTGATTCTGATTGGTAAAACATTAACTGAGCTGGATCCTCTCAACTGATTTTCTCGCCAATGCTAGAACAGAATCTGATATAGTTGAGGCGTCAAGGCTGTCATACTGTTCCCACTTGATCATTACTAACTTATGCATTAGATGTTGATCAAGCTTAACTTGTACAAGTTAGTTTGCTAACGTTCTACTTGTGTAAGCTGAACATTCTTCTCAACACTAACTACTAAATTTTGTAGCATTGCAATTCGCAGGATCAGGGTGCTTTACAAATAGATGGACGACGTGGCTGCAAACATGGCTCATCAAAATGGGTTCTATTTGTCCTCATCTTCATGTGCATGGTGACGTGTTCACAT
Organism: Dimocarpus longan; assembly: GCA_022984855.1. Classification (NCBI taxonomy): domain Eukaryota; kingdom Viridiplantae; phylum Streptophyta; class Magnoliopsida; order Sapindales; family Sapindaceae; genus Dimocarpus; species Dimocarpus longan. The sequence continues at coordinate 24,703,477 of CM041015.1, forward strand.
GAAATTCGAATAAACCATTTTGTTATATATACACACATCAGGTGTGTATTCAGTTGCTAATCATATAAATTATTATTATTATTATTATTATTTGCAAAAGTCTTCTACGGCCTTTATTCAGAATCTAAATCGAAATTTTTGATACATCAAAGTGAGTGTATTTAGTAGTAATTGTGTCATCTAGTAATCTATCTTTTCGAGTTTCAAGGCACATCAATGTGCTGTGTATTTAGCACTTCCTGTCTTTGTCAATCCTGGAAAGTAGGTGTATTTAGTACTTAATGTCTCACGATCGTCTATGATAAGATCTAACAAGTTGGACTGAGTAATAATGGACAGATACTCCCCAACTTGCGTTTACCATTAACTTGGGTTCGTACTTCTTGTTGTCCAAATCAGGCCCAGACTTTTGAGTTGTGATCTACCCTACAGCGTAGATGTATACACCCTCGACTCTTCGAAAACTCTATATACAACCCAAATTAGATTTTTTTTTCCTCCAAAATTTCAACATTGCTCTTAAATGAGATTATTAAGATTATTAAATAGTTATTATATATACGTCATTATTATGTTACAATATTTTAACAAATATTTTATCTTTTGATTGAAATATTAACAATTCAATTAAGAATATAAAAAAAAAAATATGTGTAAAAAAACAATTATAATTTTAAAAAATAAGAAAAATTTAATTTAATTACAAAATAAGTTAAAATATATTTTCTTTTCAAAAAAAAAATAATAATGCACATGATTGACTTCGTTTGATACAGTTTCTCTAAGTAAATATTTTACAAGTAGATCTTTTAGAAATAGATCTTTTGAAAAAAAGTTGTTCGTTGTTTGATTGTCAATTAGAAAAATTCTTTTAAATTATAGATGATTTGATTAAATTATTTTTAAAATACTTTTGGATTATTAATTTATCAAAAAGGATATGAGAGAGATGAGTGGTATATTCATTTTAAGAATGTAATTATTTCAACCTCAACCATAAAAAATTAATCAATCATAATACTAATAAAAATTTTATTATTCTCTATCAATTTTGCATTCTTGGTTTAGTTAGCTTCAAGAAAAAAAAAAAGTCTTATTTATCTACTCTTTTTTTTTTTTTATAATCAATTTCATGGTTTTCATAATGTTCATTTGTATCCATTTTAAACCTATTGACTAATTTTATTTCTCTATTCTGTTTTCAAATGAAATAAAAGGATTTTATTTCTTTTTTATTTTTCCACTTATACCAGTTGCAGTGTAAATATATATATATGAAACCAATAAAAAAAATTACATTATCAACTGTTGACGTGGTAAACCAGCCAACCAGATTCTTGAGCCCAATGCCGCACAGATGAGGAGACCTGCAACAAACAGACCAGATAATGACAAAGAGAAAGAAGGAAGAAAGAAGAAAGAACACACAATGTTTGAAGTGGTTCAGCCCTTTTTAGAACGGCCTACGTCCACTTTTCTGGTATTAATGGCAGTATCTCTCACTAAATGCTCACTCTCTCTGTATTTCGACAGAGTAACAGCCCTCTCAACTCTCAATTTTTCTGGAGCCGTTTACAATAAATGCCTCTCTCTATTTATAGAGAAGATGAGGCTACAGAAAAAACTAACAGACAAAAAAGGACTGATCTTGTCGTAATTAATACTTCTGGAGAGTCTTTAATGCTTCTGACTTCTACCAGGTCAACTCTGGCAAAACGTGGGCCGACTGCTAACCCATGCTGGTTTGGTGAGATTTCCCGAAATTAAGCTGTCATTAGGTGAGAAACCCTTACTTATCGTGCAAGACACGCCATTTTACTGTCTTGCACTGACACTGGGCGAACTGACTAGATAACGGTCTGAAACTGCGTCGTGACGATCTTGACTTCGGTCCATCCTGGCGATCTTGACATCGCAATGAACGGTGGACGACCTCAACGTCGCTACAAGGGCGATCTGGCATTGTCTTCGCTAGTCTCCCGTCGGGCTTGAGCTGGTAGTCGAATACTGGAGCGATCTAGCGGGCTTGACCTAGCGGACTGAGGAATAGTGCTCTACACTCGGTCTTGGTAACTTGGGCTACCATTTTGATGGGCCTTTACTGGCCCAATTGGGGAATCCAAAAATACCCATAACATCAACCAAAATCAATTGAAAAAAAAAATACAAAATATAGAGTACTTACTAGTTAAATAAGAGTTTTCAGATATTTTTGTGAAATGAAAAGTAAATGAAAGTGGAGACTATGTATTTATATTTATAACAAAAAAAAAAGTGTAATAAAGTTATAAAAGTATAGAGATATTAATAAAATAAAATAAAGATAAATTAGATAATTTAATTATTTAAAAAAAAAATCTACTTGAAAAAACTCAAAATTTGAGTTTCTTCAAGTAGATATTTTCTAACTTTTTTAATTCCTCAAAAACTCTATTCAGATGTCAACCAAATAACATAAAAAAAAAATTAAATTGAGTTTTTAGTATTAAAAAATTATTTTTAGTTAATAAATAAGTTGTACCAAACATACATTTAATCTTTATTGCGCGATCATACATACTCATCAATGACCTCATGGTTTATTTAAAAAAAAAAAAAGTTACCTCATGATTTTATTTTGTCACACGGTGTTTTTACTTTAAAAACTATCAATAAGCTATTTCACCACTTCATCAACGACTATACATAATCTGCAAGCTACAAGCTACAACCTCATTCTACAAGCTACAATTTCATCATGCAACTTGCAAGCACTTTGCTACCATAAACTAGAACCTCATCTTGCAACCTGCAAGCTATAACCTCATTGAAATTTTTATTTTTGGGTTGACTTTCCTCCTTTAATACGTCTAGCTTTATTTAATAAGATTAATTTGGAGTTATTAACCTGATTTGATATTATGTTTTAGATTTAACCTGTTAATTTTTTATACAAGAAATAAAAAATTTAAGACGAGTCCAATACGACAATACATTCAACACTTGTCTCTCCCCAGTAGGTCAACATTAAAAGTTGTTACTTGTTAAAACAGTGTTGAGCAACTAAGACATTCGATGATCATTTTGGAGGAACGTCCTAGGTTGTAGTTCCACAGAAAATATTTTGGGAAAAACAGAATCCATGGTAAATCAATTATTTATTTTCGTTGAAAAAATAAAAATCGAAGAGTGTAATTACGTAAAATTTATTGTTGTTGACTCATTGTTACTTTGCGTACTGGATCATGAACATGCCTGTGATTCCAAAGTAAACAAATGCGCCGATCGTACGGACAATACATAGACACGTGATACATTGGCGTCGCATCGCATCATAGCCACGTAAATTAGGGCAACCCTACGAAAACGGATTTGAACAGCATCATATTAACGTCCTTTCGTCCCATTCTGTTCCATACCCTCAAACCAACTGATACTGAAAAGAAGAGACCTATCTCAAGTTTGTCCGTGAATCTAATCAAACTCGTTTGTTTTCATCAAACAAAAGAAAACTATTCAGTCCTAGTTTTGGTTTACATTAGATTCACGCACAAACTCGTGATCTGTCTTTTCAGTTGCCGTTTCGAAGATTTCCTGCTCTTTTGTTGTTCTTATAATTATTGCATTCTTTATCTCGGGCTCTGGTTTTTGTTTTGAAGTTTTGTTGTGCTTGATTTGATGTACAGCAGCAGCAGCTAGAGTTTGACTAAACAAGAGAGCGTGGTGAGTCTTTTGGTCTTTATTCGGTCATGTTGTTTGAATCTCGATTGTTTTTGTGAGTCAGTTTTGTAGTTTATGTTTGATCTAGTCAATTTTGGATTTAATTTGTTTAAAATGTTTGATTGATGATCAATCAGGACATGAACTTGTCAATTTAGGATTTAATTTGTTTAAAATGTTTGATTGATGATCAATCAGGACATGAACTTACTCCAAAAGATCCTTTAATTCTGCTTTCAGATATGTGAAAATCAGGATAATCTTTGTTGTTATTGTTCTTTTTCTTTTGGGCAATCTAAACGATTTTTGTATAGAATCTGGAACCCCCTGTTTGATTCTAATGGATTGAAGAAGGTAAGGCATCAAGTAAAGGTTTAGAATCTGGAAACTCTGTTTGGTTTCCGTGGATTGAAAAAGAAATCAGTTGTATCAAGTTTGTGATTTTATTATCAAATGCATTAGGATGAATGTCTTCTGTGTTTGAGGAAGCGGGATATAAGGGCTACCATAAATTTTATCATGTTTCAACTTCAACTCTTAAATATCATAATTGATCCATTTTATATTCAAATATGATTCTAATTAACTTGATATTAAAATTTAGAGGTCCCTTATTCAACCTCTTTCTTACCCTTTATTTGAAAATCTTCTTATTAGTATGTATCCATGGTTTGTCTTTCTGTCCATATTACATACAAAGGAATATATCACGTATTAATCTCAAATTTTAAATATCATAGGACGCATTAAATATTAATCTTAAATATTAAATATTATAGTTAGATCATTTTTTATTAGCTTAAACTTTGGGGTATAACTAATTTAAAGTATAGCTTTGAGCAGAGAGAACAAGAGTGCGCGAGCCCTAAGAAAGAAATTTCTAACGGTGGTATGTCAACGCTTGAAGTCAACAAGGTAAGGTTTGAAGCCCATGCGACGTGCCTTGTCCTGTAAGCCTAGAAGCAAGACAAGCGGTAAGAAACCCATGTCTCTTTTGTGTTTTTCTGGTGATATCGTTTTCTAAGATAGGACAGGTCAGGGCCTGGTGTCTTCACAAGATCAGATACACTTTTTCAAAGTCGGTATTGTGATGTTATTATCAAGTGACATGTTTTGGACAAGAAAGCTCTTACCCAGGGAACAGAGATTTGCACTAATTGACTTGTTTAGTAAATCATTAACAGGACATGAATAATTGGTTGCATAGAGGGGACAAAGATTTCATCAATCATTGAATGTCAAGTGCTTCAAATTTGTTAATGTGTTCTTAGAGATTGTAGGTGCTTGCATCAGTAATCTGATCATGAAATCTTTGAATTCTTACCATTTCAGCGGAATCTTAGTTCTTACTGTTGCTGTTTTAAGTATGTGTGTATTTGTATGTTATTGTTGAATTCTTACCGTCTGCTCTTTTTTAGTTGTGACTTTTTTTCAAGTATGTGAATATATTTGTATATCATCATTTCAATACTTAACATAATGAGGCTAAGTGGTAACCTTTCAAGTATGCGAATAAATATGTAAATGTCAAAGTATTAAATCTAGTGAGGCTAACTGGTAATGTTTTTTGACTTTTGGACTGTTTGATCAGGGATCTAGATAAGGTATATCCTGTGATTCATAAGAAGATCGTGAGACTCATCTGAAAATTGTTGTGGCTCTAAAGCAACCACCAGGAATATAACTTGCTCCTATAGTAAAGAGTCGTATTTCTAGTTTAATTTTGCTAACACTAAATTCTAAATCAAAACCAGTTCGAAAAATAAATAAATAAATAAAATTCTAAAATCAAAACTGTATAGGATTCAAGAACTGATAAGCAAAACAATCCCATTCCCTGGTTTAGTGATAACAGCATGCTGAAAGCCTTTGTTCTGTTTTAAGTTTTATTTCTTTAAATAGCTGAGAGCTGTTTGTGAGACTAAATCTAATTATCCACTAATGGACTAAACTAAGCAACAAGTTAGAACAGCTTGGAAAAGAACAGAACAATTGAAAGTATAGACCGTCATAATGTATTGTCGATTTTCCTATTAAAAGAGCTTCAAATAAGATGAAGAAAAAGAACTCCGTCTGGTATTTAATAAGGCAAAACATTTAGCTGAACCTATTTCAAAAAAAAAAAAAACATTTAGCTGAACCAAAATAACCAATACAACTAGTTTTGGTTCAATAGTTAGATCACATTCTTAATTTTATTGATAAACTTGAGGGTAAACAAAACACTCTCTGACTTTTCTCCTTTGAATACCCTGAAGGCTCCTCATCCTGTAATGTTATATCATAGTGATGACCACAATAAGCTCCGTTTACTTCAAATGCCTTCAAAAGTTTAAAGAATAATTGGTTCAGAGCTTTATCATTATTAATTTCTGTCTGTGCTTTACAAATCAGAAGAATCGAGTGAGCCTTATGTCGAAAATGGCCTTCAACAAGATCTTTGAAATGCATAGGAGGAAACTCAAGTGTATAAAGCATGGCCTCACAGTTCAGCACGAAGACTTCTTTGCTATTCTTCACCATGGATTGCCCTTCATTAAAAAAGAACAGAAGTGACTCGTTAGCATATGGTTTCACATTCAAAACTTCTTGTTGAATTGAGACAAGTACTTGCAAGATATCAGATTGCTTCGGATTCCAGTTCCGCGCAGTCTGCTTGTACCACTGTTTGAAATTTGGGAATCTAGGGAATACCCTTCCTTCTTGATGGTTCGAAGAATCGAAGTTGTAAGAGTAATAGAAGATCTCTGGAGGCCTAGCGGGGTAAATGCTGGGGAAGAATATGTCAAAGAAGAAGAGTCCATGACAATAAGGGGTACCTTCCAAACCAGCAATTGCAACTCTCATGATATCAATTCTCCCATGGTATGCTCTGACATAAATTGAAGGTGGGAGATGCTTCTCCAAAACTTGCCACTCTAGCTGGATCTTCTTTCCAATTGTGCTTTCTGGATCAATACGCTTGGATCTTGTGACAAAGCGATGATCGAATGGATAACAACATGAGATCATATCAAAGTTGTGGAATTGTTTGAACTTTATTTCAACCTCGTCCTCTATCTCTTCGATCTCCCCAAACAGATTTGTCTTTTCAGTCTCGTTGTCTTCCATGTTACTCAATTGAAGAGACTCCATATATCTTGAGGATTGAGGTTTGATGAGGATAAAAATGAGTATTGAGTTGGTAGATTCGAGGGAAAACTAGTGGTATTTTAGAAAGATATTTTATAAGTCGAGCAAAAATAAACAATCTCTAGGAGTTTTAATTTCACTATAACTCAAATATACATGAGAAAGACTTGTTTGATTGAATCAACAATAAAATTGGATTAGATAGTTTAGCTTCCATCCTTCCTGGGACTGGTTTCAGTCGATCTTATTGCAAAAGATGCGTTTAATGCAGAAATAGTGTTGTGGTTGAAGTCTACTTGTGTGAATTCAAGAATGTTTTAAAAAACTAACTCCTTTTCACCCCAAAAAAACTAATGCGTCAAAATATTTAACTGCTAAAAGACATGTTTTTTTGTGTACTTGTCTGTTTGACTTTCCAAAATTTTTGTTCAAATGATATGGTATAAAAGCTATTAACATTATATTAAGTACTTCATCATCTCAAAATATTGACAATTCACATGTTATGTTACATGGTAAAACATATGGAAAATCCAGCACTACTCTTGTTGAGTTTCTTATGATTTAAAATATGTATGTAAGATGAGTGTGTTTTGTTGCTGTATGAAAGCTGTAGGGAAAAGATCTAAAAAAAATCAACTAAGGTCCTTAAATATATTTAATTTTTGACAATAACGCAGCTCTGGCACATTTATTTCGAATCTTAAATTTGATATGTAATATATATTTGAAATTAAAACATTATAATTGTTTTGATTTAATTGAAGATTTGATAAGGATAATTGGTTAATGGAGACGTTCGTTTCTTGAGGATTAAACAACAAAAATGACCTCTTATAACTAGGAATGATAATGGATGATCGGATTGAATTTCGCTATTTCCAAATCAGATCCAAAATTTTTTAGAGATGTCCCAAACCTGACCTATACTTTAAACGGATCATTACTTTCTGTTTCAAACCTAAATCCGATTAAAAGGACTTGCTTCGAATCTTATCCAGTGATCCAATTTAATTTTTTGAAAACTAATTAGAGGCAGCATGTTTAACTTATTATGGTTAGAAGATTTATAGTTATAGCATCCTAGTTATACCCAAATTCGGACTTGAGATGTAGCAACATTATGTTTTTGGACAGTTTATGGATATTTAGCAGCTGCCCCGGCTAGTGAGTCCAAAAGGACAGAAATTTCATCACAATAAGGTCAAAATTGACCTAGCGTAGAAAATCTCCACAGATACTTAAGCCATCTCGGCAACCTCAACACCCATTTAACATAACCGCACGAAATGTGTAAACATAAAATCAAATCAACCTAAAAAAAAGCCAATAATTGATCAAAACACCACACCAATGTATCCAATCTAAACAAAATTAATTCACAAATAAATCAAACCATCGAACATAATCATATCAATAACATAAAATGAAATATAACACACAACTTCCAATCCACAACCAAAATTCAAAGTCAACAAACATAAAGAAATGATTTTTATTACAAAACAACATCCTAACCATTGAACAAAATAAACCAAGATTAAAAAAACAAACAATATACAATATATATATATATATTGAGGGACACAAATTTTGATACAATTTTTCAACCATTGGATTGAAAGGGAATTAATGGTGTAGATTAGTTGTTAATTTTAAATTAGTATACCTAACTCTCCTTTATCTCTATCTTTGAACTAAATAACAATATTATTAATTCAAATTTCATTTAATCTCTTCTCTTTATTCAGTTAACCAAATCATATAAATAATATATGGATTCAAAGCTCTCAACATAAATTTTCAAATAAGATTCACATTGCATAGATTTAGATAAACTTATTGTTTAAAATATCTCAAAATAAAAAATCAATTAAAAAATAAATAAACAGAGAAAAGAGAAAATAGGAAAGAACGTAAATAAAGAGTGAGAAATTAATGCACATGCAATTATTTGGCGTAACATAACCCTCTAATAACACTCTTACTCTCCAAAAAAATTAAATCTATATCATTAATTTTCTTTTAATCAAATGACTGAAAAATTATGTCAAAATTTATGTCCTCGATCCTACCTCTAAATATATATATGTATATATATATTGTTGTGGGTATTTTGACAATTATGGAAAGGGATGAAAAAAGCTCAAGGATGAGACCCACTGTGTTGTTTTATAAGCGGAAGTCCAAAAATACTGGTTAAAACTAGTTAAAAGTTAAAGGAGGGGATATATGGTCGTTTATTAGTTTGTGTACGCGAGCACACCTGATTATATGACTGATCGTTTTAATTGTTGAGTAATCAGTTGGATACATGAAGGTTTGACCGTATGATAAAACATAAGACAATCTGGTCATTATCAAAAGACTACTCAATAAGTGCCCTTTAAAAGGCTATTAGAGAGATCAAGAGGTCTTTGTGTCTGTTCGATAGTTAAAGAGGCAGTAGAATCTACTCGTTTGCTCGTTAGAGGTAACATCAAATCGCTGAGGTAGTCTGTTCGTTTTGGGCATTTGTTGAATTTGACCAGGTGACCTTTTAGAAGGCCGAATCAATTTTATTCAAAAAATGAGTCAATTTGCATGTTTTCATGTAAATCAAATTACGATATTCTTGGCAGTTATTACAGATACGGTGGAGAAAATCTTAAAAGATATTATCTTAATTAATATAAATTATTTTTTGTCTTATCTGTAAGAATCTTAAACCTATTCGAATTGTAACATCTCCACTATAAATAAGGGATGAAATTCATTGTAAAGGACAGAGTGAAATAGATATTATTACTCTGAGAGAGGATAAGTAACAGTCGTGAATGTAAGTCATTATTTTGCCAAACCACGTAAAAATCATTGTGTTCTATTTGTTTTGGTCTTGGTCATACTTGTTTCGTCTGTTGTTTGTCATTTCGTAGGTATTGGGCTTAAAAAACTGGGTTGATCAAAATTAAGTGTCAATATGTATAAATATATACAAATGAAAAAGATCAGAACTTGAGAGACAAAACAGATCAACATGCAAGAAACAAAGAGGATAAAAAAAAGTCAAAGAAAGTAGATAAGATGCAATAACAAGAAAAAGAAAACTGCCAAGATGAGAAAATCAAAATGAAAACCAGAGAGAAATTAGTGATAGAGGAGGAGAACCTCAAGAGAAATGGGGTCCTTGTTTTCAAGTAATTGGATAAACAAAGGAGAACTACGGAGTCACCGTCAATCACAAATAAGCTTGATGACGATAAAGGGTAGCAAGGTAGGTGTGGCAGCTATGATGTGGTTAGTGGTGTGTTGTGATATGGGCTAGTAGGTGGGTGCGGCAACACAAAAAGGTTGGAGAGTAAGAGCATCTCCAATGGGTTAATGGATTGTGAAAAAATTGAAATCCACATAGGATAGATAGACATTGACTCAAAATATGCTTCTCCACTGCAATTATTTGGATTCATTGTGAAGCTGACCTGGTAAAAAAAAAAAAAAAAAAAATCAACATTGTCTACATGACTCTCTATTTTCTTAGGGTCTCTTTGGATAGCCAACTCAGCATATAAAAATCCATTATGGCGCAGTATTAAAAGAAAATGAAAACTTGAGCTGCAAGTAAAATACAGGAACTATTTCTGGTTTTTAGCTATAGTCTCCATTGTTTCTTTCGTTCGAAAAAACATAGAATCTTTTAGCTCTTGTTTCCATTTTCTATGTATTTATTGGTATGCATTTTTTTCTTAAAAAAAAAACTGTATCCTTTTTTTTTTTTTTAAGGTTTGAAGAACTATTTACTGTTATGTTCATCCAATCTGTTACAGGAACTTTTTTTTTTTTTTAAAGGTTTGAAGAACTATTTACTATTACAGGAACTATTTACTGTTATGTTCATCCAATCTGTTAATGTGAGTGATTTTCGAATGTTTTGTTCATAGGCCTGCCTTGTGATCGATGAAATGCTGCAATGAGTTAAATATGTATTTTTCTTACTCATATTGTGGTACTGTCATTGACCTGCTTTTTTTCTTATTTATGTTGTTGGATTTATGATTCATGTTATTTGTATGTACTGTCATTGGCCTGTTTTTTTTGTTATTCATGTGCAATCAAGTGTTAGTCATATGGTAGTGGTAACTTTGTTAAGTGTTTTGCAAATGGCTAGTGTAGCTGCTGTTAATTATCCACCTTTAATCTTCTCTTAAAATGCGTGTTTGATTCTTGCAAACAATGTAAAATCTATGTGAAATCTTGAAACAAAACAATGAAACTCTAAACCTAATTTCAGAGAATCCAACAATGTATTATATTCATAAACTTAATGATACAAAAACTTCTACAATTAACTGAAAGCAAAACTTCTATGTGGATTCATCTTGCTTACTGTTTATGAATCAGGTTTACGATGAATCAGGTGTTACAACTCTACCAAAACTTCTGCGTGGATTCATCTTGCTTACTCTGTTATAGATTGCTAGAGATGATAAACATGTAGCTGAATATGCAACTTGAATGTATTGCTCATTCTGCTCATTATTCCTAACAAAGCACCATCATTTAGAACTTTAATTTGCATTATTCTTTCCTTGTTTTGCTATTATGTTTTTGTTGTTGTGTTGTTTCTTTATCCCTACCCTTTAATATACCTATTAGCCTCTTGCATTTGTCTCATCTTTTTTTAGTTTTAATAGCCTACGCTATCCGTGAATAAGAGCTCATATTTATTTAGTACCTAGCTAAACCATATCTTTCGAAAGCTTGAACTGATATTGTTATAATCTTCCATTGAATTTACACATGCCTAGAAATTTTGAATCAAATTGTAAACTAAAAGTTGTGTAGATTAGCTCATAAATAATCCATGACAGAAAAAAAAAAAAATTAGGATTAGCTTCCTTTTAGTGTTGTCTGACCTCTTACTTTTTGTATAAATCTATCACAAATTACAGATTTTGCATCCTTTAACAATTGTAGATTTTTTTATTCTTCTTTATCTCAGTATGGTTGTTTTTTGTTTGTTAATATATTAACTAACTTTAACATTTTCATATTTCATCGATGGATTATTTTTGTGTAGGCATTATTAAATGGATTTACAACACTCTTAACAATTGTCACACTCTCAACACCTTGCCAATGGTATTGAACATACAAATGCTAATGACTCAGTTAATCCTTAATTTCACCCACAAATGTCTATGTCACAAGCTAACCAATTTGGTTCATTGAACCCACCATTTCAACCTAAATTTGCCTTAATCCAATGAATGCTTCATATCCTTCTCATCAACAATTTGGATATGGATTCTCATTTCAAGATCTATTGAGTGCTTCTAATTTTTCATTTGACACTAAAACCATTAATACATGCAAGGGATCTAAGAAAAAAGGTAAGACCACTAAATTGTCAAATACCTCTCAAACTTCAACTTCCAACAAAAACTGGACTAAAGTTGAAGATGTAACTTTAACAAAAGCATGACTTTATGTTTCTGTTGATTCTGATATTGGTAATAATCAGAAAAATCCAACAACGTGGAATCGTATTTTACAAATTTGGAGAAAGAATATGGGAGAGTATGATGAGGCTTGAACCACTAATAGCTTAGCATGTTATTAGGGAAAAATAGTAGCGGTGGTAAATAAATTTCATGCATTATATGAACGATTAGAAAGAAATCCTCAAAGTGGAACAACCTCGAAAGATATGGTAACTTCTATTATGTTATATAGTAATTTATAATTTATAATGTTCATGTACTTGTTCATTATTATTTATGTTATCTATGTTGTTTTTTTTTTATTTGTTTTTGGTTTTTTTTTTTTAATTTTTTTACAAAAAAGGGAAGCAATGTGTACGTATGAGGACCTTACTAATGCTAAGTCATTCAAATACAAGCATTGTTGGGAGATTTTGAAAAAAAAATCCAAAATGGTTTTCAAAAGGACTTACCAAGACAAATGATTTCAACAAACAAAAGGGGGTAAGTGACAACGATAATCTGCCTCCATCAACACCAAGAACCACCAACAGTGAAGGAGATGGTTTTATCAATTTGGATACTCTCGAAACTGAATGTATTACTTCTAATGGAATTGAGCGTCCATAAGGAAGAAAAGGTACGAAAGAGAAAAAGAGGAGGTTGAACGACGAAAATGGTGTGGTTGATGCATTGAACAAATTACAATATACTTTAGAGAAGCAAATTATTATTAATAAAGAAGAGTTGGAGTTGAAAATGGAAAAAGATAAGAAAGACTTTGAGTTACGAGAACAAGCAATGAAGAAATAGATAGAATTAAAAGAGAATGCTCAAAAATTGAAGGAAAAATATCAACATCTGAAAGAGAGACCAACAAATGAGGCAGAAAGTTCAAAAGAGATTAGAACAAGAACGCATTTTATATCAAGACGTCAACAAACTTCCACCGGCATTACAAAAGACTATTAAGATTTATCAGACTCAAATGCTAAAGGAATGGGAAAATGATGATTTGTTTGGAACAAATTTTGCAAGTAGTGAGTAATTTGTTTTATTTTTTGTTGGACAAATATTTGATTTTCTTAATTAGTGTTGATTTTGACAGGATTTGTTTATCTATTAACACTTTCTTTAGTTGAATAGCTACAAGTTTTTCTACATTTGATTTTTCTTATCTAGTTTTGGATTTGTTGTGTTGATATAAGAGCGTATCTCAAGTATCACACATCTATATATCAATGGACAGAGATTAGCTCAGAGAAAAATCATTTCAAGAACCTATATATGATGACACATAGAATCGTTGATAAGATTATGATATAAGGTGATTTCCTCTTAACATCATCATACAATATTTTTGCTAGATTACCTCTGTTCACCGATTTCCAAGAAATCAAGTTTTGGTTTTTCAAAGTAAGATCAATTTATTTTATGGACTTTTACAAACATCTAACTGAAGAGAACGAGATACAAGTACGACATTAAATTAAAAAAAAAAAAAATTGCAAATTCAACTATATAAACTAGAATAGTACACATAAGTGATGACAATTAACTAAAAATGGACATATTTTAAAGGTCATTGATAGTTGATACACCAAACTGTCAAAAACAATCCATACATGAGTATAATAAACTGACATCAAAGCATTACTAACTAAGTAAGCATAGTTAAAAGATATGAGACTATATATATATATATATATATATATATATATTTCCAAGCTGCTACCAAAGAAATCCATAAGTTGCAGTCACACCAAAGAAATCCAAACTACTATCATTACCATCAAACTTATAAAACCATCAAGTTGTTTGTTGATCGCCATATATATCCCACAAATGATTGATGAGATCGATCTTTAAATCCTTGTGCACCTATTTGTCTTGAACTTGTTTCATTCTATCTATCATTCTAGAGACAATAAAAGTATAATCGTGCTCTAGATGAACATCTTCAACCATTTCCTCTCCATGAGGTTGCCAACTTTCAAGGTTAATTCTTTGATTATGCTCACTCTCAATGATCATATTATGTAAGATGTTGCAAGTCTTCATTATCTTTCCAAGATCTTCTGCATTTCACATACGTGTTGGACCTTTAACAATATGCCACCTAATTTGCAACACTCTAAATGCTCGCTCTACATCATTTCTCACAACTTCTTAGTGCTTGGCAAATATTTTTTGTTTAAAAGAAGACAGTTGAGATATTGTTTGAATTAGAGTGGCATATTGAGGGTAAATTCCATCAGAGAGATAATACATCATATTGTAGTGATAACCTTATACTACAAAATTACATGGTGGTGCAACATCATTAATTAGATCATCAAATAATAGAGATCTATCTAAAACATTAATATCATTATTAGTATCAATCATGCCAAAGAATGCATGTCAAATCCACAAATTTTTTCAAGCTACAATCTCTAAAATGAGAGTAGGAACTCTTTTAAAACCATTAGTATGCGTACCATGCCAAGCTGTGAGGCAATTCTTCCAATGCCAATGCATGCAATCAAGGCTCCCAAGCATACAAGGAAATCCTCGATCCTCTCCTTCTTGTAGCAACTTTGCAATATCATCTTCATTGGTTTTCTTAAATATTGTTATTCAAAAACTCCTATTATAGTATCACAGAAGCAATTAGGCTTTCGATTACAGTGCTTTCTCCAATTTGAACCTAGTCATCTAGGAGATTTGCCATACAATTGTATGCAAGCATTCGCATAGCTGCTATTATTGTTTGTAAAGGACTCAACCCGTCTTTTCTAACTGCATCTGCATCTACCTTATGTGTGAAATAAATATCATAATTTTTAATTGCTTGCAAAATGCGTTTGAATAATTCAATGTCCATTCGAAAGCGACGACGAAAATGCTCCCCTATATACTTTGATTGTTCACCTTTGAAGTAGTCATTAATAATTAAATCATGACACTTTTTCCTATCATGATAAATATAACGTCTACCGGGTGTCCAGTCCCCATAAGAGTGTTTTTTACTAATCAACATTGTTGAAACTATTATTGGAATATGGATTGTAATGGTTTGAATCATGTCATGAGTCATCTTTGTACATATTAAGCTATCCTCTTCTACAGGCTTATCGAATATCTGTTTGGTCATTGAAAGTGAATCATTGCTTGATAAAGAACTATTATAGTCAGATTCAAAACTTGATGCAGACATTACTTTGACACCTATAAAAAACTATTATAAAAAATATAATCTTTTATATAGATACAACAACTAGATATGAACTTAACTAAAAATGAAACAAAATCATAATAAAGTAATGCATAAACAAAGTTCTGTGCAGAAAACAAGCACATGGTGGCAAAAAAATTCTGTCAGTAAATGAGTAATTTTGTCAAACAGGTGGCATGCAATTTCATTTATATATATTGACTAGCATTATATTTATATGATTCATGAAAAATAACTCAATACAACAACAGAGAATTTGATGAAAATATAAGAAAAAAATCGATCTAATTAAATATAATCAAATAACAATATCGATTTCATTAACACATATTTGAGGAAAAAAAAATAAAGAAACACCATGCAAATAAGGGTTTAATAATGAAATTAAAATAATGAAACATAACATAAGACTTACAAGATGAGTTTAATTGGATCAAAATGCGAGGATATGAACAAGCATCTAGTGAGAGAAAGAGCTTCGTATAAAGCGTTTTATAGAGTTTAATTGGTCTATTTTCTAGGTTTTTTTTTTTTTTTTGTTAAATTTGTGATTTAAAAAAAAAAAAGAAAAAAAAATAACATGTTATCAAAATATGAATTTTAAATGGAAGTATTGGAGAACATTTTATAATTTCATTATCTATCAATTATCATTTAATGTTATGTAGAAAACAATTCTTTGGACATTGATGATATGACAATGGATTATAAAAATAATCCACATTTGTATTAGATATGCTCTAAGTGAGAGAGGAGAAGAGTCCAGAAAAGTGGATCAAAGGCAGTTATTTACATATCGGGTTACCGGATCGGATTGGAATAAAAAAATCTGATCCCATTCTTGACTTGGCGACCCAGTCGGGTCACCCTATGTGCCCCAAACTCGTTCCAAAGTCATTTTTGCTTGCTCCAACTTCGCCCTGAATAGATCATTTTTTTTTTTATTTGAATCGGAACGAATATTTTTATCATCCGTACTTATAACTCATATCCTTTTCTAAACATACAACATACTAATTAAGTACTATACCGTACGAAATAAAATTTTATTCTTGATAGCGAAGTTCAGTGTCACAAGAATCTTTTTATTAGTACTTTGGCATGTAAACAGTACCTACACTTACGTGAGGAAGCAAAAGCGTTGAAGTCAATAGTCATTCAAACGTAACAATTTTATCTATTTATTTTAATAAAGATAACAAATAGCAACATTTAAATAGAAAATAAGATGGAATTCAAACAAGACAGCATGCTTGAATTGAAACAACCTTAAATTTTATTAAGTATATTTTGATTAAATGAAGAGTGAAAAATTTTTATTTTTATAATGATTTTTTTTTTTCTTTTGATTCAATTTTTATTATGATTTTAAGACGAAACTTTATAGACAACTAGTTATTACAATTAACTTCTAAAGAGAAGAACCACAGCAGAAATGCCACCAGCCTCTTCAATCCAAGGGACATTCAAGGTCAGTTTGCCGTCTGTTGACCACTCGAAATCTACCTCAGCACCATTCAAGTAGCACTTCTTTGGAGATCCACTTGCATAGGCTAAGAAATATCCCCCTCCTTTGACTTCAATCTTGACACAAATCTCAGCTCCAGAATCAAAGTGCTTCAATTCCTGAACTGTCCCTCCACTGTTGAACATTTTGATTAGCCCAACGGGAGCAAATTTGATCAGGGGACCAAGCTTCTTGACTGGCACAAAGCTGAAAAGCTCAAATGAGGATGGTTGGATGGTTATTTGAATTGAATCAGATTTGGGGATCATCAGAACTAGTTCCTCAGCCTGGTTAAGGTAGACCATGCTTAGCCTGACCCATATGTGCAACCTCTGGCCTTTGGTCCCATTCAATGTCAGTACGTGCACTGAGCCGGACACTGGCTTGTAGCATTCCGGATAACCCATGATCCTCTTCTCCTTGCTGTTCCATCCAGCTCCTTGGCAGTTGAAAGCTCCAATTACACCTCCATACTGTAAAACATGAAGCATATACAGGACATATAATGAATAACTAACATGATACTAATATTATGACAAGATCGGTTGCAATAAAAGCAGGACTGGATAACTATGCTTCCAAATGTAGGACAAATGAAATAGACCTATTAACCAACATTTCCAAAACTAGGAAATCTATGAGGTAACAGTCTTTTTACTAAACGAACGAAAAAACTCTAGAATCATGATAAAGCAATCAGTAAATAAATTGCTCAAATAAATGTATATATACCTTGTTGAAATTCCACATCTTGGGAATGGTTTTCTTGTCAAATAAGGGATTTTGGAAAAGGCAGTCTCTTGTTGGGAGACTAAAGTGTTGGCACTTGGGGATTCAATATGTCGCTCACGTAGACAGGACCGCCACAGATGGCCCTGCAGCCGGCGCGAAATTTGGCACAACAATGATCTGATCGGAACATATCCCAATCAGGCCGCACGAACTGACCCATCCACAAGCTGTTGTAGGAACAGTGGATCACATGAAACCCAATAGACTCCCATTGCATCACCATCTGGATCCTGGAACCAGAAATCATCACCTGAAAACAAACAATAAGTTAACCCTTATGTTCAAAACAAAATAAACTCTTATCTAAAGGTACTTCTTAATCTCTTACCAACTCTTCCATAGCTATCTGATCAGTTCCAAGGAACAAAAAGTCACTGCATTGTCGCATGCTAGAGATGATTCCTGTTCCATTGAAGTTCTTTTTCAGGGAATTTGACAGTCCTTTGTAATAAGCCTTTGCTAGCTTAACCCTGCCGCCATATTCCTCAGAAACATTTTCAAGAGTCTGTATAGATAATCATAGATAAAATTGATTATTCAACAAAAAATTAAAAAATATATATATATATTAGGCACATATATAAAAAGAAAGTAGATATATATATATAATATGAACAATATAATGATTTGGTTTGGAATACATACATGGGTAACATCAACTTTGACCCCAGTAATGCCTACTTCGGCTAGGAAGGAATGTATAGAGTCATAGAAATCTCCAGCTTGTAAGGGACGGACAAGCCCAATTCCACTTCCAATAACTTTTAACACTGCAATATCGTTATACTCCTGTCAAGTCCAGGAGAGACATTACAGGGAATTATCTTGGGATTCAGATGAGTAGTTCCAGGCCTGACACCACCCCAAGCACCACAAGGAGTGTGCCATACCCAAATGCCATCCAAACCTTTGAACTTTGTCCTCAAATCTCTTGTAAAAGCCTTCATCCCATGATTCTCACCCTTGCAAGAACAACATCTTCCACAGTCTTCATCGGCAGGACTTCTCTCTTTCGCAGTAAATATCTCCTCCAATTCTCGTTGCAACTTGCCGATATTTGAATCAAACCCGGAAACATCAGTATATCCAACTTGGATTGCCTTGTTACGGTCCTTGTTAGCAAATAAGATTTCCCTCGACTTTTTAATAAGCATCTTTGGCATTTTTGGATCAAACGAAGGAGCGTTAGGACCCAACAAGGACCCGCCCTTGTATTTCCTGAACTTGTCACCTTCATCAAGCCTGTGCATCCTGGCAGTCATTTGTTCTCCCCCAAGAACTAGATTTTTAACATTCTCGTTCGGGTTTTCTCCATCGAGATTGATGCTTTGCCAGCCATCATCAATGATGATAAACCTTGGCGAGACACCACCCTCTGCAAACTCCTTCACTCCATGCCAGACACCAGCCGGTTCTACCGTCAAATAAAATGCATCCCAAGTGCACCAACCAAATTTGTTAACGATAGGAGGGACTTGTTTCTCTTCCAAGAGCTTAAAAGTATTGAGATGTACTCTAAAGGCACTATAGGCTTCTTTCATTATATTGAAGGGATTATCAGAAACATGAACATAAGCTATAGAATCAAAAGATGAGGCTTTTACTTGAGTAGACCCACTCTCAGCACAAATTATGACATGATCATCAATTCCAGGATGGAGAGCAGACCTGAAACTACCTTCAATTATAGACATGATTATGACACAAGAACTTATTTCAGGAACATCTAAGAGCACCCATTGGGTCTCCATTTGCAAATCAGACCCACAAGTCCCAACCCACTGAGTAGACTACCATGCTTTGAACCTAAAGATACTAAAGAAATCCCTACCACTAAATCTACCCAATGAGTTCAACAAACGATCTGACGGTTCCTGTGCTTTGAATCCCAGGAACGGGGAGTGTGCCTGAACACGCTGGAGGATGGGAAGTGGAACGTATTCTTTCTGTATTTTTCAATTAATCATTTTTAACTTGCTTTCCAAACTCAGCCTTGGAGAAGAGTTTTAACGTGATTATCTATCAAGTGCCATGTAAGAAGCAATTTATTTGATATCGATGAAATTTTAAATTTTTTTACAAGACAATTCTTTTTGTATTTTTTAATTAACCATTTTTAACTTGCTTTCCAAACTCAATATCGAAGAAGAGTTTTAATGTAATTATCTATCTAACGTCATATAAGAAGCAATTTAATGATATTTCAAATTTTTTACAAGATAATCCCTTTTTGTGTTAGAGATGTTCTTAGCGTTCCTCTCTTTCAGCGTGTTGTTTTTGTCTTAATTAGGTGTGTTTGATGTTCAACAAATTGGATTCAACTGACTTTTTCCCTTTTGCTTAATTGCTATTATTTATTTAGGGGGAATTATTATTTTATCTTTTAAAATTAAAAATAATATTAAATTATTTTAATATTAAAAATAATAATTAAAATGATCCAAATGTTAAATGAGATAAGAAATCCATTTATAAACTAACCGATACATTAATTTTGAGTGTACAATGATCATTATCTTGATAGGGATAAATGAATTGAATTAAAAAATTAAATAAAATTAAAAAAATTAAAAATAAACTAAAGCAAAAGTCTTCAATTGTCATCTCATTACTCTCTCTCATCGCACCCAACCACCATCATCATTCAACTTCATTACCACCACCCACCATCAAAACCTAACCCCATCACCACTCAACACACCACCCTAATCCATCGCTACCGTCCCCACCAGCTGACATTCTCTCATTGTCTTTCCTCTTCACCCTCTCCTATCGCTCTCATCCTTCTCCACCCTCCGTCGTTGCTCTCTAGTCCTTCTCAAACCTCTGCTGTTGCTCTCTCGTCCCTTTCCTCCCTTTGTCGTTGCCCTCATTTGTATGCCTATCAGATCTGATCTAGATCCAGAAGATGGAGAGTGTCAAAAAGTTTTTTGTTAAAAATGGTTAGGTAATGATGGATGGACTAGTTGGTGTGCGATGGTGTTTATTGCTGGTATTGGGTGATGGTGTGATGGACAGTGTGTGTGTGCGATGAATGGTGATGATGGCGATGAGAGTGATAGTGTGTGATAATGCCTGGGTATAGTGTGATGATGCGTGAATGGTGCCTAGATGATGTGTGATGGTGTGTGAATGATCCCTAGGTTGTGTGTGATAGGATGTGATGGTATGTGATGTCCATCCAATGAATGATGCCTGGGTGGTGTGTGACGTTCATCTAATTTGTATTTTAATTTGTCAAATTTTCTAATTTTTAATTCTTTGGATTTTGATCCTGAAGGTGATTTTAGTTGAATATGTAAATCCTTGATGATCAGTATTTTTTTTTTAATTTTTTAACTTTTTTTTATTTAAATCAATCTACACTTTTATTTAATTTTTAATTTTTTTAAAAATTAATTTAACAAAATTTTTTTATTTAATGTTTTAGTTTTTTTAAATAGTGAATTGCATAATATTCTTCCGAGATTTATCTAAAAACAGATGAAAATATAATTATTATTTTATTGCACAAAACTCTCATACTTAACGTTGATTTTTTTGAAGATCTGGACAGATCTTTAAATTGAAGATTTGAAATTCAAATCTTCAAGTTACAATGTTAAGGGTATTATAGGTATTAATTTAAAATCTTAGTCAAACCATTAAATTTGATGAAAATCAACCAATGATACGAGGGTTTGGTATAGTAAAAGGGTAAATATATTTTCATCTGTATTACAAATCTCAGGGGGTTTCATGCAATTACTTCTTTTTTAAATTGTTAAATGACGTAGATTTAATAAAATTTTTTATTTAATTTATTTAAAATTTATTTAATAATTATTATTATTTTAATTATTTAAAATTTTAATTAATTAATTAATTTTTATATTCAATTATAAATTCTAAATTTTTTTCTATAATTTTTATAATTTTCTTTTTATTTTGGTTATGAAAGACTAATTTGGTAATTGATTAATTTATTTTATTTTTTATTTTTTAATTTTAAAATATAGTAATGGTATTTTAATCTTTTACTTTTTATTATAAAACCGCTAAAAGTTGAATGAAACCACTTTGTGGTGATGGCAAAGGGTTTTTGGACTAATATTTTAAAATTTTGGAGTAAATTGAGATTATTTATCATTTATTTATTTATTATTTTTTTTACTATCTTTTTCCCTTTATTTATTTATTTTTTTCAAACTTATGAGACTCATTTAGAAATTTTTGTGGGTGTATATAGTGCTAACTTTTTGGAAAAATCTACTGGACTCACTTATCTCTTGTTTCATTAAAGGGTTTTGTTGAAAAATAACCTTTTTTGGATGACCCGATTGAGAACTGACCCGGAAGCTGAAAGGCTGTGCAGACTGACTTATTTTCGGACAAGAATACCCCTACTAGTCAATCAAATTACAAGTGGCCCTGTTTTTTGTCTACGAAAATTGTCACACTCTCTCCATTCCCAACGTGTTCTGTCAATCTGTCGCTCCGATTCCCAAGCCACCATCCGAAGGCGACACCGGCGAACGTCGACCCATGACCGTCGCACCTGACCGGCGAACGTCGACCCATGACCGTCGCACCTGACCACCACCCACTGTCGATCACTCTGTCAGTGTCCAACAAATTTGTTTAACCCTCAGTCCTCGTCAACCGTCGATCTCCACCCACGACCGTCCCACCTCCACCCACCACCGTCCGAATGCGAACATGGAAGTAGGAAAACTCGACCCAGCCACCGTCGTAGCCTGTCTCGGCATGTAAGTCTCTCTCATGTTATGAACCGTCAGTTAGTGACCTGACAACTCCTCCACCCACCACCTGCCGGTTTGGAACAAAATCTGACCCGGCCACCGTCTATTGTGGTCCGAGTGACGACTCTCAGGTCTCCTACACCTACCCAAAGACCGTACATCGCTGCATTACAAAACGGAAACTGTTTCGGTGAGAAAACCGTAGAAGAAGAAAAAGACAGAGGAGGAAGCAATAATTTGACGGAAGAAGAGGCAAAACGGAGAAGGAATAACAAGCAACGAAGAAAAAACTCCACAGTAAGAACACATTGCTTGTGGGGTGTTTGCACTTTTATTACTGGATGCTTTATTGGTTGTATGTTAGTTGTAGCCTAAACAGTGTGATGTTGTGAATTGACACTTTATTTTTGAATCATGTAAACGATTCTACTTGTGGTTGCTCTTGACTATTGTAAAGCATAGAATGAATTTCAAACTTCAAACTATGACCAAAGTTGTTGTTGGATAAGTAATTTGGGGTTGTGATGGTTTTCAATGTGGTAAAGTTTCCAACTTTAAGGTGTGGATTTGTGACCACTAGGTGGGGATGGCCAACCTCTACGGTGGGAGTCCCTACCTGGGGGTAGGAATTCCCAATTTTATTGTTAGGATTTTGTATATTAGGGATGGGAATTATGTTGGGAAATTTCAATCACCAGGTTGGTAATCCCAACGTGAAGGTAATCCAGGTTCGGATTACCAACCTTGAAGTTTGGATTACTTTTCGAAATGCATGTTGAAAGCAAGCAGAGGTTGGAATCTCAACTCGTACGTTAGGATTAGCTACCTGGAAGTTGGGATTACACGTTGTAAATAGGGGATTCCCAACATGTGAGCAGGGATTTGGGACATTTTGGGTTAGGACCTTTGGACAATCTTAACGTGGAGGCTGGGATCACAACTTCATCGTTGGGATTCCAAAGGTTGAGGTTGGGAATATATACCTTAAGGTTGGGAATAACAACCTTGAGGTTGGGATTCCCAACGTCATGGTTGGGATTCCCAACCTTAAGGTTGGGATTCCCAACGTAATGGTTGGGAATACAGACCTTGAGGTCTGGCATCCCAACCTAGTTTCCAACGTTTTGGTTGGGATTGTCTTACTGTGCTCTATGTTTACAATCCGAGCTTTGATGTCGATAATCTGAAGGTGGGGGTTTTTTGGTTGGTGAATCCTTTTTTTGTAGCTTGGTTATGATATGACTATTAGAATTGATTTATGTATGTATACATTGCTTACTTATATGTTGGGATTGTTTAGTGTTGTTTTGAGGTGTGAACTCGTTACTGTTGTCAGGAAATTGTATGACTGTTTTTAGGTATGCAGTATACACTGAAATGGTACAGGTACTATGTCTGTTATGTTAGAGTTGAAGCATGTTATGTGGTTATCAAATTACAATGGCTTGTTTTATGATTGCAGGTTGGCATCAACATGGAGTCAGCTTTGACGTATAAG
The DNA here is from genome assembly GCA_022984855.1 of Dimocarpus longan. Classification (NCBI taxonomy): domain Eukaryota; kingdom Viridiplantae; phylum Streptophyta; class Magnoliopsida; order Sapindales; family Sapindaceae; genus Dimocarpus; species Dimocarpus longan. Next base: position 24,727,523 of record CM041015.1, read on the forward strand.
ATCACAGACGTGGAGCATTTCAGTTCGAAAGTGACTTGCTTCTCAAAGTTGGGAGCTATAAAAGTTATAGCTGACAAGTTAACTGATGTGCAATTGGACATGTTCAGGCGGTCTTGCTTCGGTAAACTGTTTCACATGAATGAGCTTAAGTTTGCAGGTCAGCTAGTACATAACTTGCTTCTCCGACAAGTGGAATGTGATGATTCGGATGAACTGTGGTTTGCACTGCCCAATGACAGTGTCATTCGGTTTTCCATGCAAGAATTTGGGCTTGTCACTGGGCTTCATTGTGGGCCATTCCCGAAAGACAAGTCAGCTGATGAATCTCCATCCGATGAGGTGTTTAGCAGCAGAATGTTTAAGGGTTTGAGCAAAGTTTCGAACAAATCTTTGGACGCCACTTTTAGGGGTGCATCTTCGGACAATGACGAGGACATCGTCAAACTTGCCTTGCTATACTTCTTAGAGATGGTGCTACTTGGGAAGGATCCAAAGAACCAGATTCGATGGGAGCATATTCGACTGTTGGACGATATGACTGCATTCAACAAATACCCATGGGGTCGTTGCTGCTATGAGATGACATTGAGTGCCATGAAAAAGGATTTTAAGAAAATGGCAACCAAAGTGGGAAAACGCAGTAAAGGGCAGCAGCACAAGGCAGACGTTGCCTTCTATTCTTTGTCTGGTTTCCCATATGCATTTCAGGTACCTGTCTTATGTAAGTTTTTTGTTTATTTGGCTTCGTAACGGTTGCTTCATTTGACAATGAGGTGTGCTGTTTTTTGTGCACTCGTAGATATGGGCTTGTGAAGCTATTCCCACCGTTGGCCAACAAATTGGACTTAAATCCAACAAGTTGCTGCCCCGAATCCTTTGTTGGAGTTCTGTTGGAATCCCAAAATCAGCTGAAATTGTTATGTTGTTCCATCGTTCTGATGTACGTTAATCTATCACTGATTTAAATCATTGCCATACATTTATCATTATTTTTCATTCATTTGTTTTCCCCTTTCATGGTAGTTGGAAGCGCACCCTACGTTGGAGGCGACGGCTGCAGAAGAAAAGGAGGATTACTGGCAACATTGCGTTTGCAAGGAGGAGGGTGCTGAAAGCGTCGACGCTGATACCAACGACAACAGTAAGGATGACAATGCTGTGAAGTCCAGTGCAGGTGCACCTCTGAACGCCCAACCTTGTGGGAGGCGACCATCTGCTGAGGTACAGTGCTTGTAATTGTGCTTTTGGGTTTGTGCCCTGTAGTTTGAGTAAACCATGTCACCGTCACATGTACTGATTTGTGTGTAGGATACCAAGGATGGCAGTAATCCTCATAGCGATCAACTTCAACAAATCCAGCTACAAGTGGAGCAGTTTCAGCAAGAAACGAGACAAGCACTACAACAGGCCAACAACAACCTACAAGAGACCATGCTGCTGGTACAGGCGACAAACAATAAGGTTGAGCAGATTATGGACTTTTTATTTAGAAACAAAGGTGGTCCTAAACAACAGAACGCACCTACATCAAAGGTACACATCCAAATTTTCCATTTGGGTGGTGGGAGTACACATAAATTAACGATTAACATGAACATGTTGGACGATTGTGGGATTTTGGTGTGCAGTACACTGAAGATGTAACGGGTGAAACCAAAGGACTCAGTGCTGGGATGGAAGAAGAAGTGGCAGTTGCAGGCGGTAGGAGTGTAGATGCCATGCATGAGGAAGTGCACAGTTTTGGTCAGAAAATCACATTCAGCCCATTGGTCCCACCTCAAACATGGCTAGGCTCGCCTTGTATTGCTTCGGATGCCAGTGTTAAGATCATAGCCCAAACCAAACACATTCAAGGTGGTCCTATCCTCTCCCGTCAAGCACTACTAGGCTCACCTTCGGTTGGTTCAGACGTCAGCCTGAAGATTATACCAGAAGCCAGATATTGCAAGCGAACGCGAAAAAAGGGACCACAAATTTCGTCCCCCTTTCAGGAAATCGAAGTTGGTCCAAGAAAGCGGACCAAATTTGTGAAATTTCCTACACTGTCCGATGCTGATCTGTTGGCTTTTACAGCATGGCGGGACGAACAAGTTCTGAACGAGTTGTATGTTTCTGGATTTGTTACTATAATCAATTATACTATTATCTGGTTCATATATAACAAATTGTGAATAACTTGTATGTCACTGCAGACCTTCACTTCGCTTGCCAACCGGGGATTGCAATCGACGGTGGTTTAGGGACTTGTCCACACCCGATGTCTGGTTGACTGATTCGGTTTGTATTCAAATATCGATTTTAGGTATGTCATACATATATGATGTTGTTTGAACCTTCTCATTTGTCGTGGTTGCAGCATCTTGATGCTGCTTTCTGCTTTATTCGATGGAAGTCCATGACGTGCCCTACTACCAAGATGGAAGCATTCACAACGACGGATATTTTGTTTTGGGTAAATTTATTGTTTATGTCATAGTAAGTTTTTTCGCGAACGAAGAAACATTAACCCCTTACTAAATAAATTATTCTTTCCTGTTGTGCAGCAACATTTGTTGAGTAAATGGGATGCTTATTGTAAGAAGAAGCAGTTATGGGAGGATGACGACATCTGCATCAGATATGCAAGGGGGGAGGTGTCCGGTAGCAGAATGGCAGCGGGGGACATAGCCTCTCGTCCATGGAGGGGACTTACAACGGTAGCATTCTGAATTTCTTTTACTCCAGTTGTCATTACCACTCATATGTTACATACCCACACTGAATGTTGGTTGTGTTCTGCTTGTTTCGGTAGCTATATATGCCACTCAATTTTAGGGGTGCACATTGGGTTCTTGTCAAAGTACACTTCATTCACCGCACCATAACACTTTATGACTCTTTGGGCACCTTCATACGCAACCCGACACAGTTTTTGCTTCCCATTCATACACTATTGCCGCTGCTCCTTCAGAAGACAGATCACTATGGGGCAGATACGCGCATGACTGCAGATTGGTATGGAAAGGACGGATGGACCGTCGCACGATGCGACGACACACCACAACAAATACCAGGGTAAGAGCTGAACCACATGTAGCATTGTCCTTTCTTTTGACACTATATGTACATCATGCGCTAACATGTAGTAATGTTGTCAACTTTATGTAGTAGTGGTGATTGTGGGATTTTTGTAATCAAGATGGCCGAACACATGGCGAACGGTCTACCGGTGAACTCGTTTGACCATTCGCACATAGAAGATTTCCGGCAGCAGATAGCTGTCGACCTGTGGAAATGGTCTCATCAGTTATACGGGGGTAATAATATTTGGATGATTAGTACTCCACTGTTCAGTTGTACACAAGTAACTTTGCACTGCAGTTGCTACAAAACCAACTGACATTATGTCATTGTGCTCAATCTTTGTGCTGTGACTAGGTTAGTGGTTCGTAACGGTAGATGCTTTAGAAGCCGGCAAGCTGCAGTCCCAATGTCAACAACTTGTATATTATGCAGCTCTTACCTCTTTTGTCAGCGGGTCATTGTTCTACATTGCTTAGTTGGAGTCCACAGATGCACACGAATCCTTGCGGGGACTAATACTGGGAGTACACAGATGGAAATTGATCAACATAACATGGAATATTGATGCGGATGATGTTGCGTTTTGTCTACTTTGTACATATAAGTTTAGGATGTACGCGTGTGGTTATGAAATTGTAAACGGAAGTGTTATGAAATATATTAAAATATATGTGGTTTTTTTCCTTGCATTTATGTCAGGTTGCACCTATTACTTTTTTGTTCATTTTACCTCATGTAAAAACAGTGTTCAATTAAACTTTCTATATAATGACGTAAAGTTAAGCTTACTGCTGGAGTTTTGTGTGTAAAATGTGGAATTTTCAAATGTGACGGTTTGGGAGCACAGATAACTTGCGATGATGGTAGCAAGACTGTAGATGGGAATGATGCTATGTCAGATCCACGGTGTTCTTCTAATAAGTACCTATTGTCAGGAGCTGTTAAGGTTACCAAGCCAATGCATGAATATTTGGGTTTTGTGGATACAACTTATTTAACTACTAATGGCAACGAGGTTGATGTGAACGGTGGTAAAACTCATTTTAGAAAGAAGCTGACGCGCAGACGTACATAAAAAAAAAATCATATGGGGAATTGGGTAAGGAGAACCATGGTTTGTCATTAGCCCCTGAAACTCGAAGGATTGTTGATGATGAGTGTGTGGACTTCTCTTTCGAAGAAAGTAATAATGCTTTACAGCAGTACCAGAGAAGGAAAAAATGTAACAAGTCATTAGCAGAATGCGGGAGTGTTGAACATGCTCCTCTTCAGCAAGATGGGTGTGACAAATTGAAACCTTCAAGGAGATCAGATTCTGAGTATGTTTTACAGGCAGCAGACGAAGATGAGATAACCCTTGCTTGCTTTCTTCGCAATAAGTCAACATTACCCTCTACAGCAGGTGGTGACAGAAAACTTGCCTGCTTTCTTGACAATAAATCGACATCACCCATCAAAACTCAAAGAATTGGTGAGGATAAAGGTTGCAAAACGTCTTTGGTGGATAGTAATATTGCTTTAAAGCAGTACCGGAGAAAGAATAAGTGCAATGAGCCATTAGCAGAATGCCATGTCGTCAACAACATGTATGCAACTCATCAAAACCTAGAAGTATATCAAATTGTAAGCACCTTCTGCCCGTGGCAGATGAAGATGACATAACACGAGCTTGCTTGCTTCGCAATAAGTCGAACAAAAGGGTTGAAGCTACTGAAAATGCTTATGAGGTTTGCTCATCTTCTGGTAAGGAAAATATGGAATCATCATTGCTGTCTGAAGCTGTAGATCAACATAACAATGAAAGCCTGCTTCTACATACACGAGTGGATGAAGCTGTGACATCTTGCAATGGTGGAATCCCTGAAAATATGCCATTGTGCAACTTGCAGCCAAAGCATTCAAAGGATTCACAAATTCTCTTACCTTATGGCATTGAGCATACTAGTGTAGATATGGCATTGAGTACAGACGTGTGTTATAGTTAACGGCCATATTCTAGAGAGGTGTACACAAGTAACGGGCATATACTAGAAAGGTGTAGCAGATCAAAGTCAGCAGATATATTACATACAACTACTTAATTACACAAAATACAATGCTTTATCTGCATGTGATACATGTACGTAAAACCAATTAACCCATGTTGCAAAACGATAAACAACACAAAATTTAATCAAACACTGCTGTGTAAAGTGCTGCAGTTTTTCATTAAATTTAATCTTGCAAAAAGTGATGCAGTATGTTGTCTTCAAAAATCTTAATGCTGAATTTCCATGCTGTAGCTTATCAAACCGGAATTGGTACCCTACACTTTTGTCTGTTGTGTCCAATGCCACCACATCTACTGCACTTTGACTGCTTCTTATGTTCACCTTTCGAAGGTTTTCTTATTGTACTAGGTCGGCCACGCGGTTTACGCCCTTCAGGTGGGAGGACAACAGGAACTTCAATTCCGTCAGGCCAAATCCATTCATCTTCAGGCCCAACCGGATATATGGAAGTTGCATAAGCTTCTGCTAATGTTTCCGTCCTATAGTATGCAGCACAGTAGTTGTAACATGATATATGGAGATGTTTAGAAGCTGCTAGTGCATGTGCACATGGCAGTTGATGACCTTGAAATTTCTTGCAGTCACACGTTTGATTCTGCAGGTTCACGATCGGGTTCAACAATCCATCCATCACAACGTACTTATATACATCAATGGGGCGCACATGATACGTACAGGCTTTCTTCATCCTCTGTCGCAGCTTGGCTTCAACCCATCTGGTCATTGGCGTTGGCATTTTTGTAGCTTCTTCACGCCTTTCCCAAAACCATCTTTGAAGTACCTCACGGATATGCTCTACTAACTTTGTTATCGGCAGCTGTCGTGCCTCTTTCAAAATGGCATTCAAACACTCTGCAATGTTTGTAGTCATTATGGAATATCTTCTGCCAGGAAACTCACATCTAGCCCATCTGGTTGGTTCGGCAAGCGTCAAATACTCAGCAGCCTTACAATTGAGTCCTGCAATTTGTGACATTAGCGCATTGAAAACGGAAACCCGGTATGCTTTAGCAGCCTTGTAGAACAACGACTGCACATTGCCACCTTTACAATTGGCCTTCATGTTTTGGCCCAAATGATACATACATATTCCATGCAATGCCCCTGGAAATGAATGTTCAATAGCCGTTGCTATACTTGTGTTTCGGTCTGAAATGAATACAAGATCAGGAACATCTCCAATACACCCATGTAACTTTGTTAGAAACCAAATCCATGCACTATCATTTTCTGAATCTCCAACACCAAAAGCTAATGGGTACACTTGGTTATTGCCATCCATACAAGTCGCGATAAAAAGAGTACCTTTATACTTGGATGTCAGGAAAGTTCCATCCACAGCTATAACAGGCCGAATGGAAGATCTAAATCCAGCAAGAGAACCTCCTAATGCCAAGAAAAAATATTTGAATCGATTACAAGCATCACATTCAATATGGGTTACAGTCCCTGAATTTTTCCTTTCCAACATTGCACAATACAATGGAAGCGCACTATAAGACTGTTCCGGTGATCCCCTTGCCAACATCATTGCAACCTCTCTAGCCCTCCATGCTTTATTATAATTACAAGTCAGCCCATATCGTTTCTTCATGTCCTTAACAATGTCGTTTGGCCGGTAACACTGAGAAGCACCCTCATATTTCCATTGTATACAATGCCCAATCAATTTACTTGTTACTTGTGTACGGTGACATACGAGCGCATCAAGCGAACATGTGTGATATGGAATGTACTTCCGCACGCGAAAAGCTGCTAACCCCACAAGTTTGGTTGCACGTAGCCACCATTTGCAACCTTTTTCTACACAAGCCATGACCAATAACTCTTTCGTCGACTTTTTGACTCTTGTATTGAACTGTGAACCAGCTGCTAACATTCTTATATTCAGTTGTAGTTCTTCCTTATTACAGAAAATATCACCAGGCCGAACTTCTTTAACACTATTGCAGATACTGTCAATACAGCCACCGTCTATTGCCAGTAGCTTCGAAGATGTCATTCCAATAGTACAATCCAAGTCAACATGTTCAAATTTCAGCTTCTTATCATTGGAACTGCCATAACAATGAACTGGTGATGCTTCTGTAAGTGGTAATGGAGATGTATAGCCAGGAGCAGCTTCAGTACCAAACTGATAGAAAATTTGGTCTGCATTATTATCAACCCCGATCATATCTTCATGTCTGATTGTCCGTTCTGCAGTATCCGCAACTTCACTGGCCAAACATATCTGTACAGCATCTTTTACTCCACGATTTTTGTCACATTCTTCCTCGCCCACTAACACAGCTGCTGTCGAGTCACCCTTACGTTCTATTGTAATGCATAATGGATTCCTCGTTATTACATCACTGACTTCACCGATAAAGAACTCAACATCACTATCATCCAACACTTCAATTGGTGGGGCGGCATCACACATTTTATATTTAAACTTCATCGTAATTGCAACTTCGCCTGGGTTTATCTCAATTGCACGACATACAGCATTGTGTAATTCTTCATACGCTGCACTCTTCGACAACATAATTCCTTTCGTCTTCCCACCTTCGTACTTCAGGTTCCCTCCCTCGTTCATCCACTGACCCTTGTATTGAACTGCAATCCGAACTTTATCCATGTCCTTCAACCTGTAAAATTAAGGCAAAAGTGTGATCATTATAAATCCAAACATTGCATGATCAATTGCATGTACGTCAACGAAAATAAACATTTCTACACATTTCATGACTATTTTTACTGGTTTGACATCAAATGTTATAACTCTCTATCTATCAATCCGCAAAACCAAAGCTACTACATAGTTTTTGTCAAACCATCACTCCACAAGAAAGTATATGAACGTTTAGTTTTACAATACCCGACACATTCTAACTTATTAGGAAGTTCAATTGAGGTTGGGAACACTGAAATGATGGTTCGGCATCTTAACTTAAATGTTCGGATTCCTGACCAACAAATATTATCAAAGGAATTGCATAAATCCCTATGTCACAGTATGTATTCTCAACTCGTAGGTTGGGATTCCCAACTTAACTCCCAACTTACAGGTTGAACTTCTCAACCTGTATTGAACTCATATGTTGCATTCTCAGCTACATTTTTCATTCCCAACTTGTTTATAGATATTCCCAAACTCGATGTTGGTATTCCCAACCTCAATCGCAACTTCAACATAAGGATTTCCCAACCTGAATGTCCAGGTACCTTCCATTGAAAGTTTTCATTCCCAACCTTCACGTTTGGATTCCCAACCTTCACGTTTGGATTCCCAACCTTCAGTTGATGTCTCCCACCGTTGAGGTTGAAAATCCCAACCTGAAAGTTGGGAAACCCAACCCATATGTCATGATATGGCCCACTGTTTACGTTCATTTCCATTATCAAACACCACCAGTGGCATCATTTACAAAACTCCAACTACACATTCAATCATAACGACTACCACTACAACCTCATTGTATTCGGATTTCCTCCTCACCTCACGGTAGAACTCCTTTTAGTTTCTTCAAAGCTTTTGGTTGTTGTTGTTGAATCGTGCTCACCTCAAGGTTCATATATACTACCAGCAGAATGTCATAGATGAAGTTGACGGCTCATTCTATTCATACCCACAACAGTACACAGAAAATACACCAAACATACGAAACTCGCTTGCAATAGCCCAACCTCGCGTCAGATTACCACATTATGTTATCCAAAGCATGCACAACCGGTCAACTAAACTTACCACCCGTAGCGAAGCAGTCTGTACCTCAGAGAAGTCGTCGATTACCTATGGCGCTTTACAATGTTGTCCAAAACCTCACTCGCTGCTTCTGTTCTCAGTCGTGGCAAGGGAGAAGACAGTTTCCATGTCGAAAGTTAGAACAGACTAAGATGTGGAAAGAATGAAGACCGACTGAGGTGTGGGACGACACAAAATAATGGAAAGCAACAATCAGCGGGGAGGGGAGGGACACAGCAACTTCTGATCACCAAAGGGATGGCTTATAACTTATAATGACATTTGATCAACTGGCGGGTTAACATAAGCTAATGCCGCCCATTTTCATTAAGGGCATTTTCGACCATTCAATGTCTTTTATTTACAATAAAATATAGAAAGGTTACTTTTGAGAACCACATCTCCAGATGGGTCATTTTAACCATTTTCCCTTCATTAAAAGCTAATTGGGCTTATATTAAAATTTTAAATATTAGGCCCTAACCTTTAAAGAAGGACATCAATGGCCATTTGATTGGAACCCAACTCATAAGATTTTCAACTAAATGAGCTTGAGTCTTCTTTAGGATCTTTGGGTACCAATTTTATTGAGTGAATTGCACTGACACTCCCTCGAGATTTGCCTAAAAACAAATAAAAATATATTTATCTTTTAATTGCATAAAGCCCTCATACTTAACGTTGATTTTTGTCACCATTAATTGAATGAAGGGCATTTTGATCATTTTACCATGTCTCTCTCTCTCTCTCATGTCACTCATTCACCATCACGGGTCAATTACATCAGTCAAACTATTAAAGTTGACGAAAGTCAACTGATGATACGAGAGTTTGATGTAATAAAAAGATAAATATGTTTTCATCTGTTTTTTGGTAAATCTCATGTGGGTTTCGTGCAATTACTTTATTTTTATTTTATCAAGTTTAACATATTCTAGGGGTATCACCAAATCCAACACTAAAATGAATTTCATTTTCAAAATTCTTATAATAGTATGATTATTCTTGACTAAGAACCATTTTCCATGTGGTTGTTTAAATAACAAATAGAATTAACAAACATGTAACTCTTACACTTTATATAATGTTTCACGCATTCAAATATTTTTTGTTTAAGAACTCTTTTCAATTAACAATTAATATCTACCATTCAATGATTAATTGCTTATTTTATCATTCCATAAGCACTCTCTAAAACAACTAAATCGTCCATAATGATATCCGAAGACATTAAACTAATGTAATATTTACACAAATCTCATTTTACAATCATGTCAACAATCTACAAATTTATGGACTCATAATTCAATTTCAAATCTGACCATATTATACACTTTTTAAGGATCAATCTAAATTTTGTTTTTCAATGCTCTAGAGTTTCAATCAACCAAAACTCCAAGTCATCGATATTAAGAAACAATTAGATATAATTTACATTATCATCTCTTAATATGATAATTTCCATGGTGAAATAAATCCTTAACTAAAAATTTCATAGGATAATACCACTCATTTCACCCTAATGAAACTAAAACATCCAAATAAATTATACCACAAAGAAATAATAAAAAAATTTATCCAAGTAAAAATCATAATAAAAAACTTAGCTAAAGGTAAAAAATTCAATTATTTTAAAGATTAAAGTATTTTGAACTCAAATGGGATATTTGGATCGAAACATCTTGCTTGATATTAAAAGCAAATAATCAAGGTCAAAAAATGTTTATTTTCGAATTAAGTTAATGGTTTCAACAATTCTTCCTATTCCGGGTAAAACAAATAATCCAGAGTTTTTGCTTGCCAAGTCAAATCACTCACTGAACACTACACTCTACAAGCCACCTGCCATGCCAAAGGCAAGCCGCAAGCCATGTAAATTCCCTATTATTATTATTATTATTATTTAAATTTCTCTTGCAAATTATTGGCAATAATTACAAGAGAATGTATACATCTCCTGTTATTTAAAATGCGTGTACTTTCCTTTTTTTTTTATTTGCCTGTACTTTCCCTTTCCCTTTCACGTTTATAGTTATAGTTTTATTATATATTTTTCACAAAAGATCTACTCTTAAATTACTAAGAATGTAAATCTTCATTCATGACTTACCTAAGCTCGGACAATAGATCTCATTAGATTTTTTATAACTATATGAAAAACTCTCGCGAGAGACCAAAAATCACCCTTGCCCTTTATTTTAGTACCCAATAAATTTAGTAGGGTTTGATATTATGAAAGAGGTCAGTTTGTTCATTTAAAACGTAAATCTCATTATTGTATAAATATTCCTAATTTTTTACTATCCAAAGTATAAAATTAAAATGATTTTTATTGAAATTGTCAGAACCGGGTATTGTTGAAAAAAAAAAAATAGTCAAACCAAAATTTGGACCATGTATAAGTTTTCTATTAATTAATTTTCAAAAAATTGTAGGGTCTAAAGGTGTGTTTACTTGCTGAATTAGGAAATAAGAATGATTGATAACGTTTACTCGCTCTAAAATCATTCCGTAATGGAAATAAAATTGTGGATCCTACATTAATTTAGTTTATTGAATGAAAATCTCGTTCATTCCACCCCGCTTGGGAATCTCATTCTTATTTCTCTTTTTAAGTTAAAAAGACTTTTATACCTCATATTAAATGGGGTTGTGGAATATTTTTGGAATTTTTTTTTTATTCTCTTTTTTTTCCTATAGATTACATGGTATGTATTGTTATTAAATAAAATTGTTTATTTTTACAATATTGTTGGGTTATAAAAGAGTTTAGAAATAATTATAGTAGCTACAGTGATAAAGCCTAGCATAACACTTTCAATGAAGGTTTATATATATATGAAAAACAAAAATGATCACAATATACTTATTCGACAAATAATATATTATTACGAGATTTTTGTTTAAAAATAATATTAAAAAAATTATAATGTAATTTTATATATTATGGATAGTTTAAAATTATTTAACATTAACAAAAATAAAAAGTAAATTATGGATATACAACATACTTACAATAATATTGTTAAGAAGGTTTATTTTTGTTATGGAGTATAAAATATTGTTAATCAAATATATTTTTATAACTTATAATTAATCCATTCTGATTCCAAAGTAAAGTAAATAACTCAATGAGATTACTATTGATTTCGATTCCGACTTATGTAATTGAAGTAAATTATTTATGCTGATTTTAATACATCATTTCGATTTCAAGTTATTCAAATTTCAGATTATTCTGATTTTCATTCTGAATCCATAACGAAAGTAAATACACCATAAATATATCGATTAAAGGATAAGGTGGGCAAGAGGTTAAATCCATGAGGCACCAAAAGGTCCAAAACCATACATACAAGTAACTTATTGCGGACCATCTTAGTCAATTTTTATTTTTAATTAAATCCCTGTTCCCAAAAATGAAAATTCTAGAGAGTCAAATCTTAAAAACACATGTTCTCGTTCAAAACCGTAGGTTAGTTAGTTAGTTGAATAGCAGTTGCGGTACTTTTCACTTTTTTCAACCGATTTATGGAATTGGGCCTACGCAACTTTTCACTTGATTTTTCTTTATGTTTTTTAAATCTAAGAAAAAGGCCTCCCTGCTTTCCCGGTATAAACCGACACATTTTGTTAGTTTATCCGATTCTTTGTTTTGGTAGTAAAGGAGGGTCCACTGTGCTGCACAGGTGTGGATATGAGAATTCATATCTTCTCCTCCACGAAACCCAACTAATAGACACTAACGGAAACTAGTTTATAGTGATCCTTTGAAAGTGATTGGTCTTTACTTGTCTACACTGCATTGGTCTCCTGAGGTTTGGAAGCGTTTGATAATTCAGTGCCGGTGCAGGAAGGTCTTGGTGTGACCCCAGCTTGTGTCGTTCGCCTGTGTCACACACGCTGGTGCCACATATGTTTGAGTGCGGCTCATGACATGTGGCTGCAAATTATAGTATTTTTTTGGGTCATTGTTATCATATCGATACATTTTATTTCGACTGAATTTTTATTTTATCTCTTATTGGTAGAAGTAGGAAGCAACCAGAACCACTTTTTTCATACAGTCGTTTTCCTTTTACTTTATTTAATGATAATTAAAATTAAATGTTCTCACTTTTTCTTCTTTTAAATTTTTTTGAAGCAAAGTTCTTTTAATAATTAAAATTAAGTAGCTAATTAGTCTATATTTTAAAGTAATATTCAATATTCAAATCACACCGATACAGAAGTTAGAAACAATTAACAGGATCGATTTCTCCTTGATTTCAGCTGATTTTTGGCAATGATCAAAGTTAAAAATATATATATATATATAAGCTTTGACGTTTGAGGCTGTCAAGTCTTGATATATTTATTTTCCTTGGAGTTTTTGATCCATGTGTATATTTCTAATCAAAATGTATCACATCATACTGTGAGAGTGGAAGACAATGGTGAATGGTCACACGATTTTGACAGCCAATTGTGTTCAAGCGTTGAAGAGTTGAAACCCCAGTTGATGGGTTGTTTCGATCACAGAGCTGATAAATAACATTATCAATTCACGTTGAAAGAATTGGATGAATAAATTTCAAACAGCCAGAGCTTGTAAGTTAATCTGCATCTTTCCAAACAAGTCAAAAGTTCATATAACGAATGTACTTGTAACTAACTAAATTAAAGAAACAAAAGCTCAAAACGTACCATGAAAGATCGTCACTGTAATACAAAAAGAGATTGGAACATCCTGGTTTGTTATAGTGTGTGCAATGGATTGATTAATCATCCATCAAACTCTGACCAGCAGCTCCACTATATTTCACAGGATACATAAGCGATGTAGCAAGATTCCCTTACTTGATTGGTGTCAGCTTTATCATTTGGCTCCAATATCTCTACCAGACCCAAATTCCACAAGGATCAATTTTTTTTTCCCTTAACAAGTTACATATACACGATCCATTAAGATCTTAGGTAAAAACAATTTTTTTTTTAACTGTTAATTATGGTAGAAGTTTGTAGTCGGTTAATTTAAGTGCATTCTAAGTAATTGAAAGTAGCAAAAATAATGAAATATAGTTATGATGGTCCATCTAAGAATGACATATTTTAAAAATCTTGAAAGTCCTTTAACATTTGTTGGTTTTTCGCGAACAACACAGAGCAGAATTTGTAAGATCCATGGAAAAAAATACAAGAGCAAACCATGAGACAAACAATCATACTACACAAGATTTTTGGTCAATTAATTAAGGGGATGAATTACACCCTTCCAAAGTTCAATAACAATATAATGGCATACATAAAAACTTTGAAACAAATAATGAAAAAACAATATATTTAATTACTTAAATGCGAATGCATTTACATCCTACACCTGACTAAACATAAGATTCAGTAGTTCTTATAATTGACACTTTTTTTTTTGTCTTCTGGATAAAAGTTCTTGTAATTAACTTCAAAAGAGAAAAGCTACATCTGAAATGCCACCAGCCTTATCAATCCAAGGGACATTGAAGGTCAGTTTGCCGTCTGTTGACCACTCAAAATCTGTCTCGGAACCATTCAAGTAGCATTTCTTTGGAGATGCACTTGCATAGGCTAAGAAATTTCCTCCTCCTTTGACTTCAATGTTAACACCGACCTCAGCTCCAGAATCAAAATACTTCAATTCCTGAACTGTCCCTCCACTGTTGAACATGTTGATTAGCCCAACCGGAGCAAATTTGATGCTGGGACCAAGCTTCTTGACTGGCACAAAGCTGAAGAGCTCAAATGTGGATGGTTGAATGATAATTTGAATTGGATCAGATTTGGGAGTCATCAGGTGTAGTTGCTCAGCCTGGTTGAGGTAGACCAAGTACTCTTCTACCTCACCCATATGTGCTGCTTCTGGCTTTTGGTCCCATTCAATATCAGTAACGTGCACTGAACCGGACATCGGCTTGTAGCATTCCGGATGGCCCATGATCTTCCGTTCCTTGCCATTCCATCCAGCTCCTTGGCAGTTGAAAGCCCCAATCACTCCTCCATACTGTAAAATATGAAGCATATTAAATGAGCTTCAAAGGATCATGAACAACTAATTACAATGATAATAATATAGAATATTAAGACGAAATCTGTTGCAATACAACCAGGACTGGACAACTATGCTTCAAAAACTGAGAAAGCTTCATGAGGTAGTAATCTACAAGAAAGAATAATCATGAATCATGATAAGGCAGTCATTAAAATAAATTACGAGAGTGTATATACCTTGTTGAAGTTCCAAATCTTTAGAATAGTTTTCTTGTCAAATAAGGGATTCTTGAAAAGGCAGTCTCTGGTTGGGAGGGCGAAGTGTTGGCACTTGGGGAGGGTACCATCAGGGTAAACAAGTTGCTTCAGGAGATCGAAATTGTGACCATTCAATGAGTCACTCACATAGACAGGACCACCACAGATGGCCCTTGAACCGGCGTGAAATTTGGCACAACAATGATCTGACTGGAACATATCCCAATCGGGCTGCATTATCTGACCCATCCACAAGCTGTTGTAGGAACAGTGGATCATATGAACCCCTTGCAGCCAATAGACTCCCATTGGATCCCCGTTTGGATCCTGAAACCAGAAATCATCACCTGAAAACAAACAATAAGTTAATTCCCATGTTTAAAGTGAAGAAGTTATCAAAGTGTAAAAATGACCGTTTGGTTAGACTCATTAATTCTTACCAACTCTTCCCATGGATATCTGATCTGTTCCAAGGAAGAAAAAGTCATTGCATTGTTGCATGCTAGAGATGATTCCTGTTCCATTGAAGTTCTTTTTCAGGGAATTTGACAATCCTTTGTAATAAGTCTTTGCAAGCTCAACCCTGCCTCCATATTCCTCAGAGACATATTCAAGAGTCTAAATGGATAAACATGAATAAAATGAGTCTACATGGATAAACATGAATAAAATTAATATGAAAAAAGATTAAAATATAAAACAAAGTAAATAAAAAATATTAACCATAAATATGGTTCGGTTTGGAATACATACATGGATGACATCAACTTTGACCCCAGTAATGCCTGCTTCGGCTAGGGTGGAATGCATAGAGTCATAGAAATCTTCAGCTTGAGACGGATGAACAAGCCCAATTCCCCCTTCAACAATTTTCACCACAGCAAGATCGTCCATGGTCCCATCAAGTCCAGGTGAGACACTGCAGCCAATGATCTCTGAATTCAGATGAGTAGTTCCTGGCCTGACACCACCCCAGGCACCACATAGAGCGTGCCACACCCAGATGTCATCCAAACCTTCGAACTTTGTCCTCAAATCTCTTGTAAAAGCCTTCAGCCCATAATTCTCACCCTTGCAGGAACAATTTTCACAGCCTTTATCTGCAGGACTGCTCTCTTCCGCAACAAATATCTCCTCCAGCTCTTTTTGCAACTTACTGATCTTTGAATCAAACGCAGAAAGATCAGTAGCACCAGCTTGGATAGCCTTGGTACGCTCCTTGGTAGCAACTTCGATTTCAATCGCCTTATTGATCAGCAACTTTGGCTTCTTCGGATCAAAAGAAGGAGCGTCAGGACCCAACAATGACCCAGCCTTGTATTTTCTGAACTTGTCACCTTCACCAAGCCTGTGCATCCGGGAAGTCATTTGTTCTCCACCAAGAACCAGATTTTTCGTATCCTCATTCGGGTTCTCATCATCACGATTGATGCTTTGCCAGCCATCGTCAATGATGAGAAACCTTGGCGAGAGACCACCCTCCACAAACTCATTCACTCCACGCCAGACACCAGCCGGTTCTACGGTTAAGTAAAATGCATCCCAAGTGCACCAACCAAATTTGTTAACAAGAGAAGGTACTCGTTTCTCTTCCAAGAGCTTGAAAGTATTGAGATAGACTCTAAGAGCACTATAGGCTTCTTTCATTATATTGTAGGGGTTATCAGACATATGAACATAAGCTATAGAATCAAAAGACGATGTTTTTACTTGAGTAGACCCACTCTCAGCACAAATCATGACGCGATCATCAGTTCCAGGATGAAGAGCAGACCTGAAACTGCCTTCAATAATAGGTATGATTATGACATAAGAATTTATTTGAGGAACGTCTAACAGCACCCATTGGGTCTCCATTTGCAAATCAGACCCACAAGTCCCAACCCACTGAGTAGACCACCAGGTCTTGAACCTAAAGATACTCAAGAAATCCCTGCCACTAAATCTACCCAATGAGTTCATCAAACGATCTGACGGTTCCTGTGTTTTGAATCCCAGTAACCCGCCTTTGTGAGAGTGGGCCTGGACACGTTGGAGCAGGCGAAGTGGAACATCAGAGGAATTAGTAACTGAGGGAAAGGGCCTAAAAGTAACATTGCTAGGAACATCAGACAGCACTGTCACACCTTTGACACTAAAATTTCCGTTAGATAAGGCTAGGAATTGCTCTAAACTGTTTGGACGGAGTTTGACAAGTAGTGGATTGGCAGGATCATTTGGGGGAGCCATGACAGAGAATGAAGCAGAGTATAACAGAGCAAAACACGAACTAAAACAGGACTAGAAACAAGAACACAATATGACAAAAAACGGCAAGCTTAATGAGGTTTATAGAGACTCAGAGGACCACTTATTTGGAAATTGTATCTTTGAAGATTGGCACTCTATTACCAAATATACAAGGCAACTATTGAAGTGTAAAGATCTTCTGAATTTTAATATATATGCCTTCCTAAAATATCTCTAGACCAGAATTGACATGTACAATTTTTATAACAATGGTAAGAATAATAAAAGCTAGATTTAGTAGAAGAGATATCGCAGAGAATATTTACTATAAGAATGGCATAAACAATAAAGGCTTGAATGAATTTTAGAATGAACAATATCACAGAGAACTCAAAGATACGCTTGCTTGTATTGAACTGAAGAATGAAACACGAAGCATGTGCTCTTATTTATAGAAACGAAAAAGGGATTCGGTACGTGTGGAAATAAAATAAAATATAATGCCAAGGAAGATATCAAGAACCGAAATTTGGGCGGTTTGGCGTTAGTGACTGTTGGTCTTCCTTTCATTGTGTGCTCGTTTTCTCTTTTGTTTCTTTACTTCTCCTTTTAGTGCCCAGGGGGTATTTTTATAAGAAAATTTTCAACGGACGCTGACTGAAAGAATTAGTTTGACGAGATAACAAACGCGGAATGTTGTGAAAGAAAATCGAATAGTTCGAAGATGACACATGTATGTGTAAGGAAGCGTGCCACTTGGCATGTCGTCCATCAGTGCATCTGTGCATGGGACGTGCATGTGTCCTTGGTGATGGGCTAGTATTAGATGGTATGATATGACATCCCCATTTATTGGTACAGCGGCGGACCTACTGTGGGCGGGGGCGGGCACGTGCCCCCCTTAAATTTAAAAAAAATAAAATAAAATACTGCATAATTTCAAAAAAAAAAAAAATCTGATATGCGATGCACTGCAACAGACAGTGCATAGTTCACTGTTGCAGTCAGCTTAACGGTTTTTTTTTTTTACTTTCTTATTCAATTATTTATTTTTTCTATTTATAATAAGATTAATTAGTTGACTGTTGCAGTCAGCATAACAGTTTTTTTTTTTTTACTTTCTTATTCAATTATTTATTTTTTCTATATTAATTAGTTCACTGTTGCAGTAAGCATAACAGGTTATTTTTTTTTTTACTTTCTTATTCAATTATTTATTTTTTCTATTCATAATAGGATTAACTTACTTTCCTATTTTTTACTCCTATTAGACTTAGTTTTCCAACTTCTAATATTTTTTCTACTCCTAATTAATTAATATTTTATTTTTTCAATTTTATTATTTTAATTCTCTTCTATATAAATACTATTTACATTGACAATTTATAATTTTAGCGAATTACTTTTTTTTTTTTCTTTTTCTACTCATCTTCATCTAGCATCTCTTTATTTTCACTTTAACATCTTGTGACTTATCAGGTTAATCTTTTAAATTAATTACTTTTTAATTTATTTATTTTTTAATAATTTTAATTTAATATATATCTTATTAATAAACCCTAAAATCTTAAATTTTAAATTATTACATTAAAATTATCCATATATAATATATTGTCATGATTCAATTATATATATGTAATCAATATAGCTTTATTTTATTTAGAATCAATAAATTATTATTATTATTATTTTAAAATTTGTTATTATGTTTTTATTTGTTATGAAATAGTTATTGAGAGATATATGAAAAAAAAATCATCACTTGAGTTGGAATCATCTTCTTCAAAGAAAAATTGTGTTGAAGTCAATTTTTCAGATCTTCCTACTGATCCAGGGTTTCAAACTAAAATATAAGATTATGATCCTAATGTCCGTGAGCAAGTTCGAAGAGCATATCTGCTCAAAGGTCCTTGTCAACCTCGAGAACACAATTTTCCTATGAGACCTTTAGGACAAAAGTTTAGGCGATTCAACACTGTTTGGTTTACTGAATATTCGACTTGGTTAGAGTACAGTATAGTAAAAGATACAGAATATTGTGAAGACTGAATTACGTAATCGAATGGAAGATAAATGGTTAAATAATAGTTTGTTTGCGTATGTTGAGAAAAATATTTTTGACAAAATTGATAAAGAAGTTATCATGAAACAATTTCAAGATATGAAGTTTCATCGAGGAAGATTATAATTGTATATAATTTATTTTTTTATTTTTTATTTATTTTAATGATTTCATTATAATTTTTAAGTATACGACTATTTGTTTTGCCTAAATATAATGTATGTTTTATTTATTTAAACTATATAACGTTATTGAATATTGGTTTACATACAAACATTATACATTTAGTATATTCTTAATTTTTGATATTTTTATTATTTTATTTATGTGTCCCCTGAATAAATTTTCTGGGTCCGCCATTGTTGGTACATATTCTTAATTTTCAATGTATTAGAAAATTATTATATGCAAAATATGTGAAGGATTGTTTTAAACGTACATGATTTTAGGCTAAATATCAATGATGGAAAAAAAAAAAAATCATATTTCTCTTCAAATGTGTAGCAAACTATGTCAAGAAGATAAATTGAAGTTTTTTACCGATAATTATTAGTAAACTGTTTTTTTTAGGATAATTATAAAGTGATGATTTCTTCGAAAATTGAAAAGCTGATCGGATTCGGGGGATTGCTAGAAACTGTAGTTTTGAATAGAATATGCAGTATTGGTAAGAAACCATTAGTGGGGGAGTGGAGAAGATAACTGGAAAGTTCTTAGTGAGCTTACACGTAACATTTATAATTTTATTTGAATTTGAAATAATGTAACAATATTTCTTTAATGGATTTTATGGGCTTTTGTAACAATTAAAAGCTTTTTTTTTTTTTTTTTTCATTGGTGGATCACGTTAAGAAATTTAGGTGGCGGCAACTTGTTTTATCAGTGCTGACGTGGAGTAATTCGATGTGGATTTTGTAATATCAGTTAAAAATAAAATAAAATAAAATAAGAAAAAATGCAGGAGAGGGAGGTCATTTTTTTTTTTTGAAACTAGAGGGAGGTCAATTTAATTAAATGTGAATTTTAACTATTTCAGTATTTTGCCATACTTATGGTGGGCCAAGAAGTTTCTTGTGTGTATTTTTTTCGTAGTAAGAAAGAAAGAAAGAAAAGAAAGAAGTTACTTTGCTCTCGGCTCTCCTGCCCTTTGTGGGCCATTTTATAAAGCCACCTTAACCTTTGTAAGAGTATTAGTACTGATCAGTAGATGATGTTGAAGTCACTTGAGGTAATTACAAGAACCTCGCTATGATTTTAAGAAGTATCATTTATTTTTCATCATTTCCAAATATACCGAAAACCTCCGTAAGCTTTTAAAAAATATCTAAAACATCCCTCAACATGTTAGGATATTAGTTTGCCCTGAAATTTAGAAAAATTGAAATAAAATATAATATTAATTAAAGATGGAATCGTATAGGAGGTTGTGGATGTAATCTTCAATCTGGAGGAAGACGCGGCTTCCTCCAATCTAGAGGAAACTATGACTTTCATCAGATGGATCTAGGAGAATCTTCCTTCAGATCGATAACTAAAGGAAATTTCCTTTGCCATCCCCCCTCCAGAGTTTGTTGAGAGACGAATTCCTCTAAATGGGGAATGTCAGTTTTCTATTATGGTGGTGGCCTCAATTTTAAAAAAAAAAAAATTATATCAAATTTTTTAAATTTAAAGAATTATGAAACATTTATGTTTTTTAGTATATTGTTATATTATTTATTGTTTTTTAAAACAAATTTCTTTTATAGTTAATATTTTAATTTTAAATGAATATAATAAAGAGTTTAAATTTAAGCAATTTGGAGTATCTATATATAATTTCGGGTTTAGGTTTTTGTTTTATTAAAATATTTTAAATTAAAAGTATAAAATTGTCCTTTTAAAAATACATGAAGGCTAACCTACATCCAATTCGAGGGATGTTTTTGGTACCTTCCCAAAGGTTATGGAGGTTTTTGGTCTACTTGAAAATATTGAAAAATAAATTGTACTTTCTGGAATCATAGGACATTGTTGGAATTTTACTGAATTATTTGATAATGTACAATGTAAAATGTAAAACCACGCTTTATAGACAGTGGTGCCACTGTTGCAACTTGCAACCTCGAACAGACAATATTCATACTGTTAATTTTTTTTTTTTTTTTTAAAAAGTAATTTTATCAATAAAATATTAGAAAAGCCCATTCATGGTAATGGGAATTGCTTTTGGTTAAATCAATAAAAGATAGCGTAATATAATAGGGGGCGAAGAAGATCATGAACTAATAGGTCTCTCTGGAACATTGGAGATTAATTAGTTGTTAAGTACAATTTTTTTTTTAATGTTTTAATATAATTATTGTTTCTCAATCCTTGAGACCTTAATTGAGCTAGGTAATAAATAAATTACGAAATAATATATAATCATACAAATGAAGTCTCCAAAGAAGAGGCCATAGTTAGGAAAATGCCATTAACGTTCACCAATCTCACCGACCTTTGCAAAAGTTGAACAGCCAGTTGGTAACAAAGCATTTTTAATTACAGGCTATGGTAGGGAGTAAGGACTAAAAACAAATCTGTCGAACATTGTGTTGAATAAGCAAACAAACATTACGTACTTTAAGAAATAGAAATCCAAAGAGCTCATTTCGGTCCAAATCAAAGAAAACCAAGTTGGGCCTAATGTAGTCTCATTATTTCAACCCAAAACGAACATTTCTCATAAATAAACAAAAAAATTGATATTAAAATTTTTATTTTTTATTTTACTCAAATTCATAATTAAATGATATAATATATATTATTAATATTATATTAATTATTATATTATTTCATAATTTATAAAATATTAACAATTCATATATTACATTATCTGAATATGAATTAAAAAAAAAAATTTAGAGGTAATTTATTTTTTTATCTAAAAACTGAATAGTACTGCTGAATACTGAAGATTAAATACCAAATAGTGACTGAAATTTAAAATTTGAATAATATGTTTATTTTTTTTTCTTATCTCTGAATATATTATAAACTTGTTCATTTTTTAAATTTAAAATTGTTTAAAAACTAATAAGTTGATATTTATACATTTTTTTTGTTATTTGTTGTTATGTAATTTTAATTAATTTAATATAAATATCTAAAAATAAATAATTTAATAAATTATATAACATTTTTACGTACTTATTAATAATATTTTATTCATAATCAAAATATGATTAAAAATATAATAATATTAATCATATTTATATATTTAAATATATTTATTTGTTTAAGAAAACAACTAAAAAAAATGAATGTTTAAATATAAATTAAAATATATTAGTTTAATTTCAAGATAATTTTGAATGAGATATATTTAAATTTTATTTTTTAAATATATTTTTTGTAAGTATCAAAAAAAAAAAAATTGAATAACATAAAACTAAGGTAAATTTGAAATTATGTTATTTTGAGGAGGATATATTTGGAATAAAAATTTTTAAATGTCATTAAATAATTTAAAATTTAGTGAAAATTTAAAAATTCTTACTTAATTTTTTAATTATTTTTTGATAATTTTAAATGATTTAATCACTTAAAATAATAAATAAAAATAATTTAATAGATATAATATAATACTGTAAATTAAAAAAAAAAACACCATATAATATTCGTAATCAAATGTCATCCTCCCACACGATTGCGTAAAAGATGGAGACTGAACGCGTTAATCTTCTTCCATTGTTTAAGGAAAAGCATTAAAGCCTCGAATCTTTAAACAAGATCTTTCTGTGGGGTCTTTACCTGCTCTTAGAGCATCTCCAATGCAAGCATGAATTGTGAAAAATGAAGTGCCACATAGAATAAATTGATAGAGTGTTAAAATTAAGTTCTCCAATGCAAACTTCTACAACTACTATCAAGCTGACGTGGTAAAAAAAAAAAAAAAAAAAGGCTGTCAACTTCAATGTCTATTTCTAGAGAGTCTCTTTGATAGCCATGTCAGCAATAAATAATTGAAACTTCCATAAAATAATATTTTATAATAATTTACTTTAATGATATATTATTATTTGACTATTCATAATTGAAATGAATAGAATAGTATTGGAGAGTCTTTTTAGACTTGAATGTCTATCAATTCATATTTATGCCACATAGGATGTCAATTTCCTTGACATTAATGATATGTCCATTTTTTTTAAAAGACAATCCACATTTACATTGAAGATGCTCTTACAATAATATTTATCAGTTTATTACTTTTATTTAATTTATTGAAAAGAAAAAAAAAAAAAAGCAATTTGAAATTTTGAATATTATATGGATTATTGAGATTCTTGCTGTTTTTTAATGTACTTTTTGCGTTGTTAATTAAAGCAGGTTCTTTTGAGAACCAATTAGAAAAAAGATGAGAATCTACATCTATTTTTATCAGTCCTTTAATATGTTATTTCATCCAACTTCAACTCATATCGGCTTCGAGGAAGATACTGCATTTATTAAAGGACTTATCGTTTTCTCTATTTTCGGTCTATTCTTTCTTTATTTTTAGGTATCTCCTTAAAAGAAATTATAATTTATAAGTTTCATTATTGTAAGGTTTGCTACAAAATTAGAAAATGATACCAAGGATTTTTATAAATTAATAGGTACAAAGGTTAAGGAGATTTTCAACCAATGTCTTAAATATTGATTGATATGATGCTGTAATAGGTAGGCAATGAAAGGATTTATATTAACAAGGTTGCATATTATCTTTCATCTTTTCTTGACCCAATGAAAGAAGAAAACACATCAATTTGACCGAATTAATCTCTTCTTGCAGAGGGAAACATGGGATTTCGGTATTTGGAGCATATTATGTACAAAAAAAATCTAAATAAAGGTTGGGCGTTTTCGGGTTCGAGTTGGGTTGGATTGAAAATCTCTCAACCCAATATGGGTTGGGTTAAAAATTTTTCAATTCAATCCAACCCAATAAATTCTTCAACTCAATCCAACCCAATAAATTCTTCAACCCAATTCAACCCAACCCAATAATAATCGGGTTGATTTATGTTAAGTTGATCGGGTTGGATTTAATCCACTGCGAAGACATAAAAAGTTTAGTTACTAACTCTTATAGTCTTAACAATTTGATTACAAATAAATATTCAATGATTAAAAATAAAAGATTTAATGCATCACATAGACTATTCTTGATTTTCATCTTTAGCAAATGTGCTTTTAGAAAAAAATGAAAAACTTGAATTTAGAATTAGGGATAGACATTTGTCGGGTTGGGTTAGGTTTAAAATTTTTCAACCCAATTCAACCCAACCCATCTCAATTTTTTTAAAGATATAACTCAACCCAACCCGATAAAAAGTGATCGGGTTGGGTTGGGTTGGTCAGGTTGGGTTAGAGATGTCCACCCCTAATCTAAATTATGAAATGAACCTACAGTTAAATGAAAGTTCAAATTTATGACTTGACTAATTTGGAAAAAGATTTTTTTAGCTAAAATTAGTGTTTTTTAAGTTCCATTTTTACTTGAGGAAATCTCCAAAAAGATTTAACGTTGGGTGTCTCTTTTCATGATTGATTAGATTTTGCTTGTTAAGAATTTTATTTTATTTTTCAAGATGCTTGTTAAGAAAGTTATTTCATGAAATATTATGGTTGAAAAGAGGGAAATTAAAAGAGATAACATGATACAAACTAAAGTTTATTAAATTATCTTATTAGTTAGGTGAAGAACATTTGATTTTGTGGATGTGTATTTTATTGACTAAGTGGGTGACAAATTTAATTTGCTTTTATAGAGGTGTATGTTATTGACTTGATTAATAACTTAAGCATGAAGTATTTGTGCGATCACCACCATTTTTTTGCCTACATAAAGGCATAAACATTAGTTCATTCATACCATTTTGAAAATCTCATTTACATTGAAAGTTCTATTCTAAAAAAAATTTAGAGAGAGATTGTATTATAGTTGTTGGTTTAATAAAATTCTTTTAGTTTTGGTTCGTAAGTATTTCTCTCACATTGAAAGTTTTACCACGTAAATCTCATGTTCACTATTTTTATTTTATTACTTCAATTTTCTTTTAATGTTATTCTTAATTTCAGGTTTATATTGGGATTAGAGTAATATAACGTCATTATAACATGTCTAAATGCACTTGTGCATATAGATATACACATTTGAATTAACATCCAATTCAATGAAAATTTAAGTTGTGCCCATAAATTTGGCTTAACATAAATAATATGGACCTAATCGTTCCATATATCTGACATCCTTAATAAAACATTTTTTGGATAGTTCATGAGCCCCTTCCAGAGTAATTAACCTACAAATAACGTTATCTAACTTAACATATAATATGATAATATTGAAGTAATTTTCAAGCTTTGGGATACAATGTCTAATCAAAATTTATCAATAAGTTAATAAAATCTCAAAACAACTTAGAAGTTGAATGGGTCTTGCTTTTCGAAGAAAAGCTTTAGAACTTTGAAAGCTCTCATGAAATCCGAATAGTCCTAAAAGTGGCTTTTGGGGTTCAAAAGAGTTTTTAAACCCTCTAGAATTTTTACAAAACAAGGCCTTAATCCTATTTGATTTCTCAATCCATTTTATCCAAAATGTATCCACAAACAAACTTCTACTCATTTCGACCTCAACATACGCATCAAAAATCAAAATTACCATATCATGAACCGATATAATTTAGACTGACAAAGTCTCACAAAGATTGTCTCTTGGATCAACTTCAATGCTAGAAAATTTTGCCTATTGGACTGACTTAGGTCTGTCAGGTGGCCCAATAATGCAAATTGGACTGATCCAAGTTGGTCATGGGCGGACTCCAAGTCTGTGAGACCCATCTTATATTTACTAGGGCCCCACTAAGGTCATACAGATTCCCACTTTCTTTTTTTTGTTTTTTGAGAGAATTCCCTCATTTTATAGTGTGTGTATGGACAATCCCAAAACGAAAACCATGTGTTTTTCTTGAAGGAGCAGACAGTAGATCAACGGACATCTAATGGGATGACGACGTGGGAACATCAGCCAGTGCTACTTTCACTGCGTTTCCAGATAACATAATTCTTAAAGGCATTATAACAACACAAAACGGTCCAATATTTATACTAATAGTGTGAATTAGTCTAGAATTTCTTGGGTTGTAGTCTAAAGTTAGGCTTGTTATTTTTATTTTGATCGATGGACCCTTCACATAAATTCAACATATGACATCTTTTTTTATCTGAATATGTACTAAGAAAATTATATTCGGAGAACTAAATCTTAGGAGCAGCGGATAAATAATAGATTTTAGATAATTATACTAGTACTTAATTGCAGTTGGAAGAATTTATTAGTTTGTTGTATTTTGAGTTAACAGAATACCTACAAGGTACCAAGTAGTACTACAAACAAGGACAAAGCAATTATACCAGCTTTGGCGGCAAAAACACATGAGCTCCATTTAACGTACGGGATTGGATTGAAATGGATTAGATTGAAATTAAAAATCACAGTCCCATATTTGATAGAATTTAAGATTGGATTAAAAATTGTATCATATCATATTTGACATAGATTGAGATTGGATTGAAATAAAATTAATTTTAAATTTTTATTATATAAAATTAATTTTATAAAAAATCTTAAAAAAAAAAAAAACCAAACATCATCTCCCTTAATTCATCAATATCAAATCCCACAGTTAATCAATATCATCATCTCCTACAATTCAACATCATCAACCTACAGTTTATTAATATCATCCATATAATTCATCACCATCATCATCTCCCACAACAACAATATCATCAACAATATCAAAACATTATAACATTAACCAAAAAAAAAAAACTCAGAACAAGGTTCTATTCTTAGGTTCATCGTTGAACCCAAAACTATTTTGTTCCAGGTTCGATGAATGAACTTTGAACTAGATCCCAACTTAGAAGGAAAAAAAATAAATTAATAAAAATAGGGTAAAACTGATTCATCTGGATGGAGGAGGAGACAAAGAGAGGCGGTGGTGGTTAGACATGACCACGGTTCGGTTCGGTTTCAGTTCCGGTTCCGAACTGAAGGTTCCGGTTCTAAAAAATCTAGAATCGAAACCTTAACCGAAATAACACGGTTCCGGTTCGGTTCTGAAACTGACGGTTCTATAAGGGTTCAGGTTCCGATTTCGGTTTCGGTTCTATAACGGTTTCGGTTCCGGTTCTGGAACCTTTTTTTAAAATGACAATTTGAAATTTAAAAAGTAATATTAAAATATATTTTAAAATTAAAAAATAAATCGATACCGGATAGGCGGATACACAAACGAAATAAAAAATTTAATTATTTGAAGATTAATACTCACAATCACAAGTCACAATTAGTTTTAATTTATAAAATCCATTACGGATTATCCATTTACTGATTTACCCTCAGTCCCTCACTTACTCACGTCAGTACGTCACTCACTCTTCTGTCTTCTCTGATTCTCTCACTCTCTCTCTCTCTCTGACTCTCTCGTCTGAGTCGTCTCTCCTCTAGTCCTCTTTTTCTTCTCCGGTTCTCCTCTTCTTTTCTATTTCTCTGTTAGTCTTTTCTTCTCTTGTTTCCTTCTCTCTCTCTCTTCTCCTTCTTCTATTTGATTTTTTTGTTTCCGATCTGGTGGGTTCCAGCCCAGATCGGCGTCTGGGTTTGGGATCTGGAAACCCAGACGCCGATCTGGGTGCTGGAACCCAGATCGACGACGTCTGGGTGGTCTGGGTGGGAACCCAGACGCCGATCTGGGTTGGAACACCAACCCAGACGGCGTCTGGGTTCTGGGTTCCAGAACCCAGACGTCGATCTAGGTTGGCGTCTGGGTTCCAAAACCCAGATAGCCAGACGTCGAACCCGACGTCTGGGGGAAACCCAGACCGTCTGCAAGCAGTCAGTGGTCTGACTGCAGTCAGACCACTGACTGCTGTGACCGTTGGGGCCACGCGGCCCGAATGTTGGCCCCAACAGTTTTTTTGTTTTTTTTTTTCTTTTTTTTTATAATTATATTAATTTATTTAAGAACCGGAACAGTCGGTTCAAGGCGGTTCCGGTTTCGTCGGTTCTTGAACCGGCGGTTCCGATTCTTTTAAGATTAGAACCGGAACATAAACCGCTATAGTGACGGTTCCGGTTCTACAGTTACGGTTCGGTTCGAACCGCACGGTTCGAACCGAATCGTGGTCATGTCTAGTGGTGGTGGTTGGTCGGCGTAGCGAAGTTGAGAAAGAGAGAATCACAGAGAGACGAAAAGAGGTGTTGCTGGTGGGTCGATACGGTTGAGATGAGAAAGAGAGAATTTATGATTATGTGGAAATAGAGAATAAAATGAAAAAATGAAAAAATAAAAAAAAAAAGAAATTCCCTGAAATTGAGATTTTAGAAAGATATTGGTAAGGTTGGGAATGAAATATCCATTTCCATCGGTTGCTCCAAACATGAGATATGAAAAAATAGGAAAATATAAATCTCAATCTCATCTCAGCTTTCACTGTTCAGGTAACAAATATTCCCTTAGACATAAATATGATTTCCGCCATTGTGCCTTTGTTGGGCTGCAGGGCACACTGTACGATGCACAAGGTCGTCATTACTCATTACTACAAGAATTGTTACATTGAAAGTGGCATGGATTTCATTTACGGGGCTGGCCAATCTGTCTGTGAGGTCTACGAATTTCTATTTTCATATTGACACTGAAGATTAGAAATCAACCTTGTTTTATTTTATGTCCACATTTTACCTTTAATTTTTTCTGTTATACGTAGAGTTGTACTAATTTTACAATGGGAATATACAGTCCGCACCATTTTTTTTGGCATATAACTGCACAGGGGAGAGTCTCTTCAACAGATCCAAGTGGATTTGTGTTTAAAACTTGTACTGTTGCTGGAACCATTAAAGCTTTCATTGGGAGAGCTTATATATGGAGCCTATTCCAGAGTTGTTTTTGCTGATTCAACGCCATCAGATTTAGTAGTACCTGTAGGTTGGAATGCTTGGCTTTTGTTAGCCAGGGGTAGGACTTTCATTTTCAATTTTGGAAAAAGAGAATTAATAATCAAACAAATAATATTTCAAATCTAAACAGTTGCAGCCAGTGATTATTTTTCTCTATACATTGACACCAAATTTGAAATTCATTCCAGGCAAAATATAGATCACATGGAGAGTGGAGACAGGCTGCAGCGGACGAGGTGCAGACACTTCCAAACGTGTAAGCTGTGAAAAGAAACCGGATAACGTTGAATTGAACAAGTTAGTGACCATGTCAGTTATCGATAAAGAAGGGTGGATCTCAAAACTACCAAAGAATTTCTGAAGGATTCGCTGTTTCGGTTACTCAACTACTTTTTCCACTTGAATTCAATAATTTTTTTTTCTTTTTTGAAAAATATTAAAATCTCCTTTTATTTACAGAAGAAAGAAATAAAAATTCAGTAAATATAATCAACTTCTTTTTATATATATCATCGTACAAGATCAGAATAATGTCCATTAAATTTCAATTTAATGGATCTAATTAGAAATTAAGATTTTATTTATATGTTGCATGGAATCAAAAATTATATATATGGCACTCCCAAATTCAGGTTAATCCTTTCTCCAAAAAAAAAAAAAAAGTTAATCCATGAGATTAACTTGCTGCTTTTGTTCTTGTTTTGTTTTGGGTTTTTTTTTTTTTTTTGGGAAACGGCTGCTTTTGTTATTCAAGGCAACCTCAGGCTACCAGCACATTCCTATTTGATGACCACAACAGAACATATTCCATACTAGCACTTCCTTTAAGAGCACAAATTTGGCCGCCATTGGCTTGGCTCTTTAATTACTTGCATGAATGTTATGATGAGGGTTCCACTTTGGTCTATCTTGGATGGGGCAGTTTATCTAGGGCAGTGAACTGCGAACATCAAGAATTTATAACACTAATATATAATGTATGGTAATTGGGAAACATAAAATCAAGAGCAACAAAAATAACAACAAACATTTCACTAGAAAACATTGTTTTATTCCGTGGACCGTACTTTTGCATCATGTAACAATTAGATGCTTATAAGCCTTAATTTTGATAATCACGTTAAGCCATGCATGATTGAGCGTATCTGCATGGCTCGTGAATTATTCACTTAGAAATATAAATAATTAGAATTAATTAACATGCCCAACTCGGATCCTTTGGACTTTGACATCGTGGCGTCTGCCTCCAGCACCACTGTGCACACTTGCACTAGCCTTTGCACTACTACCTGCACCTACACCTCCGCCTAAACCAGCACCCGCTCCAGCGCCTCCACCTGCCCCTGCTCCTACACCAGCACCTCCTCCAACACCAACACCTGCGCTAACTCCTCCACCTGCACCCGCACCTACACCTCCTCCTGCACCACCACTAGCGCCTCCCCCAACTCCACCGCTAGCTCCTGCACCACCACCTCCTCCAGCTCCGCCACCGGCTCCTACACCACCACCAGCACCTATTCCGCCACCAACACCTCCACCAGCTCCTACACCACCACCAATGCCTACTCCTCCACCAGCGCCTCCCCCAACTCCACCGCCAGTTCCTGCACCACCACCCCCTCGTCCAGCGCCAACACCACCACCTCCTCCAGCTCCACCACCAGCCCCTACACCACCACCGGCACCTATTCCACCACCGACACCTCCACCAGCGCCTCCCCCAACTCCACCACCAGTTCCTGCACCACCGCCACCTCTTCCAGCACCAACACCACCACCTCCTCCAGCTCCGCCACCAGCCCCTACACCACCACCGGCACCTATTCCGCCACCAACACCTCCACCAGCTCCTACACCACCACCTCCTCCTGCACCACCACCAACTCCTACTCCTCCACCAGCGCCTCCGCCAACTGCACCGCCAGCTCCTGCACCACCACCCCCTCTTCCAGAGCCAACACCACCACCTCCGGCTCCGCCACCAACCCCTGCACCACCTCCCCCTCCTACACCGCCACCAGCACCAATTCCACCACCAACACCTCCACCAGCTCCTACACCACCACCTCCTCCTGCTCCTCCACCAGTCCCTACACCACCTCCCCCTCCTACACCGCCACCAGCACCTATTCCGCCACCAGCGCCTACACCGCCACCTCCTCCTGCACCACCACCAACACCTCCTCCACCTCCTGCACCTCCTCCTCCTCTTCCACCTCCACCTCCACCTCCACCAGCACCTCCGCCTACTCCCCCACCAGCTCCTACACCACCACCCCCTCTTCCACCTCCACCTCCTCCTCCTCCTCCTACACCACCACCAGCACCTACACCACCACCAACACCTCCTCCGACACCCCCACCTGCCCCCACACCCCCTCCTACAGCTCCACCAATACCACCACTGGCTCCTCCACCTGCCCCAACACCACCACCTCCCCCTACCCCTACACCGCCACCACCTCTACCTCCTCCACCACAACCACTTTTATTATCTTGAACTCCTGCAACACAAGTAAAACTACCTCTTCCACCAAGATTTTTGTGTATAAATACATTTTGTCTCTCAATTCGCCGTCCTCTTGCTATTCCTACTAAAACTATCAACATGATTAACATCATGACATGCATTCCAACATTTCGTGAGAACCTCCCCATTTTTTCTCACCAAAATATGAATTCAAGAGTAGCAACACAATAACCAAACAAACGAGAACTAAAGAATCAAGAGAAGCAATTCTTGTCAGATGCTGCGTACCATCGTCGAAGCAATATTTATAGGCAAAGGAACAGGTAGAAGGTATTTGGATGATTATGACACTATAGAAAGTAAGTGGGTGTGTGTCACGATGACAATATGGTTGAAACCACATTGCATGTCCAGGTGTGCCATTAATATTCCAAGAGTTTCGACAAAGGAAGCTCATAGCCGGTGTCACTTATCGCTAGACTGCAACTCTCCAGTATAATGCTCCTGCCGCCGATGTCTTTTTCTTTCCAAAGAAAACGTGGAAGTCTAATATGAGCTCTAGTTTACTAACGACAATCAAAAAAGTTGAAGACGATTCTTGAAGCACTTAGATGGCTCGATCTTGCCACAGTTTTCTTTAAATTAGAAATAGTGTTAATTTTAAGTGAGTGGATTATACGTGCCCCTGCTAAGGCCTTTCCAGCATTTCGAAAACGTTTTCCACTCACAGCTAGTGCAGTAGGTTTCAACGGAGTAGATAAGTACGTATTCTAGAAGATTTTATCCCCACCAATTTGGGTTGACAATCAGAGAGGGAAGGATCTGGGAATTGTTTATTTTGTGGGCCATTTGTTTGACAAAATAAGTCAATGAGCCATCCAGGTGTCCGATGATATACAATTATCTAAGTAATTGCCTCGGCTTAACCCATACAGATTCCCGTACAGAATGCAGTAGCCAGTAGGCCCAGTTCGACACACCCTTGGGAATGAGCCCAATCCAGTTAAATTTGGGTCTTGTTCTGGCATTCATAGTCAAGAATTTTTATTTTTATTTTTTTAAATATTGGGAAAATTTCACTTTTACTCGAAAACAAATGATTTTTTTTTTTTTTATATTTTTTTATAAAAATTTATTTTTAGCCTTTCAATCAAACTATTTTCATCCTAAACCCAAATTTACCAAACTACTCTCAATATATAAAATGTGCTTACTAATTGAGTTTTAATGAGGTTGGTTTTTAAACGAACTTAAAACCGATCATCGGTTTCTAAGTAAACTTAAAAATCAGTATAACCCAATCGTTATCTTCATCGTTAAAAATCTCTATTTTTAGTCAATTCCAATCAAATTTAATCCTAAACATCAATACTCAACATTCAAAACATAAAACAAAAAAAACAAAAAAAAAAAATTGAAAAATTACAAAAAAACTTAAACAATCTCAACAAAACACAAACAATCAAGAAAGGAAACCAACAATCTCATACTATAGGTAATAAAGGAGGAGAAAAAGGTATGCAGAGATAATTTAGATAATTTGGATATAAATTGTAATTAATATGTTTGAGGGGTTAAAAAAAATAAATATTTTTTTTCAACAAAGTGGATAAGAACAAATCTTTCTTTTCTAGAATGGTCGTTTTTATCGTAATTTCGAAAAAATTTTATTTAATAAAAGATTAAAAGTGGTCAAGAGATTTTTAAATTTGCAACTTATCATAAATATCATGAAATATAAAAATTCCGTAGTTAAGACTCCTTGACTGTTTTACGTATTCAAGATTTTGTAAACCAAGTAACGTATGTATCTTATAACAGTGGGATCACTGGCCCCTCAACTGGTAGTTATATAAGGCATACTATATATAAAGGTTAAAACCAACATGGGAACAACCAAATTGGTTTATTATATTAATTCAAACCAATAAGCATACACACTTTGCAGTAACCAGGATGGAACTCAGCTTTGAGCTCCAGCCGCCTGAATGACAAAGCAATTTCTTCGGCATCACTTTGTTTACTTACTAAATATCTTATATGGATGATGACACTGTAGCTGGTCCAATCTCTTCCGGTCAAAGGAAAAATGAATTTAAAATAAAAAAAATATCAACATTAGTGGCAGGAAAACTAACAAAGTTGATTGTTTAGATACGTACTGATTTATTTTGTTACTTTTTTATCCAAGGATCCAGCAGACCAAGCTCTGAACTTGAGCACAGGCTTCGACACTTTCTAGTAAATTGTCCATTGGTGTGAAACGGTGGCATACTAGATTGACTAAGACTCCTATTAACACATTTCAAACTTCATGCACAAACATTATCATTATCATTATTATTTTGAAAATGCATGTGCAAATATTGTTAGTATGTATCAAGTGCTGACATTTCAATTGATAATCAAGCATAAAGAAGATATTACTTATTCACTGTACCCAGCACAGGGTATTTGCAAAGGTAAAAGTGGAAATGCCATAAAGAAATTAAACAAATATATAACAGAACACAACATTTTTTCTTATCCTGAATAGCCCATGATTAGAGAATAAAACACCAAGGAGCGGATGCTCAAACAGCAAGATGATAGCAAGCAATGAAAATTTTGTATATCAATTAATTTAAATTCCAAAAACAAGTTTAAAATTGCCATTTTGTTTTTGGATAAACAACAAATGGATTAAAAACCAGAACCTCCCTATGAAAACAAACATCAAGGTGCAAGAAAGCAGCTTTCACCTACCCGTTGGTCAAGTAGCTAGTAATGAAAACGAACGTTATGTTATGTTGTCATTTGATCGATTAATTTGGATCAGAAGGATGTGAAATACTGGGCGATTAAAGCCATACAAAGGCACACCATCGCACTACGATGGGTGTAGATTAGTATGATGGTAGTAATGAAATCGGAACGACTTTATCTAATTATGTAATTTATGAGTGACACTAGTGTACATTCACTTGTATCATGTTGCTTTCATAATTTTGCTTTCTCTTCATTAGAAAATGGCAAATCCAAAAGCAATTATATATATGTGTGTGTATATATATATATATATATATATATCACCCTTTGTTAGGAGTGAATGAATACCCTTTCAGCCTTTTACTCTAAGAGGTATTCTATTAAAACATAAAGTATCGGGAGTATTTTTCTCTTGATAAAAGTTGTTTCCTCCCGATTGTGGAAACACATCATCTTGACTATGCTATAAGTGATTCATCTTAACAAGTTCCGACAGTCCTCTAACTCATAAGATCTAAGTGTTAAATAAAAAGAAACACTAAAATAAAACATCCACACAGTCCAAATGACATAATTGTAATGATGTCAGCTAATTTTTTGTTATATTTTTAATAATAATAAGGTGCTTTTTATCTATTTTAAGTTTCACATTAAGTAATTATATCTTGTCACAAATGAAATACAATTAGTTATTCCACACCAGCCACCCGCGCCCCCCCCACCCAAAAAAAAGGTATAGTACAAATGTACAATTAGTAAAGATAGTCTACAACGGTGACAGTAAATCTTCCCAATCTGTTCTTGAGCTCAATATGTGACAGGTACTTAAACTTCCAGTGGTAAAAATGGATAAGGAGTTTTATCATATAGTTATTACTTGGAAGAGTAATGGAAAGTTTGATACAATTTTTCCAGACTTTATACATGTCAGAAAAATAGACAGATGAAAACAGCTACCACCACGTGATTGGAGCTATGATGCATAAAATGAAAGATGGCCCTCGAAATATTACAATTTACAACAAATAGTGGGAACTATGGCGTCTACGGCTGTCTCAAAAATCATCGTGCTTTCATTCATTTTCATTTTTCATGTTTTTTTGACATTGTGTTCATTCAACTCGTAAACATCAACATTGATTGGGATTCAGTTAATGAAATAAACATTAATGAGCCAGAAATATATGAGCCAAAGGTGCAATTACTACATCTGAGCAAGCATTGGCTCATTCGAGGTACGGGTTAAGACTTAAATCTTACATGTCATGGCCGAGCAAACCATACTCCATGACCAAACATTGAAAGAGCGTGGGCTTCCTTACAAACACATATTCTAAAGTACATTGTGACGAAATCGAATTAGCAATTTTCCTATGAGTGTTTTGTTTTTTTTACTCCAATTAATAGATCTATATTTCCTCTACTCGTTTCTCGTTTTAATAGTATTTTCCTGTAAAAAAAATAATAATAATTTTGCAGCAAATATAAAATTGTGAGATTATATCCAACGGTAAGACTCCGTAAATCATGTTCGTGGCTGTTACAGGACTCCAGTACATTTACCTATTTACAGTTGTTTTTTGAAACTCCTATTTACAGTTGTTGAGACTGCTACATTCAGATACACATACAAAAAAGGTAATGCAGTGAAGAGTGGGTACAGAGTGGCCTTTGACAAAAAGGGCGATGGTTCAGAGATATTACTGATGGCGGACGATGGTTCTTCAACAGAAAGGGCGTTTTCACAGTGAAGAGTGGGTACAGAGTGGCCTTTGACAGCTATGTTGCTGGTAATGCGGTCTTGAGCTCATCTGGTTCGATGCAACAGTGGTGGAGGGGTACTTTGGAACCTGAACATCCCCCCTAAGGTGAAGATTTTTGTTTGGCGAGCTTGCATGGAGGCTCTCCCCTCGAAGGTAAACTTGAAGCGTCGGAAGATTATCGAGGCCTGACAGCTGCGCTTTTTGCAAAAAACAGCCTGAAAATGATGCCCACGCCCTCTTCTGGTGTAATGCTGCCAGAAGAGCCTGGATTTTGTTTGAAAATAACTCCTTTCTAGACAAATTTAATTTCAATGAGGTGCTTCAGATCTTGTTTGGAGTGTGGCAGGAGTATGGTGCTGATCGAGTGGCTGCTATATGCATGATCATGTCGAGTATTAGGAACAACCGGAATGCTGGGTGCATCCTTCAGCAAAGCCGTGATCCTGAGTTGGTGGTGCCAAAAGCTATGGAGCTTCTGTCAGACTTTCAGCTTACTAAGTCTGCTCTATCAGTGTTGGCCTCTAGTAAGCCTGCCCAGATACTTTCTTCCGCCCCCACTAATGGATGCCTCAAGCTCAATTTTGATGTGGCCTTGCGTCCAGCATCTCTCTCGATGGGGCTGGGAGTGGCCATTCGAAATCGTATAGGGCTGGTTCGGGTCGTCTTGGCAAAACCGTGGAAAGGTTTGTGTAGTCCAGAAATTGGAGAACTTATTGCTCTAAGAGAAGGTCTTCTGTTAGCCTTCTCATTGCAGCAGACTATTGATTTTGTTGAAGTTGATGCTGTGGGGGTTGCTTCTTTGGTGAATGACGTTTGTACTTCTAGGGGTGAAACTTACCCTCTTATCTCTGATATTAAAGCTTTGTATGAAGCTGTGAGTGTTCGCAATTGTCAAGCCATCTCCAGAAATGGAAATCGCTTAGCTCATAAACTTGCAGCTTTAGCCTTATCCTCCCCGAAGGCCCTCTATTGGCATGAGGCCAAACTAGATTGCATTTTTTTTCCAAATGTTTATGTTCTTTAAAAGTTTCAGTATAGTTATTAAAAACAAAAAGAAAAAGTAAGGCAGTGTATGGTCTTGCGCTGCAACACCGAGACTTCCAAATAAATTCCAAAAGACTATATACAGTAGTAGGGCCATTATCTGAGGAAAACAATTTGGGAGACACATAAAGTTGAAGAGAAAGAGAGAGAGAGAGGAATATGTTCACTTCCTGATTCTTGTATAAACATGTTAGGGTGGTTGCCAAAAAATTGCAACATGATAAAAACAACTACAAGGGAAGCATTTGCAAATTGGAGATTTCTTCCAACCTCACATTTTCAGAATGAGTTCTGTCATCTTGAAGAACAAGCACCTTTAATGTGCCAGATTCTTTCAACCAAGCAGCAACCATGGGTCCCGTTGATACAAATCTACCTAAATTGCACTTGGCAACCCAAAATGGTGCACCCATGCCGGTGAGGAGGGCCTCAATAGCTCGCCTAAGTGCACCATCACCAACAACTTTGCTGTGCTTGCCCCATCCAGTCAAGATGCTGAACAGAGAAGCGCTTCAATATCTTATATTGAAATGAAATTTTAACACAAACAATTCGTAACCATGACATAGAAATGCAACTATGCAAGCAATGAAATACCTCAACAGTTTCGGCAACTCATGGCCTTCGAACACAACTGAGCGTATATTTAGCAACCATGAATGAACCATTGCTCGAGCAGCACCAGATGACATCAAATGCAAATCCAAGCATGAGTCAGACCACAAACTCTCCCATACTTGCCGACGTTTGCCCTCAAGCACAACCAGTTGGGCTTCTCGTTTCTGTGAAACAGTGCCGAAAGTATAGAACATTAAAACAAGCACAAGTTTATTGCATCAATCTATAAACATCCTTGAAGAACATGGCACAATCCATTTGAGCAAACAACTGAACAAGTACTCTATATTAGTCGCTATAACAAAAACTAACCTGACCAAAGTGCCATAGCATGTCAGTCAGAGCATTATAAAAGGCAGATGCAGTAGAAGCGTCCATTAGCTTCACTTCATCAAATAGGGACTGCGCCTGAACCCAAACATTATCTCTATAGCCCATAAGAAGTCCATGTGCAACACCATAGACCTGATTGTCAAACACCCGAAGCTCCTCCAATAACATAGAAGCATCTTCAAATGAACTACAGCGGCTGCATGTAAACAGAAAAATATGTCAAGCAAATCCACACATATTCAACTGAAGATCCTTGTATATTAATAAAGAGAAAAAAGGAGATTAATAAAAGAAACAGGACACAAAAATGACTAACAAAAGAAACAGATTACACTTGCACTTCTTGGTTTTACCGTTCTTGGTTCAATTGTTCAAATAACTCAAACCCACATTTAATGTGGCACCATTTTCTCGTAAAGGCAGAAAACTTTACAGATCTCTCTGAACAGGGGACTCAATTCTAAATGTCCCAATTGTAAAACAATGGGATTTTATTTCATTCCAGTTCATAGTTGCATGTTCAGCTACCAGACTGCACATTTTTTATTCTGAGTAGTACGTGCATGAGCAAGATACTAGCAACATCAACAAAAATTGGGCATTGAATGCAATTTTGGTTAAACATCACATCAACCACAACAATTTCTACTCTTGACATTAAAAAACAATGCCTAAACCCAAGGTCATACATTGCAGGGATCCTCATGATGGCTCTTTAATTAACATAATTCCCTTTATTTTTCAATAATCAAGTAAAATATCAGACTATCACGCTACTAGCATCAAATTCTGCAGCAAATGCAGTCGCATGAAATCAGTTTGGAGTAAAAAAAATCCTGTGACATCATTATCCACACCGAAAGCAAAGACTCAACAATCTTAATATCTAGTAAGCAATGAAACCCACAGCTTCCGTCAAATTTGGATTTTTGTACCAGCATAATATGACAGTCCTTATTATTGAAAGAGATGGAAAAGAACAGACAGGGGACCGACCTGCAAGCATTTAAAATGGCTGAAAAAGTGACAACATTTGGTTTAATCTCTAGCTCATGCATCTTGTGAAAGACACCCAAAATGCACAATATTTCCTGTCTGCATCTGTTATCTTTCTTTGCTTGACCTCCTTTCTCAGCAACTAACTGCCCAAAGATCTTTATAATTTGGTTATCCTCCTTTCTTGCCTCTTCATCTTCATTATCATCCACAGCAACTACAGAATTCTTATTTGAAGATCCCTTTCGCAACTCAGGGGCCCCATCACTATCATCAAGTGTGCATTCCACAGTCCCTGACCGACCAAAGGCATCTATTATAGAATTGTAAGTAACAACATTAGGTTTAATTCCTTCCTTAGTCATCTCATCGAGTAAAGACACAGCCGATTCCACCAACCCATTCTTACACAAGGCATCAATTAGTGCACTATAAAGCACCACATCAGCCTTCAATCCTGCCAGCTTAAATTCTCTAAATACTTCCATTGCCTCCTCATACATACCACCTTTCGAATACACATCTATCAAAGTTGAATAAGTCAGTAAATTAGGCGACACACGATCTGCTTTCATCTTTTTACACACTCCTTTAACTTCATCATACTTCCCTTGCTTCCCATACCCACCCAAAAGAGCATTATAAGTTACAACATCCTTCCGAATCCTAGAGCTCTCCATCTCCTTACAAACATCCAAAGCCTCCTCAAACCGACCAAGCTTTGCATAAATAGAAAGCACTGTATTATACGAAACCCTATCCAATCCAATTCCCAAAAACTTCATTTCATTAAACAAATTCAATGCATCATCTGACCTCCCAGCCTTAGCATACCCATCGATCATAGTACTATAAGTTACAACATTAGGCAAGATATTCTTGGCAGGCATTTCGGCCATAATCTCGAAAGCCAAATCCATCTGCCCACCTTTACAAACAGCATCCAACAACGTATTATAAGTGAAAATATCCTGATCAATCCCTCTATTAACCATCTCACTAAACAAATTCCTTGCCGCCTCCCATAGCCCTCCTCTACTACAAACCGCAAGCAACGAATTAAACGTGATCCGATCAGGTTGCACCCCATTTTTCGACATATCATCGAAAATCTCAACCACACGCTTAAAATCCGCGCCCCCTTTTCCACACGCATCGATCACAGCATTGTAAGTGACCAAATTCGGCTTCAAGTTATATCTTTTCATAGAATCAAACACTCTAATAGCCTCATTGCAATAACCACTCCTCCCATATGCACTAATCAACGCAGAAAACGCGTAAACAGTATTACCATAACCCTCCTCTAAAGCAGTCTCGAAAATGCTCCTGGCAAGTTCAACTTTTCCTAGTCTACCAAGAATACTAATCATGGCACTCGCTAATTTTCCCTGATCATTCTTTTTTCTCTCTCTTTTGACCGCAAAGTCGAAACATTGAATAGCTTTTGACCACTCACCTCTGTTTCCAAGCTCTCGAAGCAAGAACGTGTAATCATCGGAGCCACAGAGCCGAGTCTCGAAGCTCAAGAGGATGTTGTCGAGAGACTTGTCGTCTTTAGCGAATTGGATGACCTGTTGGAGGGCCTCTTCGGCGGCCGACGTGTGGCGGGCGCTCAGCGTGTATTTGGGCCGGCCCAGGTGCAACTTGGAAACGAATCGGGTTGATCTTCGGCCCGGAAAGTCGGAGGCGAGCTCTGATTTGGAGGAAGGGAGAGGGGAGAGAGAGTGGAATGACTTAGGGTTTTGAGTGGAAGTGGCGGAGGTGGCGGCCGGTTGCGACGCATTGCGACGGGGAGAGGGAGCGAGAGGGGGTTTGGTGAGGGAGACCTTATGGGCAGTCCAGTGAGGGTGAGGGTTCTGGTGGTTGGAGTGACGGTGGTGGTGGTTGTTTTTGAGGTGATTGTGAGGATACTGGTGGTTCTGGTAAGGCTTGGTGGCTGTGATGGAGCAGTGAGGCGGCGTTGACGCCATTATCTAACGTCAGATGTGTTTCAAGTACGTCTTTGTAGGGTTGCCGATACAAAAGACGGAGTCTTGGACACTTGGGGAGACTATAGTGGGTTTTGGTAGGGTTTGGTGAGAGAAAGGGGAGTCCAAGAGGCAGAGGCCATTGTTGAGAGGATATTTCGGAGAGAGAGAGAGAAGAGAAAGAGATAAGATTTCGAGAGAGAGAAAGACTTTAGTACAAGGTCTAGCTGAGCTGGACAGCTATTAGTTGAGTTCAGACATTGGAATCCTCGCCTCCAATATTTTACTTACTTGGTTTACCATTTTGGGCTTCCTTCGTTAAAATTCAATTAATAACAGAGTCAATGTTAGTTGAAAACACTCCAGTGACTCTGCTCGCATCTGGACCGTCCACAGATTTTGGAGATCCCTCGTTTGCCGACGTGGATTAAAATGACGCCACACGTTCATAAGCGGTGCTAAGTCAGTGTTAGTGACGGCTAGGCCGACCCAACAAAAAGGGTACACTGTAAGTTTGTGTGTTGACGAAACAGGCGACAAATCTTGATGTAGGCAGGTGCCTTCCTCTGGACCTACCGGGGTACCACCCAGTAGTGGGTTGCGATCAGCTGCGGGTGATCATGTCACTGACGGGAACGGATTGACTGTACGTCTGCAACGTCACAACTTTTTCCAGATTCATTTGAACACTGAAATTGAATTCTACAAAGGTACCCTTGCTTTCATAATATGTTCGTGGAAAAACATAGTCCCGCCAAAAACGAGTACCCATAATAATAATTATTATTATTTTTTAATTTGTTGGAATCAATAATATTAATAGAATAAAAATTAATAATTAAATTTTTAATTTAATAATTCACAAAAATTTAAAAAGTACAAAGAATAACAAAGTAACCAACAGAATTTTTCAAATGGGAATAATTAACATTCATCATAATATTGCTAACAATTAACAATTGACATATTTTTGAAATTTTTGGGATTTGGGATTCTTGAACTGGTCCAGTAAACATATTTAAATAACAAAGCTTTTCAGAAAAATATAGAGATTAAAATGAAAATTATCCTATTTTAAATGCAGAGGCGATATGATCAAATAAATAAATGTATTGCTTGACAGGTTTTTGGTGCAGTTCCAGGCTCCCAAGCGTTGGAAACTGGACTTGTGCTGACATGGTTTTTTGGCAAGTTTAGGAATCGTGAAGGCCAAGTTTCCGTCCGTCTTTGTCTTCACCTTGCCTCAATCGTAGGTCACGTCTCGAAAAGGTTAGATTCAGGTTTTAACTCGATTGCCCAGGTCTTAGATTCATTCTTCTTTTGGCTAAGCATATTATTTAAAATATGTATATTCAACTAGATTTTCTGCCAGGGCCAAGCTTTAAAAGGCAGGTGTATCTGGAAAGGTGTTGGATGAACCATAAATACAAAAACGTTTAGGGTGTGTTTTTTTTGCTGGATTAGGAAATGAAAATGATCAATGTGAATGATTGATGATATTTATTTGTTCTAAAATCATTCTGTAATGGAAATGAAATGGTGAGTTCTACATAAATTTTACGTTATGGAATAAAAATCTTATTCCCTCACCCCACGCAGGAATCTCCTCTTCATTCTTATTTTCAAATTAAAAAGACTTTTATACCCTATATTAAATGAGGTCGTGGAACTTTTTTTAAAATTATTCTTTTATTTATTTATTTTTGTCTTTTTTGTTTTATTGATTATATGGTGTGTATTGTTATGAAATAAAATTATTTATTTTTACAATATTGTTGAGTTATATAAGAATTTAGAAACAATCATACAATCAATAATCATAGCAGCTATAATGATGGAACCTAGCATAACACTTTCAAGATAGGTTTATATATATACACACACACACACATATATATATATATATGAAAAACAAAAATGATCACTATATTCTTATTCGAGAATAATATAATATTATAAAATTTTTGTTTAAAAAAAATAATAATAAATTATAATGTGATTTCGTATATTATAGATAATTTGAAATTCTTTAACATTAACAAAAAAAAAAAAACTATAAGTATATAGTATATTTACAATAATATTGTTAAGAAAATTTAATTTTGTTATGGAGTATAAAATATTGTTAATCAATGACATTTTTATAACTTGTAATTAATCAATTCTGATTTCAAAATAAAGCAAATAGTTTAATGAGAATACTATTGATTTCGATTCTGTTATGGGTGTTTTCACGATCAGACCAATTGGACCGTCAGAAGTCCAAAGTATGGGCCCAGCGACCCAAAAACTCAAGAAATCCAACAATCTGTGCATCCCTCTGTTCGTCTGTCTGCTCATTAACATGTTTGCTTATTTGTTTGTCATCTATTCGCATATTAGATCGCTCAGGTGCTCGTTTATCAGCTCGTGAAGTAGCTCGT
The DNA here is from genome assembly GCA_022984855.1 of Dimocarpus longan. Taxonomy (NCBI): domain Eukaryota; kingdom Viridiplantae; phylum Streptophyta; class Magnoliopsida; order Sapindales; family Sapindaceae; genus Dimocarpus; species Dimocarpus longan. Next base: position 24,771,263 of record CM041015.1, read on the forward strand.
TTATGGAACTGATCATCCACTCGTCCAACCACTCAACCCTTACTGCATGTACTAGCTTATTAGCTCGTTTATGAGATCAGTACTCTGTTAATTCATCAGATCGCTGTATAGCTCGTTTATTACCTTTATCAGCGACCCTTAACAAGATCAATTCAACAAAGAACCTTACTCGCTCATCAGTCTGACAGGGTATCCTTATCGCTAAGATACTCGCTCTTGTCAAATCTCTCAGAATGCAAGTTAATTACAGTCAAAATTGTCAGGCAAATTAGAGCTCAAGATGTATCGTACACATTAACCCCGTCAAAAATTATAGCCTGGATTACGAAAATCTCACCTAACCAGCATGAGTTAGTTGCCTAAACCTATGCTGTGGCAGAATTAACTTGATATTGTCAGCCGCATTAAATGTAACACATAATTACATTTTGATTTACTATATACTGTTTTATTATGTATTACTGTAGCTCCTCCTCATCTCTATAAAAATGAGAGGATTTTCATTATAAAAGGAAGACAATCTTCTGAGTGTCGTTACCCTGTCAAAATAATGAGAAAGTTAACAACGGATGTAGACATCTTTTTGAACCAAATCACTTAAAAATCTCTAGTGTCCTTTATTTTTCTTTGATTTCTTTTCTTTTGTTTTTCGCTTTGTTTACTATACTACAACAACCAAAAACTGTAGTTTGGGCTTTAAACGAACCTAGTTGGTTAAATCCAGATGTCAACAGATTTCGATTTCTGTAATTAAAATAAACAACTTATTCTAATTCCGAAACATCATTTCGATTTTAGATCATTCTAATTTCTACAATTAAGGTAAACACACCATTATTCTTTTTGTGAAAAAAAAAAAAAAAAAAAATCTAAATCAATGCAAAGTTATACCATAAATTGTGCCTCTCACCTGCTGTTTCTGTAAATTAGCCAAAAGTGAGTACGGACATCCTTCGTTTGCACCATTACAGTAACCTGTTATACACAGAACATGCTCTAACTTATTGGAAATTGACATAAACGACATATCTCAACCACAAAATCAATTATAGATAAAATCATAAAACTATCAAGTTCTAGTTTAGTGCACTGCTAATGCTCCTCGCCCACCTAATTTTTTAACTATTGCTATTTGTTATATTACTTAATCGTAACACCATTTTCTATTGACAGTATGTTTTGAGAAGAGAGAACAAAGCAGCATAAGATAATTGGTGCTCAAGGTCACAAATCTTTATTCCTTGGGATCCCATTTGCTTGCCGGGATTGGACTATATTTAGATTAAATTTTATTCAAATCCACTTTTGGTGCAGACAAATGAGACAGAACAAATATAACTCATCATAATTTTATCCCACTGGAGTGGGAGAAATCCAACCCATTGAAATAGTGGATTGACTTTCTCCCACCAGATCTCTCCTCTTTTACCGACCTCGACGTGTTTTTCGACGAGATCAAACTATCACATCGACATCAAGTTGGACACGGACGACGACGATTGTGTCACCACTAAGTCCAACAAGATCATGCTAAAAACGATTTTGAAAACGACATCGTTCAGCATCAATATCAGAGACAAAGCATAGTTGATAGTGAAGAGTAAAAGGTATAACTTTACAACGAAAGTGAGGAATGGTGCAGAGATGACAAAGGAGAGTTAGATACGAAATGACGTGCGACAGAGATAAGGAGCGATGGAGGGATGACATAAGAGGGCTCAATATGGAGGAATGAGGAGGAGGGAGGCGGTGGTTGACGATTCTGCGATTAGAAGAATATAAAAATGGTGGAAAATTGTGCAAATTAATATAACTTTTGCAAAATTTCTAAACCACCCTGAAAATTTTCTTTAAAATCCAAATTTATATTCACTATTTTTAATCATATTCTATATTTGATCAAACATGAAATAAATATTTAAATTAATCAAATTTAATTTCATATAAATAATTCAATTCTATCCACGCACCAAATGAGTCTGATGGTAGCAGTCCCATGGTAACAAAGTTCAGAATACATTTGAAAAGACAAGCTGACAACACACTCATTTGACATTTCAGGGAGGTTCCATAGAAATTTAAGCGATTATTATCAGCACCAAGTTATTACTTAAATGCAAGAGAGAATAACCGTGAATATTAATTTGTTTTCTGAATATAAAATAAATATACAAAATTAAAATTGTAGATCAAAGGAAAAATGAACATCTATTAATGTTTGCTTCTACTGACTATTGCAACCCTTGAATTCTACATTGCAAGCAACCCCCGTTTGTGAAGGAAGATGCTAATGCTCTCATCTAAGTTAGATCGTGCTTCACCGAAGCTCACAAAAATAGGAGAGATAAGATTTACCATTTTCTAATTTGCGTTCCATGGTACAAAAAATTATCTTCAGTATGTCTTCTTTCTCACAACTGGCCTTCTTGTTTCCTTTTTTGCAGTCGTAATAAATCCCGGTGTTGGTATTCCTGTTGTGGCTTGGTATAGATCCTTCAATCTTCAAGTAAGCATATGATTAAGTCATGATAAGAGTTTTCTCATCACATCAGAAAATGGTAACTAATAAAACAAGTGAAAATACTATATGGTAGGATCAACTCACTTGGGCATACTAATAAAAAGAGCAATCACAGAAACACCAACAACAAGGGGCAATACAGGTGCAGTTGTTAATTCCTGTAGAAATAGAAGGTAAAACCAAAAAAAAAAGAAAGGTCAAGAAAGGGGGAAAAGATATAGCTCGTTTAGCTATAATCTAATCCAGCTTAGATCGCCTCATAGTCTGAAGATATATTGGTTCAAAACAAAAGATATTCCAAAAGATAATGTCTGATCATGAGTAATGAAATTAACAACCAATATAACATGGTGACTTCAAGAAATCTTTAGTTCATTGTCTTCTATCAGACACAAGAATTTATTCAAAGAAACTATGCATTTGTTGAGACAATGAATCAAACCTGTTTGTGATGATTCTCTTCAACACTGTACCAGAGAGGACCTACATGAATTTGTGGATTTTTCTCTAGATCAACCTCAACAATCTCCGACTCAAATTTGTAGCTGCTTGATGGTAGACTGGATCTGAGTTGCAGTAGATGCTTGCCCTTGGGTAAGTCCTTCACCTGGAAGAAGTTGGATAGTGGCAGAGGAAAGACAGACTCCACCTTAGGTGGGTCACTGGCAGACTTGACTTCCACTAGAAGATGTGAATGTAGTTCTTCAATTCTATGTCCTTCAACTTGACCACTTAAAATAGTCTTTTCTGGCTGTTCAAAGACCAAGAAGTCAATTTCTGTGATATCCCCACATCCAACCTACAATAAGAACCAGCGTGCACATCAGACACGTACTGGAGGCCAAACCAAACAAATAGCTTGCATAGGACAACAGAAAATATCACTGATACCAGAAAGAATCATAAAAAGAACTTAAAAAACCATTGAAATACATTGAACAACTCTATAAAAGACACTATTAGGCAGAACATCTTTTCCTTTTTCATTTGAATTTCAGAAGACAAAAGTATTTAGAAGATGAAGCTTCATCTATGGCAAGAAAAGTGGCTCTTTATCACATCAAGACCATGTAGATAAAGGCAAACTTAAAATTGTCCATAACTTTATGAAAAATGATAAAAGCATCCAATTTTGAGTTAAAAGACGACTGCATAAAATAAAAGAACAGGTACAGAATTAACCTGGACAGTAACATATTCAGGAGATGCACGCTCAATTTTAGTGCTACCTAAGCCTTCCCTTTTGACAATTTTGATTACATAAGTTGTGTCAGGATGTAATCCTCTCAGACGATAACTTCCAGTTGAATCTGTCACTGTCTCCTCATAGTAGCCTTTCGACTCTGACCGGGCTTCAACTGATACACCACCTTTTGGCTGGCCAGACAACAGGGATATTTTTCCTGTAGCACTGAAAAGATACACAACCATCTCTTAGAGTCTCAAAAAAAGAGAGAACAATAAAACGTCAAGCAGACATCAGTAACATATATATGTGTGTGTATATATACATATATATATAGTGCTTTTATAATCAGTATCTCCTAACTTTTTAACATTAGGACGAACCAATCAAATTCAGCCATTGTATTTGAATTAAACAGAAGAGAAAATTTATTTTAGGAGAAATAATGAAATAGATGAATTTGATTGGTTCGTCCCAACTTTTTGAAGTTAAGAGGTATTGATTATAAAGGCAATATATATATATATATATATATAAATTGATCATTTTATAAATTGAAACTTAATTTGACTAAATTTCTAGAATGAGAACAAAACCCTTGGTCCTGGAAGTCCAAAAGCAAAGCGATAGAAAAACTTGAACCTAACATTTGAAGATCTGCATACTGAAGAAAGAAAACAAACAAGGGTGGTAAAAAAAGACACAGATAGCCGTTAACAATCAACTAACATCTTGAGAAATTCCTAAATTGTAAACAGCTGGGGACTTTCATTAAATGAAGGGAAACGTAACAAAAACACTTGTTTTGAAATTAGTCTCAATAACACTTGTATAGGAGTTAAGTCTTCATTAATATCATAGTACAGTAACAGATTTGATATTACAAAACTTTTCAGACATTTTTTATTTTTGTTAAAGAGTTCAGCATGTAATTGGAATTTATGACTATCCAGATTTCTTTATCTGATAATGGTCCAATCATTTAAAATAAATTAGAGCTATGGGAACATTACATTACTGTTATAAAATAAAAAAAATAAAAAAAACAAACAAACAAACCTGTAAGCAACACGAGTTGCCTGGAAAATGACTTCTCTAGATTCTCCAGAACCAAGTTCTATTGCCAGAGCTGGAGGTAAGAATGCATACTCCTACAGAAACAAGATAACCATTGGATGAGGTGGTTGACAATAGCTTCAGCATTTACCACAAACATTACTATGTCGTTCAAGATCCTAAGAGTTCAACCTTGTCAAAACAGTTTATGATATCATATAAGAGACAAATGATAGATTCTACAGAAAAAGGAAACATCACTCGCAATTAAATGGATTTTAACTTAACCTTAATAAACAATCAACTAAATGTATTAATTCACCATGATTCAGTATCATCAAACCAAAAATATCAAAGTTACAACTAACAAATTAGTATAGAAGAGAGTGGGAGACTGAAGAAAAAGATATATAGATATTATATCATTCACAATGCATGTCTAATAGAGTACCTTCAGTAGAGGACGAAGGTAGAAATTCCCTGGAAATAAATTATCAAAGAGGAAACTTCCACCAGCCGCAGACACTGAGTTATTTCTATAACCATCATCACCACTCAACGATAAGAGCACAGGCGGGATCAGTTCTCCAGCATCATCTTTAGAATATATGCGAACAAAAACTTGGCTAAGCTTCTGACAAGAGAAGGAATTTGGACCTATTTGTTTCAGATGATAGCCAGGCTGCACAAATAAGAGAGATGTCAAGGAATCTGATGATCATCACAAAAAGGAAATAAACATACACTTTATGTAAGTTATAGCATCATATAAAATAAATTTACCCGGAAAAAAAAAAAAAAAAACAGACCTTGAAAGCCTCAATGCTGTAAGTTATATCGTCATATAAAGGACCCCCTACAAAAGAACCATCTGTCCCAGTGGTCGTTTCAAGTGCTAAATCACCTTTCTTCAGTCCAGCAATCTGGCTATCTTCTGCAGCAACAATCCTTATATGCACACCAGAAAGAGTGGGTGAAACTGAGCCTTCTGTGTATAACCCTAGTCGGGCAGTGAATGGAGGAATTAGAGCTTGACAACCATCATTTATCACTGAAACCTAACAAAGAAAGTAAGATAATGGTGAAAATGAAGCTTGATTAAACATTTATTGCTCTACAAGTTATACAAGTGAGTTCATCAATAATGCTTACATGATGTTGTGTAGGATAAAACAAAAGCTTCTTTTCTTCATTATTCCTGGAAAACAACACAGTTAAACTTAAGGGCATAAATCATGCAGACAAAAAGCTAGCATCATGAAGTAATGCAATCATATTTCCTAGCCGCCAACATATAGAACATAGTGAGACAACTTTCACACATCGAGAAAATGGGGGCAAAGAAGAAAGAAATAAAGGACAATCAACATACAGAAAACCACAAGTAATAGCATGTCAAAAAAACTTGGACAAGGGAAGCCCACCAAAAAGAGATTTTTTTTTCATTTTTAGGAAACGAAACCTTTATTTAAGAATAAAGAAATGGAGTACAAAAGTGAACCAGTGATTCCAAAAAGAGGAAAAATTCATAGCCTATATATAAACATAGATCTATAGGTATTTGAAGTACAAGATCTATAGGTTATTGATATAAACATATATCTATAACCTATATATAAACATAGATCTATAGGTATTTGAAGTACAAGCCTGAACTCGTAACTACCTCGCGTCTCAACTTTTCTTTTCTTGATTATTAATCCTATGCCTTCGTAAGCTAAAAGAAAAGAAACCTCCACTTCCCAGAAAAAAACCTCATCCATTCCTAATAATCCACAAACATCTCCAAACTAAGCCTCCAAAGACAATCCGTCAACATCTCTAGACCAAAAAGAAAAGGCAAAAGAACTTCTTGTTTCAGGTACTACAGAAAACAGAAGAAAGATATTAATGCCAATACAAAGAAAATGATAAGGCAAGAAAATGTTAAAACAGATGCTTAGGTTTGAAAATTTGCAATATGATCACAAAGTCTAAGCCAGTAATATTTCGCATTCATGATTAATGCATGGAAATGCTGAAAGAGATGATTTCGAACATTTTTCAAGCTCGAATATTTCACTAAAAATTATGAAAGCTAAGGATTTAAGCATATAATATTAATATAATAACCATTAAAACTCAATTAAGCCACTTTTCTTCAAGTAGAGAACAAATAAAGCCTTCTGAAACACCTAAATGTTGCAAAATTCACATGCTTTTCGACTGTAAGAAAACAAGGATGTATAATTAACACAGCTCAATCAAGAAATATTCACAAACATCTATTAAAAATGAGTACCTTGCATCCTGAGGAACAAAACTGAGTTTGTCTCCAAGATTAACCCACATAGAATACTCATATACAGAATTGCTTGTTTGAGCATCTGCACCTGATGCAAGTGTGGCTGTAGTTCTATCAATTACACTGCCTCCAGTGAGAATGTCCACAATCACATTCTCAGGTAATTTATAAACACCATCAGGTGAGATTGACTCAACATTGATTTGTCCTTTAAGGAGATACTTCTCTCCTTTTAGATAGATAGGCTACATAAACAAAATAAGGAATATGATTAAAATTTTGAATTAACTAAAAACAAAGAAAAAAGAAGTGATAAAATCACGGTATAAAAGATATATGAGAAAAACTAAGTAATATAATACTATACCAATGGGTTTGATGTGTCAATTTTCATTACTGAGCTCCCAAAGAAGATACATGGATTAACAAAGTGAAGCTCATGCACTCCAGGAGATTCAACACATATATGCTGTGAACCTTTCTGCATTTCATATAGGAACAGGTGTGAACTTAGCAGATGAAGCTTATGAGTTCTTTTAGTATAATATTAGTTTCCACTAGGAACATGTAAATAATAGAACTTTACCTTAATTTTCAGATTAACAGGTGAACCATCTGGTTGTGTAATGTAAGCATCTACATCATGGGTAGAGGTAACATTAACCCAATAACCCTTTTGAACAAACTCGACGCCTTTAACATCTTCTGCGCCAACATCCACATCAATGAAGCTCTGCTCCCAGCACCAGTTATCTTCTTTGGTTACAGCTTCTGTGGAAGTATGCTTGACCTTAAAATAAAAGACCATAAAGGAAAGAGGCACATATACTCAGCAAAATTTTCGAAACTTAAAAACACATGACAGAATTAGCAGCAGTTGTGAATACACATATAAGATGCCATGGCTATATAATTTTTTTTTTTTCATTCAATTATTTGGAACATAAATAGCAATGATAGAGAAGCACCATACCTCGAGCCTGTATTTTCCCGGAAGAACATCTTGAAAGAGAAACTGATTACTGTCCTCACGCAAACTAACAGTCTTCCTTTCTTTATCCACATTATTTTTTTGAGACAATCTCACAAGGGTAACAGAAACAAGGGGACCACATCCCTCCTTGCAAACTACAGTACCAAGCACATTGACCAATGCCTTATTAACACAAAACAAAATTATCAGTTTGTAGTTTTTTAAGAAAATCATTGCATATCAAAAAGAGAGGATACAAGTCCAAGTTACAAATTTAACTATCATCAAAATCAATAACTAAGGTAATCTCCATTTATAAAAAAAAAATAAATAAATAAATTGACAATTTGAAAAATTTTACAACCTGGTCTATCAATTAACATAATACTCATGCGAAGTTATCATGTCGAGAGTCTAACATATTGGTGGAATCCAAGCATCTAAAGGTCAAGTGTAAAACAGAGTGAATTCCAACTAATACAACACGAACCTAACCATACTTTAAGTATGAGAAATTCACCTGAGAAAATTCAACGTTTAATAACGGACTTCTGACCGCAACATCAATATAAGATGGTAAAAACACAAGTCCTGAAGTGCTCTCAGGTGTAGCAGCCAAAGCAGATAAGCGATATTCACCCGTTGGAACCTGAACAATATCAGAGACAGAAAGGAGCGATGTGAGTCATCCAGAAAAGGTATGCACTAAATTTAATCACATGCATAATGATTTAAAACAGGAAAGAATCAAAACACAATAATTTATAGTATATACAACCATATCTTTAGTATATAATCCTGATAATTAAAATCTGTGAATTAAATAATTACAGCAACACCAATTTTCTTGAATAAATCACACAACCTAATTACAAATACAGAGTTACTGAAAACCAAAAACATTTCATGCACAGGATTATTGAAAGAAACAGCAGCAGGCTGTTATTAGAAATTTTCATATTATATTCACTTATAATTCACAACAACAAAAACAGTAAAATGGAAAACAACTTTAGGCGTGCACATGCCCTTTTGTTTTCCAACTGTGTAGTGATAATTATAAAAAAGATAAGCTGCAAACTCTTTTTCCTTTTTTATTATTTACTTTGATAGGATGCACAATTTTTATTGAAAATGATATTGGTATTCATGGTTAACAAGCTCTTTAATAAACCATAGAAATCCTTAAGAAAAAAATCTAGTAACCTTGCAAAAGACAGTAACTCATTTTTTTTTTTTTTTCATGGCTAAAAAATCATCCAGAAGTGAAGCTAACATCTGAGTCACAGAAAATGCAACATAAACTCAACAGAAAATGCTTCATCAAAAACAAGAAAAAACTTTCATCCTCATATTTCGAGCAGTTCAGGTTAACAAGATGAAAGCTTCCAGACTAGAACCTAAATTTCCATGTTGGGTAAAACTTAAATCACCTTTAATAAACATTTCCCGGCAAACTTTGTACCTACAATATCGTGCATATAACATAACCAGAGCCAGACCACAAACAATCATTTCTAATAACAGTGAAAGCAAGCTCCCAATTTGAGTTGCTCACACACACACAACACTCTAAATATCCACAAATCAATTAAAAAGTCTTACCCTTTGTACCTCAAGCTATATTAACGGAAGAAATTAACAAGAAATTATGCAATTCAACAGCCAAATGAGCAAAATAATGGACTAGAGGTAACATGCCTCAAAGCAGAAATTTCCTTTTTCATCTATCGGTTTCACTTGGGATATGACTTTCTGTGATCCATGAGTCAAAGCTACCTGGAATTAAATGGACAAAAAGTATAACTAATTAACATGCAGCTCAAGTGTATCTAAGAAATAAAAGTGCAAATTTGGAAATTACCTTAACATTGTAACCAGAACTAGCCATCCAAACTACACCACAAATGTCATAGGAAATAGCTTTTATGTCCGCAAGTTGAGCCATATTGGGCAAAACCTAACAAATAAGCAAGTCAGAAAAAGGATTTGGGGAATAACATTATTTCAGGATGTTGTAACATAAAGGATGGTAACTCTGTCAAAAGCTCAACAAAAAAATGTGAAATATGTTTTCTTTCATGATATACCATATACTCCTTCAACTTGTCAAACTTGTAGTGCTCCTTCACAGCTTCTATCATATACCGATTTGACGTAACCTAGAAAGACAATACCTTAGCAACATATAAAGAAAAACTATAGAATAAGAGGGTAAAATGAACAAAAACAGAGCACTGGTCTGATGTCCATAAGCATTGTTATCATTCTCTCTGAACAAGTTCAAAATAAGTATGATTCACTCCTTATCAAAATCAGCTAAATTTTTCTATTTTTTTTTAATTTTATTTTTATTTTACGGGAAACAGAGTAAGTAGTGGTTATACCAAAAAAACGAAAGAATAAAAATAAAAATAAATAAATAAACAAAAGAATCTGCCTAGATTTTGAAACAAAAGCCACCTTAGTGTATCTGCTCATATTTCCAGTGTATAGAAGAACGTCATGACTCCATCACAAATGAAGTAAAATTGGCAACTGACATTCTTCCGAGAATGCTTAATTTTAAGGATAAATAAATACATGTATAACAATGGAATAATTCAAAAAACAGCATGTTTAATTTTAAGTATAAATGAAACATATTTAACACCTCAAGGCCTCTATATAAACATCATGGCCCTCAAGAATGGTAAAACCATGTCTAATCACAAATAATTAGCAAACTTGATCACTCAAAGCACACATATAACTCTCATGAGACCACAAGCAAGCTAATCCCCATGTTATTCACCATACCTGATCAAGCTTGTACTTGCCTTCTTTGTCTGTGATAGACCTCTCATGACCATCAACAAAAATTTTAACTCCCTCCACTCCCACATCATTTCCATCAACTACACGTCCTCCAATAGAAAATCCAGTGACCTACAAAATTACAAATAACAGCAGATCACAACTGAAGATATCTATATAATCAGATGGCAAGGCATTAGGGATGACAAAAACTGAATAATGTTGAACATGTGGAAGACTTTAGCAGAATTGAAGGAAACAAAAAGTGTCTCTTCAATAATACCTCAGTGCCACTTTAGACAGACACCAATATAACCATGTTCCCAACTTATAAGACAAACAAAAGGCTGATACCAGGAAATGGGATACAAGGACACTAGCAAGATAGAGACAAGTTCATACTAAGGATGCACTTTTTACGCAAACAAACATTATGAATGCATATCAAATATTACCATAACATGAGCAATTAAGTCTCATACCTGGAACCTTTCAGAAACTGTCACATGTTGATGCTTAACAGACACTGCCACTAGAGGAGGGGAAACATCAAATACTGTATTCTCACCCTTGTAGTAGGGTACAAGTTCATAAGATCCTGCAAGTAATCAACTCCATCAGACACTAGATTCAATACAAACACAAAATAATATGAAAAATGCATAACAATCCCAAAAATTTCAGTTTAATATGATGTATAAACAGACTAAATTTTAATGTGTTATCCACAGAAATAGGAGCCAGGTAACAGATTATATAAGATGGAATACGTCCACTGAACAGAAATCTGTTTCCAAATATCACAACCACTATTCATAATTGAATACTTCAGTTATTTTTTTCCATCCAAGGCAATATCAATTTTCTCTGCCCTCTTTGGTAAAGACAACTGAAGAAAGCACTAGCTCAGGCCAGAAGAAAAGATGAAAAGACCAAAATATATATGTTTTTTGCAATTCTTTTACCAACAAAGATGTGAACCAAACAATTTGAAGGAATTCAAAGCGTTTCAAAAGTAGCTTTGGAATTGCTGTATTAATTTGAACAACTTTGGTAGACGTACTTGTGTGCACAAAGTGCAAGAACAAATTTTAAAAATAGAATTACCACAAGGTATTGATTTAAATGTGAACATTCCATCAGCATCAGATACAGCATGACAGAGAGCTTTCCTTCGTCCAGGAGCACTACCAGAACCTTGGGAACAGTCAACCTCAACAGCATTATCCGAATATAAATATATTTGAACTCCCAAGATTGGATTTCCCTGCAAAAACAGGAAAATGACATGAAGTTGTCAATGAACGATGGAAAATCACGAAGTTACAAATATATTTGAATGATTATTGTTCCTGAATCAACATCCCACTTCCAAATTTGATTTTACGACTTTCCATCATAATATGAGAGTTTGGCAGAAATTACCATGCCATCAAATTAACCAAATGTAACAATCTGCAACCAAGTAAAATCAACTATATACTGCCCAAGAAAAAGTAAGAAATTCAATTATTGAAATAAAAAATTTTTTATAAAGTAAGCAATTATGCCTCATCTAATACTACTATTGGTCTTCAAAACCACTAATGGATGGTGATCACAAGCTCAGCTTGATTGGTAATCACACATCTCAACGAAGTTAAGGTTCCTAGTTCAAAACCATCCTCCCTCAAAACCCAAAAAATAATAATAATAATAAAAATAGAAATAAAAACAAAAATAATGAATGGATAATTTAACATAAAAAATTAGAAGAAAGGTTAAATTTGTTAAGAATAGATTAATTAAAAAAAAATTACTAATAATAGCTCATAACAAATAAAGTTGCATTCATGCAACCTCTGGTTCTGCAATACCTGAGCAACAACAGAACCACGGATGTCATACCCAGGGACAAAGAATATATCATCAACAACTCCATTTTCAAATCCCAACTCAACCTGCACAATGAATTCTTAAAAAATTTAATTGCAAAAATGTATATTTTGCCAGTTGTAACATGACATTGACATGTATGATTGGGCTGTGAGACAGAGAGAGAGAGAGAGAGTTGAAGGAGAAATTAAAGGAGAAGTTTAACAGCCCAAAATGTTAGAAATAAAGTAAATCAACACTGAACAGCATCCAACCTCCGTGGAACCTCTAACTTCAACTCTCAAATCAGGGTGAGAAGCACGTAGTTTGTATTTTCCTACACCAAATAAAGGATATGATCAAAACAGTAATCCCAATCCCACCTTCCAAAAAGGGTGTCTGTGGGGACAAAATTGGATCGGATTGGGGTCGGGCAGAGTGGTTGAAGGAGCACTTCCAAAATATATCAAGGTGGGCAAATATACCTGGTATAATATTTTTGAACAAATAACTTCCTCCATATGATGTCACAACAGATGATATAAGATCACCAGTGCGAGACAGAAGTTCAACATTAACATTTGCAGGACCTCCATTTTTAACTGAACAGCTCTCTCCACCAACAGCTCCCACAATTCTACCAGATAAGGTGAAGCTACAACATACAAACAAGTGAAAAATGAATCATAAAAAAATCTGAAACAAGCACAAACACAAAACTCCGTTTAAACAAAAGATAAGAGTAAGACCAAATCATTCAAGCAAATATTACAGCATAAAATTAAAAAAAACCAACCCTGTGAACCGAAAATTAATATCTTCGTTACCATTGCAACCAGCATCATCAACGGTGACTGGTACCTAAATCTTCCAAAATTTTATTGATCAAACATCAAGAAAATACGCAAAGAACATTATAAGATATAAGGTCCCAAAAAAAATTCAGGTAAACAACTATGATGCTACTAACCTTATCTGGGTTCCATGACCATCCTTCTGGTCCGCTGATTTTAATTACAAAAGAGCCCTGAGAATGTCAAACAAGCATATAATGTGATTTATCGGCAATTTCTTGTCTAAGAATTATCCCAGACCAGACTAGAGTATCATGTACCAAGTACTATGGATAATTATGCATCAACTATGTTGGGGAAAAAAAAAACACATGCGTACTTTCCAGAGTTGATAGACTAGGGAAAGAATGTGTCAATCACCGCACAGCACCATGCACGAATGACAAATAAGTGAAAATGAAAATCAACTATGCTTCCTTCTACTAAACAATCAAACCAATAGCTCACCTATCTGTTGAAACTCTTAGGTACAATACCAATAGCTCACCTATCTGTTGAAACTCTTAGGTACAATCTTGTTCCAAGATTCAAAAATGACACCAACAAATGTAGGTATTAAACCATCACGAAAGATTTTAATGCAAGAACTATCTTGTTGGAAGAATACCTTGTCATACACAGGTATGAAGTAATAACCATTGGGAGCACACTGAGTACTGTCCTTGACCAATCCATCCAGTGTACGTAGCTCAACCTAATTTTAAAAAAGGTATTACCTTCTGATAAAAATAACATGCAAGAAACTAATAATAAAAAAACCAGCTATTCTTGCCGTGATATGAGAATAATCCAATCTAGCATCAGACGTCTTCCTCGACTTGATCAGTGACGAACTCGCCTACACAAATAGTCCAACATGCTTAGACCAATCTTTCGAATAAGTCAAAACTAAACTGAAAATAAATCAAATGAGATCCGGCAAGATCGATCCTTTGGTTGAAAATATGCTTCCAAAAAGCTCGATTCTTGGAAATAACGGCGTCATCGATTCGTAGGCAATATTAAGAATCCGAGATTCTGAATTGTGTTTTCTTGGCTTTTCTGTGTGTTCTCGGCAACAAAACGCGGTCAAAATAATAGATAAAGAAAACACCAATATGCATTAAGGAAGTGGAGATTCACCTCTACGAAGCCACCACAACCGTGAATCGAATCAGCGGAGGAAGGTGAGATTGAAGAAACTACGATCAAGGTATATAGAAGAAAGTCCCTGATCTTCATTTTCTGTGTTTCTCGGAATCTCGGTTGGCTGATCCAAGGAAAGAGAGTGATGTAAGAAAACATACCTAGAGCTTCGCATGAAATTTATACATTTAATCTCTCCCTAGTTGGAATGATGAAGGGTTTATGGGTTTTGAATTTGAATGCGTGCGCGTCCACCCCGGCCCTCCGCTTCATGGCCCGTGGGTATGTCGAAATGGATTGGGCCGAACCTCCGAGTATGTAATGATTCCGAGTTTGGATACTAGTCTCACTAGATGACCTTTTGACTGAATTCAGTTGGCTGCCTGTAATTACACGAAGGGTGGTTCTATTTCCACCCAAAATGTTCTTGACACACTCATATTTTAATAAAATATTTATTGTTAAAATAACAATGGATACAATTACTTAAAATGATATAATTATATAAAAGTACTGCTAGACTTTCAAAAATATTTACTTAAATTCATGGTCAAATTATATAGTATGTGAGTTATCAATATCTTATTAATTATTACATTATTTCATGATTGACAAAATCTTAAAAACTTACATATTACATCATTTAAGTACGAATTTGGATAAAATTTTTGAGAAACCTAGCATTACTCGATTATATAATCAACAAACTAAACATTTTTTCTTTCACATCTACACCCAATTTATTATAAATGCTAATAATTTATGAATAATTCTAGGTTTTTCATAAGTTTTGTTCAAATTCATGCCTAAATAATATGTTTTATGAGTTGTTAAGATCATATTAATTATCACGTTATCTCATGTTTTATATGATTTTAATAACGCACATGCCACATAATTTGAAAATGAATTTGAACAAAATATTTTGAAAACCTAGTATTACTCATAATTTAAACAAAATCAAATTTAATATCACAACAAGGAAATTTAATTTTCACTTGTAATCAATGAATTAATGGAAATTGGCAAGATGACTTTTAAATGCATATATACTTTTGTTCTAACTTTACTGATGTTTTCTCATTGAACGCAAATCAAATCTATAAAAAGAATTAGTAGCCAATTTTTTTTTGTTGCTTCAAATAAGCGTAATACTATAATTTGGGTAATATGTACACATATATTTTTATTCTAGCTTTTACTGTCATTTTCTTATTGAATAAAAATCAAATATGTAACAATGAAAAGTAGTCAATTTTTGTTGGTTGTTTTAAAAAAGTGTAGCACTAAAATTTGCGTAATATATAGCTCTTAGTTAGATTTTTTTTTTTTTTAAAAAAAAAATCAATTTTAATTTAAACTTTGTTTCACAAGTTGTTTTCGTTCTGTATCATATAACAAAGTTTTTTTTTTTTTTGACATTCATTATGAAAGCAATTCCTTTTATGTTTAAAATTTTTTAATTTGATAGATTTATTGAGAAAAATGACAAACATTAACCTCTAAATTAGAATAAAAACAAAAAAACAAAAACTTGGGCACAAATCGAATTCTTGGGTTATGAAAATTGAAAAACTTGTATGATTTGTTTATTTATTTATTTTCCAAATGACAGGACTACCTTTCTTTTGGTTACTAATATTAAGTAAAGTTTTGGTATTTTTATGGGTTTTTTTTTTTTTTTAGTTATTATAATTAATTCAGGAGATAACTGAAATCATACTAGTAAGACATTAATAGTACGGTCTGTATAAGCAATCCCATATAATTGGGAGCTACCCATACTTGGATGTGAGACAACTTACATACATAGAAGAAAATCTCACTATTTTATTTGGAAGTGGGGTGTGCAATCTCTCGAACCCATGACTTGTCATGAGAGGGGATGTAATTGTTTACCATCCAACTGACCCTTTTATGATTTTACGGTTGCAGTTGTAGAAAGCAAAAAATAAATTTTAATTTTAATATATGTGTAAAAGGAAATATGGTGTAACAAGAGTTTTTTTTGGATTGCAATAGTGTCATCTTTATAGTGGTAAAAAAAAATGGCATGTTCCAAATAGTCAAGCCCATTTGAAGCACATTCCTTATGTACATGCGACTTAGCTTAAAATTTGAGAGTCCATTCGCGACATCTATCAGTTTGAATGCTCTCACAGCCCGTCTTAGAATTCACTGACGCCTTATTAACTTGGTCGGAGTCAAGTGCAAAGGATCCTCAGGACGTGGGATCCTCCACTCAAAGCTTTTAACAACTACCTGATTGGGTGTAAATACCCGAACATAGCCCATGGAAAATTTCTCTGACATTATTGCACTCCGAACTCTATATTTTACTATCACCCATTTCATAATTTGTTCGACACACCGATACATTATCATAGTTCGTTTGACATTCACCAACGTTATATACTTCATAGTTCATACCTATCTTACATATATCAACTTCGTTCACTACTAGTCCTATATTAGCATACAACACAATAAGTAGTATTCCTAACATAGTTTTTTTTTTTTTTTTTTTTTTTGTTAATTATATTTTGTTCAAATCCAAACTAAGTTAAACGTTGAAGTAATTTTGGCCAACACTAACTCATTGTCAAGCGCTCTACCTCATTTATTTTCTTGACTTTCTTACAAATTGTTAGTGGCCTAACAAAACTGAAGTAGATCTCGTAGTCTACCTTAGCAACTATAAAAAATCGCCCTTTACATATATAAAATATTTTAGATTAGGATTCGTACCACTATAATTGGGAAGGATTTGATTTATATTTGAAATGTATTAAAAGAAAGAAGGAAGAGGACTATAGATTTGTTGAAATTGATAATATCCCCACCTAGGTTGCACGTAAGAAGCAAAGCTAACACTTTTAATAAAGACAGTTTTTATGTCCACTATTATAATCAAAGTGCTTCTGAAGCATTTGCAAAAAGAAATTAGAAGCTAATTATCACTTGCTTTAATTTTATGAGATTTTTTTCTTATGTATCTTTTTCACACCGATTCTTTAAAGACAGTAGATATTAAAAAAAAATATATTAAAAATACTTATTTGGTTAAAAAATGCATTTACTTAAAACAAAAATTTCAACACATTTCAATAAAGTTTTTATTTTATTTTAAAATATAAATTTTAAAGATTGCAAGTTTAGAATTACTTTTAGAAAGTTATTCTTTAGTTATTGTTTTATTTTGAGTTTTTTAATAATAACTTTCTATTTTATTTATTTTTTTTGAAACTAATGACTTCCTAATTAAGCATAAGAAAGTTAAGAGATGAAGAAAAAGTAAGATGTCAAATATTTTATATGAGTGTTTTTATTTTAATTTATAAATTTAATTAAAAATAAATTCATCATTAATAAAAATCGATATTTGATAAAAATAAATTTAATATTTTATATTAAATCAAATTGTGAACCGATATTTGATGTCCATCACTCAATCATGAAAAATATATATTTTTTGATGATTAGGATATACGATCGGGATCAGCAACAATGGTTATTATAACACGATTCGAGAATCTGAAATGAGTCAACTCACAAATAGAGAGAAAAATACCTACAATAGTGAGTTTGTACCTGTTATATGTATTTTTGAGATACCCTAAATAGACTGATAAAAGCTCATTAGCCCAGCAGAGGCCCAATTTACCAGGCTCAAGGTCGTGAGCTCCTCAAGGTCGCGTGAGCTCCTTAAGGTCATGAGCCGAGCTCCTCAAGGTCGCGTGAGCTCCTCCAGCAGCTCACCAGCTTATCAGTTCGCCTAAAACGACCCCGTGAGCTCGTTTTGAGCTCTAGGTCACCCAGAGCAGCTCCAACTCGCGCAATAACGTGACGTGCACGGCCAACCAGTCCAGATCAGTGACAGCGTGATTTACTTAACCACTACAGCGTAGGTAATGTCAGAAGACTTTGAAAATTATAATATGTATTTAATGTTTTTCCATTACTGTAACACCTCCCCCTTTCTATAAATAGGAGCAAAATCTTAGTAAATATGGATGATTTTTGCTCTGCTCTTTCTTTTCTCATTCTCTTTTTGTACCCGAAAAATACAGCAATAAAAGTGATTGTCGCCCCTCATCAGAGCCGGTGCCTTGGATGTAGGCCATTTTTAAGGCCAAACCACGTAGATTTTTGTGTGCTTTTTTTCTATGTCTTTTCTTCTCCCTCTCAGCCTCTTTTCTCCTGCTTTGTTCTATTTTCCATTGAGATGCAGTCTTGGGCTTCAAGAATCTCGTTGACTAGAGATCTGGATTATCTGACCGGATTTTGACGTCAACATTTTGGCGCTAGAGGAAGGGGCTCATACTGCATCTCTTACCAGTTTTTAAGCAACCATGGCAAGGGGAAGAAAGACTAGGAGCTTTAGCGCAGTAATCGCAAGTGAACCAGAATTCCTGGGCAATGCTGCCGAAAGTCAGCTCGCCCAAAACGAGCTCTCTCCAACCTCCCATCAGCCAGTTTCGGCAGTCTTGCTGGCTAGGGGGCTTCAGGAGCTGCATTAAAGACAGGATGCTCAGTTTGAGCTCTCAGCTCCCAGTTTTCGGCTTAAGCTTTCAGCTCCTCGTTTGCATGCTTAAGCTCTCAGCTCCCAGATTTCAGGTTGAGCTCATAGGTTGAGCTTTCCGCTCCTAATTCTCAAGTTGAGCTCTCAGCTCCCAGATTTCAGGTTGAGCTCGTAGGTTGAACTTTCAGTTCTCAATTCTCAGGTTAAGCTTTCAGCTCACAGTTCGCAAGCTTAAGCTCTCAACTCCCAAATTTCAGGTTGAGCTTTCAGCTCCCAATTCTCAGGTTGAGCTTTCAGCTCCCAATTCGCAGGCTTAAGCTCTCAGCTCCCAGTTCTCAGGTTGAGCTTTCAGCTCCCAATTCTCAGGTTGAGCTCTCAGCTCCCAGTTCGCAGGCTTAAGCTCTCAGCTCCCAGATTTCAGGTTGAGCTCGTAGGTTGAGCTTTCAGCTCCCAATTCTCAGGTTGAGCTTTCAGCTCCCAGTTCGCAAGCTTAAGCTCTCAGCTCCCAGATTTCAGGTTGAGCTTTCAGCTCCCAATTCTCAGGTTGAGCTCTCAGCTCCCAGTTCGCAGGCTTAAGCTCTCAGCTCCCAATTCTCAGTTTGAGCTTTCAGCTCCCAGGCTTAAGCTCTCAGCTCCCAATTCTCAGTTTGAGCTTTCAGCTCCCAGGCTTAAGCTCTCAGCTCCCAATTCTCAGTTTGAGCTTTCAGCTCCCAGCTCGCAGATATAAGTTCTCAGGTCTCAGGATGCTCAGTTCAAGCTCTTAACCTCAATGAGCTCTCAGCTAGCTCAGTGACGAGCTCCCGAACAACAAGCATGAACATGCCACTCATTCACCCTCACTGCAGAGGCATACTTATATGTACGGTAACATTCTGAGTTGAAGCTCTTGATGCTAAATTTAATTTTCTGCGTCTAAATGAATTACATTTTCTAAGCTTCTATCATATACTTTATGCGCTATGCTTCTTCTTATTAATCCGGTTTGCGAGCGCCCTGCCTACACCTACGGGTCCTCTGGAAGGGGTTAAAGGTGAAAGGGTCCAGTTTCGAGCATCAGCGCTCTGCCTACGCCTACGGGTCCCCTGGAAGAGGTTAAAGGTGAAAGGATCTAATTTCGAGCATCAGCGCCCTACCTACCCCTACGGGTCCCCTGGAAGGGGTTAAAGGTGAAAGGGTCCAGTTTCGAGCATCAGCGCTCTGGAGTTTATATATATATCTATTCAACCCTCGCCATGCCACAGGCCCCTACGCCCCCTCGGCACATCACGAGATGTTTGTTATTACTAATATTTTTTACTTTTGAGTCCACAGGAAACTCAGATGAAGCAAATGCCTAATAAACCTCACCGCTAGACGGATCAGCAACATGCTTCCAGTATTTCTCCATCTCATCGAGACAGCAAGCTATTATGCACAATAGCTTTTACCAGCAAGTTCAAGCTCCCAGTCCGCAGAACGAACTAGGAGTTGGGGGGCTTATGTTATATGTATTTTTGGGATACCTCAAATAGACTGGTAAAAACCCATTAGCCCAGCAGAGGCCCAATTTACCAGGCTCAAGGTCGTGAGCTCCTCAAGGTCACGTGAGCTCCTCAAGGTCGCGAGCTCCTCAAGGTCGTGAGCTCCTCTAGGTCCCGTGAGCTCCTTAAGGTCGTGAGTCCCTCAAGGTCGCGTGAGCTCCTTCAACAACTCACCAACTTATCAGTTCGCCTAAAACAACCCTGTGAGCTCGTTTTGAGCTCCAGGTCGTCCAGAGCAGCTCCAACTCACGCGATAACGTGACGTGCACGACCAACCAGTCCAGATCAGTGGCAGTGTGATTTACTCAACCACTGCAGCGTATGTAATGTCAGAAGACTTTGAAAATTGTAATATGTATTTCCCATTACTGTAGCACATCACCCTCTCTATAAATAGGAGTAAAATCTTAGTAAATACGGATGATTTTTACTTTGCTCTCTCTCTTCTCATTCTCTCTTTGTACCCAAAAAATACAGCAATAAAAGTGATTACCGTCTCTCACCGGAGCCGGCGTCGTGGACGTAGGCCATTTTTAAGGTCGAACCACGTAGATTTTTGTGTGCTTTTCTTTTATGTCTTTTCTTCTCCCTCTCAGCCTCTTTTCTCCTGCTTTGTTCTATTTTTCATTGAGATACAGTCTTGGACTTCAAGAATCTTGTTGACTAGAGATCTAGATTATCTGATCGGATTTTGACGTCAACAGTACCCATGACCAAGGCCATTAGAGTGGATGACTTGTGTCTATTACTAGTCTATAACCACTTGCTCATGATGAAAAATATTTACACATTTAAAACCATCGAACCTTTCTAGATATTTTGTTTGGAACACTTAGAATGGTCAAAAAATGACAGCTACATGTTCAAAGAGCTGCGTAGAAGAAATGCACGCAACATGCTAATATTTGATGTCCTGCCTCTCGCCTAATCTTTATTATTACACGTCCAATTATAAAGATATATTTGTTCATGTATGTTTATAAACCGTATATAAACTTTTATAGGGAGATAAATGGAGCACAACGATCTATTTTAAGATGTGAATATGTAAATTTTGGTGATAAACTTAATCGTAACAACAAATTTTTTTTCCCCAAAAAAAAAAAAAAACAAAATTTATATTATATTATCGGGTCCAGTTCCATTGTTTGGGGTCCCCATTTACCTAGACTAAATGATTTCAAAACAGTTGTCGAACATAAGAAAATGGTGATCATTTATTTTGATTACGGTCAATCAAAGTTTGTGCTGGAGCGGAAGGCAAAATATTCTTTTTTTTTTTTTTTTTTTTTTTTTTTTTTTTTTTTTTTTGAAAGGCAAAATATTCATTGAATAGTATAAAAAATGAACAGAAAAATATAATGACATCACGTACACATGTACAGGTCCTACACTCCTACCAGAAGTCAAGCAGGCGCCAATTTATTCGAGTCGGCTAAGGAATGCAATTGCATTTGCAGCCCAAATAAGCGAAGGCTGCACAGCACAAGCAAACAAACAACATCGGAAATTTCGTGTTCTACGAAAATGTTTCGGGCACTGCCAGTGCTTTTGGCATTGAGCTGCCTCTTGATCGGGCGGGTCAAGCCGCACCAAGAATCCGGTGAGTGGAGTTGCGAGTCGGGGTCCGAGATCCGACTCGAGGCCCAGTTCAGGCCGGGGCTCGTCACCCTCGACGGTCACGCCGATGATTGGGAAAGCATTGATACCTCAGAGTTCTCTCTCCTCCCCGCCCTTGACCCGGACGAGGACCACGAGTACAAAGCTGGAAAAATGACCGTTAAGGTGCTCTCTTTGTTATTTTTTATTTTATTATTATTATTATTATTTTGGTATCGAAATCATATGCTATATAATATGTCTCTTTATATGATGTAAAAGTGCTTGTTTAAAGTGTAACATATGGTATGGTATTTAATTTGATTTTGAGCTGACCTGGAAAATTAATTATAATGGAATTTAACCGTGGCTTGTTGTTGCAGACTGTGCACGATGGTCGTGATGTCTTCTTTTTGTTGCAAATTGATGGGGAGTACAAGTACTCTAAAGGGTATGTTTTGTTTGGACAAGGAAAATTGAAGTAGAATGCGAAATTGGGACGGAAAAGGAACTAGATTTATTTTATGGATGCGTTTGATCCGATGGGCTTGTTTGGTTGTTAATGATTTCAGTTGGCACTTTGTGATTGTTCAAGTGATTTACTAGCCAATCCAATAATCTTGGCATTAGTTTGGTTTATGTTTGTATTGGTGAAAATTTTGAATTGGCATTGTGACTACGATAGAAATAAATTATTATAATTTAGATCTTGTTATAATGATTGCAACCAAATTCTTTCTTTTAACTGGTAGCATGAATTTTAAATATTGTTTGAATGCCTTTGGGATGTTCTATAGAATGAGAATCAGTTTGATAACTTTGATAAGGCTTTTACTTCTCGAAGTAGAAGAAGGCTACAATTGAAGTGAGTTTGTATTTTTTGATGCAGTGAAAACAAAAAATGTCCATCTGTTGCTCTCATGTTTCAAATCGGAGAGGATGCCACCTATCATAATGTAAGTTATCCTATTGACTTTTGTGTTGTGGTTATCTTCTTTAGTTACAATATCTATTGCACTCTTTTGTCTTGATTACTAATAGGACTAAGATTTAGAAAAAAAAATAATTTGTCTTTTAGATGGGTGGATGTAAAGAAGGAACAGACTCTTGCACCAATAAGACTTGCAAAGGACATGAAGTTGATATTATGCACTTTTCAATAGGACATGCTATTCCTGGACGACTCTACGGTGGCAATCCAATAGATAATCGAGATGGAAATGGAGGTGACAGGTGAAGTACTATTATCTAATCTTTTTGACCTTTTTCATGATTGCTGATGTGGCTTTCTTGAGGCTGCTTATCTTATAGTCTTTGCTTCTGTGTCTTTTTTGGTACACAGATTTGGTCATCTGGTTGATGTTTATGCATGGAACCCTCATTGTAGACAACTTGATGGAATTAGCCCTTCAGGTACTTCTGGTACAACCATAATGATATACACAATACATCTTAAGTATGAAACATGTGTAATAAAAAGAAGAGGATCAGATTTTCTTTAAAAAAGAAAAACATAGTGGGATAAAGCACTAAAGAAAGTGACTGCAGTGGGCACAAACCTTCAATGGTGGTGTTGATATCACAACTATCCTTCAAAGTCAAATCATAGCTTTTGTGAGATATGCTATTTGATTTTGTTCCACCTTAAAGAGCTTTACAAAGATATTGAAAGGTGAACTTCTTATTTCATGGTGTATGAAAGGATTAACCACAATTTTTTTAATACACCTGTCGATCTTCAACTATTATTTTATGAATTCCTATTGTTTGTGTTCCACTATACCTGCGCATATAGTTCATACTTCCCCCTTTTGTCTTATTTTTAAATTTTTGGCAATTACCTTTTAGTCACCGACTCTTGCGATTTTTTTTGGGGTCCTTTTCTTTTTTTTTAATGCTTGTCCTGTTCTCTTTTAAGTGCCTTTAATTTAATCTATTCGTTGTTTTATCAATCACTGAATAGAAGACTCTACTCTTTTCTATTGCTTTTGGTTACCTTTTGTAATTTGGAGAATTATAAGTCTCACTCATCTTAATGGATAACTAGTA
The DNA here is from genome assembly GCA_022984855.1 of Dimocarpus longan. Lineage (NCBI taxonomy): Eukaryota > Viridiplantae > Streptophyta > Magnoliopsida > Sapindales > Sapindaceae > Dimocarpus > Dimocarpus longan. Next base: position 24,795,602 of record CM041015.1, read on the forward strand.
ATCCACAATCATTTTAAGCAAAAGTTGAAGTGATGCACTATAGAAGGATTTAGCAGTGGTTGAAGTTACACTGCTACTGCAACTTAGATCACATTTAGTAACGGTTGCTCCAGGTCCAAACTATGGAAATCAAGAACTTGTCAACTGGCTGCAGTACATCAGGTTTTCTCTTGCTATGGAGCAATTGGAAGTGGCATTTTTAATACGATAGTTTCTGAGGCATATGGAATTTTATTTCTCATTCTCTTAAGTGGAGTGTAGTTTTTGCTTCTCAAGAATAATTTTCTGTGTGTTGCTACAGACATACTCACACTCATACAGTATATAGTATGCATGTTTTTGTTTATGTAGAGAAGTCAAAGGATCAAGTCTCACTTTTTGTTTTCTTTTTTGTAGTTTGGCATTATTATTATTTTTTCAAATCTTTTCTTTTTTGTGATAATAGAGTCCTGGTTGTTTATACAATTGATTTATCAAGGGGTGAACTGCTCAATTGCCAGGGAATGATTCTAGTGCGCAGAATGATTGGAAAGGGGCATGGTGGCACAGCAGCTTCGATGTTCACTCAGGTAGTTAACTATCCTCTGTTTTAAGGTTTGGTATTTAATTTCTACCTTCCATGTATTGAAAATTGGATAACCAGTGCCAATGGACATTGTTTGCCTGAGACAGGATCCTTGAATTGGTAATAAAGTAGAAAAAAATAATGAGGCCTATACTAGAGAGTAATTAAGTGAATGGTCCCAATTCCCACACATGACATTGGCATGCACACCTGCATATGCTCTTATATGTCGTGTATTATACTAGTATTTTGCTCTAGCTGTTAAAGCAATTATAGTAGTATATGTAATCTACACTATTTATTGCTTTTAGGCAGGGCAAAAGTGCTCCAATTTGCTGCGTGTCAAAAAGCTAGCAGCTGAATTAATTAAACACGGATATTACTTGATTCTTATGACCTTTCACAGTAGCAGATTACTATTGGGACACAGGGAAAGCGGCACATTAGGCTTTCAGCTTATCATCTTGTTTTTGTATCAATTAAAATTAGCCTTCTGTGTGTACTGTTTTGTGACTTCTGTTTAATTTCTTTTAGTAATAATAATATTATTATTTTTGGTTTTAGTTTTCAGATTTTTAGATATGTCTACATCTTCTTTCCTTGACATTTCCCTCCCTCAGGTTTTGTGGAGCAAGACAGTCCATATGCATCAGGCAATCCGAAGGGCACCTATACTTTTGAATTCTCTAGGCCTTTGAGAAGCATGGATCGCCTACAGCAGGTTAGCAACTCATCTATTGCAATCAAATTTCTGGCTACCTAGGATTAAACTGGAAAACAGCCTTAAAGCCTAATTACTCTTCTAGCCCGTTTAGTCATGTGTATTCCTTTTCTGTTTTTTCAATTTTCATTTGAAAATGAGAATCGGTTCTTATATTTTTAAATCCATATTTTTTAAAAAAGAAGAGAAATTTAAGTAATAATATTAAAACAAATAAAAACACACATCTAATAATTTCAAAAAATTGTGCAAGTTGAGGCGTTTACCGATAATCCCCCTCGCACTTACACAATGAGTTCAATTCATATATCCATCCTCAAATTTCAATTTTTACTTCTAATAATAATTTTTATTATTTTAAACATTTAGTTCAAAAGATAATATACATTAAAAATCCAAAAAATATTATAAACTCTAAAGTAATGCTAGGTTATCCAAAAATTTTGCACAAATAGTGTAGCATATAAGTCATCATTCCCACATTACTTTCCACATCAGCCCCTCATTTACATGGTGTTTGACAATTTATACGCCACACATTTGAGTAAAATTGTTGGACAACCTAGCAATAATTAAAGCATTAATGTTTGAAAATTTTTATGGATAAATGCAAATTGGTTGTTGCATAGTTATCAAAGGCGCGCCTAGGCGCTAGGCGGCTCAGGGCACTGTTCCAGCGCCTTGCATCCCCTAAGGCGTGCCTATGTTCATTAGGCGAGCGCCTCTTCCGCCTAGGTGAGGAGGCGGTAAGTGTGCCTTGCAAAATTACAGACCCTTTGTAAGGGTCAGAGTCAGTCAAAAGGTGTAAAAAATTCGTTCTTCGCCTTGTCTCGTTCTCTCATCCCATCGGTCACTTTCCCAATGCTGAAAAAGCTTGTCGACAGTCGAAAACAGCCACCGGTTGTCAAAAACAGCCTGTCAGTCGCTGAAACAGCCACCGGTTGTCGAAAATAGCCTGTCGGTCGCTGACAGTCACCGAAATCACACTTTTCAAGCTTTCCAGCTGCCGATCCACTTCTCGTCTCTTCTTCTCTGCTCATGTCGATGTCCAACCGCCGATCTACTTCTCCTCTCTTCTCTTTTGCTCACGCTGACGGTCGATAGTCCAGTCGTTGATTTATTTCTCCTCTCTTCTCATCTGCTCATGTCGATAATCCAACCACCAATCTACTTCTCCTCTATTTACCCCAGTAGTCCAGTCATCGATTACTGTTGTCGTTCTCGATTCCAGTCTCCTATCCGCCGTTCCTGATTACTACTTACAGGTGGTTTTACTACTTTGCATTTGCCTTAAGTGTTTGTTGTTGGTATTTGATAGTTGGTATTAGACTACTAGTACTTAATAGGTGACTAAGTTACTAACTATGCTACTAGCAAAATAGCACTTGGAATGAATTTTTGTTGTTCGCATGGTCAATGCTGCTACTAGTTTAGAATTTGAAGATGATGAATGATGAAAATTTGTTTATTTTATGAATTAAATCTCATTATTGTTTATTTTTTATGATTTTACAATATTTTGAGTTTTTTTACAAAACGTGCGCTTCTCATTTGCCTCGTGCGCCTTGCACCTCAGGCCCCATGGCACTTTGCGCCTTGGTACGCTTTTTGCCTTTCAGAACTATGGGTTGTTGTAGGTCCTAGTGTAAGGGGAAAACAATACGACTGAATTGTCAATTTGATGTTTCTGCTTTGTAATAGGTTAAAATGTAATTTTTGTTTCTCATGTGTCCCTCTTATAGAACTATTAAGCGTTAATGAATGCAATTTCTCTTATTTTTCAGTTTGTAAACCATAGAAAGGCGTTCGTAAACCAACAACAAATGCGCCCTAAGTGTCTTGGTGTAAAAATTTAAGACCACACATATTGGTTTCTGATATGATATTTTGCTTTGTTTTGTTGGGCATTATGAGCTTAAAATCTGATCATCTACTATATTAGCATAGACTCTTTTTGCTTACAATTTATATTTGCAGCCTTTGCTTTTCTAACAATTATGTGACAAAAGACCTGTACAACTTGCATATGAACTTAGTGTTTTCTCAAATGAGCTTGGGGTTCCATTTGCTGTTGGTCTCATACTGCAAGTAATTATGTGACAAAGTGGTATCATGTCTATGCTCGTGTTGTAGATAACTTTCTGTTTGAGAGATTACCTTGTCACGGTCATGTCTAAGTCCATTGTTTACCCCCGTGTCAACAGGATGCTCAGTTCACAATTGGCGGATCAAGCAAGATGGCAGTTGCATTCTGGTATCCAGTTGATGGGAACCCGTGGCATGGATCTGGACACTATTCTATCAACTGTGATTGGGTGCCCTTGGACATATCATCAGGCAGTTCTAAGCTGAGTCAGTCTTCAACAAGCAGCTCAGGGAGTACTGCCAGTGTCTTTGCTCTTCTACTCTCTGTAGTTTCATTGTGTCTTTCTGTTTTGGTGGGGTATAAAGTTTTGAAACCCAAGGGTCACCAGTTTACACCAATGGATAACCTTTAGGATAGTGCTGGTATAGGTTGGAGAGTTGTACTACTGTTTGAGCGTGTACTTCATAGGATTGTACTTCCATCACTTCCACTTCCACTCCATTTTTAATTGTTTACTTTATTTTTTAGCTTATGCTTAATAAACTAAATTCTTGGTTTTCTGAAGAGAACAGTAGAGGCAATGAAGCAAGAGTTTGTCGCAGCCTCCAACTTCCTCTTCAGGCTCTTCTCCTCACACAAAGGAGTTAAAACATGGTGAATATAAAGCTCATACTTTCTGCTAGTACATGATGATATCCTAAACATTTCTGATCATTTGCCAGTTGCAGTATCTGGATTCAGGACTTAATAGAAATATATTTATTTCTGTTTCAAAAAAAAAGAAAGAAATATATTAATTCTATTCTAAGCGGTAATCACTGCATGTTTAATGTATTGAGGTTGGGGTTTGATGAACAGGGTATGTTTTTAATAGTGTTGTAGTTTATTTGGGGTACAAAAGGATACTGATTTGTCGGTTTTAGTAGTGTTATTTTGTTTACAAACAACAGTGAAATTGAGAATTGTGGTAGTTTACTTAATGCTTGTGTTGGTAAATTGGTTGGTTTTAGGATGATATTTGTTTATTTTTAATAATTATTTGTATGTAAATGCTCTCAAAAGATGGGAATTGTTGTGGCAGCCTGCTTGTGTTAATAAATAGAAACTCATGGCCAACAAAATTTAATCATTGAATAACGAAGAGGAACGTTATTAGTGGACCAACGGTCCAAATTTGAAGAAAAGTTATTGTGTCATGTTGTCAAAATACTTACGGCACTTAGCCCGTTAAAGCCTACACCCACTTCTTCCTTTTTTTTTTAAATGAAAAAAATAAAAAACCAACACACTTAAACGTTAATTCTTTACAGGGGTCCAGCACGGGCTATTGCAATTATTGAATATTAAACATTATTGGCAAAATTTAAAGTACGTTATTACAATTAACCTTTAATTTACAGGATTTCGCTATTATTTAAAATATAAAACAAACTAAAAAAAAAAAAACTAAAATATTGAAATAATATCCTAGGCATTATTGATTTTTTTTTTTTTCTGTTTTAAAGTAACTGATGTTAAAATTATTTCGAAATAGTTTTAAAGAGAATATATTTGATATTTTCAATATATTTATCGATATTTTCATAAATTTTCACTAGATATTTTACTCTTTGCTTAGAAGACTATTTTAATTACAGTCGCACAAAATCACGGGCTGGGTTCCAAAGTCCAATGCGGGTTATCCTTTTAAAACGGGCCATGCCCATTCCCAATGCGTCAACCTCTACCTCTGCGTTAAAACCCTAGTCGCTTAAACCCTGGCAAGCTCTTATTGTGGAAAACTCCTCTGATTGTCCGATGTATATCAACCATAGTTCAAACTCCTAATACAATTCGTTGAATTTTGATAATGTTAACATAGAGAGCACATAACAGTTTCAAGGTTGCTGCAAATTTATACACTGGAATGGCTTCCGATGGAAGTAAACGGTCTCAGGTTCCATCAGCTCCGCCTCGAAAAATCAACGTGCAGAAATTCGCGGAGTCTCGAGCATCCGAGCTGGACTCTCTCTACTCAATTGTATCAAATCGACTAGACAACAATTTTCGCTCTCGAAGAAACAAGAGAAGGAGAACCACTGCCTATGACAATCAAGTTGCCAAGAAAAGATCTAGAAAGAGACGCAAATTAGGAATAATTGATAAAAACAATGTCGTGGAATCTGATAAAGATCAGAAAAAACTTTCTCGCCGCTTTCGTAGGAGAATGGAGCTTAGAAAGAACCCTGAGAGTGGGTTTTCTGCTTCCGGGGACGGCACGAAGAGACTGAGAACTCATGTTTGGCATGCCAAGCGTTTTACAATGAAGAAGTTGTGGGGTTTTTATCTTCCTCTAGGTTTGCAGGGCAGGTATCCTTATGTTGGTAGAAATTCTTGAAGAAATGTTGAATTACTATTGGTATGCTTATGAGGTTGTGTTAATGTGTTTATAGATTGGTTAAAAATAGTGTTTATACTATGCAGTGGAAGGGGTTCTAGGGCTCTGTTAAAGTGGTTAAAACAAGGAGTGCTTGTCCATGATGCAAGCTATCACATTGCTGTCCAGTTGGATGGTCCAGAGGCAGGAATTCCACTTCTTTTTTTTTTTTTCCTTTGTAGCTTGGAAACTTTTCATCATAAAATTTTATTCCGTTGATTGAGGGCATGGTTTCTGGTGCCTATAAGATTAATCCGTCTAAATTAGTTTTTTTTTTTTTTTTTTTTATGCTTTATGCTTTCCAGGATTCAGTAATGTCGATCCTAGAGAAGGCATTGGTGCCTTCCCCATCATCTCTGTCTGAAGATATTTCCCATTCTGTTCTATCTGGGGTTATTTATGGAAGTGCAATGGTAGGTCTCTTTATCAAACCTTACAGATAATGAGAATGATTTTGGATATCTAAACATTTTTTCTGTTGTGTTCTTTTTGTTCCTTTTCCAGCTTCATCATGTTGGTGCGCCTCTTTCTCGGCCTATTGCTCCTGTGACTTATATGTGGAAGCCTTACCACAATCAGGATGGTGAAGGTGATGACGATTTCCAAAATGACATTGGATGTAATGAGCCACATAAGATTTTGTGCCATTCACGGTTTCGTCAACTTTGGGTGTGGATGCATGCTTCAGCTTTTGATGAGGGATATAATGCCCTAAAATTAGCTTGTCAGAAACAGGTGAATAATTGTCGTTGTCTCTTTTAAGAAACAATCTACATTGCATTTTTTTTTAATTAATTCTACGTCGTTCTACCTTAGCAAGTTTGAACTCCATGCCTCTGCTTTGAGTCAAATTTAGTTTGAGTTGCCTCTTGATATAATATGTTGTTTTAGGTCTAGATATGCTGAATTCTAGGTTTCTTGTCTTTTATTTTAGATTCATGAGAACAGCACTTTAGTTAATTGTTTCTCATTGGAGGGTCAACTTGCAAAGCTAGAAGTAATTGGATCAAAGGCATTTCGACTCCTTCAAAAGACACTGCATTCCGTTACTGAGTAAGTTGACACTGCATTCTGTTATTGCAAGCATTCATTAAGCTTTTCTAGTGGTTCTTCGAATAATAAGAGGCTTAGACAAAATATAGGTGATTCGATAAGGTCAGTGACAATAATATGAACCAAATTTGTAAGAATCATGGATCTGCGGCTGAATTAGATATGGCATATGGCTCCGCACCATTCATGTCTAATATATTGCTTGTTGTGCTGCACAGCCATCTTTATTACTAGAGATTATGAAAATATCATGCATCTCCCTCTTTATTACAATCCTCCAAATAATTACTAGTCACAATTGAGTTAAACAACACTAATCTTTAATGGAATCCAAAATTGTTTACTCTAATCATAATAATGGAAGGAATTATGGACAACATATATATATATATATATATGCATAGCGAGTTGACGAAAGTGTGAGATTGATTAAATGGTATTTTGAATGCTTTGCAGTATTACAAAGGATTCTTTTCAACTGAAGAATTGTTCAGGTTTGAAGGCTGATGGTGATTCTGAAAAGAATAAAAAGTTTGTATTGGAGAATGAAGACAGTGTATCTTCTTGTGCAATTTTGTCTTTGACTGTCAAGGATCCTCGTTTATTGTTGAATGAAAGGATTGCAGATGTTCCAGAGTCAGCTTCAACTATTGTACCCAACAGTGTACTAGCAGATGCAGCTAATGAGCGTGTTACCTTACCGGAAGTTTCAGACAAGAGTGGAGAGTTGTGCTCTTCATCATGGTCAAAATTTGAAGGAAGTACCATATTTAACCACAGAAGTTTGTGGGATGCTAACAGTGGATTAAGTCCACCTGTGGACGAAAATGTTCTTTGTATGGAAAAACATCAGCAGCGTTTGGATTTCCTTTGTCTTGATGATCCGAAATCAGGGGCAACAATTACTTCAAACAAGGTGCAGTGTTCAAGATCTTGCCCTACTCTGCTTCTGAAAAATAAAAACAAAAAAGGCTCACCTATAGGGTAATTTCTTTTCTTCTGTTTGCATCTCTTCCTTTATAACACTTATTTTACATAGTTTATATACAGGTATGATGTTTCGAAAAATAAAATTTCGCTTTTCATGTTCTACAGTTCACCCACTGCTTTTCTTCAATTATTTAGTACATATCTTTTTTAGCTGATGTCTTTCGAGCATTATTTTTGGCTTGTGGATCTCCAGATTTATAAGATATGTGTCACAGGATATGAGAAACTACTCTTTTCTCTCATCATACACAATTTTTGCCTATCAGGAGACATTTTATATTGTTATACTCATTTAACATTTCCCATTTATTCTGATTGATTGTCTCTTCACCGTAACAAATGAAAAATTTGTTGCCACACATTTCTTACCATAAGTGGATCTCAACTATTAGTTGCCCAGTTAGAATTAAAGCCATGCCTGACTGGTCCCAATTGTTGTTTGTTGTGTATCCAGCTTATGACTTTGTTCTATACTTACTCTAATTTAAAAGTGAAAATTAAAGTTTAAATAGGCTTTACTCTTGAAATTCTGCCTTGATGACAGATGCACTTTTCCAGAAAAACAATAATACAGCCCAGTTCGACTCCTTCTTAAGTTATGCCTCTATAGACCAGCTTATTCATTTTCTTTCTCTCTGTTTTGAAATTATTTTCATTTAAGCATATTGATGGGAATGGACTAGAAATCTTCTGTAATACATGACAGTATAACTGAACAGTAAATTTTTGATGTGTTTATTTGGATTTCAGATGGTCCATTATACTCCCGTTAAGTTGGGTTAAAATCTTTTGGATTTCTTTTGTCTCCAAGGGGGCTCATGCAATAGGTCTCAGAGAGAAACAATGGATTGCATGTGAAGTAAGTATGTGCACTTGTAATTTTGACTTATAGTTTGTCAATTATTGAACGTACATATTCTCTCTTTTGCAGACTAAAGTGCCATATTTTCCTTCCGATTTTCCAGATTGTAATGCATACTTATCCTTTATGGCAACTGAAGCTGCTGCCACTGACCAAAAATCAGAACTTAGACCTGCTGCTATAAGACCTTTCAGAGTTCCCATTCCATCCCCATGGGATATTGTCCGGTTTTCTTTTGACAAAGTGGCAACTGTAAAACACAATAGTCAACTTTCAAGTGAGAAAAACAAGTTCGATGACAATGCTTCATCAGATAGGACGTGTGGAAGCAGTGATATGGTATCCTTTGTTCATCATGGTAAATCCATTGACATAATTGTGGCTAGGACAACCAGTGTGTTGACTTATTTCTTGAAAGAAATCAACGGAAATCATTTGCTGTTATTCCCTCAACTTCCAAATCACAATACAAGTTTTGTAAAGAATATGAAATATGGAAGTAAGCGTGGCCAGGGCCTAAATGAGCCCCAAATCAATTATGACCATAAATTATGTTTCCTTAGGGTTCTTCTCCATGCTTACAATGAAGGTGTTTTTGAAGAGGGGGCCATTGTTTGTGCACCATTTCTCACTGACGTATTGCAGTGGACTTCAAGGTACTTATTTTTTTGACTCCTTTTCTCCTGAATGGATATAAGTTGTTCTTTAATGTGGAAGTTTGTAAACTTGATAGTAATTAGTGATTATGATGATTTTGCAAGTGCGCTAAGGGGTACCAGTTTGTATTTGTAAATCTTTCACGTTTTTTGGGAGCTTCAAGGTTGGAAGTTACTAAATTTGAGGACTGTGTCTGCTCTGGTACTTTTTGAAGCATATTAATTAAGGGCAGAATAATTTATATGAGAAAATTGTTGTAATTTGGTAAAAATTCCAAAGGACCATCTGCCTCTGTTCCCCAGAGATTGAATTTACTGAAATTGGACTTTTGGTGTTTCAGCCAAACATATTCTAATTTATCTTTAAATAAAATATGTTATCTTGTCGCATATAATGCTAAAAATTTAGTGCAGTGGTTTTATTGCATACCTGAATAATGTTAGTATATGATGCAGGTCTGGAAGTAAGGAGATTGGACTTGAAATGCCTCAGTCTTCAGTGAGGTCATATTTCAAAGAAGCAGCTTCAGGTAAGTGGGAGATCCAGATAGCAGAGGACCCTACCAGCAGGGAATCTCATCGATGGCCAATCGGTTTTGTCACAACTGGATTTGTGCGAGGGAGGTTTGTGTGCATCACAATTTCAAACTCTTCTTCACTTTTTTGCTGTCAATTATATATATAGCATAAGATAATCAGAAAACCATAGAATAAAGGGTTCATGTGTTTGCAGCAAGAAGCCAGTGGCAGAGGCATTTTGCGAGGCAGTCTTACTGGCACGTCTTAGAGAGGAGCAGTGGAATGAAATGCCAGTGAAACGGATAAGGAAAGAGATATATGTCCTTGTCAGGAACCTAAGGTCTTCAGCATACCGACTTGCTCTTGCCACCATTGTCCTAGAACAACAGGAAGAAGACGTGAATTTCATGTGAAATGCGGCCTACTTGTATTTTTGTTGGGGTAAATGTGATACACAGAGATGTGTTGAGACAAAGTTTTGCTGAAAATTATTTCCTGTAATGTACTGTGCGGAATTAGTTTTAATTCCTTGCTTGGATCTTGTTGTGGTGAGAGAGCGAGGAAGGAAAAAGCAATTGCGCGAAAATTTTGTAATAGAACAAATAAAAAAATGGCTTTTAATTGTTTGATACATGAGCTCCTGAAGTGAGATGCTAAGATGGGCATAAAAAGTAAGAAATAATCAGATTGTGAAAATTATTAAAGCAATAATCCTATTTTCTCCTATAGTTTGATACAATATTAAAATTTTTCAATATTTTTTAAAATCGTTAATATGTTTCTCATCGATTTATGAAACATATTAAATATTCATTGTAATGTATAAAAATATCTAAAAAAACTCATTGTCATTAAAGTTGACATTATAAAAATCAAAGTTTGACTGTTAATATGAAAAAATAAAATTATAGGGGTCTTTTAATCATTGCGGTCATTTTAATAACGGTAGAGAGTAAAATATTATTCTATGAAAACTATTAAAGGTAATTAGTCATTATATCAAGCTTTAAGAAGAAAATGAGATTATCCCTTATAAAGATGGTGTTTGATTTTTTTAAAGATCTTTTTTTCCTTAATGACTTGAATCCGCTCAAAGTTCAATAAGGATTAACAATAATAGGTGTTGAGACACGACTCAGGGATCAATTCCCAAGAATAAAAGGAAGCAACTCATATAAATAGGAAAGAAACTCACATTTCATAGGGAATATGTCGAACTTGTAACCTCTCAAGAGAGAGAAAGAGGTTGGGGCAACACTTACTATTAAACTACAGTCCCATTGACTTTTAAAGAATTGTTTGGCTACCATATAACATTGATTTGTAATTCCTTTTACAAGGTTTACATTATATATACAATTCAAATACTTGTACTACTTTTATCATTATATGTTACCTAATGAAATTAAGAAGTTGTTGATTATCTAACAATTGGATTTTGTTGTTTAAAAGCAATTTATTTATATATGTTTTAAATTTTTTTTTTTAAAAAAATACCGATTAAGTTAGAGTTCTTTCAAAACAAATGCGATTCATATAACTAAGCCCAAAAATGATATCCAAATCATTCATAATTAAACGGCAACCAGCAAGAGTTCTACTGTTCTAATCCAATATCAACATAAGAGGCATTAGGCTCAACTCAACCTACCCCAAACGACGTGTTTAAAGGAATTTTAAAACGTTACAGTATACCCTACCTTCTCAACTAAATGCAAGTGGTGGAACCCGACAATCGAGTAAACTGTAAATCTCAATAACACACAGATACGCGTCGACGAATCAAGCACAGGTACGCGCATTTACCGATCCCCAAAACTCCTCTATTTATTAAATATTTTTCCTTCAACTTTCCCGCTATTTTCTTCTCTCCATTTAGGGTTCTATTAAATTCTGTTTCATTTTTAGGTCTTATAACATCCCATATTTGATGCTTTCTAGCTACTAATTTTCAGTTTTGAATCTTTGGAACTCGATGGCGAGGATCAAACCACAAGCTCTGCTAATGCAAAGTAAAAGGAAGAAAGGACCTAATCAAATAAGTTTAACAACTATTCTTTTGTTCGGTTTGATTGTTGCTTTGGCTTTGTTTTTTCTCGTCTCTACATTCAGACACTGGTCTCACAGGTTTGTGATTTCTTTTTAAATGAAATTTGTAAACTGTCAGATTTTTTTCTTTAAATAAATATTTCGATGAACTGTGTTCAGGTCTAGCTTGTCCTCGGATAATCACGAAGTAGTTCTTGTGGTACAGTCTTATCACCTTTATATACAATTTAATTTATGTTTTCAATGATGTTACTTGCTACATGTTCTACAGATTTTCACTTCTTAAAGTTTTTGTTTTTTGAAAATGAAATTGAATCCATTAATTTTTTTTCTTTTTTTCCTTTTGGCTTTTTTCTTTTTTGTTTAAGACCTTTTCTTTTCATGTTATTTTTATGTGTAGGCTGACAATTCTGATTCGGATACGAAGAAAACTGATGTCCCTGGATATGCAGTAAGTTTATCTATATGCTGAATCTGTCTGTTTTACTCTTTCATTTCCGTGTGAAGTTTTTGAAGGTTGTGTTTTCTTTGTTTAATCAACATATGCTTCATGTTGAATTTTCCTTTCGATTCCTGTATCTATTTATTATCTATGTGTTGCTAGTTTTTCTTTTGTTTTCCTGAATAATTTACTAACCTTATATTTTCATTTAATTAATTATCCAGCATGCATGTTGCAGTCGATATTATATCCGATGGAAACCTGTCAATTGATATTTTATAGACGTTTCGTCTGTTAATGTTGCTCTTTGGTTTCTTCTTATAAGTAGACAATTATTACCCCAAAAGGCTCTATAACAGTGGAACTTTTCAAGGATAGGTCACCTGAAGTAGTTGACGAATTCATTGACTTATGGTGAGCGCTAAAATGACCATTTGTTTTGGCCTGTGGATAGATTTTATATATGCTTTAACTGTTTTAGTTTTTTGTTTTGTGAATAGCTTGTTAAATGCGATGGATATTATTATTATTATTATTTGACTAATATGGTTGCAAGCACTAGCTAGGTCAATTAGGAAATTAATATATTTACCAATGAGATTGTGCATGTAAAAGTTGAAACATAGATGCATGAACTTTTGGGTCATGCTTGTATCAATCTGGTTATATTCAAGTATGTACTGAAACATTTTTAATTAATTAATATTACAATATATAGATTAACACAATTAGCTTAAAGATTGACAATTTATGTAGAATTTGATTGTTAATTTGTCAGTTTGCATTACATGTGTTTGTTTCTGGGGAAAAAAAGTCTCTGGTGCCTGTGATTTTCTGATGTTCTGTGACATGTTATTTGTGTCATTGTATCAGTGAAAATGTAGGGAGTAAGATTCGATATTAGCAGTCAAGATACTTGTAGTTATGAAGTTGGTAAATCAGCAAGTATCTAATTATTATATTAGTGGATGGATTACAATCATGTTTACAAACTTTAATTGCTTAAGCTTGCTGTATTTTGTTAACTTCTGGCCACGACAAGCTAAACTGTCCTCAAATGTAACATATTCCCTCCACAATTGTTTTTAATAGCATATGAATTGCTTTCAGTCAAAAGGGACAGTTCAAGGGTATGCTTTTCCGCCATATAATAAAGCATTATGTCATTCAAGCTGGGGATATATATAAGCCAGGGACAATTGAGGAATGGACAACAAGAGGAAAGCATTATAGTCATCTTGATACTAGGTGGCCTTTTTTGAATTGATCTCTAGGGTTTTTTGTTCTCCCCTCTTCTCCATTGTGGTATATAGTTCATTAATATTTTTTATATAGTGATATGTCAACTTTCTGATGTTCAACTAGTCTGAAGCATGAAGCATTTATGCTTGGGACTTCTAAGGCTAAACTTGACAACAGAGGATTCGATCTTTTCATAACGACTGCACCAATGCCAGATTTAAATGAGAAGCTTATTGTTTTTGGGCGGGTCATCATGGGAGAGGATGTTGTTCAGGTGACAGACTTATATTTATTTATGTTGGTAGGATCACTTGATTTTATATACTTAGGAAATTGAAGTGGATGCATGGTGTTTGATGTAGATAACTCATACTAAATTGAGTCCAAGAAAGTGCCAAAAGGAACTGTGTCAAGAATCTTGACATTTTTCTTTTGTCCCTTAAATTATGTCAGTGATGCACGTTATTGTCTTACAAGTTCATATCAAGTTTGTATCTTGTCTTGTGATGCGTGATTTTCATGTTGTTTTCAATTTATATGTGTGACATTTTCATTGAAAGAGTTGAACTTACACTTGATGTTGATTTGTGTTATCATATATTGTTGTCCAGGAAATAGAAGAGGTGGATACGGATGAACGCTATCAACCTAAATCTGCCATAGGGATCACAAACTTGATTCTGAAACAGAAAATTTAGAGGCTTTCCACTCAATCACACGCTTTACTACATTTTATCATTCTTTCATTTCATAGCAGTTCCTTTACCAATAGCCTAACATGTGACTGGGACTGGCGTGTATTCTTCAACTTATAATCCAACCGTCATCTTGGGGCAGCAATTTGCTGAATGGTTCAAGCTCATTTTAATCTGTACTGCTTTAATTATTGAGTAGCAATTTGTTCTAAAGACTTGATAATATGCTGTATAACTAATTGGATATAATTTTGAAGTGGAGTAACAAAGGTTAGAGAGGAAATCTGCTGTTTTAAGAATGATCTACCACCCACGAGTACTCTCATTGTTTATTTATTTTTTCATTTATTGTGCTTTGGGTCTCTCCCCCCACTAACAAAGTCTGTTTTATGAATGCACTATGGGGTGATAATCCTTTGTTTTGTGGAGTCAAAAATATCGTTTATGATCAAGTGAAATAGCTTCACTTGCCCTGGTATTGGCTGCTTCACGCCTTACCTGAAAAGTCACAGTTTTCAATTGGACATCAGTATGATATGTATAATCATCAAGGTTCCAACTTTTAATAATGAAGATTCCTGTACACGATTATTGAGACAGTAACTTATGGAGATAGTTACATAGTGTTTTCCCTGCAACATCAAATGAAGATAGAACTCTGTAAGATGGAAACATTCACTTCATAATACAAAAACCCTGCTTTGGATGGATACGAATGAATCTTCTGCTGCTAATTTCTCATCATCCACATTTAACTAATGGAGATTCACAAAAAGTTTCTTTGAAATGAAAGTCTAAACGTTGACATAAATTAATAACTGGGTTCACTCCTAGTCTCCTTGTCTCTTTCCGGAACAAACTCTAGCAAGTGAGCTTCCAGCTCATGGCTTATTTCAATACCATCTTCCTCCAACCTTTGCCGCATTTCTGGAGCCGATTTGCCAGCAGCCAAGTATGTCCTAATCAGCAAACGGTAGACATATGAATCTAGACGTTTTAAAGACTTCAAAATTCTGCAGAACTTCTCTGCTCCATTGATGTCTTTCTCTTCCATGAAGAACCTAAAAAATGCATCGACTGTTTCTTCAGATGGTTTCCAGTCATATGTCTTAGCTTCAGAAATAGTTGCATCCACTTCATTCCATAACAAGTCCAATTGACGGGTCTTCAAGTAGTAAACCATGAAACTTTCTCGAGCCTTGAAATAACGACCATTAGTTCTCTTCGTAGCATCATCAAACACTGATGCAGCTTCCTCATACATGTCCCGCTTTAAGTAAGCACGTATAGCAGTATTTGCTAATCTCATATCATATGAAGTGCAACTGGATTCCCACTCCTTAAAACATTCCTTCAATCCGTCAATGTCATCTAGTTTTGCAAGAGCCTGAAGCATGACAAGATAGCTCATATTGATTGGGGCAAAGTTTGACTTCAGGACATTCCATATCCCATTGACCTCTTCTAGATTAGAAGTACTAGCATACAAGCTAATTAGAAAATGGTACGCCTCACGCTCAATAGGTTTCAGCTCCTCTAATATCTTAAGAGCTAACTCAGCTTTCTCATAACGTTCAGCCTTGACATATATCGCTGCTAAATTACTATACGTTATCCAACCGCATTTCTTTTCGCTGCTCATTTTAATTTCCTCGAAAACTCTCTCTACTCCATCGATGTCATTTAAACTTGCATAGCTCTGCATCCAAATAGTATAAGTATAACCACACAAAGATATGTTCTTCCGCTTCATCTGTTCCACCAAGGAAAACACCTTCTCAGGTTGACCCAACTTGATATACATAGTCATGAGATTGTTATAAGCTAAAGAATTGGATATCAAGTTCATCTGATCCATCTTATCAAATAAATCCAATGCCTTTTCTGTCATAAATTCCCTGCAATAGCAGTTCAGAAGTGACCCGTAAGTGTACTGGTTTGTTTGTTTTGGTTGAAGGCCCTCGAAGCAACTCTCAGCTGCAGCTAACCCTTTAGTTTTCGCTAAAAGATCTATATATATGGCATAGTCCGCATAGGAGAAATTGATTTTCTGCCTCTTCATCCACTCCATCACCTGTACCATTTTTCACAAAATAAAAAACTGAACACTTTTTAGTTATCATTTTCAAAAATGTGTTTTATATTTAGAAAACACGTTTTACAAAATGATCTACCAAATATTTTTCATCCATTTTTTGTTTTTGAAAATGAAAAACCGTTTTACAAAACGAATCCAAACACCATCTAAGTTACCAAAACAGCATAAAATAAAAATGACTTCAAAAAAAAAAAAAATTGTACAGTAAACAACTTAGTATTTACAATTACAAGAAAACAAGAAAATTTCTCAAATGGGAACAAACCTGAACCGTAATACATATACAGTATAAAATTCACATGAGACAGTATTAACCTGAGTTGGTCAATCAGTTTGCGAAATTTACATGGTGATTTTCAGAGCACAAAATAAAAACGGTATACTATGCACAAAACAACCAATCCAAAAAATTTTCAAAAACATAGGTATATATATAAATTAAAAATTAAAATATAATATAATTCAAACCATAAAAGGGAAATGCAAAAGTACAAGTGAAGAAGGACAGGACCTCTAGTGCATGATTGAAGCGGCCATAACGGCGGAGCCCTCGGATGGAGCGACCGAGTTCCTGTTTTCTGATGAATTTACCCTCCATTCTGTACTCATTTAACGTTTGTTCCACGCTCCGTCCTGTGATCACCATAGCAGAAAGCTTCTTGTAGAGGACTCTATCAGTCTTTTCCGCCGACGCCACTGCCACATTCTCCGTCACGGATTCCACTGTCGCCGTGCAGAGCCATCTCACGAGACTCGGTCCCAACGCTATAAGACGGCTTTGATTCTGCTTCATTTCTTCACTCTCTCTCTCCCTTGGGGTTTTACTGCTTAGGGTTTATGCTTACTTTGTATTTGGGTTTGGTCACGGCCAACTGAGTCTCAGCTAAAACACTGTCGTTCTGCCGCCCCTTTTCGTGAATTTTATTGATACGCACCGTTTCGCTGCAACGTGGCCACATGGATTATGTTAAATTAACTTTCAAAAAATGGTATTCATATCCATTGGGTTCAATCCAACTGTTCAAAGTTTTAGAGATAGAAGTTAAGAAAATTGAAATTTAGACTCGTTAAATCCACCTGGTCATGAATAATCGGTTACTTTGACGTAACATTGTTAGTTTTTTTGTTTTTGTTGAAATAAACGTAATATGGTAGTTAAAAACGTAAAATACATCACAATTCACAACCAAACATCCGGAAAACAGTAAAATGAAAATGAAGCCTCTGGCTCTCGTTCGTCCTTCAACAACAATCTCATCATCTCCTCCACCACGCGCTCACTCCCTGCAGAAACCTCACCTCCAAAACCCTAGATTTCGCGTCTCATGCTCCTCTGCTCAACCGGAACGGGTGCTTTTTTGTTTAACAATCAACACATCAATACAATTCGTTTTTGCTGGCTTTCTATGTAAATCTACCCAGTGTCATACTCTAAAGACTCATTGAATCAAAATTTTCCAGATAAAGAGCGAAAGAACGGAATACGAACCTGGAATCTTGGACGCTCTGCTCCTCAATTCGTTTCGTCAAAGATTGGTTGAGGTGAGTTCAATCACAGCCGTTAAATTTCTTGTATGTGACAACTTATGTTAATAGAAATGAACAGGAGGTCGGATTGGATTCAGAGAGGCCTGGATACGATGGAGTGATTGAGTTGGCAAATGCTCTTATGATGAAAGGCAAAACCAATTCTGATACCAGAGATGCAGCGGTATTTTCATCTGTTTATTTTATCATTTAAAAAGCCTTCAATTTTCCTATATTATTTAAATTTAATTGTATCTCCTAATTGTCTGTTGTATAGCTTTTAACAGGTCCGGATAGTAATGTCATTTTTTCCTCCGCTTTTTTTAAAGCTTTTTAGAATTCTTATAGTACCTATAGCAGATGGAAAACTAGCTGCTGCTATGATTGGTATGTTATAACATATATGCAAGCTTCTTTTTTTTAAAATGTATATATATATATATATATAAATTAAAGAAATTAAAAAATTGAAAAGTAAATCACTGTAATGTTGTATGATTTTGAAGCAAGGGTGACTGTACTCACTTGTCAATGGCTTATGGGAACGTGCAAGGTGAATTCTGTGGATCTACCTGATGGAACCTCATGCCCAAGCGGGGTAATTATGTGAAATAATTGAATTACATTTTTATGCTATATAAGCGACAGTGTCATGTCACATTGATGGATTCATGGTTGGTTTTCGGTGCAGGTTTTTGTGGAAAGATGTAAGTATTTAGAGGAAAGCAAGTGTATAGGTGTATGTATTAATACTTGCAAGTTTCCAACTCAGGTGAGTTGAAAATTTCTGATATCAGTGCGCGTTAGATTGCTTTCATTGAATATATTTGGTGACTTGCAATTCTCGTTGACGTGGTTTTTAGACATTCTTTAAGGAGTACTTGGGAGTTCCCTTACTAATGGAGCCAAACTTCAGTGACTATAGCTGCCAGGTGACCTTTGGATGTAGAATTGAATTTGCATTTCTGAAAACACACTGCCGAACATTCAAATCTCGAAATTTTGGTTCGATTTCAACTTAAGAGAACTTGTTAATATCACAATGCCTAGAGCTGAGAAATTGAAAGTTAGTAAATGATCGTTGGCCACACATAACACAGCTTTCTGCAGCTCACTACTCTCACGATACCAGTATACGTTGCTGTTGCTGCATCAACATTCTTTATTTGGAATTATTTTTACAGCACTAGGACACATTTCCCTTCCTGGTTCCATAAGTTTTAGTACAGCAACCTATCTTAATTTAAATTCTTGTAGCAAGTTAATGAAAATTAGTCTCTTATAAATGGCTTGCATTGACACATTGTGTGCGGTCAGTGGTGTCTAAAGAGGCAAATTTCATTATTGCCATAACGTTTGTGGAGAAATGGTATGTTATAGACCACTTGATAGTTGACAATGTCAAACTGAGAAGAGGAAATTTAGTAACTAAATCATCTGTTGATTTTAACAGTTTAAATTTGGGGTCCTTCCACCGCTGCCGGAATATGATACCATCCTCAAGGAGCCTTGCCTGGAGATATGCCCAAGTTCAGGAAGAAGAAGGGAAGTTGCAAGGACTTTCAAGACAGAGCAGTGTCCAAAGGCATAAATTAGTGCAGTGTCTGATGATGAACACTTATGTACAAGGACACTAAAACGAAATTATTCAGATGGCGACAATTCACAGGGAAGAAAATAAGAGCATGTTGATTCATTACAATAACAAATGTTATCCCAGTCCGCACTGCAGTATATCATACATGGACTTCAAGGAATTCTCTGCCACCAAAAAAATCTCACATCACACAATTAAATGATCAATTAAAAAAAAAAAAAACGCCAAGATATACCTCTTCCCTCACAGAGAACCATTGTGAGAAATGCATGGCCCTGTGAACTATCAACTGATTTAAGTAACATTATGCTTTATGGTACAAGTTCCAATAAATTCAATGAACATCATGCTATAGCCTTTGTATGGTGCATGCTCCAATCAAATCAACTCTAGCATATCCAATCAAAGTAACTCATATCACAATATATGGTGCGCACTCAATCGAATTAAACACATCATATGGTGAAATGTTAGTGAAAGCACACATTGTTGAGGGGGCGTAAACCCTGATCAAGCTTGTGACGGTGAGGTCCAAAACCAGGCCCTTGTGCCAATTTTGCTAGACGCTGCAAGGGCACATGAAAGAAATCTCTCTATATATTCAACCCTGATCAGATTGGCTGCTAGTAACATGGAAGGAAGAGGAAGAGAATTCCAAGCTACTGTCTGGATCTGGACAACTTAAAGATGAGAACCATCATGATCAGCCATCATGGAAAATGGAGATTGAAATATTACCACATTAAGATTTATTACTTCACCAGTTATATACATGCAACAGTTTTAATAACAAAGCATTGTACATCAGCAGCACATTACAGATAAGAAACCATCCCCACCCTGCTAATGAGAGAGAAGCAACAAAGTAAAAAATAGCATGTGATGAAAGTACAAAAAGAAGACCTCTTGCCAATATCTAAGATATATTAAAAAAAAGCATTTACACAACAAATAACTAGAATTAGCAATATTACATGGAATTCCGCGAGAGGTAGAAGAAAAAAATGATCACACCCTTCAGGAGTAGCATGAGTCAAATGAAACAAGAAATGAAGTCTGGTGCTCCTTATGGAAACAATTTATTCAGTAGAGTGTGACATCATGGCAAATATATGCAAAGACAATTGTACCTGTGATTGCACATCATTAATTTAGTAAAAACTATAAACAGGATCATATCATATGGATAGTGAATCCATCCAAGAGATTGCAATCCAAAACAGAAACTAATGTCTAAATATGATTTTTTAAAATAATAATAAAATTCTTTCCCAACATACCATCTATACCATTTTTCACGTACTAAAATATTCTACCGATCCAATTATCCTAGAATCAAGAGAAAGTAGAAATGCAGAAAAAAACATAGTTAACTTCTACTGAACTGTGAAATAGTACAGAATCAGGACACCAACATAAAATTATTTAAAAAAAAAAAAAAAACTTACAGAGCATGAAAAATTATACAGGTACGAACATCTCAAGATTGAACCAGAAAGATACAGTCTTAATTCATGTAAAGCAGTGTCATTCATATGCATCAATGGTCCCAACCAGATGCCCTCCGCCTTTCTCGAGGCTTATCTCTGGAACTGCAAAAACGGAAAAAGGAATAAGGCTAAGTGCCTGACTCTATCAAAGCTAATTTAGCAGAGAAGTAACAGAGTGTATCATATGACTGGTTCAGCACAGAAAGCTACCTCTCTGAGTTTTTCTGGTTGGCATTTCCTCCAAAATTCTGACTGGATGCATTTGGTCCTGATACAGGAGCAGGACTGAACGAGCTGGATGTCTGAGCTCCATAGATGTCCCCACCAATTGATCCACCAGATACAAATCCAGCTAATGTGGGTCTCTTGTTGGCATATGGACTTGAACTGCTATTCATTCCCTGACTTTGAGAGGTTGATGAGGCAGCAACAAAGCTGCTCTTGAACTGTGCCATCACTCCTGTCCTCAGCGAATTAACAGCAGCAGATCGACTTGGAGCATTTCGAATTGGAGCGCTTTGAGGTGCACTACTATTCGATTCGGGATTATATCCAATACCCAGGCCAAAATCAACACCACGCACACCTCGACCAGCACCACCCTTCCCTTTACCCTTTTTTCCACCTGTGTCCAAGAGATTTACATCACGTAAAGAGTTGATAGACCTTAAAAGTAAGATTCCTCATTTGCAAAAACATCTTAAGAAAACGGCAAACATTCTGCATCATACATTACATCTTTATTCCTTCTGACAATAATGGAAAAGGATAAAGTAGGTCTTCATATGTTTTTGGGAAACAAAACTCCCCAGTAAGAATTTATTAATATGAAATGAAAAAAAAAAAAAAAATTAAAAAAAAGGGTGTTGCTAATTCTCAAGTCACAACAGCCTAACTGAATAAACATTATAATCTTACCTCCTTTTCTTGCATCACGCTTGGACCTGAACCTCCCATCCTAGTGATTTACAAGCAAAATGTCACTCAATAAATATGGTGGTATGGTGTATGCTCATCTAATATGTAAAGCTTGTATGAAAATTAGAGATATCAACGATATTGGAAAAAGAAGATGACAGAAAAAAGAGTGCATATGTCAAGCATAAGATGGCATCATCCATAATAATCATTGGTGATTAGAGTTATATAAACATTCTTAACTTATATCCTTGATGCCATAACTACTATCACGCAAAATTACCTTCATAGCAAGATCCATCAGTTCCATTGATACGTTCTGACCAGCAGCAATCAAACTATTAACTAATTCACCAGCAAACCGTGCTTCTTTCTGAGTTACTAGGGTGTAAGCAGTCCCATCTTTGTCACCAGCACGACCTGTTCTACCGATACGATGGACATGCATGTCCATGTCTCTTGCAATATCAAAGTTCACCACTGACTTAATTGACTTGATGTCAAGACCACGTGCAGCAACGTCAGTAGCAATAAGAACATGGTAAAGTCCAGATTTAAACTTTTGTAAGATTTCCATCCTAGATGCCTGGTCTTTATCACCATGAAGAGCTGCAACTTTAAACCCGTTTTGAACCAACTGTGATTCAATCTCATCCACACTAGCTTTTTTGGAAGCAAAAACTAGAACATCACCATCGTCAATCATTCCAGGCAGCTTTTCAAGAAGCCACGGCAACTTCTCTTCATCAGAAGGAATTACATGAACTACTTGAGTGATATCCTCATTTGCCATTCCCACCTCCCCAACCGTAACTCTTACTGGATCAGAGAGAATTTCCCTAGCTAACTTTTCAACTTTGCGGGGCATTGTTGCTGAGAAGAGCAATGTCTGGCGATCTGGCCTGATCTGACCCACAATGGACCTTATTTGTGGCTCAAATCCAAGGTCAAACATTCGATCAGCCTCATCAAGCACCAGATACGTCGCTCTTGACATGGTTAACGCCTTCATCTTTAGCATATCTATCAATCTCCCAGGAGTTGCAACAACTATCTCACATCCCGCCTTGAGTTCTTTAAACTGTTCAAGTTTAGACATTCCACCATAGACCGCAGACACCCTTATCCCCTGTGATTTTGAAAATTTCTTAGCTTCCAAGTAAATCTGATGTGCTAATTCCCTGGTAGGTGCGCATATCACTCCTATTGGACCCTCCTCCTTCTGAAGTTCAGGCTGATCCATAATGTGGACGATCATGGGAAGCACAAAAGCAGCAGTTTTACCAGAACCAGTTTTCGCTATGCCAATGATATCTCTACCAGACAGGACAATTGGTAAAGCTTGGCACTGTATTGATGTGGGCTTTTCATACCCTTGTTTTGATATAGCATGCATTAGTTGTGTTGATAAGCCACAGTCTTGAAATGTCTTCACTGGCCTTGGCACATCAAAACCAGAAACACGAATAGCCAAGCTCTTTCTGTATTCCATAACATCTTGCTCACTCATTCCTTTGGAGGGAAAAAAAAATATAACAAAAGAAGAACGTTATTCAAGCATTTTACAATGACAATCTTGGACAGAGACTAAAAACTGAAAATTTTCACTGACAAGCGTAGGGATGGAAACTGAAATTTTCTAGTATTTGACTGAGACTAATAACTTATCCCACAACTTTGGACCATTATAATGTTATAACTACAATTGCACACAACTTCCCAATCAAATTATTTTTCTCTTACGATACAAATCACTGTCCTGAATTCGGCCACAGAGTTGGAAATCAGATTCAATTTGAGACATCTTTTAGGCAACAATTATGCTAACGCTTTCCAAGTCTAAAGCCCGAAATCTAACAACCAGATAATTAAAACAATTCAGCCTGCAATACACACAAAACAGTACTGAAACTACCAAAACAAAACTTAAAACAGAAATCATGTAAAATCAACAGCAAAAATAATGAACAAAATAGCATTAACAATAAAATATAGCATTTTCTAAAAAGTCACACATACTTGTAAGGAAACAAAACAATGAAATCGAAAACCTTACTTTGGACCAAAAAATTACCTGAAATAGATTCATTTTCCTCATAAAAGTCCTTGTTAAAGGGCTCGTAATCGATTGAACTATGATCCAGAGCCGGAATTGGCTCGATCTTCTTCTTATCAACCACGACCGGATTATCATCGGAATCGTACTCCAACAGTCCCGCATCAACGGCTTTGGCGGCCGCATAAACCTCCTCATCCGAGTCGTAACCGGCACGCAGCGCGTCGGCAGCCAATGAGAGCCCCACATCTTTCTTCGCCCTCAAAAAGCTCTCCATCGGATCATCCTCGTCATCGTCGTCTTTATACCTCTCAAGCTTCTCCTTCGGCTTCGCCGTTGGCGCGGCTCTCACTTCCTCGTGTATCCCCTCCATGAAGGCGTCGAGAGGATCAATTTCGTCATTTTCAGCGCCGTTTCCATTCTCGTTGTTGTTGTTGGTGTTGGTGGCGTCCTTGGCGTCATCATTATCGTCGTAATCGATATTGTCAAGGTCGGTGTCTTCGTAATTGTCATGGCTGTGGCGCGACGAGGGAGGCACGTAGAGACGCTGCGGAGGTTTGGATTGCTCGAACTTGTAGGTAGCTTGGCGGTTTATGTTGAACCCTTCAAATCCGAATTTCCTCTTCGACATGTTTACGTGTTCTTTTTTTCTGTTGTTGGGGGGGATGGGGGGCGGCGTTGTTGATTATAGCAAAATAGAACTCCAGATTTGTGTTAATAGAAAACCTACTTGAGAGAATAGAGAGTGTGATTTTGGTGATTTTAGGGTTTGAGAAAACGAAATATTGAGATCCTGTAAAGGTTCGACTAAACGGAGCTGGTGGGAGAGGACAAGATCGCTATTTTGCTCGCAGACTGAACTCTATTGATATTGGGCGGGTCGGTCCACATCTGAAAAGGCCCAAGTTCAATTACCATGACCCAATTTAAACGGGCCAACATTGTGATGTACAAAAGCCCAAGCCTACGGCTTGACCAGGCAATTTAACAAAAATATGGAAGAATTTTGCTAAAGTCACCAACGACCGTATGACACGTGAGTGACAATACGACCCATGTCCATTACTTGTGTCTTCATTACACAATTGGCTTAGAAGAGTACTTTCCTATTTGTTACATTACCTTCCTCGTTCTTCCATCGTCAAACTTGTGGGTTTGAGTCGTATTTTTCTTTACAAACTTTAATTCATTTAATTTGAAAAAAAGAAAGACCATTTTTCTTTTTGGTAGACGGACACATCCATTTAGTAAAGATGGAGTAAAGTAAGCACTACTCGTATTGAAAACATTTTTATAGTCATTTGCAAAAGTGTAAAGGCTTTGATTCTCTACAACACATGCTCAATTATTTATACAAATAATAAGTTAATTCTATTCATTGTAAAATAAAAGTCCGGACTCATAAGAAGATATGGGAGTCAGCATTTGAACAAAAAAAACAAGGATGTGTACATGCAGGAGATTTACCATCACTAATTAGACCATTTTGAAAAAGCTGTAATTGATCACATTATTTCGAATTCCAACAAATTAAAAGCTAGTACACACTTAAAAACAATGGAAAAAAAAAATGACTTCCCTCCATGCTAGTAGGATCGGCCCTTTTTTAGCTTTTTTTCTTAGTTTTTTTTTTTTTAACATTATGTCTACGGAGATCTAACTAAAATATCATTCTAAAATATAACTCAAAAATCTATTGTCAGAGAGAGATTTATCCATATAATAATGAAAAATTATTCACATAAAAATTATTCACATAAAATGAGGAATAGATTGTGGGATTTAGATGTGCCCCCTAAGGTCAAAATGTTGATGTGGAAAGTGTGTAGAGGCTGTATTCCTACTAAGGATAACTTGGTGAATCGTGGAATGTCTTGTGATCCAATTTGTATGTTGTGTGGTTTGGAAGTTGAAACTGTGATGCATGTGTTCTTTAATTGCCCCTTTGCTTCATGTTGTTGGAGGGCAGTGGGTATAGCTTTTTCTTTAACTAGTTGCAATGATCTTGGTAGGTGGTTGTTGGATTTCTTGGCAGGGCTAAGTAGAGAGGAGGCAGGATGCGTAGTATCAGTCATGTGGGGAATTTGGTGTCAAAGGAATAATAAATTATGGCGTAATTTTTCGAGCTCCCCCGCTAAGACAGTTAAAGATAGTATGGAGTTTGTTAAAGAATGGCAGTCCTTCAGGGGTTTAGAGAAGAGTAGATGTCGGGGCCAGGAGAATAAGGGGATCAAGTGGGCTACACCATCGCAAGGTTGGATAAAATGTAATATTGATGCTTCGGTTATGGAACATTCGAAGTGGATTGGGTTAGGAATGGTACTTCGACAGGATGATGGTGGTTTTCTTATGTGTCGGTCTAAAGTGGTGCAAGGTTGGTGTGCTGCTAGAGAAGCGGAAGCGGAAGCTTTAGCTTGTTATGAAGCAATTTCCTGGTTTTTGTCCTTACACGTTTCCAATGTAGTTCTGGAACTGGATGCCAAGGTGATAGTAGACGCTATTCATTCAACCCGTATGGACTGGTCTGAGTTTGGTTGTATTATTGAGGATTGCAAGAGTTTACTGCAGCGTTGTAATAATTTTAGAATTAGTTTTGTTAAAAGACAAGTCAACGGTGTTGCTAATGCAATTGCTAAGGCTGCCCGTTCTTATGCTAGTCCGTCTGTTTGGCATAACACTCTTTCTTTTATTGAAGAGTTGATTGTCAAGGACTCTTTTGATGCTATTTAATAAATCGTATTATTCTTTAAAAAAAAAAAAAAAAAAACATTCGAACTCCTGACCTTGACTCGAAAACAGAGGTGGGGTAGACTACCATTTGATCATCCCACATGAAGCAACTTTTCTTCTTAGCAGTTAATTGCGGGTTTGATGGCAACTTTCCGTTGCTAATACGTCAAATTGGAGGGTCAAAAATATTTTCTGTGGCCAAATCCTCTTTTTGCACATAATTTAATGTCAATAAATTGATTAGGGTGTTGAATTCTTGGAATGGAAATCGGTTATTTTATCGTAAAGGAAAGAAGGTAGCTAGTGTTAGGTAGGCAGCGTTTGGCATTAGGTGGTATCATCCCGCCCATACATCATAATTTGCGCCAACGGGCAACGGCGCCTGACAGACAACATTATACAACTGCGTGCAGGATGGGCATGAAGTAGCCAGAATCATGACAAATAGGAAAATAATCAACTTATGCAGTAATTACTCTTTTGCTTACCGTTGATCATGGAATGTCACCTCATTTGCACCTATCAATTGATCCCCCCAAAAAAAAAAAGAAAAGAAATATTCATCATATTTATAAAATATTATATAATTTAGTAAAAAGGTTTCTGTTAAAGTAAAATCCAAATTTTATGAAAGTGTATGTGTACTGGTACGTGCAGTTTTACAAATTAAGTACTATGAATAATTATAATATAGAAAATATCAAATATAATATTAAAAATACATAGATGTTATGCAAATAATTAAGCTGATATTGAAATGACATTATATGTAGCATGATCCTTCTACCTTGCATTTATGTTTAGGTCGTAGTATAAATGTAAGAAGAAATTTTCTTAAAGGGAAATGGATGGTGAAAGAACGACAGGAACATGGGTCCAAATGGTATGGGACATTACTATAGTATCCAAGATCGGTAGTTGGAATTCATTAACGTCAATCTCTGTAGCTAACAATCGTTCATGTCATGTATGGTATACAAAAGCTTGCATGGAAGATTTTTCCAATATTTTTCTAATTTCCCAACATGCTGCAGGTAGCTTCCAACATTTTATTTCGAAACGTCGTTTTCAATGTATTCAAAGTCTTTGCTTTGTTGGCAGTTGGGTTGGACCTCTCTCATAGTATTCATGGCTACTTCTCGTGCCACGTGAGTGTCGTGCAATCTGGTATTAGCAAAATTTATTCTGATTTTTTTATACAGAAAATGTATTTTTAGTTTATTTTTATTGTTGTATTGTTCAAGCAATACGGAAATGATACATATTTTATTTAAGCCCTAATTATACGAAAGAGACATAGAACCATATATTAAATCCAATTGGAATATCCCATGATCGCCAGTTTTTTATTTTATGTTATTATTATTTCGCTAAATTGACTTGTCTTACAATCAAAATATGCCAAAATTCAAAACGTTATGTGGGCACAAACAGAAAGTAAAAGATAAGAAGATAAGGTATTAATATTATTTTGGTGATTTTACGTTATTTCCATTATCTGATTCATTTCCGTAACAATCAGGCGGCCGACATCTTGACTGTCCATCGAAGAATCTGATCCTGGCGATACACCGTATCTACCCACTCGCAGCAGACGCCTGAAGCTGAAATCGTGAAACAGTGACGACCTTTTATTACCGTTAGTTTGTTCTTTTCCGTTAACGGTGCTCTTAGTCTAAGCCCATAACTAAAATACTATGCACTACTCTTCTTTTCTCACGCACGTCATCGAAAAGAAAAACACCAAAAAAAAAAAAAGAATTCCCGAAATACAAAAAATGGTGAAAATAAAGATAAAACAAAGACTACTAACTGAAACCGAACAGCTTCTGCGGCACTGATACCAGTGCAAAACGAACTATTTCTCCGCCACGTCACCAGAAGTCGTAGACCCGCTCCCTTTCTCTTCGCTTCTTTGATTTCTCCAAACTTTTAAACATCTCGGATTCAACTCACTGATGGCTGTTTCGACTCCGGCTCATTCTCTACGGGTTGTGGTTTCGACGACGATGTCACCGCCGTTGGATACTCCTTCAGTGGCTGCCTCCAATGTGTTGTGCCTGTAGTGTCGCTCTTCGTGTCCGGGTCTTATGCGACATTTAGGGCGTGATCTGACATCGCCGTTGATTAGTTTAGTGATCTCTCAGATCTAAAGCGTTCCGGTTAAGCAACGGCATCGGTGATGTCGGTGCTCGCCGTTTTGGTCTCCGCTGGTAATTTTAAATATCTTTCCATCTCTGTTTTGCTTTTGAATTTAGAGTATTTGATTGTATTTTGATGCCACCTTTTGTAGCTGAGGAAATGTAGTGAACGAAAAACTAATCAGAATGTTATAGTTAACAAAAATATTGGATTTCGAAAAACAAAAGTTATACAAAAATTATATATCAGGTTCTGTTTGGAGATTTTGATATTCGTTTCACTGTGTTGCTTTTTGGCTATATAATCTCTATTTTTTTACCAATATATATTTATAGGGTTTTGCAGTATTCATTATTTGAATAGCAGAGCATTTTCTTGATATATTGGACTCGGAGTGATTTCTTTGCGGGAATCTGAGATGCTTGAGCTGATTTTTTTTTTCCTTTTTTTTTTTTGTTTTGATGATTTGGTTTACTTATTAGTTCCAGAGGTGGAGAAAAGAACAAAAAAAAAATTGGACATCATGTAAAGATTGTTTGACTTCCATTCACTAAACGAGCTTGTTTTCGTGTATTTTTTTGTTTCCAGGTCCTTGGATATGGATTTTGAGATCTAATATTTTTGTCTTTTTAGTTTTTTTGCTACATTTGCAGCCAAAAGATGGATCTTATGATTTGTTTTATTTGGCTTTTTTTTTAATCTTTTATTTTTGGGTTAAAATTAGGATGAGATGTTAGCGATCAACTGTGACACATTTTAACTCAATCTTTGGGGCTGATTAGATTTTTCGGTTTTCTATTAAATTGGCTTTATGTTGCATGATGCCTTCTATAGTTTGTCTGGGTCGGTGCATTAAATCATTTTTTGTTATATATTGCAGGATTATTGAAAAAGGTCTGGCTTTGGTTGCCAAAGCTTTTGGTTATTTTATGTAATTTGACTTTCATTACTGATGCTAATTTAGCCGACAATATACTCAAAGCGCCATTAATATCTCCAACTAGAGCGCCTTTGAGTGCCCCAGCTATTCCTGATTTGCCCCTGCCAGCCAATGTTCAGTCATTTCATAGACTAAGAGGAAAACATATATCACCACATGGAGCACCCATGCTTGCAGTAGCACCAGCCCACTCTCCATTCTACGGGCCGCTGATAACTGCTGGTCACCCACCTACAATTTCGAGATTTTCGAAACCATCAATGAAGAGGAGCACATTGGCGCCTCCCAGTGGGTTGGCATATATTTCCCCGGCACAAGTAATTCCTGGCACAATGCCTTCTGGTTTAGCTCAGCCACCATTAACTCCTGATTCTTCCAGTAAGTTGTACTATAAATTGTCTTTATCCTCCTTTTTCTTTTTCTCGCCTTTTTTGAATTTCTATGTCCTCTTTGTGCGCAACATTCAAGGAAGAAATAGATTATACATTAATAATTTCTTCTATGTAGAAGCTAGTACTAAGCAAGGATATGGTAACACACTGAGCATCCTGTTGTCGTCTTCATCTCATATTTGCTAACCTATTTTTATGCTGGAAGCTTAGTCATTTACTTGGTTATTCATTTCTTGTTCTGCCAGATTGTTGCAAACCTGATATGGTGTTGAAACGTGGGAGTCTTGGTTGCCACTGTGTGTATCCTATAAAGCTTGACATTCTCCTCCTAAATGTCTCACAAAATCCTAATTGGGACTTCTTTCTAGAACAGTTTGCCTCACAGCTTGGCTTGCGAGTTTCTCAACTCGAGTTGATAAACTTTTATCTACTCAGCTTATCCCAATTAAATATTTCAATGGACATTACTCCACACACAGGAATCAGTTTTTCTGCCCGTGATGCATCTACAATAAATTCTTCACTTGCTATGCATAAGGTTCGGTTTGACCCTATGTTGGTGGGTGATTATAAACTCCTTAATCTTACCTGGTTTGAGCCTCCTGCACCTTCTCAAGGTAATATTCCATGAACTCTTTGATTTGGGGATCTTGCTGCAATCGTATGTGGCCTGCAACCTAAGTTATTGCAGTCTTATTGTTTGCAATTTGTGTAGCTTTCGTTTGATTGTATCTCATCAAACTTGCATATAGCTTTTGTTGATGCTGTAGTTTCAAGAATAGTATTGACTTCTTTATGTTTAGCCAGTTGTACACACCATGATGGTCGCAGAATCAGCTTTGTTACGAGTCCGACTAGAACATAAATACATATCTCAAGGGAACTGGACAGACTTAAGAAGAAAAATCATGATTATGGAGTAAAAAGAACAAAGTTTCTGATAAAAACATTAACATGAGTAAAGGTCAATTGAGTCCACTGGCGTCATTTTTGAGCAATTTACATTCAATTGGGAAATATCCTTTCAATGTGCCTTACTTTCTTTAAAGATCAGATTCAAACATAGAGACCTTGGATTGCCAAGAGATTTGTTGAATTTCAAACTAAGCTTGAGTTACTTGCACAGTCATAGTTTAAACCTAAGATGTCTAAAACTCTAATTAATTGTCACAAGTTCTTGTATTAAATACCTGGAAGAAGCTGCCTGATACATCATAAAACACTAATATAACTGATATTCAATAGTCACTTAGTTTCCTAACAAAAGATACCTGTTTCATAGTTTATAGACTCAAAATCTCCCATTGAAATCCGACTACCTATTCAAAGAAGAGAGAAAAAGGAAAAATAAATAAATAAATTGAACATATTTGCGCGTGCATGCATGGATGCATACATGTGTTTAGGCCTCTCTCATATGCAAAACGATGGTTCTTTTCATGAAACTATTGTCATAATGTCCTTTTATTATTATTGTTCGTAGTACATATTATTTTCCAATCAAATTTCATTGGATAGTTTGTTGATGTTAATCTTTTTATATTTATGTTTATAAAGCTTTACATGTGGTATGCAGCTCCTGCTGTTGGTTCTCCTCCACCTACGAAAGCACCGATACGTCCAACCCCATCTGCAACACCGTCCAGTTCTTCAAATAAGGGAAAACATTCGAATCTGATTCTAATACTGGGTATTGGTGCTGGACTACTGATTGTTGCCATTATAGCCGTGCTTATTGTTTGTACATGTGCATTCCATGATGGCAAGGCTAAAGGCTCCCCAGTAGAGACTGGTATGTATTCTAAACATTAGGTTCAAACTTTTTTTGTACTGTTTATCTTGGTTTTAGTTAATAATTTTATCAAGTATCCATGTAACTTATAATAGAAACAAAATTATGAACTTCTTATGAAGTGTACTTAAGATTATGTAGTGGTAAAATGATGGTTTAAAAGGAAAGCTATTCTCAAATAGTTGTCCATATCTGTTGAGAAATAAAATAGTAAAAACTTTAACTGTATAGCCTCGTACAAGTAACCGGAACTTTCTTGTAACAATTTCCTTGGCAGAATGGTATGTAATGTAATATGTTGCAGCCCAGAAAAAGAAAAGCCTTATACCGTCTGTTCCTTCATTAGTTCATACTGACAATTTTTGGAGATTGCTTGAAACAATATCCTTGAAAAACGTGAGTAGGCTTTGCACCCGGTTACAACTTTTCAGCAAAACAGTTTTCTACTTGATCCGCAAAGTTTGCAAAAATCATGCCAAGTGTTTGTACCTGAACAAGTTGAAAATACTCTATTATATACTTAGTGAAGCTTTTCATAGATTTCTTGTTGACTCCTTGAAATCCAAATCTCGAACTCAACTGTTCTGCAAAAGCCTCAGATAAGAACACTTCATGATCTATGATGAAAGATGATGCATGTAATATCAAATAGAAAGATGCCCCCACCTCTTCAGTACAGATATGAATACACACACACACACTGTGCTACAAAAAGGAGTGTCGAACATGTTAAGATTCAGTCTAAAAATTTTTAGTTACACCTTGAACATTAGTACTGATTAATATGCAGGACTCTTATAAACTTTAGATCTGTGGAGAATTTTTTTCATAGTCATTCATTCATATATCTGCTTCTCCAGCAAAGCCAAGAACTGCTGATGCAGTTCTAGCAGTAGGATCTCTTCCCCACCCTACAAGTACGAGATTTCTAGCCTATGAAGAACTTAAAGAAGCGACAAACAACTTTGAACCTGCAAGCATACTGGGAGAGGGGGGGTTCGGCAGAGTTTTCAAAGGTGTTTTGAGTGATGGTACAGCTGTAGCAATTAAGAGGCTTACTAGTGGAGGTCAACAAGGGGATAAAGAATTTTTGGTGGAAGTTGAGATGCTTAGCAGATTGCATCACCGTAATCTTGTGAAACTAGTGGGTTACTACAGCAGTCGTGACTCTTCACAGCACCTGCTCTGTTATGAGCTTGTTCCCAATGGAAGCTTGGAGGCTTGGCTCCATGGTAAATAGCTTTCTTGAATAATACATATGTTGACATCTCATAAGAATATGATATTTTGCTCTTCATTTGGATATCTTTTCTGAAAATCAATATTCTCTATTAGAGAAACAAAAGATACTAAATTATTTAAGAATATTTTTTATAGTTAATACGCCACATAACATTGGTCCTTTTTTGACTGCAGGTCCACTGGGAGTAAATTGTCCTCTGGATTGGGAAACCAGAATGAAGATTGCACTAGATGCTGCAAGAGGACTTGCATATTTGCATGAGGACTCACAACCATGTGTTATTCACAGAGATTTCAAAGCATCCAATATATTGCTTGAAAACAACTTTCATGCCAAAGTTGCCGATTTTGGTCTTGCTAAACAGGCACCTGAAGGCAGGGCGAATTACCTTTCTACTCGTGTGATGGGCACATTTGGGTTGGTTTCATTTTTTTCTGGTCGATTTATGTTGTTTTCTCTTTTATAAATTTGGGCATTCAGTAGAGTGCAAATTGATTGATAGGTATGTAGCCCCTGAGTATGCTATGACTGGACATCTACTGGTGAAAAGTGACGTCTACAGCTATGGAGTTGTCCTCCTGGAGTTGTTGACTGGAAGGAAGCCCGTGGACATGTCACAACCATCAGGACAGGAAAACCTTGTGACTTGGGTTAGTAAATTCCAAATTAACTCTCAGCCTCATGTCATTATAGATCATTACTATTTCTTGTTTCGTATTATGGTATTTTGCAATTTGGCCATTCTGAAGATTAAAAATACCTGCATTATGTTTGTGGTATGCTACACAAATGTAAGACAAGTGCGTCATATGTGTTTCAGGCCAGGCCAATTCTTAGAGACAAGGATCGGCTGGAAGAGCTTGCGGATCCAAGGCTCGGAGGAAAGTATCCAAAAGAAGATTTTATAAGGGTTTGCACCATTGCAGCTGCTTGTGTTGCTCCTGAGGCTAGTCAGAGACCCACAATGGGTGAAGTGGTCCAGTCACTTAAAATGGTTCAGCGCGTTACAGAACATCAGGATCCCATATCAGCCTCTTCCAACAACCGGGCTAACCTGAGACAGTCATCTACTACTTTTGAGTCTGATGGGACATCCTCTATGTTCTCTTCTGGTCCTTATTCTGGTTTAAGTGCTTTTGATAATGACAACATCTCTCGGACAGCAGTTTTCTCTGAAGATCTTCATGAAGGTCGATGAACACCTTAAAAGGAAGTTAACCAGTAGCTTGATTGCATCTGAAGTTTTTGATGCCCGAAAAAATACTGCAAGGAACTTCCCCAGTAGAAAGATTGAATAGGAATTCTTAGAAATGCCATAGGCTTTGTATTTGTGATGGGTGGGGACAATGGATGCTGGTTTGTTGTAATGATCGGAGAGAACCGTTGTTCAGTTTTCCTTTAGATAGCGGTTCTCGTCATGGTGGATGGAATTCTGTACATATGCCATGTAGCAGCTTGTTCTATTGGATTGGCTTTCCAGGTTCTTTAATTGATTTCTATTCTACTTTTTGAAAAACGTATGAGGTATTTGTCCTGGTATTAGGTTTGATTTCCCCTGCCTAGTGTATTATGATTGTTTTTGACGAAATCTAAACTTTTACCTAATTTGTAGATAGACGCACTCAAATCACCCCCACAAATATTTTGACGCCCATTGAAGGGCCTTTAATTTAAATGTATTTGGTTTGACTTTTTTCTTATCAATATAGAAATTAAATTAGAAGGGAAAAAAATTATTAGTATTATTATTTTAATTGAAATATTTTTGAAATTTATACGATCAAGATTTTAGGGAAGGTCTATTAATCTCAATATACAAGTGCAGAAAGTTTTACTGCATGAAAAATTAACCATATACCGTTACACTTCATGTGCTTCACTTTGATCGTCATACAAACATACTGATATGCTTACTTTATTTTTCCAAGCGGGGAAAAACGAGATGAAGTTTTGATCATTATTATTATTATTATATAATTATAAATTAGTCGGGATAAATAAATACATATTGTATTTTTATAATGGGAAAAGAGAATTAAAGTATTCAAAAACTATCCACACCTTATATTTTAAAATAAAAAATAGGACTTGAACATCTAATTTTTTAGAATAAAAAAAATTTTCAACCACTGTTATTAAGAGGTGATGTAAATCGATATACTTACATGACATATGGTAAAACTCAAAATGTTTGTTACAAATGTAAAAAGAAATAACTAATATCCATGAGCATGGGTTTGCTTTGGTTTTGACGGTGGAGAACTAATATAAATCTTCACTTATTGATTCACTTTATCAACTTCCTAAATTACATCAAGGGTTGTGCTCTTCTTCGCACTCTAGAGGACTCGTTCCTTAGTTATCCTTGTTTTTCTCTTTTTGATATATTTTTATCAAATCTGTTGAAGGCTTCCGATTTTGTTTCTTCGACCTCTTTTGTTTTTTTGGTCAATTTTTGTTAGTTTTTATCAATTTTGTGAGGGATCATTTTTTTTTTTTTCATTTAAGACGTAATAGTACTGAATTGCATCGATTAATTTATTTTCATTTATTTTTTTGATTGGTCAAACCAGTTAAAACTATAAAAAATAAAAAAAATTACGTAAAAATTTTTAACTTTTCACTTAATTGTAAATCATTTAATAACATTTAAAAATTTTATTCCAAATCTATTATTTCCAAAATAATATAATTTTAAATTTATCATAATTTTATATTACTTAATTTTTTTCTTTTTTTGTCCCTTGATATATTAATATATCAAGGAAAAAGAAAAAAAAATTAATTTACAATTTAAACATTTATTTTTTTAGTTATTTTCTTAAATATATTAATATATTTAAATATAATATATGGCTAACACTACTAAATTTTTAAACATATTTTAATTATGAATAAAATATTATTAATATGTATATAAAAAAATTTTAAATTTCATTAAATTATTTATTTTCAAATATTTGTATTAAATTAATTAAGATTACATAACAACAAATAGTAAAAAATATATAAATGTCAACTTACTAGTTTTCAGACAATTTTAAATTTAAAAAACAAATAAGTTTACAACATATTTAAAGGTAAGGGGATAAAAAAAAACATATTATTCAAATTTCATATTTAAGTCATTATTTAGTCTTCTGTCTTTAACAGTGGTGTTCAGTCTTCGGACAAAAAAGCAAACACTCCCTAAATTTCTAGTCTTCTACCCATGTCGACGAAGGCTCCCATATATATATATATATATAATTTTTTCAATTTTGAAAAATACATTTAATAATATTTATAATATTTTAATTGAGTGAAGTTTCTATATTTATAGAAATAATTAAGTCACGTGCAAAAATCATATTAATTATAAATAAATTATCTTGCTATATTGCAACATATTTGGATAAACTTTTATATTGTGTGACATTATTCATATTTATTTATTTATTTTGAAACAAAAATTACTATTTTTTCGTCTTTATTAAAAAAAAAATGACTACTCATACTAATAATGTAAGTGAGTGGGCATCATCATTAACTATCAATGTGAATTATACATGCTATTCTTCCTCCCTTACTATAAGTAACAGAATCCATTTAACACCGGGAGGGCGTAATAGTCCAATAACTGATTTGCGCTATCCACATGCGACATGGTCAGACAGATGCTTCAAGGGATGTAAACAGCAGTTTCCAAAACAGACCTCTTATTAAAGGTGAATGGTATAAAACGCCTGCATTTGATAATACAATGAATGGTTGAATAACCATTCACTCACCAAAGCAAACAATTCATTACAAGGTCAGCTGTCATCACCATTGTCGATAAATGAAATATTCGCAAACCGTTCCAAGTCTGCAAGACCGATCAACTTCTTTTCCCAAACTACACGTTTAGAGGTGTCTGCACCTGGTCCACTGCAAGCAGATTCCACGTATACAATATTTTCCCTGGAATATTAATAGAGATTGTAGAATTTAATTAATAAAGGAAACCCAAAAAACATATCGATTATTCAATATTAATTAATTATATGATGTAGGTTGAAATACTGATGTTAGAGACTTACGTATGGTTATTGTAACACCAACAATCCCAGCCTTAAGGTTCTACTATATCTGATAGCGTTGAATTAACTAACGATAATAACTCTAGACTAGGCTTCATAATTCTTAAGCGAATGACTTTACCTGTACCAAGATAAGCTTTACCAAGATTTAAGCTTCACCACTCCCAGTGAATGTAGAATTCTTAAACACATACCCAGTGGTATCAGTGAAAGAGTTCCTCCCCCGGGCTGTTACAAGCCCTCGACTTTTTTGTGGAGCATATAATTTTATATTAATTCTTATTATTACACATCGCTGCACGGTACAAAAAATTGAAGTTAAAATGTATTTCTAATAATTATATTTATATTAAGATTATTAAGATTAATTAATGTTAGTTTCAATAATAAAAAAAGTAAACTTCACACATATATATGCACCCCGAAGATGGATTGGCCACCAACCAAAATGAAATCTATGCCAATTTCAATATAGTATTCATGGAAATAATGGCGACCTTGATCATCAAACAAGGTGTCCTGGAGTCCAATTAACAAAAGCACACTGATAAAAAGCACTTTTTATCTCTTCTTATGCTTGCTGCCTTAGCTTGTAATACTTGCTCTGAGTCCGCCACTCTAGGTGGTAACACAGTATGACAACAGGCAACTACCTTTAAATATTCTTCATAATGCATGTATTCCTGCAATTACGGTTTTAGATGTAATCATATATATATATATATATATACTTTTTCTTACGGACCAGAAGTTCATGAAAGAATATTCTATATATATAAATTGTAGAGTGCTTCATTTTATGCATATCTGATGTGTAATGTCTCTTTCTGATAAAATTTTGACATCAGAATTTAATATAGTGCAGAATTAATAAACTATGTATAGATGTTTTTCCGCACAAAATTTTGATACTATTAAGGATTTGGAATTCATTGATAATTACTTTGAATGTAATGCCTTTAGCAATGATGTTTCCAGCTTCAGAACCGAATGTACTGCTAGTACCTGTACTTTGATGGTCGTCCCATTCGATAATCGTTGATTTACTGCCTGATTCCTCGAGAAAAATTGTATGGTTTGCTTGATGGAATTGTAACGTTCTCCCTACGCATTTGAAACAGACCCATCACACGTCCCAAAAAATCAAATACAAAATAATAAAATATAGATAAATAGACAGACAATAAACTTGCAAATAAAAATAATTGTTGCATATTTTTAGTAAGTGGAGAATTCGCTGTTAATAATTACTTGTGTTTTCCAGGAGAAATTTTTATACATATCCATTTTAGTGTTGAGAGATGGAATGGAATTAATGGCCACTTGAATTTTTGTGAAGTTTCCACTGCCAGATTGGTCAACGGTAATGGTGTATGCAACACCGATTTTATTGGAACCGTTTAGTGTATAATCCAAAGCTCTGCCCAAATTGGAAGAAAGCAACGACACTAAGGAGAAAAAATGGCTGGAATTGGTGCATTTTGTGTTGTCTGGTTGTGAAAGCTTCTACAATATATATATTTTTTAATTGAAAATTCTACTTGCTTGATGACTGTGATTTGCGAAAAGACTCAACGGGTAGAACATACATAACATTGTAAAACAGTTTACAAGGTAACTAAATTGTATTTGGAAAGAAAATTCACAACAATCTACAATTTCTTCGCATGGATATGTATTGTAACCAATAAAAGCAAAAGACATATTCTGTTCCATATAAATAATGAAATAGTAATAATCTACGGTTTCTTCCCATGGATATTGTAACCAATAAAAGGAATAAATAATGAAAGAGTTTGCTAGGTCAAATGGTACAACTTACATACCAGAACATTGAAATTAATGTTTTAAATTATTTAAGGGGAGTGTATTTAATCTACATTTTTGCAGACCTTTTTTTATAAATGAATGACTTTCATGAAATTCATAGATTTTGATAAACTTTTATAGATTTTACGAAATTGTGAATGATTTGTATAGACATATATAAAATTCATTTAATAAGATTTTCATAGATATTAATATACTTTCGTTGATTTTTATATAGTTTCAATTTAAATAGTTTTCATGAAATTTTATTAATTTTTATGGGCTTTACAAAATTATAAAAGACTTTCATAATTTTTTTTAGACTTTTTGTCTTAAAAAAAAAAAAAAATCAGAAATGTTGATAGACATTTATTGATTTTTAAGATAACATACACTTCATAAATTATAATTTTCATATTAATGCAAAATTGTCACCATTGATGTCTATAAAACTCAAAGGAAGTACTCATCCTTCTAAATTTGAAAAAAAAAATCATGGAGAAAAATGATAACATTAATAATATTAGTAGGTTGTACATGCAACTTGACAGATAAATAAAAAATATCAGTTGTAAGAGATAATCACTGCATATAAAAAAAAATGAAAAATAAATATATTGTAGTATGTTACAATTTGCAAAGATTAAGAATATTTATAAATAGTAAATTCATCTGCCAGGATAATCATAAATTTGGAAAAATTCAAATATGAGAGAGATAATCAGAGACTTGATTTATTCTTCCCATTAAAACTTTACAAAAGTTTTGAAAGGTACTGAAGCGAAATTATGAAACATTTTTCTACGATTGTCAATAGAAGTCATTAATATTTTAAAATTTATAAAATCTTTGACAAATTGAATAACTCTACCTTTCATGTACTCTTTAAAAATATTGATGAAATACCTCATGATTTCTATAAACTTTTTAAAAGTCATTACAAGTTCATACTAAATATTTTATAACTTTTATATAGTTTTTAAAATTTCAAATTGAAAACACCAAATTTTTTTAGTTCTATACAATTTTTGAAGGTCTGGATTTACTCTTTATTATTTGTTAGCCAATTTGTGATGTGTAAACATAGTAAATCAGAATTTATCACAGTCTACTTCATCCGCAAATAGTTGCAATAAGTATCCTATTTTGGAATAAATTGGACTTTCTTTTTCTTTAACAAAAAATCTTAGACCGTACAATAAAATTTATTTAGAATTCTTATTATAACTCATCCTTTTCGATTTTAAAATATGTAATAGTG
Organism: Dimocarpus longan; assembly: GCA_022984855.1. Classification (NCBI taxonomy): domain Eukaryota; kingdom Viridiplantae; phylum Streptophyta; class Magnoliopsida; order Sapindales; family Sapindaceae; genus Dimocarpus; species Dimocarpus longan. The sequence continues at coordinate 24,835,954 of CM041015.1, forward strand.
AAATAGAAAAGACAACTAATTGGATTATTTTATGTACGCCCAACTTAAAAATAATTGAATTTTATATCAAACTATCATAAGTATGGTTTAATTATAAAGATTCCTAAGAAATATTATAAGTTTTTGACCCTTTGTGATAAGGTAATGATTTATATTATACATTACATCACGAGTGTGTTTGAAGCAACGTAAAAGAGGTTGAATTAAATGTTGGATTTGGTTCTAAATCGAGGGACTTGATACGTCTGGTCCTACAATAGCAACATTACACAATCCATCGTTGGTGGGTTTTGTGTTTTATTTTATTTCAATTTTTATTTTGAGCGTGCTTTTTTTTTTTTTTTTTTGAAAAATCAAAAGAAATATTAAAATGTCTAAGAGTTCTATATTGTTTTAAGATAATTATAAATATTTTTATTATGAATAATCACATCAATGATCTTTGTTTAAAAATCATACTTTGATTCCTTTAATGATATGAGTTTCAAAACATAGATTGTTAATAATATATTTTTTAAAACCATATCAAGGCCAGTTTACCAAAGTAGATCATAGATTGAGTAACAGTCTATTCTTCATTCTCCATTTGGTGGAGATCTATTCTACCATATTTTTTTCCCCCTTTTTTTTAAAAAAATAAAATCATTTTCTCATTATTTTATATATTATTTTTTCATTTAAGTTTCAAACTTTTATAAATAATTAATGTTAAATAGATATATCTTTTATAGTGTAAATAAAACGTGACTTGTGTCATATATCAATTCGTTTAGGGTATTTATCTTTTGTATTCTTAAATTTAAGGTAATGTGTTATATCCTTTGATGAATAAATGATTAAATTTTAAATATTAGAGGGTGAAATAATATTTTTATCTTCCAAAAATTATGACGGCAAAATGATATTTTTACATTTATTGTCATAACTCTAATAAAATAATCAAATTGATGAAATTTGAAGATCACAGAAGGCAAAAATCGAAACAAAAGGTTATAAATAAAAAATAGGGATAATTTTAATTTCCATATAGTATGACATAATAGTAAAAAAATCTTTAACTTCAAAAATCATAGGAATACTTATGTAATTTATAAAAATAGTCAAAAAAACCTCCACATTTTATAAAAATAGCCCAAAACCCCTATTACTAGAAGGATTTTTTGTGATTATATCAAACTATAGGATTTTTGACTATTTTTATTATTTGCAAAAGATTTTTAGTGATTTATGAAGTTAGAAGGTCTTGTGACTATTATGTCAAACTATAGGGGCGAAATTAGAATTATCCCTAAAAAATTAAACAACTAAAATAAAGTTTACCCTATATTTTTATATTTTAATCCATTGATTCTGCATACGATGAACCATTAATCAACATACTCATAATCGTCAGACCAATGAACTTGATACACTATTTATTTAATTTTGAGAGAAACACCAACCTCAACAGTTAATTATCAGACAGATAGAATCTTAACAGTATTTGACGACTTGTTATTGGGGGTGTAATTGATATTAACAACTTAAAAAATTTATGTTTTCTCGAGTAGACGTGGAATTGTCAAAATTTTGTGAATAGGTTAGATAAATCTCAATTTTTGATAGAGCATATTTGTCTTAAATTTTAAATAACACTATAGAAATGAGTTTTTTTTTTTTTTCCTAATATAGTTCAAAAAGTAATACTATAGAATATGATTTTGATGCGTGATTCGAGAATCGACTCTCAATATTAGAGGGAGCAACCCACATAACCTAAGGGACAACACACGATGTATGGGAGACTAAAACCCACATATTAACAAGACACATGTTTAAACCCATGATCTTGATGTCAAGGCATGGATGGGAGCAACATTTTATCATTACATCAACCTTATTTTACGTTTATAAAAATGAGTTTTGAAATATTAGGAACCAATTTTTATACAAATTATAAATAGTTTACAAACCAAGTAAATTTTAGTTCATGAAAAAAATTGTGTTATTTTAAAAAAAGTTTGTAATTTTAAAATTTACACTATTATATTATTATTTAATATTATTTTTTAAATGGTATTAGAATTTAGTTATAGTAAAATTGTGTGAAGCTCAAACAATTATTCTTGTAATAATAGATAGATGTTTGTTCCTCATTAAATTCATAGACCTGCAACATTTTTTTTTTTTGAAGGAAAAAATACGATATATTAACTAGCATTAAAAGAGTTCTTGACAATCAAACCTTCAAGAAAAGAAGGAGTGATGTGTCAAACATACGGACTAACATAAAAACGGGCAACCTTAGCAATCACATCAGCAGCACCATTCGCTTGCCTTCTAACAAAATTAACTCTAAAATTATTACAATACAGAAGTAAACTCTTACATTCTTCAATGAGGCAACCAAACTCAGACCAGTCCTGGATAGAATTAATGGCATCTACCAACTTGCAACATTATTGTCAAAATAATTTGTCTATTCTTACGAATGATTAGGGATATTGTATAATACCGGCTTCATTTACGTAGAGAACGGAGAGTTATAAAACTTTCACATGTTTATGTTAATTAAAGTAATCGTGGTCATTGATTTAATTAAACTATAATCATATAATTGTTTGATGAAGCTAGCAATTGTTTATTGCACTTAATTTGGTAACCTTTGTTTGTATTGAATGATGTATAAGATGGTTGGTTTGTGATTGTCATACCATTTTCCTTCTATCTGATCATTTTCATGATAATCACAAGTCAAATCTCAAAAATTTTTAGACATATAATGTTTATGTATATACTTTTTATAAATGCAATATTATTCAATTTTAAGATATATAACAAGTAATCATTATAAAAATCCACAACAAATAACACATGCTACAAAAATCATATTTTAATTAACTATTTTAATCTATTGATTAAACATATTTACTTCGTATTTAAGGAAAATCTTAACCAGGAAATAAGTTGACAACTTTTTTTTTTTTTTTTTAAAGAAAAATTTGACAACAGCCCGTCACGTGACTAACAGACTGGTGAAGTATAAAAAGGGCAGTTACTAACGTAAACCTACCAGTGCGCAGGGTGTAAACCTGCGCACACACTTGCAGCGTAACCGTGTGTAGAAGAGGAGGGAAATAAAAGGCAAGGGGAAGAGAGAGAGAGAAAGAGAAGGACAACTCTAGAGAGAGAAAGAGGGAGCCGGGTTATACTGAGTTGGATCGGCGCGAGTCAAAGTGACCGAATCAACCAAAAAAACTTAAAATCCCCAACCCCTCCTTAACAAAAACAAAAAATAAAACACAGCGAAGTGTGTTGGTGTGTTTGGGCGTGGGTTTGGGTTTGGGCGTGGCACTAGAAAAAAAATGGAGAACAAGAAGATAATTAGTGATCTTTCCTTTACTTCTCTCATTCTCATCATTTTTACCTATTTTTCTCTAACCCTAGCTCTTTTCTCCAACCCCACTTTTTCTCTATTCAACCCACCACCTCTTTACAATCACACCACTCTATTTACCAAATCTATTCCAACTCATTTGTTCTCTCCTTCTCTCTTCTTCTCTCGTTCTCTTTTCCACCCGGCTCGAGTTTTCTTTCCAGGTAAGCTAACGGAATCCCCTTCGATTTGATCTTTGTTGATTTGGATCGGTTTTGCTTTTGGGTTTCTTTTATTTATTTATTTATTTTTAATGTTTGTTAAGGCGAATGTGTTGTGTGGGTTTGTTTCGATTTCTTGAATTCGGGATTGATGTCTTGGATTTGCCTGTTTCGAGAATTGTATATTTGCTTTATTTAGGGATAGGTTTCTGATTCTACTGAATTTCGTTTTGTTTATCTTTTCTCTCGGTGAATCACATTCTACTACATTTGATTTATATATTTTTTTTATATTCGGTTTTTGGAAATTTGATTCTTTTGGTGCATCATGAATCTCTTGTCTATGCATTAATGGACTTTGTATAATTGAATAAATTGTGCAACCGACGATAGGATTCGTTGATTTATCACTTTAATGTTTTTGTTTAATTGTTTATAATGAATGCTTTATACTCCTGCTCATTTTATCCTTTTAAATTGGTATTGAGAATGGTTTATTATCTATTTAGGATTTATAAACCTCATAGTTTCTTTTCGAAATTGCAGCCGTTGGATAGTTTCTATGGTTTTAGTTCATCAGAAGAACTGAGAAGAACTGGAGGTAACAGTTTTAGATTTTTCCTTCATGGAAGAGTTTGGTGGCTCTCTTTTTGATGGTATTAACAATGCTGTGAGGAAGAAGAGGAGTCAAGCTTCTCGTCGCCCTCGACCTGATTCACAGCCATTCGTTGACAGTCGTGATTCAACTTCACCTTCAGATGACGTCAGCAAAGTCTCTAGTGATGAGAATAATAGCTTCGATAATAAATCTAAGCGAAAAGAGTTCAGTGTTAATCAATATGTATCTGGGTTTTCTTCTGCTAATGGAACTGAAGGAGAAAAATCGCAGAAGAGGAGTAAGAAGGACGATGGTAGCTTTAACACTTTCTATAATAATGAGCGAGGGCATAGTGGTCATAATAACAAACGCTCTAGTGAAGGTGTTCTTGCTCCTGCTAATTGGAAAAGGAATGGTGAAAGCCAAAGTTCTGGAACATTGGGAGTGAATTTTGATGGTTTTGGAAACGAGAGTAAGGTGAAAAAAGTTACGCTTAAAGTGGGTGGTGTGAAGCGAACAATTCATGCCAACGCTACCGCCAATGGTGTGCCAGGTAGTGGGTCTTCTAACGGTTTGCTGTCATCAGATGATTCCAGAATGAGGCAGAAGCCAAATCTTCAGGTATATAACGCGTTGATTCTTGTTTGTTCAAGTCAGTGAAATGCGGTAGCATCCTTTTGTTATTGGTAAATTAGTTTGGTGTTGTGACATATACTTTTAATAATGCAGTCTTTTTTCCTAGCGTATATTGTAGCTTCACTTTAGCAAATATCACATACCTAAAGGCTGTTCAAGACTTTTATAAGCGGTTTTAGACCATTTGATGTTACGGTTTATTTAAGAATTTGTTGCTTTAGAGTTTGATACTGATAAAGCTGCTTGCTAGGTCCGTAAGTCTATATTGTAATTTGATTCTTAGGCTTTTATGGTGAATATTGATTTCTGACATCCACATATGGATATATTAGTTGGATTCGGGTAAATAAATTGTAAATCTTCTATATATTGTGTTATTGCATTTTGTCGTATGTTAATAAATGCTCTTTTTACTGAGTTAACATTTTAAATTTTTTGTAATCTTTTCATTTAAATGATTTATTGCAGGCGGATGATGGTCATATCCCTGTAGATAAGAAGGGTGGTTTGCAAGGGATTCCCTGGAAGGATTTCTCTAGAGGCGGTTTTGGTTTTGGGAAGGAGGATTCTGTGATGGCTAGGGGCCCTGGAAAGAATTCCTCTGGGAAACACGGAGATCATTCAGGTCCTGTTCGTAAGAGCAAGCGGGTCCCTAAGAGGCGTGTCTTGGATGGGGAATTTGATGATGATGAGGATGATGAGATTCGTTATCTGGAAAAACTTAAATCTTCAAAGGTTACTGCTGGATACAAGGAAGACGACGAAGAATCAGGTATGAAACAGCGAAAGTTTCCTAGGGTCTCTAATTTGGAAAATGTTGGTGCTTCTAAGTCTGGTATGGATGGGAAGAAAAAGTCCAGACCGGATCGAGTATCTGAGGATACAGATTATGAGGAAGAAGAAGAGGCAACATCTGATGGTGAGATTGAAGGTAAGCAGAAGAAAAGCCAGAAGAAGGAATCTGTTGAATCTTTGATGGATGGTAGAAGGGAGATTACTCTCACAACGCGTCAAAGGGCCCTGCAGTCTAGCAAAGATGCCTCTGCTCCAGGTTCAAGTTTGATCGAGTTCCCAAATGGGTTACCTCCAGCACCATCAAGAAGTAAGCTTCAATTGCCTGATAAGGCTCTAGCGATGGTCTATTAATTTTACTCCATATTTATGATGAATTTCTATTTTTCTAATGTTTTTAATTATAACAGAGAAAAAGGAGATACTTTCTGAGGTGGAGCAGCAACTGAAGAAAGCTGAGGCTGCACAGAGACGAAGAATGCAAGTGGAGAAGGCTAATAGGGAATCTGAGGTTAGTTTTTCATGGTTATAATCTGGCAATTTTTTTTTTATAAAGAAAATTGAAATTTAGATTAATAGAGCTGGTAACAAATGTGTATTTATTTAATTTTGTAGGCTGAGGCTATTAGAAAAATACTCGGTCAAGATTCCAACAGGAAGAAGAAGGAGGAGCAAAAGAAAAAACGCCAGGAAGAGTTGGCACAGGTATTACTGTTGGACAAACTGTCTGCTTTAAGTCTTGGTTACAAGCTAATTGTCTGATTCTCTTATATAAAATTTTTACAGGAGAGGGCAGCTAATGCAATGATTCTTGCACCAAATACTGTCAGATTGGTTAATGGTCCTTCTGGGACTGTTGTGACATTTTCTAAAGATATGGGTTTCCCTAGTATCTTTGACTTCAAACCCAGCAGGTATTATCTATTGCTAATTGCAGTTAAGACATCTTAGCAAACATGGACATAACCATCTAAATTACTGTTGCACATGAACTTGACATGCTTGTGGATGTCTGAAAGTCTTTTTGTTGTTTATGATGCAGTTATCCACCTCCTCGTGAGAATTGTGCAGGTCCGTCTTGTACTAACCCATACAAGTACCGAGATTCCAAGTCAAAACTTCCTCTTTGCAGTCTCCAGTGTTATAAGGCAGTTCAAGAAAAGCTGCGGGATGGAACTACTTGCTGATGTTGTCATGAATCTTGCTCTAGGCTCAGCAGTACATGCAGGTAGTCCTGCAGATATCTTGTATTTAGTGGCAAGGAAAGCATTTTTCTATTTAGCTTTACATATGTAGAGAGATCTATACAAGTATGGATTCTCATTTGCTGTTAATATGCAGCTTCATAAATAATATTGACATAGAGCAGGTTACCTACAGTCTGGTGCAACCGATGTGTTTATAAATAAGAGGATGTAGATCGGACAGATTAATTTTGCAGTTGACTTTTGTTAGGAATCATTTAATAGAAGTTTTATTAAATGCAATGTAGTTGAAGGTGAATGCCTTAGTTGCTTGAAGTGCCATATGTATGATTGTTAGAGCAATGGTGATGGAAATTACATGTGATCTGTGACTACTACGTTTTACTGGGCCTAGGATTAATGCACTATTTATGCTCGCCTCCTAGCTTTTTTAGTATTTGTGCTTGAATGTTAATGAAAATGTTATTTTCCTGCTGGATTTCGGTGTTTTGAAAGTTTTTGGTACATTTGGGTGAACAATTCATCTTTATCAAAGATTAGTAGTCAGAATGGGCAAAGATATTTATTTGGTGAGTCAATTACATGACAACCAATTGTGGTGGCTGCTCCTTTCTGTTTGGAAATATGACTCGGATTTTCGATATACTGCTTAAATATGTGGCCTCTTGCTAGCAACTGAAATTTTGTCATACCCAAAATTGTTTGATTTATGGATGAATATGGGTTAATATATGTATATGTGTGTAATTGTATCAAATTTGTGTCTAAATGATGTGATTAAATAATGTAAGGAATGTGTTATTGATATTACATTTTACATGAGATGATGTGTAGTTCTAATTTATGTCATAACATTTGAACATTAATTTGAATGAGAATTTTAGATAAATTAATTTTACTCGTATATATTTTAAATTCAATAATTACTCTAAAATCTAATTTACTCTCCTTTAATAGGAAAAAACTAGCATGAGACAGTTTTATTGGGATTGTGGATTTAAAAAGTGTTATTTGATATTTTTTATTTACACAGTGATATTTGGTTAATTGGATTGATGTTTGAGTGAGATCATTTTATTCAAGATTTCCTCCTTTTGCCAGCCACACGGACGTCGGGTTTGGGCGGGAGACATTTTGACAAATTGCTCATTATTTGAGGAAGAACAATTATGTTATATCGAATTTTGTGTAAAAAGGAAGGTAATCAATTAATAATAGAAATTTACAGATAGTCTTTGTACTAATCAGAAAAGAGGATTTTTCATACTATGGTCGGAAGTAATCAATAAAAATTTAAAACTGGCATTCATGCTAGCAGAAAGTTGGTGTTAATATTTTCAAGAGGTTGCTTAATGCAAACCTGATTCACACTTGTCACAGAAGAGAATAGAAGAGTTGAAAGAGAAAGAATACTGTTGTAAAGTGGTTTTTATGTGGTTCGACTAAAAAAAATATCTGTGTTCATGACTGCTTTATGATTATTTTGATAGAAAAATAATATACTATTAATGTTGCTTCTTTTTTTTACAATGAAATTTGTATCTATTTATAGAGGGGAAGACTACATTATTATTACAATTAAAAATAAGAAGCCTGCATAGATTACATTTTTCAAGCTGACATCCATCAGTGTACGGGATTTTGACATTATCTCTATACTGAACAGTTGAGTCATTTCTTAAATTAGGCTACTACACATCTGAAAAAATCTGTTTAGTGTGCACGACAAACCATGGGTTGAATCTCGCTTCGAACTATCTTGAGTTGGATAACAAGCAACTTTGATCATGGTTAACCAATGATCTGAGAAAGTAGCGGTAATTAGAGAGTTTGTTTTAACAAGCTGGATGGTCCAAGGTTAGCGAACTGAAAGCTCGTATTTGTAAACTATACGCTTGATGAGTTAGATGTTGAGCACATTGGGCTTTTAGCGAGCTGGACCTTCATTGATTTAGTCAATTTACTGGATCAATCTTGAACTTTTATCGGTTTATTTATGCACTCTTAAGAATAACCACGACAATATTGACATCCATAAAAACTAAAAATTAAAAAAAGGCAAAATTTTGCAAATTACTGAAGGCAAGACACCGGGGCATCTTACCCGACCCAATACAAAATGGGTCAAACATAGCCTCAATCCAGAGCGAGGTCAGTGTAAGTCATTTCTTGCTGGAACGCCCCTCTTATCAACTCCAAGTCCGGGAGAGCGGCCAGCCCTAAATATCTAGTTCATAAAGCGCCTCTAATTCGCAGAAAACGCCTCTGTTTGAATTGCACATAAAAACTAGCTTGTGTTAAAACACCTAAAATAAAAATCGGATAGAAATGGCACACACGTGCGTTTCTACATCTTCCCTTGTCTTGTCGGCAAACCCTACCACCAACTCCGATTCTCAGAAACTCTCTCTCGCCTTCCAGCCCCTTCGTTTCAGGTACTTGTCAAATGTAACGTCAACAACTATCATTCCTAACTTTTTAATCGTTTGAGTACCTCATCATTTTCTAGAAGGTTGTCTATTTTAACGCCGCTGTTTGTTTGTTTTCATTTTCCAAGAACACGAACAAATTGTTTTCATGTATTTAGTTCTTGGCTGTGCTGAGTTTTTATAGAATTACAGGAAATCAAGTAAACAAGTTAGTGTCAAAAGGACCCGACCGGATTATTCGGCTAAGGCTGTCTACTCTGGTAAGTTTTGGGCACCAGAGAGGACTTCGCGGCAGGGCATTTGGTCAATTAGGTACTGCTATTGCAAAACTTTGTGCCTCCGCAGAGCTCATTGTTATCTATTTAGTTGCTGGTCTGACGAATGGAGTTTTTGAAAATTTAATGTAGGGAGGATTTGCAAGTCCCGTCTTCGCCATTCTTCCCTGCTGCAAATGTTCGAGCGCAAGGGCCACCTCCTAATCCCATGGTGCTGGAGCGGTTTCAGAGTGTTATTAGTCAACTGTTTCGACATGTACGCAACTGTTTTTGTGTGTGTGTGTGTGTGTTTGTTTGTTTTGATCAAATCATGTTGGAGATATCTGACTCTTGTTTTTACGTTTGTTACTATTGGTGTTGGTGTTTGTTTTAGAGAATAATTCGCTGCGGTGGAGCTGTTGATGATGACATGGCGAACCTTATTGTTGCTCAGCTTCTTTATCTTGATTCTGTTGATCCTCATAAGGTCTGCTGTTGGTTTATAGTGCTGATATATTTGTATATTATAGCCAAGTTGATAAAATAGTGTATATGTAATGCTCATGATATGTCTCAGTTATCATTGTCATGTTGTTGTTGCAATCTTGGTGATGCTCTACCGCATATGATTCTCTGCTCTAGAAAATTTGGTTTATGAGCCTAGTGCAAGTGACTTACCGGTTAGTGTATGTTATGAACTTATGACAGGATATTGTTATGTATGTTAATTCTCCTGGAGGATCAGTGACAGCTGGTACTACTTCTCTCTAGGAAAATTTTGCATTAGTATTGGTGTTATTCTGTTTAATTTTGTACAGAGTTTTTATTATTATTATTGTTTTCTATTTTCTGAGTTGCATGACATCTCAATTTCAGGTATGGCCATATTTGACACAATGAAGCATGTTCGACCTGATGTTTCCACTGTCTGTGTTGGACTAGCAGCTAGGTACAAGATCCATTGATGGAATTGTTTCAGTTTGCTGTAATGTCGTATCTTATTAGCTTAATTAAAACACTCTTACATTTTTGAATTGTCTGTGCTTTTCTATGTGCCATTGGAAAAAATAAAGAAAGAACAGAAAAGAAGGTATTTTTTGACATGCTTGTGTAAAATCTAAAAAGATGTTCACATTTCCTTAATTTTCACGTTGTCATTTTCTTAATATGTTGCATTTTTTTTTTGTTGAGATTTGTTAGTGAGTTGTTAGTTCTGTTACTTTATCAGTTAAAAGTGCATTGTCTAGTTCCTGCATATATTAAGGATTACTTATGATTTTTCTTGAGAGTGATGACTAGGTTATGAGTGCAAGCCAACCCTAATTTCAAGAATCTTTTGGATGGCAGAAATTTCGTTTTTTTGGAACTGGACTAGGTTTTGTCTAGTTCAATAGGATACCTTCTGTTCACTCTAATTAAGCAACGTGTCTGAATTCTGATTTGGGGTTTTAATTGGTCATGAGTTTCACAGGATGTAAGGTTTGTACATGTAGGAAGGGGGGAAAATTCATATCTATATTTGCACACTAGATGAGTATATAGTATTTGCTATTCCATTTTGGTATGTTGTATATAATATGCCAACCTTATATGCATAAGATTTTTCCTAGCTATATTTTCTCTGAGTTGTGGCAGTAATTCATTTTGTATTATAGATTTTGTAAGATAGGTCCAAGCCCCTCTTATCCTTATAATTCTCATTTTTCATGCTCCTGGAGTCTTCATGTGCGTCATGGCTTCTATGGTTTGATCTGTGGTGACAATTAGGTTCATATTAAGAAAGTTTGCATTAGTGCTCATATGTTAAGACTTAAATAATGGATTATTCAGTGGGATTTTATTCCTTGAGTTTGGTGATATAGGGAGAAGAATTAAAGGTCCAATTATAATAGCTAATGGTAAAACATCCACACAGTTGCTTCTCCATGTGAGCCTCCCAACTTTATAGGAGATCATAAGGTCTGTTCTTATACATATAGCAAATTGTCACACACATTTTGGGTCATTTTTGTTCATTCCTTTCAGTGCTTACGGTATATGCGTCGGGGCAGCATTCACTTTGAGAAACATTCTTTTTGTCCTCAATCTTGGGTAATTAGGAGTTGAGTGTTAGGTCATATGTGCCTTGCTTCAATTATTTACTTCAGAGAAATAAAGACTGCAATTAAAATATTGAAGTATTGAAAGTGTAACAGTATGTGTGTGTGTGTATCATGCGCGCTTGCATGCGGGGTGTGAAGTTATCTGATTGTTCATCAGAATTCTAGTACCTCCTATGCGCCTTTTGCCATTAGTGACGAATGTAACGTTTCTGGGTTTATTTCTTGAACAGCATGGGAGCTTTCCTGCTTAGTGCTGGGACCAAAGGTAAACTCTTTCTGTAACTTTTATTTTGAAGCTCCCTCATGGTTTCAGCTTCCCATTCATGCCAAACTTGTTTCTCTCTTCACAATTACAACTGTAGGAAAAAGATTCAGTTTGCCAAACTCAAGGATAATGATCCATCAGCCTCTAGGTGGAGTACAAGGTGGGCAAAGTGACATAGATGTTCAGGTATGTCCCTTACTCTTTCCTATTTAGCTCTCCTTCCCCAAACCTAAAACTCAATTTATTCCTTTGTGTTTGTTCTAATAACACCTAATATTTGTTTTACCAACCTACTTCAGGATGGTTCTGATTAAACACTGTAGTCGCAATTATGTGTGCATTTCCGGGAAAATAAAATTGGTGGTGGGGTGTGTGGAGACCGGAGATAATAGATCCTATCATCTTATAAATTTAAAGCTTTATAATAAAAATTAAAAACGTTTCTGGGTGAGGTGTTGCACCTGTGGTATTTAAAAATATACGGAATATTAGGCACTACAGATATTACTCAAATTGGTTAATTCGTTTTAATTTCTAATTTATTGGATAAGACGTGTCTTTGACATGGCTAATGCTTATACAACAGCTCAACCGTTTTTGTCCTATAATTGAATCTACTCCAGATTTAAATTACCATTCCTTTATATGCCTATAACTAGTGTACATGATTCTCAGGCAAATGAAACCCTTTATCACAAGGCAAACCTAAATGGTTATCTTGCCTACCACACTGGTCAAAGTCTTGAGAAGATCAACCAGGACACAGACCGTGATTTTTTCATGAGCGCAAAAGAAGCCAAGGATTATGGGCTTATTGATGGTGTTATCATGAATCCCCTTAAAGCTCTTCAGCCCCTGACAGCTATAGAAGATGCTAATGACCAGGCTGGTGTTTCGGGTGTGTGACCAACCCTTGTGATTGTTGCAATTGGTGACACTGTTATGTTGTAAAGTAAAAAAGAGAATCATCATTATAGTCTCTCGAATTTTATTTGAAATGCTGAATAATGATGACGTGTATCACAAAAATTGAAGAAATATGAGTTTTGCAGTTAGTTTTAGTTGAATTTAAGCTTTATGAAATGGATCAAATTGTAGACATTGCCCCATGTTCTTTTCGTGCCCGGTGGCTGTTCAATGGTTATCATGAATTAAATATTTTCTCACACGCACACCGGTAGCACCATTTCAACATTTGATGATAGCTGATATTGTTCTGAATTCAGAAAGAGGATCCCCGTGTCTCTTATAAACTGTTTATATTTTTTAATTTTCTACAGATCAATATGGTGCGTCAATATGGATAATGATGATGATAAGTATTTATTTACTTTCTATTACTTTATTTTTATTTGACAAGAACCAGTAAACTTGTAAGAAAGAGTAAAAATGTAAATTAGTTAGAGAAGGGTAATCTTGTCCATGAGTACATATCATAAACAGCTATATACATTTATTATCTTGGTTCAAACTTCAACCTAGTGACTCAATTGCCTTCTAAAGGGTAAGTTGTCCCTGTACCGAAATACAAACATATCAAAGCAAAGATAAGCGTTGAAAAAGGTTCCCTGATGCAGGTGTTTTGGAGCGATGGGAAACTACGTCATACAGAGTGAAAACACCTGACACCTATGAGAGCCTACAGTCTACAAGAGCATACATTTATACATTCAATTCTGAACGGGTGATATTATGCTGTGTGTGACGCTGATGTTATCATATTACACAGTGACGTTCAAAAAAGTCACAGAGTGAAATATCTTCAATTTTTATTCGTTGGAATATATATTGGCATTTCTAAAGACCTTACCGGTTCGATTAATAGTACTCATATGTGATGATATAATCGATGTATATACGGTCTACAAAAAAGCAATAAAAGAGGTTTTACTAGCTACTGGTCCTTTTTATCCAGATTCATAGAGCAACTGCTAACATGTAAGAGTTACGTTAAAAAAAAAAATAAATGTAAGAGTTAAAATCGTGACGTGCGTGCCTAGGCAATTTGGTAGTAGTACATGAATACACCATACATCAGGTGCGTACAACATTTTTCCCATAAGAGGAACTAGTAAATTTGGCAGACTGTACAAGTTAACAGGATTCTGTAACAGCTAACCACATTAGCTTTTTGCGAAACAGATTCTGGAACTTTACGCATCTCTCTCAAACATGCCCCAAAATCTGTCCAAAAGCCCAACATCCTATCAGCGAAATTAACACCTCGAAGAAAGATAATCTAAAAAGTTAAAAAGAAAAAGAAAATGATCATCCACTCAAAAGAGGAAAAGAAAATCCTGATTTATTAGAAAGATCTTTGGGCATTCACTCGTGAACCTCGTGCCATCTTTAGTGACAAATAATAGCCAAAGAGACAACCACCCATAAAAGAAAGCTCCACCAAATGTGCATGTGTGTGTGTGTGTACATCTCTACCTGACTCGGTGGGCTCTCTCACAACCATAAAGCATTTTAATCTCGAACTCCCAGAAAAGACGTCTATCTACCCACTAACTTTAGCTCTCATGGCAAAGTGATGCAGGCTTTCTCATTTTGTGAGCCCAAAAACTAGAAAAACAAGAAGATATTTAAGTAAAACTAAACTAGTAGTGGAGATGGCCATGTCATATATGAACAGTTTAATTACATTTTTCCAAGGCTGCAAACACTAAAAACACTTGGATCAAGAGGGGACAACAGGAATCCTTTCATCGAGAAGATTGCTTCTCATGAAGCTAGTGAAAGCTGAAGATATGGGCAGTTCTTCAAGCTCATCAAAGAAGTCATTTTCTTCTGATTTGATTGTTGAAAATGTCATGAGATTTTGGTAAGAAATGGGCTCTTCATCCAAGAGGAGACTCAGTGTGTCATGAGTTTTCTCTAGATTCTCTGTGAAAGGGTCTGCTTGGTTAATCATGATGTCTTGGGTACAGTTTATTGGGGATTGTAAGTAATGAAAATGATCCTGACTCCTATCTTCATGATTGTTGGTCATAATGGGCTGGTCTTGATTCTCTTCTTCTTGTCCTTCTTCTTGTGGTTGCTCCTCTTTTGGGGTAGTGGGCTGGTCCTCACTGTTTTGGATATGGTTTTGGGTTTGGGGTTCTTTCGGTTGTTTGGTAATGTTAGTTGGGTGGTGATCAAGACATGGATGGTTATGGCTAGAGGTGTAGGTGATTATCAGCATTGAAGCATCTGTTCTGCTTCTCTCTACTTGTTTCTTGGCTGAACAACCTTTTGATGTGCTGCACCTGTAATAACCCCTGCAAAGATAAGGACAAAAACTTTAAAATTCTACATTTTTGGTCATATTTTGTGGCATGAAACAAAATTCCAATCCTACTCCCAAAATTCATGCAATTCAAAGAAAAAAGAGGGAAGAAGAAGAAATAAATATCATGAGAGCTTGATTTCCGAGAATTGAGTAGAAGGAAAATGTAACATAATAATTTTAGAAGAAGACAAATTCACAAGGAAAAAGAAAGTGAACCTTGGATGAGGAGATCCTTTAATTGGTTTTTGTCCATACTTCCTCCAAGACCATAAATCAGAAGGTGGCCCTTCATTCTTCAGCTTCCCACCATTTTCACCAATTTTCACTGTAACAACAGTCTTCTGAACCAACTTCCTATAATAACACCCCCACTCCAAATTAACATGTCAAATATATATACAGAGAAAGCCTATAAAAAGCACAAGAACTTGAAGAGAATATATCCAGACAAAATTACAGAACAAAACAAAAGTGTATACCAAGTTACCAACCCACCTTCTTTTGGAATCCTGAGATTCTGGTTTGAGTTCAGAAATTTGTGTGTCCAATTTTTGAGAGAGAGAACCATCCATAATTAGCTACAGTAGTTTCTGTTTCTGCTTCTCACAATGTTTTGCCAAGAAAAAAGGCTTCAAACAAGACAGAGGGAGTTGTTAATGGAGATTATCACTTGCGGATATTAATAAAATAAAAATTAAATTAAAAAAAAAAGAAAGAAATGGAAATGATCAGGATAAAGGGTAATTGATTAAGAGAGAGAAAAGAAGAAGAAAGTGAGTTAGACAAGCGATGACAAAAACCTACAAGTTGCTCTCCCTTCTTTAATTTCTTTTCATTCATTTAATATAAAGCTATAATGAAACAACTACATTTGCATATCACCATTCAGCCCACCCACACCATGCAATAAAATAATCCCAACCCCACTGTTGCCAATATACAACTATACAAATTCATATTTCATTAATGACAAAACATGCTTCCCTCACGCGCCATGTTATTGGCTTAGAAAACGTGGGCCATGCCTTTTGTCCGATATTCATCTTCCTGTTTCCACGTGCTTGCGGAAATAAAATTTGAGTGGAACATTTGTATAAGAGGCACAGATTACTTGTATTTTATTTTATTCGTTGGTCCTGCATCAAAATGTCCTGTCCAAATTTTTCTCGGTACAACATCTCCACGTTATTATCGTTGAAATCATCTGTAAAATCTACAAGTTAATCAAAATATTAATTTATCAAGATATTACTCATAAATTACTTGATACGGTGATCAAAAACACATCATACTTTTTCACAAAGCAAGGTTGCTGTTCAAGTAGTAATGTCCACAATGTGAGTAATTTCAATTTGATTCATTTATGTGTGGATAAGATATGTTTAAGTCTATCCAGTTTCAGCACGATTTTTCCACTTCATTGTAGACCTCTCTCTCGCCTAGTTGGGGGAGGATGTTAAATAATATTGTGTTTCGAGCTATTTCTTAGAGTCTTGATCTCATAAGTCCCGACTGTTGTAATAAATATTTATAATAAAATATATATAAATATTGATGGTATTGTTTAAATTTAATTCAATATAACTTTAGAGCCTCTCACAAATAATAAAACACCTAAACCATAATGACACTAAGTCAGTTTTTATTGCTATCTAACTATATAACTTAAAATATAAGTCTAGCTTTATTTTAATTCTATTTTTTAAAAGTTTTTAAGGAAAAAAAGCAATTATAAATTCATATTCCAATAATTCATAATAATCAATCCAATAAGTACTGCTTAACAAATTAATAATTTATGAAATGAGTGTGACCAAGTATTATTACGAGGAAATTACTTAAATTTATTATTTTATAACTTGCATAAAATTATTAACTTATTCTCTTAGCTTGAAGTCCAGAGTTTGAATGAATAAAATTTATTAAGTGGGCAGGCGTGGCAGTGTAGCCATCCATTCATGTACCAAAGTCATGAGCTTGAGCCACAGCCTCCTCCTAATATATGGATAGTTTTTTCATTATATATAGGTAACCCTTTTATATTTTTAGGAGTAAATATTCGAATTGTATTTCAAAGTCCAATTTGAACTGATATCTACAGTGCTCTAATCTGGTATCATTGATAAAAAAAAAAAATTGTATAAAAGATATTGTTACTTTATTGATAGTAATTTTTAAATTTTATACAATATGGTGAAAAATAAAAAATCTTGTGTGGGCTTGGGCAACTTGGCAGATTAGCATGCCCACTCGTACGCTAGCTTATGATATACAATATTATCACCAGAAAATCATGGGTTATTTTCATAAGGTAGCAGTGGACCGGCGCACACCGTTTAAGAAATTTTCACGGTGAAAGCGAAAATGCCACGCCCAAATGGTGGACAGAGACTCGCTTTGAGAAATATCCAAACAGAAAAGATACAGTGAAGTTGGATTTTCTAGGAGTTGGTGGGATGGCCATGTCATTCATGGCAAAGGTCAGCAACCTGCTTGTGTTAACTGCCAAA
Source organism: Dimocarpus longan (assembly GCA_022984855.1). Taxonomy (NCBI): domain Eukaryota; kingdom Viridiplantae; phylum Streptophyta; class Magnoliopsida; order Sapindales; family Sapindaceae; genus Dimocarpus; species Dimocarpus longan. The sequence goes on from CM041015.1 coordinate 24,853,595, forward strand.
TATTAATGCTTCAGATCTGTGATATTTTTAAAATAAAAATTAGTAATATAATTAATCTGACAAAGAAAGGAAACATATGATTCTTTGGGCCCGGGCCTGGACCTAGACTGGAACGTATGGAAAAGGGTACAGGCCTAACAATGTTAAAAAGTGATGGCCCTTTTGGAGCACAATGTTGGGAATTTCTTGTTTGAGACTCGTGAGAGGTTTGGTCCTAAGTCCTAACACTTTTGTGACTTTGTCAATGCTTAATGCATGTCCAAGTTTTTTTGGTCCGGCCTTGATTAGCGAACTCTATATTTATTGATGACCAAATTACAAATTTAATCTACTGGTTGAAAATTTATTATAAGCAAAGTCACTTTTTGTCTTTTATTACTTAAAAGTTTATAGCCGTTAGAAGATTCTGTTAGACTGCACCCATGAACAGTATAATTGTGTCTAAAAAGACATAAATCCCTTATGTATATTGTTGACCCAATTGATCTCATTAAATAATTAACAAAATATAACAAAAAAATTAAAAAATGGTTTTCATGCCTGGAATTGCGGAGAACAATGGTAGCAGTTGGTTTTCATAATACCAAAAATACCTCTCAATAAAAAAATTAAAAAAAAAAAAAAAATCAATGACAAAAAACTGAACGGTCACTTTTGCAACGGCCACATACATGGCTATAAAAACCAAACCATTTTTCCATGTTATGCACCCATTTTTCCAACTCGAGAGAGCACACTTTTTTCACCTGTATTTTTCTTTGTTATGCACCCATTTTTTTCCACCTAAAAGAGCACATTTTTTTCACCTGAAATTGCTCATTGTATGCTCATTTAATATGCACAAGATAATAATCACATTAAATGGAAGGTTCTTGTCATTCTTCAACTTCAAACGGTCTGATTAATGGAGGAATTATAAAGTTCAAAAATCGAAAATGCTACTGCGGAGGAAAGGCAAGGATCAAGATGTCCAAATTAGAAAAAAAAATCCTAACAAGCTGTTCTTTACATGCAAGAATCGACAAAGTAAATACTATTCATTCCAGAATCCTGATGAAGATGAATTTCAACAAACGGTGGATGTGTATAACGAAAGAATAAGTTCAATGTATGATGGATTCAAAGCTATGATTGAAGGTGAATTAGAAGTTATAAAGTTTACAGTTAATGCCAAATTTTGAAATATGAAAGGTGCAGAGGAGGTATTGAAACTACTAACCACCATAAACATACTGAGAAAATTATTGAAAAGCCTCATAATATATATTTTACTATAATCGGAAACCACATTTATTTTTTATAACAATGACCTTCTCTATACTAACTGTTTAACCATAGTTAACTATGAAAATTAATTGTAGCAAGAGCATTTTGATCAATTTCTCTGATTTATATTTTTCTTTTAAAAATTAAATTAATTGATAAATAATTTAAAATTTTAAAACTTAAAAAAATAAATTTTAACTATAAAAAATAATTTAATTTTTTTAAAATGAATCTAAACCATTCATCTAAAAAAATAAACTATCTAGATCAATTTAAAAAAAAAAACAATATTTCAAAAAAATAAAAAATAATAAAAAATATTGATGATGGTTCATCAGATGTCTAAGTTTCTGATCCACCATCATCAATCATCAAAATCAAACATTTAACACAAACAATCATCAACACAAATAACACAAACAGATCTAACATCATCAATCATCAATACAAACAAAAACCACTGTCATCTTCAAACAAAAACCACTACCATCATCATCAAACAGATCCTAGAACATCATCATCAACATCATCTGAAAACTCAAACACTTATGCAAGTTTGAGTTCCGATTTGGAAACCCAAATACTGATGCGTGTCTGGGTTAGAAACCCAGATCCACGGCTGGTGTTTGGAAACCCAGACACCGATCAGGGTTTCCACACTCAGATCAAAGTTGATTTGAGTTTGGAAACCCAGATCGGTGTCTAGGTTTCCAAACCTAGACCCAAACCTAGATACCGATCTGGGTTTGGGTTTGGGTTTGGAAAGCCAGACAACCTAGATCGACGTCTGGGTTTCCATCTAACCCAGACGTCGATCTGGGTTTGGGAACCTAGATCGACGTCTGGGTTTCCATCTAACCCAGACCTAGATCGATGAGCTTCCATCTGGAAACCCAGATCGAGACCGATTGGTGAAGAAGACAAATAGAAGAAAGAGAAGAGAGAGAGAAAAAGTTGATTTGGGTTCCGATGAAAGAAGACAAAGAAAAAGAAGAGAGAGAAAGAGAAAATGATCCAAATTAGATTTTATAAATTGAGGGTATTCTCGTCTTTTTGCTTCATTTTATCATTTTTCAGTTATATCAAACGGTCAACGTTGTCAAACCGTTAATATAGGAGAAGTTATTGTTATAAAAAGTAAAAGTGATTTCCGATTATAATATGGGATATGTTTAGAGGCTTGTCAGTAATTTGTTCTAAACATAATACTAAGTGGATTGGCTATGTTTGTTACTATAATAACAAACTTAAGAAACTGAAATATGTATGTGTTGGAAGGAAATGATTTGAAGGTATGCATGTGGAAGATGTTTTGCTGTTTTGTAATTGATTTATGTATGTATATGTATTGCAAAGTAAAAACTTGAATATAAACCAATAACAATACTCAGTGCAAAATAAATAGGTAGCACCATTGATGCCAATATCCAATAACAATAGCATGGCAACACCAATGACAGTAGCTACAAACTTTGCTAACCAAAATACATAGCTATATAATATAAACATTGACATGTACTAACCAAAAGCAACAAAAAGTGACATGTACACTTAACCAATTATCTGGTGCCAACATCCATTGTGCGCTGCACGACAAAAGCATATCTACAAGCTACCAATATAACTGGTGCTAACCAAAACAACAGTGGTGCTAACCAAGAGTAACACAAAGTAACAAAAAGTGACATGTTAACCAACATCACCATTTAACTTACAACTGACCAACAAAAGCAGCAAAAAGTGACATGTATTTAACCAACCAATATCTACAAGCTTACTTTTCGATCACTCTTGACTATCTGTTAGACCATCAACAATACAATGTCAATAAGGCATATACATAATAGTATTGTACAGATTACTAACCTTGAGCATTTTGAGAGCTAATAGGTGCACTTTGTGAAACATTCTGGCTACAGACAACATCAGCCACCTGAGTGCTTGCAGTTGTTGGATGATGCACCTCAGTTGGCTGTCTATTTAGACATAAAGAACTTGCATATATATATAATCATATCAACAAACATTAATTCAAATATATAAGAACTTGAATATAAAGAGATGTATACATAAACACACTTGAATGAAAAAATTACCCTCTGGACAGTTGAGGTGTTCTGAACTGCACTGGATGATGGGGTTGCCTCTCCATTGTGATTCTGCCTTTTCCCATTAGGTTGTGCCCTTAACTATATTTACTCATTAGAAACAAATTATTTTATACATATATTGTACTGAAACAGAATAAAATCGCAGCATACATCAGTTTGATTTACTTAGAAAGGTAAAAAGGCATTATACCTGAGTTGTAATAGAGGTTGACGACCTTGGAATGTCACTTTGCCTTACACTATGAGATGTGCTGCCAATCTGTAGCCTTATATGTTAGTAACATATATAGTTATATACATGCAGTATTAAACATAAAAATACAGTTAGATGTATACCTCTATCGTCTTTCTTTTACTTGCGCTTGATGATGGGGCTGCATTTGCTTTACTCTTGCAGGTTCTGCTATTGTGTCGAACTTTTCTACAGATTCCACATCGAACACCCACTAATTTTTGGCCCTTAGGTGATTCAGTTTCCCCTCTGGTCCTGCTTTTCTTGGGCCCCCCAGGTCTCCTTACAAGGGGTGGTAGCACCATTTGAAAGTGGACATTAGGCCATGCATTCTCATTTGGCAATAGAAGTATAAGATAAGCATATATCTTTAGTTATGCTTCTTTCTTTAAGTAGATATGGACATATTCCTCAATGCTTAATCTTCTCTTTGTAGTATATGTCATGGCATGCTTGCAAGGCAGTCCACTAACTAACCAGAGACCACAATCACATGAAATTTTATCTAGTTCAACTATAAACTACCTAGCCCCATCTACTGCCTCAATGACCATTCACCATTCTGAAGGGGCTCCAAATACCTGCTCATTTTTCGAATCTTTTGAAGGACTCTTGTCACATTTGGTGGGATGTTAGATTCCCAAGTCAAAGCTGCTTCATACCTGCCTGGTCATCAACTGCTTTCTAGCTGTCTCCAACATTGTCAACATGGGCATGTCCTTAAGTGGATTCAACCAAGAGTTGAATGTCTCCACAATGTTGTTAATGATGCTAGCACATTTGGTCCCCTTATCAAAAGCATGCATACTCCAAAATGTCACAAGAATTTTATAATTATGTGCCTCCCACTACACTTTTTGATTTTTTCATGTTAGCCAAAACGCCCACCTTGTTAGAACTTCTAACTACAACCCAAAAATAATCCTTCAAATAATCTAGTTTATATTTACTAATCATGTTGGCCAATATGCGCCTCCCATAAAATTTAGAATCAATCTTACCTAGCTAACTGTCAGCCATCGCTCCAGGTATTCTCTTTTGCCTATCTAATCATAAAACACACAACTGTACTGTCATCCATGCCCATGTGTTCATACAACAGATTCAGAAACCATGTCCATGTCTCCCTATTCTCTATTTCACATACACCAAGTGCTAAAGGAAAAGCCCTACTGTTTGCATCAACACTCACTGCACAAATCAGGATACCCTGATCCGGACCCTTTAAATGACATCCTTCTATGCCAATAAAGGGTCTACATCCCTCTATAAACCCCATTTTTTGTGCATGAAAACTAGGGAAAAACCTATTGAAGTGAGTGGAGATATTAGGATCTGGGTTGTTTCAAAGGGTGCTGATGAATACTGTAGAACCAAGGTCCCTCTCCTTAATAACGTGCCCATACTTATACAGCTTATTATAAGTCTCTTTGTGAGCCTCACTACCAAGCTGTAAAGCATAAGTCAGCCCTATATAGTGTGTAGAAGGGTACTTTGATACCACAATGGTTCAAAACAACAGTTTGCAAGACATTGACATCTATATCAGGGTTCTCCTTAATCTATTTCTCAAACTTATACCTTATCCACCTATAATTTATAACTATGTTTTGGTCACAGCCAAGCAACTGTAGGTAGGTCTAATGGTTTTGAGCTGGAAATAGATTTTACTCCGATTGGGACTGCCATGAACTCTTCACCCACAACCCTTTGCCTTACACCTGACTATAATTTTTCTATGCTCATTTTTAATTCTGTTCAATTTAAGCCCCTCCTGCACTGAAAAGTTGACCATCACTTCTCTAAAATGTCTCATATCCCTAAAAGGAAGCCCATTTTTCAGTACTATCTTATCAACCTCACCCAACTTGAATGACCTCCTAGTGACTGCAATCTTACTGTGAGCATCATTATCAATTCCAACCTCCAATACATCCTCTGCAATTATATTACCCTTATTAATATCAAACAAACAATCTCCATCAGCTTGTTGATCCCTCCTAGCAAGCTGCAAACTCTCATCCCTATAAGCAAGCATCCTATCATCCATACCACCAACCTGCAGACCAGCAGCCCTAGCAACTTCCTCCATTGTATAATCTCAACTATCAATATCATCCCAACTATCATTATCACCATCATAGTTTGCATCCTCACTATCATCATTACCAAGACGAACACTACCCTCAGACTCATTGCCCCTTACCAATATTACCAAATCTTCTAAAGGGTTGAGCTCTATTTTGAAGGAATATGGTTGTTGGGGCCTACTCACCAACTCTACATTAAAGTGGATTAGGCACTCTTCTCTGCTGTCAAACTCCTCAAGCACATCCATCAAGTCTGCATCAGACTTGATGGCTCTCACCTCATCACTCCATGGGATTACCATCTTTTGTCTAAACGCCTCCCCAACTACGAACTCTCCACCTTCACTAACATACTTGACACCGTCCCACAAGTGCTGCAAACATATGTAGTCTCGAACAAACCCACCAATATCATAGATTACATCTTTAAATGTTACAGTAACAACAAAACGAAACATCCTCAACATGTTCTCATAACAAACAAAACCATATAAAACACAAACACGTACATGACCATAAACACAGACATCAATAACACATTCTACAGTCCGATAACACAAATATATTCATATCATCGCACCACCATAGTCATAAATACATTGTTATGGCCTACCCCATTTCTTGGGCTTCAGCCCTTAAAGGATTATCTGATATGACTGTAACTCAACCGTACAGCCTGCTTTGGGACGGTCCAACTACGAAGGTCCGCACTAATTTCTTTTGAGACCCCTCCCCTCAAACCTGACCATTTTTCTGTAAGTGCCACCAAGTTCTTAGTTTGATACCAATCATCTGAACTAGTTCAGTTGGTTGCTACCAAACTAAGAATTTGATGACATTTATAGAGAAGTGACCAGGTTTGAGGGAAAAGTGTAAGACCCTAATTCATTCTACCCAAGAGATTAATAAAAACTAGTTTATTAGTATTAATTTGGTTCGGTCTAAGTTTAGAAATAAATGAACACATGGATAAATATTCATTTTATAGATATTTTTAAAAGAACTAAAGAAAATGAGATGTAAAAGGAAAAAGTTATAGTAAAAGGTTGGGATACAAAAAGTAAATTTACAAAGGATAGATGTGGTGGACCGTGTCTATAAAAAATTAAAAAAATAATAATAATAAACAAATGAGAGTAGGGTGGTTATGAAAAAAAATGATGATTTTTTTTTTAATAAAATTATGGGGCAGGTATTGGCGTGAGATTAGTTTTATATATAAATATATACATATATATATATAGGAGATCAATAAGTAAGGTGGTATAGTACATATATATTTAAAGACTCAAATAGAAGCAAATCAAACACATGAAACCAAACCGTATAGCAAAACAAAAGGAAAAGAAAATAACAAGCTAAAGAAGAAGAAGAAGAAAGAAAAAGGCAAAGAAAATAAGAAATAATTACAGTTGATTTCTGAGTTGATTTGATGTGAAATAAATTAGCTTTCAGGTTTAATTTTATGATTTTTTTTATAAATTCTAAATAGGTTTTTGTATTAATTTTTAGGTTGAAAAGAACTCAAGGATAATTTGGATGTTAATGATTCCAAATAGAGTCTAACACCAAGTTTGTAAGTATATTATTTTATTTAACCTAAATTGATTGTTTACAGTTATAAATATTTTAGATTTTGTTATTTATTGATTGTTGAAATTGAATTATTTGCTAAATTAATTTTCCGAATTATTAATTTTGTTATAGGTTTGAAATTAGAATCTAATTGTATGTGCATATATATTTTTATATTAGAAATTCCAATATAAATTTATTGTTTTCCAGCTTGAGTGATTTGAGAAGGGAAAATAAAAATATTTCAGAACACCGATATTATATCCTTCCCTCTAACGGTTAAACATGTTTCACATGTGTAAGTCCGAAAAAATCACCTAGCATATGTATACCATATGTCTTGAAAGTCATTGAGTTGCCCAACACGTGTATGATAAAAGTTATCCCTCATTCTATATGTGTGTTAAGTATTCATGTATAATAAATTTTCCTAGAGACCAGTTGGTGTAGATTTTCAGATTACAAATATTATATACTGAGTTGAATTAATACAAATAGAGATTTACAGAAAATAATATTTATATAAAGAGATTCTAGAAAAATCTTGCAGGTTATATTATTATAGAAATAATTTATATAGAGTTACAGTTTTATTATAATATAAAAATTATTTATTATTTATTACCAATAATATATTTAGTTTTAATAGAAATATTTTAGAAATATTATATCCATTCATTGGACGTTATAACTCACTCTTTTATAAAATCCATTTTTACGCTCACTCTTTTATAATTTTTTTTTTTCAGGTATCCACTTTAGGATCATGTAGATAATTGTATACCGTGACAAGGGCCACATAGTAATAACCAAATGCATTGATATAATTTTGAAGTAAAAATATTTTACATCAGCGAATATTAATTTCAATTAATCAAATTTTGTAATGTATTTCGCTAATAGTTTTGGAAATGAAATATCTTTTCATATATTTTATAAATATATTTTATATATTGAGTACATGAGTTCAACACGATAAATGTAAAGATAGATTTTTAATTTGTTCAATGTATATTATAAAAAAATTATGAAATTTACTATGAATTTTCTAAACGATTTTCATTAAATCCAAATTTCAATAAAAAAATATCTCAGTTTTCAAGGGGTCATTCCGAGGCTAAAAAAATGAGTCTAGGTTAAGTCCTTTCAGATGGGACACGAAAGAAATCCGTATGAGCTTTCGGGATTGGACCAGTTCAAAGTGAACGGTACGGTTGAGTTATACTTACACCCGAAAATCTCTTGAGGCCCAAAGCCCAAAAGGGTGTCGGCTGTAACATACATTGCACGACCATAGTCATACATACATTGCACATATGCATTCATTTAGATATTTTCATCATTTAATTTATTAAACATATATAAACATCCATATACATAGCAGTACAACTTTATCATGGGTTTTATCACATATAAACCTGCACATACATAACAATACCATTTTAGTATACATATATAAACATTATTAACATTTACAAATATCACAGAAGCATGGATTTTTCATCATATCTCATATAGAAATCGATATGCATAACAGTACCATTATCATACATATATAAATATTAACAAAAGCAATATTTTTAATCATAACAATCACAACTCGAATTTCTATCAACAAAAAATTCAAAAAAATACGTACTCTCTCGCAACATGCAACCCAGGAAGCCTTTTAGGAGTACAAGACCACCACGAAATCTCCACAAACCCTGCACAAACAGAACCCCAGTTCATTAAATCTAAAAATCAACAGTAAAGCAAATTACACACAAATCAGTTTACAACCCATTTCATTAACCCTACCATAACAACAACAACCCAGTTTACGAACAAATCCAGTTTAACAAAGAACAATTTAATGTTACATCGACAACAAACCAACATTGTTACTGATAAAAATCCTTTTTTTTTTTTTTTTCACAAAATAAATGCAGTAGCTTACTTTCAAACAAAATCGCAACACATGCAACATTGTTACTAATAAAAATCCTAGTTTAACAAAGAACAAACCAAAGTTACATAGACAACAAAACAACATTGTTATTGATAAAAAAAAAATCACATGCAACAAAAATAACCAATTTTTTTAAAAAATAAAGTGATTCCCAGTTTACGAACAAAATTCTGACAACCTTAAACAACATTTTTATGGATAAAAATCCCATTTTTTCCCAAAATAAATCCACCGCCTTACTTTCAACCAAAGTCTCACACATGCAACAAAAGTTACTAATTATTTTTTCAAAGATTAAGTGAATCGTACCTTATCTTGAAGCTTTTCTTTCAACTAACCACCACACCATGTCAAAGAAGTGGTCTGGGTATGGGTTTGTTAGGGTTTCGTATCAAGACTAGGGGAAAACAGGGGTATGATTTTTAAGGGTTACAATGAGCTTTGGCTCGGATCCATTAGAATGGAGGTTCTGGTGAGTTCTTTGGCGCCTTTTCAACATATGTCCTTTGGCTTGCCTCATATATATATTTTTTATTTTTCCATCTTGTCATTTCGCATTTATTCTCGCCGACCGCACCCACGTGACGGCCCTCTACCCACTGTTTTGACATTTGCCCCTCACTCCGTCTACTCTAATGGAGCATGTGACATCGCAGTAGGCTTTTTAGTAATAAAACACAAAAAGTGACTTCATCTTTAATAAATTTTCAAGCATCAAACTAAAATGTAATTTGATCTTTGTAAGTTGATTGACGTGTGATCGGACTAAAATTAAGCATAATCTTATACTCTCAATTAAGGTTTTTGTGATGAAAATTTAAGTAAAATAGAGATGTTACGATGTTTTTCGAGTGCTTTATGCAGTAATTGAATGAAGGATCCTTGGGGAAGGGGATTAAGTTGGCCCTTGCGAACAGGTTGATGCACTATCTCCCTTCAACCCTTTGAGCGAAATGCGACAAAAGGAAGGAAAATCCATGGACCGACCCCATCGTCTCCACCCCGTAGGAACTACGAGATGACCCCAAGGACGCCTTCGGTATCCAGGGGTCGCGGACCGACCATAGAACCTTGCTCAATAAGTGGAATGCATTAGCTGTCCACTCTCGGGTTGGGCAGTATTTATAATTTTTGGAGGTAAAAGTTAAATTTTACAAAGTTATGAGGCTTTTTTATAATTTAGCTACAGGTCATGACAGTAGGTTATGAACCTGCAGTCCAAACCAATAGGTGGGCAATGAGAGTTTCTACAGGTCTGTTGCCTATGTGAATGGACTGCACCTAGGCTTGGCCTTGTTTCACGTGTGGATAACTTGCAGAGCAGTTTCAAGCGGTCAAAAACTCGTGCATCAATCATTCAAACCACTTCTGAAAGCTCACTAGATAAGATTGTACATCAGAGTTTTTAGGAACATTTCCAGTGATTTGTGCATGTTTTAAAATCTCTTGATCCTTGGTTTTGATAGGAAATCAAATGCACGGAAGTGAATCTTTTTATTAAAGGAATTTTGAGTAGTAGTTTTGATGATTTTTAAGAGAAAATTATCGCAGTCAAGAGAGCATCTCATGACATTCAAAGTAGAGATTCAAGAGAGTAATATATGGTATTGAAAGGAAAGCATCTTGGAAAGGAAATTTGGAGAGGTTTAGTTGGCAGGTCGACATAGAATTAAGGGAAGGAAGTCAACTATGTGCTTGAAAAATATCTGTCTCGTTCTCATATAAATTAATACTTTTAGTAGATAGAAAAGTGAGTTTTTTTTTTTTTTTTTGGACGGAGGGTGGGGGAGTGTTCTCGGCCGCCCTTAACACACCTAGAATGAAAGTTCAAGACTGTTTTTAAAAGGCGCCGAATGGAGGTCGCAGGGGGTCTTTGAGACATAGTTTTCTGCAGAATTCTATAGACCATTGACAACTCTCAACTGGCAGTTGGAGCAAGCTGTGGAAGGTGATTTCAACAAGCTTTGAGGCAGCCCTTAGAGAATCGGTGCAAAGAAGAAGAAAGTCATCAATGTCCAAAATAAAAAGGGTAGATTCCAACATTTTACTCAATAACTCATGGTGCGACAACAACTAAGGGACTCAAGAAATTGATATTTAGGGAGAAGTTGACTTTCGCTTTGAGAACGAGGAAGATTATACAATTAAATGAGAACTTTTTCCGCCTTTTTACTTTCAATGTTGCAAATGATGTTGTTAGATTTTCATTAGATTATATTGATGTGTGACATGTTGATGATAATGTAGATTTACAATCTAGGATTATGATGTAACCTATAATCCACATGAACTCACCTAATTAATATTATTCCTATTATTGTGTTCTATCCTATTATATTCTTAATGCTTTAAATTGTTTGATCACCAATTTATACGTGTTGGTAATCTTGAATATGCTTGGAAAAGGTATTCATGATTTAGACCTAAATAGGATGACATAGATTGTATGGGATAAAAATATACTTGTGTGGTTTGTGTGATCATAATGAGTAGTTGAAACTTAATATGCCTAAATTAATTGATTGTCATAGGAACATAGTCAGTTAAAGGATTTAGATAATTCTATTTGACCGTTCGAAAAAAGTTTATGGATAGTTTAGAGATATTCGATCAATCACATGATGAGAATACATTAATATAGGTTAAATAAATCGATAAGGTAAATTGTAATCTTAGACTCAATTCTCCATTAGCTGTAATTTAATTTAGTTACTTGTTTATTCTTTATTTTATAAGTTATTATTTTAATAGTTTTGATAAGGTATAGTCTTGATCGGTTTGGTAATTAACATATATAACTTGGATAATCCTCGTGGAAACGATACTTTACTTATCATTGTATTATTTATAAATTATGTATATTTACACGAGTTTCTAGTATATATTTTATTCACTAGAAAAATATCATCAATGTGCACCAGCACCTATTGGATTTTTTTAAGAAAATAACTATTGCAAAGTAAGAATTAGAATTTATTTAAAATCTATTTGAAACTTACAATCCCACTAACACAGATGTGAGGAATAGACCACTGATTTAATTTTATACTCATTCTAGATGTCCATATTTTAAAGACAATATATCGTGTTCGGTTAACTTTAACGAAAGATTGTGCAATTTCATGAAAGGTGGAACAGTTATTCCCTCCTAATACATGATAAAAGATAATGAGAATATATGTCTCTTCTTTTTTAAGGCTTTTCAATACAAGATAATTATTCTTATTGAAAATTAATAAATATATAAAAAATAGAAAAAGGTTGTTCATATGAGACTTTTAAATTCTTTTTAGATATTACTTGTGAACACTAGTTAACTGGATTGGATCGGTAATTTGGTTGTAATTAAAAATAATAATTTAAAACGAAATTAAAAAAAAAAAAAAAACTAATATTTTAACTATAAACTTGAGACTTCGGTGAGGTGTATTTTGCCTTGGGCTTGAAGAGCTTACCATTAAACCGTGTTAACTTCTATCCGAAATATCTAAATATATTATAAAATTCTAATACATATATATATATATATATATATTAAGTACCTTCAACATTTCATCTTCATTTCATTCTTTTTTACTCAACATTCTATTTCTCCTAGTATCAATTTGATTTTTAGAAGACGATTAATTAAGGCAATACAGCCAGATGTTATACGGAATCCCCTTTGGCCATGTACGGAGATGTTTAATCAAAGAAGCAAATAACAAAGATCATTTATCATCTATGCATCCAATGATCCAAGTTTAGTTTTGCAGCTCTCAGCCTCATGAATCATGCTAAAAATATCGACAATAATGTAAACGCAAATACTAATTAATAATTTAATATTTATTTCAATATAAACATTGACCTTCAAATTTCTCAGCCTAACGTGATAAGGACGACATATATGCAAATATATGTAATTAGTTAATATTCACATTTTGCATGCGGGCATGTACCAAATAAAGTACACTACTCTTCATCGACTAGCGTAGATTCTACTGGCGGGTATTGACCTGTACACTGATCAGAAGCCGTTGATTCTCGATTAGTCACCTACCCATCACATCCGTGCCGTTCAAATGTAAGGCTAGTGGGGTCAAATATATACAATATGTTTTTATTTTTTCGAAAATATATACAATGTGTTTTAAACTGACATCGTAAGCTAAAAATATGATTGGACGATTGTTTGGTTAGACGTCATGGAAAACAAGTTAGAGGCAGGGAGCGGGTCAAAGTCTGGACACGTTTGGTGAAAGAAAGCATGCTTCAATGAAGAAGAAGAATGATAAGAATTAGGTGGCTTTATTATTATTAATTTCACCAAATTAATGGAATTTTAATTTGTTGACAGAAAGAATAGTTAAGGCAAAGCCATCAAGGAAATTGTGCTGTTAACATCCCTCCCTGTATGCAAGTGGATGCTCAACTATCAACTGTATATTCCACAAATAATTTCCCCAAAAATATATGTTACAATCCTTTTTATATATATATATATTGTTGACAAACGCTCTATCATTCTTTCTGGTATCTCAAATGCTGATGTCTTTAGATTGAGATGTCAATATAAATACAATAAATATTGCTGAACTATGCAAATGTTAAAAGTCACCGCTGACAACATTAAAATTCGGAAATACCACACCAATTCTGACAAGTCAATGTGGCCTCATGTGATGAGACCACAAGTGTTCTCAAATTGTATGATACAATTCATCAAATCTTTTTTCTTCTCTGTACTTTTATTGGACTAGACTTGAACAGTTGAACTGGGGTTCTTTTAGCTCTCTTGTTATTTGATTTGGTCCCACTTTTGAACATCTAAACCTCGACTAAGTCTTTTCAGGTCTTAAATATATTCACCTTGTAATTAAATCAAATCAATCAATACAAAAATTCCCAACCAATAATAAAATACTAAACTTCAACGAATTGGCTGGGGCATACCCAGTTTTTCCACGATGAATAGACATTTTATATATATATATATGTATGTATCATACAAGTAGAAACGTTATTACATGGATTTAATCTCAATAAATAAAAATTCATGAAAGGCACGGTATTAGACCGTGTCTTGTGTATGGACGTGGCAACCACTCTAATATGCCTTTCCTGTACCTAATAACACATCACATACATAGACCTTCTGTTATATATGTTCCTTATAATGCAAACAAACAAACAACAACAGTTTTTCATTTCTGTCAAGACAAAAAAATGGGTTCCGAGAACTGGCAACAGAAGGTCAAGCACCTCATTCTCGAACCATTCTACACCCTGACAGCCAATCTCCTCACCCTCTTGCTTCCTCTGTCATTCCTCCTACTAGCCAGATTATCTTGTGCCCAGTATCTTTTAACAATAGCCTCTTATCCTGCAGAAGCCTCCTCTTCTTTTCTTTTTTCTGTCTTCCTATATACCAACCCAGCTCTTCTCTATGTTCTGGTTTCAATTCTCAGCATCGCCACTCTTGTCCATGGCTTGACAGGTAAACTTACCCTTCTAAGAGAATCAGCAGATAGTCCAGTTTATCAACCTCGTTTGTACATGGCATGGATTTTCCTTTGCACATTGCAAGTTTGTGTTGGCTTGGGGATTGAAGGGAGCATAGCTGCTGGTGTTGATAGCTCTAGTTTTGGTATAGGCAAAAGTTTGTTTAGTAGACTCATATTTTTCTTGGGTTTGTATGATACCATGCTTCTTTGGTTTAGATCCGTTGTGAAGCCTGTAGTCGACGACACCATTTTTGAGGGTCCTAGGAAGGAGAGGTGGGTTGAGAGGGTGACAATGGCCTTGAGCATTGGTGGCTTGTGGTGGTGGAAGTTGAGGAACGAGGTTGAGTCTCTGGTGGTGGTTGCTGAGGCCAAGAAAGAGTTGTCGTTGGATGTGGGGGTGGCTGATTTCATTGGTTGGTGGTTGTATTATCTGACTGTGACAATTGGAATGGTTAGAATTGTTAAGAGTTTGCTGTGGCTAGGGATGGTTTTACTCTGTCAGAGGGCAAGAAGTAACTCTGTCAACTCTTGTGAGAACGATGAAAAGGTCTGAACATGACCTTTTTTGTTAAATGTGTAATATATACATATATATATATTTCAAATATTTTCGTTTATTATTTGGTCAATGACAATATTGTATTCGTAGCTTCATTGTCGTTTATTATTTGGTCAATGACAATATTGTATTCGTTGCTTCATTGTCATAAATGTACCAAAATATTGCATTCATTCATCTTTATTATTAAATAAAAAAAAATCAAACCACGATGCAATTCTCTCAAAAAACATAAGAGAAGGAATCATCATTTTCTTCTAGGAGGTCCTGGGTTAATAGAAAAACATGAGACATGAGGACATACAAAATTCAGATACTAATCATCAGTTATGGCATTTAATAGTTTCGACAATCTTTCTTGGATCACAAAAGAAATGCGATTCAAGGGGCCAAAAATAGCATTCAATTAGTGGATCTCATGCCCATGTTCGACAAAGAACAAATTCATTTTTCGGACAGTAGAAGTTTCCTTGCCTTCAATTAACTGACATTTGCACAGAAATCTGTAGTGGAACAGCGTATGCCTTTTCCAACATGTACTAGTGAACCTCTGTTAGTTAAGTCTGTGAGTGGGATATGTCGTCAAGTATTTAAATGATCAACAAATTTCCATAATTCAAATTTGCAATTCCACTCTTAAAAATCTTAAACACAGTGGAATTCTGCTTGACTTTAATATGAACAATTTCATGCACATTATCACCTCAAAATGTCAATAAAAGACATCATTAATTAATTATCATTTTAATGATCGGCAAATTTTCTTTTCTTTTTCTATACAAGTTCGTTGCAAAATCCACATCTACTTACTATATTCCGAGATGAAAAATTTTAGAATGATCATTCTGCCACACACGCATAGACATTTGTGTAAAAGAAAATCTCAAAGAGAGTAACTTCTAAGTAAAGTCTAGTATGCAACCGCTGTAACCATCGGCACCTAAGAAGAGAAGTCAATTGAAGACTACCTCGTAAATAGCTTTTAAGAGCCAGGAATCACATGGATCACATGTGCACATCTTGGAACTGGTTTGGTTTGCAAGATAAAAGCGGCCCAACACTTCTTTCTTTCGTATAATCCAGTGAGCCCAGAGAACCTCATTGGTCACAAGGCACGCACGCAAGCAAAACCCACCAAAGTAGTCCTAACCTGAGCGCTTGCCTCAAAAATGAAGTATTCCCAACTGCCAAGGTATCGCAGAGGAGAAAAACATACGTCAATCATGAGTCCAGCAATGCAAATCCAAGCAAATAAATAAATGGGTGGCGATATTTACACCCCTAAGATGTTGTGTGTACAACTCAATTTTGTATTTTAAAAAATTTTCATGTCATCCTCACATGAAATTACTTAAAAGGTTAACTCTAACTCTTAAAATTTGAAAACCTTCAAATTTAACTTAAAATCTATTTCATGTGATTATTTATTATAAACTTTAAATATTTTCAAATTAAAAATTTGATAAATAACCATTATCAAAACAGATTTCTTTAGGGTTCAACAAAAAAAAAAAAAAAAAAAGAAATATAGTGGAGAAAGCACAAATTCTGTGGGTGTTTCTTTGTTTCTGTGCTAGTTTCATAGTTCTTTGTTTTTCTATAAATTCTGTGGGTGTTTCTTTGTTTCTGTGCTAGTTTCATAGTTCTATGCTTTTCTATGCTTTTCTACAAATTCTGTGGGTGTTTCTTTGTTTTTGTGCCAGTTTCATAGTTCTTTACTTTTCTACAAATTCTGTGGGTGTTTCTTTGTTTTGTGCTAGTTTCATAGTTCTTTGCTTTTCTACAAATTCTGTGGGTGTTTCTTTGTTTTTGTGCTAGTTTCATAGTTCTTTGCTTTTCTACAAATTCTGTGGGTGTTTCTTTGTTTTTGTGCTAGTTTCTTAATTCTTTACTTTTCTACTATTTGCTTTCGATTTTTCCAATTCTTTTATTTGATTTGATTTTATTATAATGTTAATTAGGGTGAGACCTTGAGTTTGAGAGTTTTTATTTTTTATTTTTTATCTTTAATTTTTATTTTTTTGAAGATTGAGACTGATTTAGAAAATTAGAGAAACCAACTGAGATATGGATATTGGTGGCAAGGCGTAGAGTGCTACTCAGATATGGGAAAGATCCGCTCATATGAAAGTGAAAAAAAGACCCACATGAAGATAGGGGGGGATAACCTACATATAGGTAGCTTGTTACTTCCATCCTCTTCTATTTCAAACCATCTACTTTTTTTTTTTTTTTTAACGGAGGCCCACACGTGAGTTTGATCCTCTTCTTCCTTTTTAATGGAGGGCTATGGGAGTTCAACACCTCCTCCATTTTTTGTTCATTTTATAATTATTTATAAATTTATTTTTATTACAAATTTTTAAAATTAAGATGAAGGATATAATAGGTAATAAATAGGGTGTACGTACAAATTAATATAATTTAAAATTTTTTACAGAGTGAACTAATTATAGGGGTGTGCATACAAGCTTTTGGGGTGTGAATATCACCATTCTACATTAATATGATACATATTCATAGGATAGAGCCCACAGTTGCTTGTTTATTATGATCAATTTCATAATTAACTAATATGAGACCTCAATCAATTAGAATTCACTTAACACCGTCAAGATTGATTCCAGAACTCTTGTATTATTCAAAGATTTGTTCAATTTATGATACTATCTTCCACAATAGATGAGGTGCTGGCTCTAGAGAGAGGTAGTAGCCTTGAGATCATAGGAAGGGTTCTCTTGCAGCTCTTTAATCTACATCCTCGTCAGTTTTAACACATCAATCCTGTCTGTTCAAATTATATTTCTCTTCCGCCAGGGTGCAATTTAGTTACGCCGGCGCAGGTTAAGCCACTACTAGTACTAGGTATTTGCTCAAATATTTTTTTGTAAAATTCAACCAAATATATTAAAATATGCACTGTAGACGGTGGAAAAAGAGCGCACCTGGCACAAAGATTGAGGACCAGGTCGGTCCATTTATTAATGTAATCGATGTATTCATCTAAAAAAAAAACAAGAAATACATTTTCATGCCATATAATTAAACTAAAATGAGATCTTCATTAGCTAAGACTCCAAAAGACTTTGAAGATTCGTTCGAGCATCTAATTCCTTAACTCATAGCAAACTCTCGTTTTCTATGATTTAGTGAAAGCAAATGCTATATTACTTTAAGTACTCAATTCATCAATCCATCCTTGAAAACATAAATTAAGATATTCTACGCTAACTAAATTTTAGTGCCACCATGTTATATATCCCAACTTCAATTTGTATCTTAACAAAGACATGTGCAATTTGATACGTAATACACATTAATAATGATTTATATCGCTTACCACATGTTATATATATGAATATTAAAAATCTTCATGCAAGAAGTTGAGATGTTTAATTAAATTGCTGAGCATATTGTACTCTGTATCTTTGTAATACTGATCATGCTCTGCATTATTGGTAAATTGGATCTACCATTTCTCTCCATTTGCATTGTTTGCAGAACTGAGAAGGACAAGTTTTGAATGGAATTAAGAATCACTTTGGCTTTCTGTTTGGTCAATGACTTTTGAATGGGAAATAAGAACCAGTCAATTCAAGTGATTGTAATCTCCCTCTATCAAATTCTAGCTCTCCCTTCCTGTTCGTCATTACTTGTCTCTAATCAGTCCGCGGCTGTTCAGTTTGGCCAACATATTTGAATGGAAATAAGAATGAGTCAATTCATTTGACCACAAAAAACAATAAGGGATGATATCACAAAAGGTCATTGATATATAACAAACAATCAATTAAGTTCCTTATATTTAGAACAAAAATGGTTTGAGTCATTATACGTTATTACTTTTTTTAATATACAGATGCAAAATTTAGTTTAATATTTTATTTGAATTTAACTTCAATACTTTTATCATTTTATTTTGCATTATTTTTAAAAAATTAATCATATAAATGTTATTTGTATATATTATATTTTAGCATCTTCTATAGAAGCATATACATAAAAAAAATCTGTTGAAGAATATACTAAACAGAAAAATTAAAAAGATACTCTCATTTAAATTAAAACTACAAAGAAATTTTCTACTCTAAATGAGTAACAGTCTGCAACATCACTAAAATGTCAAATTTTCTAAAGCATATATAGCTAAATGGGTGATTTTCCAAATAATAAGCTTGGTTTTGATATAAACCCAAACAAATATGTCTCCCTTTACAAAATTCTGGCTCTTACTACATTTTTTTTTTTTTTAATAAAAAAAATCTTGCTCTTCATCCTAGTTCTTGTTTCTAAGACACTTATGTTTGTCGTTTTAAGCCTTCGATATCGTAGATATAGAAGGCACAGTTGCTTACGTCACCCTATTTCGTTTATATAATCAAATTATGCCAGTTTTTAAACTTTGTTTAGTCGTCTTCCATCAACTGAAGTTCTTAGGTAAGTTGGATAATATAATTTCACCTATATTTGGAGCCTCACCATTGTCACTAGATGGCCATATTATTTTCTCAAAAAAAGACATCACTTTTATTATGTTGTCAATGGTCCTTCTGGCAGATTTTCGTGACCCCACATCTTTATTTAAATCTACCCCTCTCTGGCATTTCATTTACGATGTTTATATCGAAGTGTCCCAAAAAGATACAGCCAAGGAAATGATAATTATGTCAACATCAAGTCCCAATCCTAGCCATCTGTTATTTTGCTATATGATTACCTTAAATACTTGAAAACCTATTTTTATGATCATAGCAATGAATCAGGAAAGAAAGTGATCCAACTTTTTGCGTCTGTGTCGGTCCAGATAACCGTATTTAGTTGAGTGTAAGATCTTTTTGAAGCATTTCTCTATATGTAAACCATGTCAAGAGATTTGTTTTCTTTCACGCCTTTTGATTTCAATGGAATGCGAGGCGCTATTCTTGTAGATGCTAATAAAGAGCAAGAAGCGGCGCTGAAAGCAGGGCAACTGCAACATCAAATGTTTTCCGCTGAAGAGTTGGAACTGGGAGAAATTTCTTCTTCTGAACTTGGCAGCGCCTATCGAGAGAACAATGTTGGCAATAAAGAATTCAATTTCTTCAACCATCAAAATCCTATGATGCTGCAACAGCAACAACAGAAAAATCCTAGTGATATGATCTTGAATGGATTTCAACCTAGTTTTTTTTTCCCTCCAGCGCAGTCTTTTCACGAGATTCCAAAGCTCAAAGACATCCAAAGTAGTAGTCAAGAACTTGTCAAACCAGCCGAGGAAACGCCATCTCCGATTGCATTGTCATCTCTAGAACTCCTCAGTAACTATGCAAACGGGTTCAAGAAATTGAAGAGAAAACAGTCCAACCACCCAACAAATGATGACACCAATGAGGGGTGTCGCCAGAAACTATCGACGGAAGAAATCATGAGGGTGGCTGGTGCAAGGTACATACATTTCTCCGCCCAGAGTTTCGATGATTTTTCAATGGTCACGCACCCTTTTGGTTATGCTCTCTCTGGCCTGTCCGAAGAAGAAACCAGGGACGTTGAATTAGTCCACCTTCTTCTAGCCGCAGCAGAGAAGGTAGGGTACCAACAATATGAGCGGGCAAGCAGACTGCTCTCACGTTGTGATTGGACTGCAGCAGAGAGAGCTAATTCTTTGCAAAGGGTCGTTTACTATTTCGCTGAAGCTCTTCGAGGGAGGATTGATAAAGAAACAGGAAGGATCGCAGCCCAGGAATTCGCATCTGGAACTGCTTTAACTGATCATGGGTTGAGTTACAGTGTTACATCCCTTAAATGCTACCAAAAGTTGCCATTTAATCAGGTACTGTATTACGCAGCAATCCAAACCATAAACGAAAATGTTCGAAATGCAAATAAGATCCACGTGATTGATTTTGAAATCAGGAGTGGAGTTCAATGGACAACCTTCATGCTGGTTCTTGCAGAGCGTGAACAGCCTGTTCAGCTTCTTAAGATAACTGCTGTTGGGTTACAAATTCAAGAGAACGTTTTAGAGGAGGTAGGTAAGAAATTGTCAAGCTTCGCTGAATCTTTGAACATTCCTTTTTCATTCAACATTGTTCGTGTCTCGTGTTTCTTGGACATTAAGCATGAACTATTCCGGACTCGAAACGATGAGTCATTAGTTGTTTATTGTGCAATGATACTGAGGATGATGCTCTCACGGTCTAAATGCTTGGAGAATCTATTGTCGGTGATAAAAAATCTCAATCCACTGTTCATGGTTGTTTGTGAAATTGAAGCAAATCACAATTCACCCTCGTTCGTGAATCGTTTCACCGAGGCCTTGTTCTTCTATGGTGCGTTTTTTGATAGCTTGGAAACTTGCTTGGACCAGGATATTGAGACAAGAACAGCCGCGGAAGAAGTTTTAAACAAAGGGATTCAAAACGTTGTAGCGATGGAGGGTACTGATAGAATTACCCGAAATGTAAAGATTGATGTGTGGAGAGCATTTTTCACAAGGTTTAGAATGGTGGAAATGGGTTTCAGTGGTTGCTGTCTGTACCAGGCTAATCAGTTACTTAACAGGTTTCCTTGGGCAAGTTGTTGCAATCTTGACATGAATGGGAAAAGCTTGATTACTGGATGGAAGGGAACTCCAATTCTTTCTCTTTCTGTGTGGAAGTTCCCTAGAGAGAGAAGGAGACTCCTAAATTAGATGTTTGAAAATTAGTCAAGTGTATTCAACTTCTCAAAGATTCACCAACACTTTGTTAACCAAAAACTAAGGCTC
The DNA here is from genome assembly GCA_022984855.1 of Dimocarpus longan. Taxonomy (NCBI): domain Eukaryota; kingdom Viridiplantae; phylum Streptophyta; class Magnoliopsida; order Sapindales; family Sapindaceae; genus Dimocarpus; species Dimocarpus longan. Next base: position 24,875,610 of record CM041015.1, read on the forward strand.
TTTTTTTTTTGGAAAAAAAAAGGAAACAAGGCTCTTTGTTGTTTATTAATTCTTCTATCTTAAATGAAGTTGAATGTTTTCCTTGTTAAACAGTTCATGCTATGGTCCAGCTATTGTATTAACTATGACAACACTGTACTTACGAAGTTTATTGCTGTGGGTGGTTTTGTATAATGTAGCTTGTAGAGTCATGACTCATGAATATATATATACATATACATACATATATATATATATATATATAATGTGTTCTTTAATGCTGAAGTAGGTGAACGAGAATTATGATATCATAATTGCTCAACAGTTAGACCATAGCAACTACTTTATTAGACAATAGTAAAAAAAATTTCTCTTTAGATTTATTGCATCGAATTATTTACATTTTCAACCCAAATGGTTTTTATAGCCCAACTGAAAACAAACTAAAGCTTTTCATGCAAAACATTTTCACTTAGAACATACAATGAGACATTCGTTACTGAACAAGACATAGAGGATTGGTCATATTACAATGAAGATTGATTCAAACTCTCAAAAGTTGTTTGTTCTTTTCTCTGAAAATTGAATAATATTGAAAGTCACTATAGACTAAACAATGACTGACATCTGAAATCTGAATGATATATTTATTTATTTTACTTTATCTTTTAATGTATAATAATCTTATTTGTTTTTAAAAGTTAAAAATGTTTGAAAATTAATAATTTGACATTTTTACCCTTTTGTTATTAGTTGTTACATAATTTCATATAATATAATACAAACAATTAAAAATAAATTATTTAACAAAAATTAAAGCATATTTATGTATATTTTAATAATATTTTTATTTATAATTAAAATATGATTAATTATTATAATATAATAAATTAAATTTATATATTTAAATAAAAATAAACAAAATAATCTTAAGTTGAATTATTATTGCAACGAAAGTTTAAATTGTAAAGAAAATTTGAGAATGAGATGTTTTGAGTTTTATTTGTCAACAATATTTGTTATAGCATTAAAAGGAATTTGTATAATATAAAATTAGGATAAATTTAGAAATACATTATATTGAGAAGAATAGACTTGAAATAATATATTTAAAAAACTATTAAGTGATTTATTATTTAAAGTCATTTGTTTCTTACACTTAACATTTAATGGTGTTGAATTAAACCAATTAAGTGATTTTTACTTGTGTTTTTAAGTGATCAAACTACTTAAAACTATCAAAAAACCATTGAAAATAAAATGCTACATTTTCTAACTTTTTGCTTAATACCAAATTACTTGATGATTTTATAAATATAGTATTCCAAATTTATCTTTACCAAAATAACATATTTTCAAGTTTGTCATAGTTTTACATTATACAAATTTCTTTTAATGTTTTAACAAACTAGGTTGAAAAATAAAAACTCTAAACATCTCAACATAAAATTTTCTTATAGTTAGATTACAATATTTTTTCAATTAAATTTTGGTAAGAATATTTATTTATTTTCTTTATTAAACAACTTGTAGAGTAGCTCATATTGTATTTATTTGTTAAAACTTTACAATTTACCCAATTTATTGTGTTTATTTGTTTCTTCAATCAAGTTCCAGGTGTGTTACGGTTATATATTGAACCTCAAAGTTTTTATATATATATATATATTGATTATTTATTTTAGTGTATATAGGACAAGTTTTCATGTTGGTGTTGTTAGTTTATGTATATTGATGGGAATTTGCTTGTGTATATTGAATATGTAAATGATAGTGATGTTTATTTATATACGATATCAGTGAAGTTCTCAAAGTTTCTCCTCTTCTGTATATTAAATTTGTTGTGGAATTTGCTTCTCTTTTTGGTTTTTTTATCGCAAAGTTAATTTGTTGATGGGAAGACCACAGATCTAAACATTATTCTATCAATTGTGATCAGGTACCCTTGGACATCTCAGCAAGGTTTTATGTTTTTTTGGGGTATAAAGTTTAGTAGAAAATATATATTACTTTATAATTTCAATTTTTGTTGTAATAATAATTTAACTTAAGATCATTTAATTTCTTTTTATTTAAATATAAAAATTTAATTGACTCTATTATAATAATTAATCATATTTCAATTATGAATAAAAATATTATATATAAGTGTTTTAGTATTTGTTAAATGATTTATTGTAATTATTTGTATAATATTAAATAATATTACATAACAACTAATAGTAAAATGATATAAATGTTAAATTACTAGTTTTCAGACAATTTTAATTTTAAAAGACAAACTAGATTACTATATATTCAGAAGTTTTAAAAAAAAAAAAAAAAAACATATTTTTCAAATTTCAGATTTTTGTCATTATTCAGTCTTCAACCTTCAGCAGTACTATTCAGTCTTCGTATGAAAAAACAAACGACCTCTAAAAGTTAGAAATTGTGACTTTTTTAAAGTAATTTTTGATGTAGTTTTAAGTGGTTTGACCACTTAAAAAAATAAATAAAAATAATTTAATGGATCCAATTCAGATTCATTAACTGATAAGTGCTAAAAACAAACATCACTTAATTTTTAGTAAAGCAACCAGCAATTATTGTAAGTAAATATTAAAATGGCATATAAATTAATATATTATATCCTAATTAAATTTTCACTAGCTATTTGATCTTACAATACTCTTATGTTTATAATTATGATATGAGAAAATTGTCACAGCAGCAATATATGTATCAAAAAAATCTCTTAAAATGAAAAATAATATCAGTCAACCATAATTTTTGAAAATATTAGTAAAACACCTCCTATCGTTAATGCAAAAGCGGTTTTCATATAAAAGTCAAGTGGCTTTATGATAAAAATGTCCTTACTCTATTACTTCAAAAATTAAAAAAATAAATTGTAATTAAAGCCAAATAATATTTTAATAAGAAATATTCTTAAGAAAAATTAATAAATATTTTTATTTTTTTTAAAAAAAATATAGATCTTTATCATCCATTAATCTGAATAGACGGTGAAGTTATATTAAAAAAATAATTGGTAAATAAATTTTTAAAAAATTAAAAATACAACTTTTTAAATAAAATGGAGATCTAATTTAAAGATTGGATGTCCACAGTTGGACAACGAATATCCAATTTAAAGATTGGATCCACCTTTACCCATAAGACATTGACGAACATTATTCTTCAAGCAATGAAGAACATTGATTTCAATCTCCAGTTCCGGTTTCCATCAACCTTTTTCATCGTCATCAATCACGAAATTGTCATCATCAACAAACACTTCATCCTAGGAAAAAAAAGAAAAATACTCAATGCTGCATCATCAATCATCAAACCAGTGCTTCAAATACAAAGAAAACAACATCTTCATTAACCATTTCAAACAAAATGGAAAAAAACAAAAAAAGAATCAATTAGAAAATTGGTTCTCCATTGTCGAAAACCAGGGGTCTCCGGCAAAAAAGACCCAATGGTCTCCATCATCGGAGACCTGAACTGGTCTCCATCATGCATGAAGACCATCCGTTTTGTCCATCGCACTTTGGAGATGATGGCGATGGGTTTGGGAGGTGTGTTTGAAGTGGAGATGGGTCTCCGTGTAAAAAACATACCCTGACCAATGAAAGTAGCGCCTTCTTTGCTTCCAGATAAGCCATGATAAAGCTTGGAAAGAGACCTGCTGCTGGTAGCTATAAAGGAAAAGAGAACTGCTGCGGTCACCCATGGAGGTTTGAGTAGCGGTCAAGCTTGGGGAACAACATCACAGTCCTGGCGGCCTGTGTTGGAGAAGAGAGGTTGTGGCGCCATTGTGAAGTTTGCATTGATGGCTTGAAATGGGAGTTTGCGACGGCTAGAAATGGTCATGCTTCAATCGGCCATGCATGAGTGTTTGGGAGGTGGGTTTGAAGTGGAGGAAGTGGTGGTGAGAGGTGAGATGAGAGATGAAGTGGAATGCCAACTAACTGTTCCTAATTCACCAAAAGTAAGGAATTGATGTGAATACCCTCAAAGTCTAACAGGGCATCAATTTATGGATGAAAATTAGCATCCAAATAACAGTTACACTATTTTAGTTAATATTTTCAAACCAGGGATGATTTCACATTATTTTTTATTTTAAAGGTATTTTGATTTTATCATCAATACCTTATAATTTTAAAAAATTAGGACGAATTAATCAAATTTATTTAAATTAATTAAGAGAGAGAAATATTTGCATTTGAATCTAATAGTTAAAAAATTATATCAAAATTTATGTCAAAATTTATCTCTTGATCCTGTCATATATATATATATATATATATATATATATATCACATTTCCCATCTTTTTCCATTCGCATGCTCAATGTGTTTGGTGTTTTCAAACCGGGCGCAAGATAAGTTTTGACAGGAAACAAGAATCAGTCAGTTATTTCAGCTAATCATATAATTTTGAATGGATACAGGAATCTGTCAACGCAATCGACTATAAGAGCATATTTATATGCCTTGATCAAATTCTTGCTCTTCCTACTCTTCGTTGTTTCTCAAACACACATTTATTTGTCGTTTACCATCCCTTTCCATTTGCACGCTGAATGTGTTTGGTGCTTGCAAACCGGGCAAGGCAAGTTTTGACTGGAAACAAGAATCAGTCTACCGTTCAGTTAGTAATATACTTTTGGATGGATATAAGAATCAGTCAATGCAATTGACTGTAAGAGCAGATTATTCTCCCTTGATCAAATCCTAGCTCTTCCTCCAACCCCTTGTTTCTCAAACACATATAATTTTCGTTTTAAACCTGTCATGGTCCAGTCCTATTATAGCTATATAGAGAGACACAGGCACATAGTATCATCATATTTTATTTATTGAATCATAATTTGTCAGTTTCTTAAAGGGAAAATTTAAAAAAAAATACTTATATTTTCTGCAAAATATCACCTTTTTCTCAAGCCATTTACAAAATAAAAATGATTTTAGTTTTCTCGTTGGTGAACCTTAATGTGTAAATTTTATGATTGATGAACTGAATTTCTTAGGGAATTTGGATATAGGAGCAAAACATCATTTTGTTTGGAGCCTTGCTCATGTCACCAGTCACCAATAAAAATATTAATTATTTGTCGGTTTAAATGATCAGGTTTTGCTAACTACATCTCATTTTAAACCCCTTTGGCAATCATGCCTCGGTAATGTCGAACTTCGACCCACTGCTAAAATATATACGTTATGTCAGCATCACAAAAATGAATTGATGTGATTCTATTATTTACATAGATTAATCATATCGTTTAAGTTGAATTTATATCTATCTATTAGCTTCCAACAACTGTTGAAAGAAACAAAACAGTCAAAATCATATTTATCCAACACACAATGTATATCTATCAAACACATAATACACATCGAACGAATTATTATGGAAAAAATCGATAACAACTTAATATAACAAAATATTATAAAATTAAAAAAAAAAGAAAAATCAATAGAAAGAGAATAACAAATTGAGGTCTGTTTAGGATCATAATATCTTTAAAATAAATTTGCTTCACGCTGTTAAAATCAGCATCTGTCTTCCATGATATAACGATTTAATACCAAAAATAACTGTCAAACTACACTAGGTAGTCTATATATGAATCTAGGAATTCTTAATCTAGAGTAGTAGAGTGAAGATTACAATAGAAAGAAAAGGGGAAAACTGAAATTGTTAGCGAGTATATTCTCTCTTTCAAGACAATGAGCCAATATATAGTCTCCATCTAGGGACTGTTACAAACTTTGAATTAAAATCAGCCATTAAATAAAATTAAATTTGAATAGTTATATTTTTTAAAATTAAATCTACAATTCAATTATACAATTTTTATTTTTTAAATTCAATAACGGCAATTCATAACATTTAAATCTAATAATTACATTTTAAAAATTAAATCTATAATTAAATTCTTCCGTTTCAGTTTTTCAAATTCAATGGCTGTAGACACATAAATCCGATAATTATATTTTAAAAATTAAATTTGAAATTCAACTCTCATTTATTCAAGTATATTTTTTATACATGAATGTAACCCAATAAAACTGTCCTTAAAATGGGTGTCCGTGCCCATTTTTCTAACAAAAACTACCATGACAAGCGACTTGTTCTCCTTCACTCCTTTTGATTTCAATAAAATCCAAGGCGGTTACAGTGCTTTTCTTGAAGGCTGTGACCATAAGGAGCAAGAAGCAACAGTCAAAGAAAAACAACCGCAAGATCAAATGTTTTCCATTGAAGAGTTGGAACTAGATGAGATTAATGGTCCTCCGGAACTTTGCGGTGTCTACCAAGAGAGAGATGTACTAGCCACTAGAGGACTCAATTTCTACGAGGATCAAAATCAAATGATGCAACAGCTTCAACATCAACAATCCAATTTTGGTTTCCCACAATTTCAGTCGTTTCATGAGAATCCAAAGCTCAAGAACATCGGTCAAGAACTTTTCAGACCAACCAAGGAAAATCCATGTCCGGTTGCATTATCCACCCTAGAACTCCTTGGTAATTATGCAAGCGGGTTCAAGAAAATAAAGGGAAACATATTCAGCCAACCAACAAATGATGCAACCAATAATATGGAGGAGGGTCGCCAGAAACTATCAACAGAAGAAATCATGAGAGTGGCTGCAGCAAGATACATACATTTCTCCGACCAGGGAATTCATGACTTTTCCATAGTGATGCACCCTTTTGGTTACGCTCTCTCGGGCCTATCCGAAGAAGAGACCAGAGATGTGGAACTAGTCCACCTCCTTCTAGCTGCAGCAGAGAAGGAAGGCTACCAACAATATGAACGAGCAAGCAGATTGCTCTCATGTTGCGAACGGATTGCTGCCGAGAGAGCTAATTCTGTGCAAAGGGTCGTTTACTATTTCGCTGAAGCTCTACGAAGGAGGATCGATAAAGAAACAGGAAGGATCACAGCTGAAGCCTTGGCAGCAGAAAAGAGTTTAACTTATCATGGACTGGGTTTTAATATCCCATTTCTCAAATGCTATCAAAAGATTCCATTCAATCAGGTAATGTATTACGCAGCCATGCAGTCAATATTGGAAAATGTTGCAACTGCAAGTAAAGTCCACGTCATCGATTTTGAAATAAGGAGCGGAGTTCATTGAAAAGTCTTAATGCATGCTCTTGCAGAGCGTGTCGAGCACCCCATTCGTCTCCTTAAAATAACTGCCGTTGGGCTTAAAGTTCAAGAGAAGGATATAGAGGAGGTAGGTAACATGTTGTCAAGCTTTGCTGAGTCTTTGAGCCTTCCTTTTTCGTTCGGTGTTGTATGAGTCTCATGTTTTTTAGATATTAAGAAAGAAATTTTTGAGATTCAAAAGGACGAATCGTTGATCATTTATTGTTCAATGATATTGAAAATAATGCTTCCGTGGCCTGGTTGCCTGGAAAACCTATTGGGGATGATTAAAAAACTCAATCCATCAATCATGGTCGTGGTTGAAATTGAAGCAAATCATAATTCACCCTCGTTTGTGACACGTTTCACTGAGGCCTTGTTCTTCTACAGTGC